>OZ010602.1:12211843-12381843 GCA_963932145.1 Acanthosepion lycidas
AAAAACTTTTTTTTTAATTCTGAATTTCTTAGTGAAAATAAATTCTACCATGCTCTTTTTCCTTTATAAATTCTACCATGCTCTTTTTCCTTTATAAATTCTACCATGCTCTTTTTCCTTTATAAATTCTACCATGCTCTTTTTCCTTTATAAATTCTACCATGCTCTTTTTCCTTTATAAATTCTACCATGCTCTTTTTCCTTTATAAATTCTACCATGCTCTTTTTCCTTTATAAATTCTACCATGCTCTTTTTCCTTTATAAATTCTACCATGCTCTTTTTCCTTTATAAATTCTACCATGCTCTTTTTCCTTTATAAATTCTACCATGCTCTTTTTCCTTTATAAATTCTACCATGCTCTTTTTCCTTTATAAATTCTACCATGCTCTTTTTCCTTTATAAATTCTACCATGCTCTTTTTCCTTTATAAATTCTACCATGCTCTTTTTCCTTTATAAATTCTACCATGCTCTTTTTCCTTTATAAATTCTACCATGCTCTTTTTCCTTTATAAATTCTACCATGCTCTTTTTCCTTTATAAATTCTACCATGCTCTTTTTCCTTTATAAATTCATAGCAGTTAAAAGTTGACAAAAAAAATAACTGGGGGTGGGGGTTATTACTGGCACCAAACTGGAGGAATGTTTTGACAGTCTCTCTACCACTTTCCTTTAAGCAAAATTGAAATATACATTTCAAAGTTAAAATGTTTGACTATCTTTGAGGAGGGGCAATAAAAGTCTATTCTTTCTCTTTCATTTTTCTCTGTGATCTTACTTCATCTCAACATGTCAATTTCTTCTAAGTTATTCTTCTTGGAGAGAAATAACAGGGGTTTAAACGTGGTGGTGGGGGATATTTTTATTTTTTCTAAATCATTTTGTTTTACAGTCATACATTAAAAAAAAAATTGACTCTTTCACATTAGATTTAGTTCTATTGAAATTTCTTTGAATAACACATCACGATTTTATGTTTGGTCAGGTTGGTTCTGAACATCATGCTATATTCTCTGAGTGAAGAAAAGATACAAGAATGCCAAAAAATTGAAACTCTTTGCTGGCCAACAGACTATTGCAGCTGCATTTTCTGTGTTTTCCACCTCTAAACCCTTTCAGAGCCTGCTCAGTCCCTTGAGAGTAACTCAGCACAGCTTGTGCCTATCTCCTCTTTTACTAAGTCTGATGAATCACCTACAACAGAGCTGCAATCCCCTTCATTGTCCCCCCTCCCCCCCAAAAAAAATGCAAATTTTTCTTGACCAGTGGCTCACAAAATACAAGTGGCTTCATTTTTCAGAGGAAATTTTAATGTTCTGTGAAATATGTACTTTATACATCTCTTCACAAATCAAATAAATGCACCCTCACTCGCCATATTTTATGCAAAGTCTATTAGTTCTATTGGAATATTCCTATTCTACAAAAGGACTTAGAACTAAGTAAGGTGAAGTTTGATGGTCAACAGGGCAAAGCAGCACTGGTACTATTAAAAACTACTTACTGCATGGCTCAGGTGGGAATGCCTCTGTCAAAGTTTGAATCTATACACAACTTTCTGACAGAGATTAGAGTCCCAGATCTCTTACCTTTTATAGCAAAAAGCTTACAGATCACGATATGTGAGTGAGGAGCTGTTCTCTAGTATAGCAGACATTGTAAAAGCAACTCTAAAAACAAAAGTTACTTAATCCCCATTCGTTATTACTAGACATAGAATCTACAGACATAACCAACTACAAGCTTCTTGTTGTTGATGTCCAAATTATTGACCCTGTGACCTTTCAACGAAGCACTCATTTTATTACAAATAAAGAATGTATTGACACAACAGGTGTAGGAATTGCAAAATCCATCCAGGAAATCTTATCAAAACTGGAAATCCTATTAACCAAAGTGATGAGCATGGGATCGGATGGAGCTGCTGTAATGACTGTGAGAAACAAAAAGCTGCACTGGCATACTGCTTAGGTCCAGATTCCACATGGTGAATGTACACTGTCTTGCTCACTTCGTGGTTTTGTGCACATTTCAAGCAGCAGAGTCAATAGCAGATCTAAAAGAGCATCGGCAGATACTGACTGATTTATTTTATTACTTCAATGCTAGTCCCAAACAAGCAGCCAAAATAAGACATATGCAGAAACTGCTGAAAGACGCAATGCTCACTTACAAAGAACTGCATTCCTTTTGATGGCTATCATACTATAGTGCTCTTCAGGCTGTGCACAGGACAATTGATAGCCTGCTGACATACTTCATTGAAAAGATCCAAAATTAAATGGTCTAAAAAAAATAATAATAATTCATCAGCATCGTTGCTCTCATGATGGATGTCATGTACTCTATTACAATCTTACCCCAGTTCCTGCAAACAGAAAATGCGGATGTGGCTTTAATAAAATGGAAATTAGATATTGCTATCAAGGATCTGGAAAATATCAAGGAAATAACACCTGATACCTGAAATACCCGAAAGTATTAGCCAGAGACTAATCCAGGGCAATATGTACAATGGTAAGCATCGGATCACAAAGGTCACATTCAATCTGGAACAACTGTGCATCACATTTATTAACTTAATAAATAAGATTCACTCCAGGTTTCCAAACATCTCTCTGTTGTATGCATTTGATGTGTTGAGTTTCCGTCCAATTAGCTTCATGAGTGAGGAAGAGCTGAATGTCTATGGAGAGGAGTTGGAAATTTTAATTTCCCACTATGGATATGAACAAATTCACAAATGGGTGTAGGATGGAGACGATTGCCAGATGAGTACACAGCCACTCATCAATGCTGTTCAGTTTCAACTGGAGTGGGACCTGCTGAAGAAAGTTGTCAAAGCACTGCACTACCCCAGAGATGGTATGTGGATACTTTGGGTGTTGATGACAAAAAAAAACATTTAAACAACTTTGCTAACCTCAGCAACTTTGCTCAATTGGCCACCACCTTGGTTGTACATAGATCTGGCTGTGAATGAGGATTCTTTGCTCAGAACCTCATTGACACCACTTACCAGAAAAGGCTATCATTGGAACATCAAGAGCAGCAGCTTAGGGTCAACCTTGGTCCCAAAAGGTTGGTTTCCTTTTGAAGAGGCACTGGCCAAATGGAATTGTTCTGTCATAATTAATTGAACTGTGATTAAGTGTAAATAGTATTTTTTGTTTTAAATGTATGAATTGTTTTTTGAAACAATGGTATTTTTTTTTCTGGAGCCCTGCAGTTTAACACTACAATTTATTAAAAAAACTTAATTTTGGGACATGTAGAATTTCCTGGGGACACATTCAAATCAAATCTATGGGGCCCCAGGACTCACTAAATTAAAATCTATCAGTATCACTGTGTGTGTGTGTGTGTGTGTGTGTGTGTGTATATAATATATATATACACACACATACACATGCATTAATTATCATAATAAAAAAATTTGTTATGAATTTCTATATATTGCAAGCAACATCTGTGATTTATGAAGCATTTGCAAATTGTTAGAATGAGCAGATACATGATAGAACCATAATACTATCTTACAATAATTCTGGTATAAAGAAATGAATTTATAAAATTATCACAACAGTATAAAAAAATATCTACAGGAGGGTACTCCAGGTAATTGAGAATTCCTCTTTAGCAGGACATGAATAGATTTCTACCAAATATTACATGGTTCGCTCCAACATATTACTTTCTGTCTTGGTTTGAAACTCCTGGACTATTGTATTTGGAATCTTCTCATAGAGAGATCAACTCCCAGTCCCCCAATAAAAAGAACTCATTGAAAGTAGCCTAGATAAGAGCATTAAACACATGATCAAGGCTTTTAGTCACTTCCAATTCTCTTCTCAAGACTGAAAGTGGCTTTATTGAAAAAAACAAAAACAAAAATAAAGTTAGACATGTGTACAATGTTTTGGGCAAATAATAAACTAGCAGTATAATTTTTTTTTTTTTTTTTTTTTTTTAATTTTTTTTTTTTTGCCGTTTAATTGGAGCAATTTAAGTTTAAAGGCAGCCCGCATGAAAATCAATATTAGTAACAACAATTGGGTGCAACTGAGGCATATCCCCAAATGGGGGGTTAATAATTTGAATGGGGGGATGGCCCTGAAAAGAACTGTTTTTGTGTTCCCAATCAGCCTCACGTGCAGCAGCAGCTGAAGAGGCATTTCTCCTCAGCCATTGAGTCCTTTGATTGCCAGTTTCAGCCTCACGTGCAGAAGTGTTTGGTATGCTTTTCACTCCAAGCAAGACACACAGGAGGTTATTGAATGAAAGAATATAAGAAAAAGATTATTAAGGAGATAGCTCAATTAAAAACAAAAAAAAAAACTGGTGTAACCCTCACCTATCAATTTGCACAGCACTCTCTCCCGGCTCTGTCTCTTCTCTTCTTTTTTCAGCAGCTCATTCCACTGAGTAATACCAACCTTACAGGTCATCTGGATCTCTTTTCCCTCCCCAGTTGGGGCTGGTGCATTGTATCCATTAAGGTTGATTCGGGTTTCTCACTATCATAAGATACTGGGATTGATGGAAAAGTCTAGTATGAACCCCTCTGTGTATTTTGTGTACTATAATTAAGGAATAATTCTCGGCTTACAGCCATGATAAATTTTGTCTCCTTGTGTCCCAGGACAACTCTGAAATCAGGCTGGAATAAAAACTCTTACAATAAAATACACAACACTCTAACAACAGGTTTATTGAATATATAGAAAAACTGGTGAATAAAATGTCTGTTATTATCTACTGCAAAATCAAGTTCTTTACTGCAAGATGGTGATTTGAGAAATCTAGTCACAAGTGCTAAGGAACAACCAACCTGTTGGCCTTTCTTCATTTTTTCAAAGTAATAGCCACTCAGTCTAATCTTACTCAATTCTTGTCTTCACACAAATATTTGAGGAGTCTGAAATAACAGGTTGGTTTAAAAAAAAAAAAAAATTAAATAGCTGTGGAGACCCCCCCCCCCATGTTTTGCTAGAAAACATCAGCAAGTTCAAATCCTGATGGAGAGTTCATATTTTTCTTTAATAAAATTTCTTGAAAATTCAGGCTGGTAGACGAATAAAAATAAATATACTATTTAAAAAATAAATGGAGTGTCTACTCAAATATGAGCAGCAATGAAAAATAACCTTTATTCTTTTATAAAGAATTATTATTTACTATTTTATAAAGAAATAAATTTGAAAGGAAATTTTTTTTATTCCAGAATTTGTAATAGATTAGGAAATTATGAAAATATGTAAAAGGAAGAGATGCTCTCAATCTATTTTAATGAATTTATATGGCAAGAGCAAATGAAAGAAATACTTAGAAAATGCATTTTTTCATAATTTTTTTGTTGTTTTTATTTAAATTTTCTTGTTCAGACAGTTTATAAATTTATGAATAGAACAAATTCTTTTCATATTTATTTCCTTATAAAATGATAAATAATAAATATTTCATTATAGCTGGTTCACATTTTTATAATCTTAGGTAGGAATACCACTAGTACATGTTTTTACAGAGAGTGAAAATGAGAGAAAAGACTGGGTACAGGAGGGGGATTGAGGAAAGGATAAAAGATGAATGTGATTCAAGAAGAAAAGATGGCGATTGACATTGCATTTAGATTTTTGAAAATTTTAGTTATCAGGGAAGTAAGTAAACAGAAAGGAGTTCCACTGTTGGGAAGTGCGAGAAAAGAAACTGTTGGAGTAGAAGTGATGGTTACATTTAACTACTTCAATAGTAAAAGGGGAGGAGCCAATCTAGTAGCATGCTTAAATTTACAAAGTTGGGGCACCAAGGAAAAAAGCCTGTAAGAGCAGTTGCCATGAAAATATTTCTAGAAAAGACAGAGGAAAGTCGCGTCAAATCGGTGTGAAAGTGATTGAAGTCCAGATGCCAAGTCTGGATCGATTACATTGCAGATCCTTCTTTGGATTTTGTCAAGAACCTTGAGATGAATAGTAGGAGCAATAGACCAGATATGGCAACACAGTAATCAATGCATGATTTAAATATGGATTTATAAATATGCAAGATGGACTCCGATGAGAAAATCCTTCTGGCATGAGACAGTGACCCAGCTTTCTTTGCAGTAGAGGCAGCTATTGATTCAATGTAGTCATCCCACTTCAAGTCAGTTAAAAATGTGAGGCCAAGAAGGCCTAGTGTGTTGCGCTCTATAAGTCTAGTATCAGCCATGCTGATGACAGGCAGGAAAGTTTCTCTGTGGTGGTTAAAGGAGAGCAGTTTCGTTTTGGAGGCATTAAAATTTCTAGGCCATTTCCTGCCCCCGTTAACCACTGATTGGAGGTCCTTTTCAAGAGCAGTGACCAGGTTAGCTTTGTCAGCTCTGACGGATTTGCTATTGAGACTGGTGTAAATGGTAGTGTCATCTGCATAAATGCCTGCTTGGCAACTGATGACATCAGGATGATGAAGATCAGAATCAGCATAGGATCCAGGATAGTGTTGGGGCAGGGGGGGTGCACTTGCAATCGTGTGAAAGGATCTGGAAGCAAGCCTGTTTAAAATGACCTTCATTTCACAATCTGATAACAAGGATTGGACTAAATCAATAAAATTAGTCTTGTAAATAAACAATCTCTAATACATAAGGTTTAATATATTTGTTGTCATTCTCAAAAATAAAGAAAATCTATACATCATAATTTCATAGGTTTTTAGTTTTATTAATCATCACTTTTTAAATGAAATGTTGCCATAGAAGTCAAAAGTGTCTATAGTAATAGTGATGTCAAGGAAATAACCTGTCTTTTTGACATTTTTTTTTTTTTTTTTTTTTTTTGCAGGCATGAAGGTTATATATTTTGAATAAAATATATAGTTACTTTTTTCTTTTTAATTTAAAAAAAATAAACAGCAATAAAAAAGACAATAGTAAGAGAGATCAATGTTTTTATTTTATTTATTTTTTTTATTATTGTTCCAAGGCTAAGTGCTACTCAAGGTCGAGGACTACTTAATGGCAATGTTGTAAGAATGTACAGGAAAGGAGCAATAGTTGCATATTATGCGGATATAAAGGATAGATAATGATTGACTTGAATAGGTTAGTAATTTGGGAAGCATCCACCCAGGAGTCATTTCCATATTGCAACAGTTCTAAGAAAGATGTCCGAGTAGAACTTACAGTTTACTGCTTGTAACAAAATAAATATCTATGAGGTGCTGAAAAGGTCTTAGCACAAACCATCTCAAAATCTGATCAAATATCAGAAGTTTAATTTTTTTCTATTTTTTTTTTTTTTAATAGATTCTTTGTTGGCCTGAGAACTTTGCAGTCACTGCTTCTGCCACGAGTATTTTGAATTTTATGTAGACCTTTTATATTTTGTCTTTCACTATAGGACTGGCCAATTCTATCTATATGTTGCCAACTAGTGCTTGAATGCACATTACAAAGAGTGGGCCTCATTTTTTTTTTTTTTTTTTTCTTTTCTATCATTTATAGAAATAATTCCAAATCTTAATTTCCTGTCTGCGTTCACCTTCATTGCCCATCATTTCCTCTTATTAGAACTCAATATTTATTCACTCTGGGTTTGTATGCATGTCTTTTGCTCTACTTAGCCTAGGCGACCAGCCAACAAATTGCCAAATATGAATTAAAGAAAATCACAAAAAAACATTAGTTCTTGACTTTTGCTTTCCTCTTCTGTCTTCTCTGACCTCTTTGTTTCCCTCTTCTCCGATCTCTGTCTTTTCCTCTTCTCGATCTCCTTTTCTTCTTTTTTTTCCCTTTTCTTTGATCTCTGTCAACAAATTTCAGATATAGTTGCACGCTTCATAAATTTTTGTTGGCTCATTTTCTTTCTTGCTTGATTTGTTTTATTGTATGTGTATTTTCAGGTTTCATTTTAAAATCAGATTTTATTGATTTAATCACAGGTACAGCCAAATACAAATGTCTGTGCATGCATGCATGCTGTTGGGCAGACTAAAAAGTTTCTTGTATTAAATAGCACTAGGAGCATTTAGTTTGAATTAACCTCATTCAAAAAAATCACATTTGATTATATTGTGATGGTTGTCATCTGTATACATTTTAAAAATTGTCAAAATTGACATTTTTATTTATTGATTTGAACTCTGAAGATGAAAGAAAGTAAACAAGAATTTTGCATATGCCATTTTAAAAAAAATGAAAAAGATTTGTATTTTACAAATAAGGTGCTGTGATTGATGAAACGTGTCAAAAGTGGTTTGCAAAGTTTTGTTCTGGAGATTTCTTGCTGAATGATGCTCTGCAGTTGGATCAACCGGTTGTTGTTAAAGATGAATTAAGACAATAGTCGAGAATATCCAACATAAAACATGGGGGATAATCAGCAGAATCAAAATATTCAAATCATTTATACCTGTTTGGTTCACTTTCAGGTGTGACATCTGCATAAGTGTGTGTGTGAGGGGGACACAATCTATCCAATCTTATTTTCATGATTCCTTTCTGACAAAATTGTTTATAGTTTCAAAACAAATTATGTAAGGCAATAAAAACATGAATTATTTGACATGAGATTATGGGATAACTGAAATGAACAACTGCTAAATGTGTCAGTCTGTGCATATGGTTGGATTTTCAGAGAACCAAATGATTGGTTTGAACAAGTATGGCTTCCAATTAGATCAATCAAAGTCATCAGTGTCTATCCAGAATTAATTAACAAAAATGGTATACGATACCATCAGGATATATTAGGCTACATGTTTCTTTGTGAATCAGGTAAAAATTATTATTGATTGGCTGGAGATTTTTCAGTAGATATTTAGCTTTCAGTTTAATATGAGTGAATTGATTTAAGAGAAAAAGGCATATGGTTTCATTAGGCTAAATTCGGCATATTTTATTGTTGATCAGATAGAAATTATTTTGGCTTGGCTTCACACATCTACTGTATTCACAAAATATTGCTGTTTATTCTGGTCTGTATGGAATTCTCTTAATGAAAGATTTCATTTGTCCAGGAGAATGCAAAAGGCACTTAGATTCTTTCTTTATTGAGAAAGTTAAAATCTGGGAGGACGGAATTATGAAGTTGCTTGTAAGATGGTAGAATAAAACAGTAAATATATTCAATAAAGTCAAGTTTTAAATATAAATATTTTTTCTTTGGGGAGTGAACAAATCTATATAACTACATCCAGAGTAACAATGAAACCAGAGCTGGATGAGGTGTTAATACTCTTATATCAGATCAAGTAGCAAAAAGGTATCAAATATTATTGCATATGAACCACAATAGACTCCAAGATAACATGTTTATATAGAAATAACCTATCTGTGGAATTACAAGTATTTAGCCACAAACAACTTTTAATGTTTTGTCTATTGTATATTGCAAAATAGAAGAATTTGGAGTATGGATAATAGGAATATATATATATATATATATATATATATATATATATATATATATATATGATTTTTGAACAGAACCCTTCATTTAATATAACTCAATATACCATGTGTCCTTAGGACATATGGTATATGGAGCTAGAACAATTTACTTCAGTGGATGAAACAAAGGGTTCGGTTTGAAATTCTAATCACCTGAAGAAGGCCAGAGTGAACAATGGCTAAAATGTTGTGAATATGACAACAAAGATGAGGACAACAGTCCAAACAATGTAAATAGTGTAAATAGGGTGGAACTCTTTTTGAATATTGTCTATTTTACAAGTTTTTGTTTACATTTAAAACCTTTTGTTGTTATTATTCATGTGCATTTATTCATTTTTCATGGTTGGAGGTTTTTCTTTCTTCTTTTTTTTTTTTTTTTTTTTTTTTTTGTTTAAAGATGTAAATAGCAATCAGTAGTCAAAAAGAAAACCAAATTAGATTTCATTTGTTTATCATAAGCATGAAATGTAAAAAAAAAATATTTTGGGGAAAATTATCTGGTGAAAATCAGTGTCAAAGTACACAGATATTTTTCTTCTCCAGATATTATTAATAATAATAATAAAAAGCAATTTTATTCTTACATCAAATGGTGATTGTTAAAGATAAATCTGTATAACTGAAAAGAGGTAGAACACTACTCTCACTTCCATGAGTAATACCATTTTATTCCCCTTGTTGTCAAAACCTTATCCTGGGTCTAATCAGTAAACATCCAAATTGACAGACTAAATAATTTTGCTGTATACAGCAAGCATAAAACTCTTTCTCACACACATAAATATATGCATGCAACTATGTCTGTCTCTGTCTGTCTGTCTCTGTCTGTCTGTCTCTGTATCTATCTATAATTTCAAATTTCTGAATTGTTTTATTATCAGTAAATTTGTCAAAGTTCATACTTAGTTTTTTTCCTATTATTTTTTCACCCGAATACTTTCAAATGTTGCTACATTTGTCGTGAAGGATTTTTCTGTATATATTTATGCAACTGTTTTTGTTTAATTCTGCTGTTCATTTACTGGAACCAATTTCAAGTCACTCAAGGTGACTTTATTTAAAAAGTCAAAGTGGAATTTTTATGTGTATGTTTTTTTGTTTAAACACAATATGTAATCTCCTTTGGAAAAATATACCTTAAATAATAATATAAAATAAATATACCAATAACATAAAACAATTAATTTGGAAATTTTAAAAAATTCAGTAAGAAATTTGATAAACAGAACTTGTCAATGTTATTCAATTAAACATTTTTGAAAGATATTATTAAAGGCAACAGATATTTTGATTGATTGACTTTGACAAATTATGAATGATGTTTTTTAGACAATACAAAAATATTAGCAAATTCAAATAGTAAAACCAGACTTACTAGTTCTACAAAACTCACTAATTGTCTCTACCTATCCAGATGATGACTTAAGTTGAAATCTTGGATCGTATTTCTTGTAATTTTCATCTAAAATGAATTTTGGACAATTTCTGACAAAATTTCCTTCTTGCTTGAGAAGGATTATTCATATTTTGTGTTGATTAATTACAAATTATCTGTTGTCTTTAATAATATTTGCCATAATTTAAGTAGTAATGCACAAAGTAAGCAACTTTGAAGGCATATATGTAATTTCGAAATAAGTTTGATTAAAAAGACTCTAGAGCAGCCAAGGCAAGAAAATACTGAAAACTTTAGAAGTTATTTGTAGTGTAGTGTTGCTGACTCACACATAGTAGTATGCACTCAACTGCCTCATGGGTAATAGCCATAGCTATTTATAGTCTTTGTGACTTCATATGTAAATGAGTCACCTCATTTCCTTGTACCAAAGAGGCTTTATCCCCTTATTTTTCTCTGGTATTTCTCCTGGGGGCTTTTTCTTTTTTTTTTTTTTTTCACTATCTTCCTCCCTTTCCCTAAGAGATTGTCTAGATATGAAAGATCGTGACCTTTTTCTATTTTCATAGGAGTGTTTACTGTCATGTTTGTCTTGCTTTGACATGACATTTTTGCCTTCAGTACTTTCAGGATCACTGTACATTTCTGCATTTGCTAATATCACATTTTTCATTTTTTGTTCTGTCCATTCCATGAATCTCGCCTCTTGTAAATTAGATTCGCTATTCTTTTTATACCACAGTTTTTCATTGGTGGCATAGGACACTGTCAATGGGACTCTAATTTGTCTACCCATGAGGCTGGACGGGCTTTTTGATCTTCCAGCATGTGGTATTGTCCTATAGCTTAGCAACAATCTAGGAAGAAATGTTTCTATCTTTTCTTTCTGTTGTACACATATTTTCAGACTGTTTTTTATAGTTTTCACCTTCCTTTCTGCTAATCTGTTTGATTATGGATGGTACAGTGGGGGTTTTATATGGTTTGCATCCAATTTTGTTCAACCATTGGCATAGCTCCTCATCACAGAACTCTGGGGCATTGTCAGATACTAGCATTTTTGGAATTCCATTTCTTGAAAATATGAACCATGATGCTTGTTTCACTAACTTGATTTCTTGGAAACTTCTATTACTTCTGGCCAGACTGTATATTAATCTACCAGTATCAGTGTGGTGTTCCCAAAATTGAGCGTTCACTTGCATCAGTTGTTACTACTATTTCCTTTCTATGGTCAAATGTTTTTACTACTGGCTTCTTTACCAGAAGAGCTTTTAAATTTTCAAATGCCACTTGTTCTTTCGTCCAAATAAATATCGCATTCTTTTTTCTTAAAGCAGCAAAAGGTTTGGTCAATTTGGAGTATCTAAAGAAAGAAATTTACAAGTCCAAAGAAAGATTCCAATTCTTTTTTGTTGTTAGTTACTTCAACTTTTAATATTTTGTCAATTAACGATTGGTCTGATGATAAGCTTTCTTTAGATATGGAATATCACAAAAATGATATTTTTTTTTTTTAGTGTTGTGCACACACTTTTTTTTTTTTTTTTTTTTTTTCATTAATTGTTCATCCAGCATTTTTCAACTTATTCAAAACCATACTGGTTTTCCATTTTAATTCTTCGTCGTTAATAGCACCGACACAAATGTCATCCTGGTAGCATATTGTATTTTTTATATCGCTATCAATAACTTGCTTTATAGACCTTTGAAAAATCACACTTGCGGTTTCAATTCCATATGGCATTCTTTTTCATCTTGATAAACCTATTGGTGTGTTTATTGTTGTGACTTCTTTAAGGTCTTTGTCAATAGGTATCTGATGGCATGCTGACTTTAGATCAGTTTTAGAGATTATTTTTAGACCCACAAGGGAGTTCAATGGCCATTAGCTGCTGGTATCTTAAGCCATACTTGTGCATATTCATAATTATCCAGTGATAATTGTTTGTTTGGTTCTTTATATATCAGTGACACCATTGTAATCTAGTGTTACAGACTCTCGGGAACTAGTATGTACTCAATTGCCTCATGGATCATAGCTGTAACTATTTATAGTCTTTGTGACAAAATAAACAGCCAATATTAAATAAAATATCATTCACAACAGGAGATGGTATCTTGAAGTGCATATGATATGATCAATGTGTGCACATATATTAGCATTAAAAATATGAAAAATAAATAAATAAATCGCATTCATTTTGTGTGGCCTTTTTCCCAAGAGTTGTTACTCAAATACAAGTATCCATTAAAATTAATATTTAAAGTGATAAAATAAACCTGTCAGATTAATAAAAATCCATTTATATATATATATATATATATATATATATAATTTAGACAAGTTTTGTCTACTTATTCTTAATAGGATCCTTTCATATTTATGGATGGGTTTCTTGGTATTCTTATTAAAGGAAGAAAGAAAATTACCATGTTGATGTATATCATTTTTATTCCTGAGTACTTTTGACATTAGCACAGTATCATCTCCAGCGTCTTACTGTGTTCATCTGACAAATTAAATCTCTTACTTGTGAAGTGAAAAACATTAAACTTATGTACTGTACAATTTTTAAATATATAGAATGGATTTTTATTAATCCAACAGATTTGAAATTAACAACTTATTTCCATTTCACTGAAATGGATCTTAAGAATTTCTCTTCCTTTCTTTTTCTTCATTTTCTCACTGAAATCAAGTAGTGTTTCTAATATGTCTTTTCCATTTTTTTTTTTTTTTTTTTTTTTTTCCAATGCAACCTAAACAGAATAGTCTATTATTTATAAGGTGCTTGCAGGACGTAATGGTCGTGCTAACTAAGAGGGAGACAAGCAGAATTATAAGATGGGCTATTCAAACTGGTGGCATTATCTTGGTTATTATAGTCACGACATTTTATATGATGTGATGATCTCTGACCTTCTTGGGTACATTCTTAAATTTTCATTTAACCCTGTAATCAATCCAGAGGAATAGTATGGCCTAGTGGATATACACATTGGTTAACTTTTAAAATTTACCTGGTCATCATGAGTTTCAATCTCTAGGTTAGGAATTGGAAAGTTTATAATCTGATTTTGTGGATTCAGCAGGAGTGTCATCACACAGATTAAAATACTGTCAAATGTTAGACCTTAATGAGGAAAGGATATAAAATTGTCATGTAAAATAAAAGGGAGGTAACTGTAATAATATTAACATAGCAGTTCCCTTGTGAACATGCCAGATTTGTTGATCTAAAAGTCTTGTATTCAGTGCTGCTCTGAATATCAATAAGATTATTTATTCTTCATTTGAACTGTTTTTCGTTAATGAATATGCCAACTGTAATTTACCAATCTCTCCATATCGCTTTGACCTCTGCACCTTTGTGTCCATTTCTCTTAATCTTGCTTGATCTACTCTTAATCTTCTGTCATTATGATGCTTGATGTTTCTAAAATACTACTTAGTAATGCATTACCTGTATAGCATTGGGTTAGAGATCAATCCAAAAATCTTTTGTACTAAGAAAGAAACTAAGAATCAAGAATCTGAGGCCATTGGTCAATATGTTGTTCTGTCCACTTTTTAGATTGTAATCTGATTAGTGGCACCCCTTTTTTCTCACTTTGAATAAAAAAAAAAAAAAAAAAAAAAAAATGATACTACCCAGGAAAAAACTGTCTGTCAGGCTTGCTTATTTAGTAAATTCTAAAGGAGTAATGGATCTTTTATCTATTAATCTGACAGATTTTTATCACTTTAAATGTTATTTTTAGTGGATACTCATATTTGAGTAAACACCCCGTTTATTTATTAAACAGTAATATTCAAAAAATCTTATTAAAAAATATTCAGGCTGCTAGACGAAAATAAATAAATATACTGTTTAATAAATAAATGGAGTTTTTACTCAAATATGATTATCCACTAAAAAATAACATTTAAAGTGATAAAAATTTGTTGGAATAATAAATAAAAAATCCATTACTTCTTTAGAAAATTACTTTGTTTACGTTTGGATACAAATCTGAGCAGATGTGATAATTTTGAGTAATCTGTGATACGAAAGAATTTTGCTTAAAAGGCATTGTTCAGATCTTGCTTTATTAGCAAAGCTTCGTTGTGGCTGAGTTGGTTAAAGTACAATGCATTTAACAAAAGTTTCCTGACACCCAGAGAAACACAAGTTCAAATCCTGCCAGAGAGCACATATTTTTCTTTAATAAGATTTCTCAAATATTCAGGCCAGTGGATGAAAATAAATATACAGTTTAATAAATAAACTCATTAAAAAATATATATATATATATATATTTTTTTTTTTTCCTTACCTCAGTTTATAGGAAACCAACTTTTGCGGGGTTGTATATGTGTTGGGATTCCTTTTGTCCAACAAAACGTAAGATAAACATTATTAAAACCCACCTACACAGGGCATTAGAGATCTGTTCAGAGCCCTTCTTGAACGATGAAATCGATTTTGTTAAGGAAACCTTATGTAGTTTAGGTTATCCACCTGATACTGTTAATTTAGTTATCCGTAACAAAATTGAGGAGTTCAGAAGTGTCAAGCTTTGTACTGTCAAAAAGTGCCCGGTTTATCTTAGTTTGCCCTGGATTGGTACCAAATGTGAAAGTATAGTTAAACAAATTTCATCTAATGTTCGTCATCGTTTTTTCTCTACTGAGATTCGTATAATTTTTCAAACTCGGCCTATGTTTCATTCTGCATGTAAAAATGTTCTCCCTCCCCATCATATTAATTCAATTATTTATAAATACGTTTGTAGTTGCAGAGCTGATTACATAGGAAGAACAACTCAACGCTTAGACATGAGAATAAAACAACATGTTCCTACAAAAAATTTATGGGCATAATAAGATGGTAGATTTCAGTTCTAAAATAGATCCATATCTCAAGGTGGACATAAGAGTACTTGTCTTGCTATACCTTACCCCTGAAGAAATGTTGCCATTATATCCATAAATAGTTGTTTCCAGGATACCATATATAAACTGTAGGCATTCTCTATTGTAACTTGAATCTTTCCAAAAAGTGTTAGAATCCTTCTCGCAAGCCACAAGTGATGAATTTTGTTTTAATTTTCTCTTTTGACATTTTTATATTTCTCACATAAAATCTATTGAGATACTAAAGTAACTTTTAAAGAGAACAACTTTAAACACCTCATTAATAATTAAATTCTTTAAATCTCTTTCTCCTTAGAATCTGTGACATTTCTTGATCATCTGTTAAAAGAACAGCATTGTCCTTTTCCATTCTAGAATATAATCCCAATTGACACATTGGTTCTTTATACCTGGCAACATAAACATTCACTCAGATTTTATATTTGTTTCAGCTCCAGACTTATTACTTTATTTTTCTTCTATGCATTTGCATCATTTATTTTGTAAGTAATAAGAATTTTTATTGGTTTACTAGAACAATAATTTACATTGTGAGCAATTTTCAAATCTATTAATGGTTGTCATATCATTCATGGAATTGGTTTCATTTTGCATAGAATTTTCATCCCCATCCCCATCATTCATAAGCGGTTCCTAAGATCTTTTCTGTTTTTTTTGTTTTTTTTTTCCTTTTTTTTGTCTGTCACTTTTCAGTCTGGCATTACATGAACTATCTTTCACTTTCGTTAGTTGTCATGGATAAATATGATAGCTTTCCTATGGCATACCAACACAAATTACTCTCTAAAATATTTTCTTTGCTAACAAACTTTGTTACCGTTTTTATATTCCACATCAGCATAAGTGCACCCATTATGCCTGCAAGTTCTCTTCCTCATTTTTCTGCAGCATTTTTTTTGTCTGGCATTTTTGTAAAGCAGCCATATTCTGGCATGTAATGTCACAAGATGAAGCCTCCATGATTAGCAGTTCATCATCTAAAATTAAAGGAAGATTATTGTTATAAACAAATACTTGTGGCTTTGGATTAAAATTCCCATTATTTTATAACTTGTTTCACTTATGACCCATGTGAGTGTTATTTTCAGTTCACTTTTCATATCTGATAAAGTCTTGTAGGATGTCTCCAACAATATCTGATTGTGATGTTAATATTTGAAAAATCTCAAACATTATTTTATTTTCTGAGTTGCAGTAAATCTTAAATCCCTTTGGTTATTAAATATTTGTCAAGAGGAAACCAGTATTGACCTGAGAATGTACAAATCAAAACCACTGTATCATTTGCAAAAGTTCAAACATCATTTTATTTTCCAAGTTACAGTAACTTACTTTTTTTCTTCTCTCTCTTTTTTTTTTTTTAAATCCATCCCAAGCAAGGTGATAATGCCACTAAGACACAAGGGGCTACTGGGAGTGAAAGAGAATGAGAAGAGTTCAGGAAGAACTGAAAACCCAATCTCAAACAGTAAACAAGGGATAAACCTCTACTCCCGTTCAAAAGACCAGGAAGGAGTGTGAACTGTTTCACTCTATTTCCAAAATTCTTTGTTTCTTTAAAAATATTCAGTAAAAGGTTTTTCTTTATCAATTATGGTCTGAGCAAAACCATTTGACTGTGTCAGTACTGTTAAGAGTTGTTGTACATATTTGTCGCTTCATATGTCTATACTAGATGACTCCAGATCAGTTAAGGTCACAACAAAATTGGAAAATTTGAGATATTGCCCATGGTGCTCGTAAACTGAGATTTTATTATCGTGTGATAGGAAATGATATATGCATGAAGTAAAAGTGGTTTCTACTCATTAGGAATGAAGTTATTAAGTGGTGGGGAGTTGCTTTTTGGTTTGTGGGTATTGAGCCAGAATTTTTGCCAAAATTAAAATATGTAAGGATACTTTTTGTAATACTAAATTAAAATAATCAATTAAAACCTCTTTTAGTAATTTTTACCATGCCCCCCCCACTTACCCATAGAATTTTCCAATAATACGAACTACCAGCAGATACTATTGTTTCTTATGATACCATCTCTAATATTAAAAATTTATTTACTCTCATACTTGATACCTTACTAACATGTGTCTTATCTTCAATCTTTGCTCCTGTCTCCCACCAGTCCAGAAATCAAAAATTGATGGGGAATTCCTGTTATCCTTACAAATTGCAAGTGTGTGCACATACATTAACACACATTTCTGTTTCCTGGAGAAAATCCAAAGAAAATTCTGCAATATTATTGGTACCGACTTGACATCTTTGCTTCAATCAATCTCCCACTTCTGTAACATGGCTTCCCTCTGCCTTTTCTGCAAATATTTTCATGGCATTTGTGATGAGATTTCCTTTTTGGTACCTCAACTTAATGAATTTAAGCACAGTACTTTTTTTAGTGGCTTTATTGCCTTGCTTGGGGTAATATGCATCTGTTTATCTTGAGCAATGAAGATATCACCCTGTCTGGTCAAAATCTGCTCCTTTGTTAGTGAAACTGAAGTGACCTTTTCAGAGCGCAAGCATATAGGGGTTGTGCACCCAGACTACATCATCTCCAACACTCTCTGCCATACTGAAAAGATACAAAGGAATACAGGGGGTATTACATATTAGGATTGCTTGGCTGTACGAGTTGCTGGAAAGTTGTCAGTGTTGACTGCCAACTGCCTTTGGAGCTCCACTCCAGGTTTTCTGTTTGGATCTATTTCCATAGCCTTTTCAGTGTTCTAGATATGACCATAAGGCAGCAGAAGTTTAAAATCGGGGTTTTCCTTCCTCTAGATGGACTGTCTTTCTGCATTGTCAGAGGCTATTTAAGACGTATGCTATGGAAGCATTTTTTAGAGCTTATTTCCTTTATCACCCTCGGCTATGACAACCCTCTGGAATATATATATATATATACATATATATATATATATATATATATATATATTAAATACATTATATTATGTTTTAGAAAATATATAAAATGTTAGATGACCAAAAACACTAGACAGCAAGAGAAATTATGAAATGGTGCATAGATAAGCAAAGACAAATATCAAGAAGTTTGTTAATTTTAGAAAAAGATAGCAGAAACAAAAAATGAGGATATAAATCTGGATTTAAGCTGATTCCCAACTCCTTGAGAGTGCCTCGTTATGCCTACTTGGTCTCATGCTGTCCACTGACATGAGGTGGAATAAATACATTGAATGAATAGCTTCATCTACCACAAGGAAAGTTTTTCACGTCCAAGTCCATCCTTCAAATCTATAAATCAACCTTTCATCCTTGCATGGAATATTGCTGTCATATATGGTCTGGTGCTCCTGCTGTACGTCTCAAGGTCCTTGACAAAATCCAGAGACGAATATGCAATATAATAGGTCCTGATCTGGAATCTCGTGGCTTCCCTCTGTCTCTTCTATAAGTAATTTCATGGCAACTGTTCTGACAAACTACTTTTGCTGGTTCCTGGACTACATGAATTTAAGTGAGCTACCAGACTGGCATCTCTGTCCTACCCTTTCACTGTCAAAATGGTTAAATGTAACCATCTCTTCTACTCAAACAGCTTTTTCTCTCGCACTTCCCATCTGTGAAACTCCCTTCTCCTTACTTGCTTCCCTGATGACTATAATCTTCAAATATTCAAGTGTAATGTCAATCAACATCTGACACCCTGAGCTTGTTCCCTGTTCTTCTCTGTATCCACTTCCTCAAATACGCTTCTTTACTCTTGTTCTCAATCCTCTGTAACCCCTTGCATGCTAGTGGCACTCACACCTTGCATGGGGTGAATTGTCTTTAAAAAAAAAAAAGCCTAAAATATTCTGGAGATTATGAAGTCATTATTTAACATAGAGGAGGGGAAAGTGTTAGCAGTCATTCCTGGTGATTGAAATCAACACTAATAAATGAAATAAAATTGTAAATTAAATTATTATATTACTTTTCAGTAATATTGCTTGGGGTGAAATGATTCTCTTCCTTTTTAGTATCAAATATTGAATGAGTCACTCATTACTAATTGAGTTACTCAGTACTAATGTTTATAGGAAATGATTAACATGAGTACTAAAAAATAAAGTTTTTATTTACCTTTTCTTTTACAACACAAGAACTTGTGTAAAAATCTGAAAACAAAAATTAATTGTTCATGTTTTGTTTTTCTTTAAAGTCTCTGCAAGTTATAGAGAAATAGCAGCAGTGAGGTATCAAAAGTATTATCGCTGAGTTGAGCATTGTAAGTTTGATACTGTTTGTTCAGTGTTCAAAGGAGCAGGCTGCAGTGAGACACAGTTGTATTCATCTTGCTGAGTGAGTGAATTGTTGTTCTAAAGCAGTTTGAAAATATTCTCATTTTTAAATATTCTAATGGGATCATGCACATGCGTGTTAGCTCCACAAATTTCTTACGAAGCAACCATGTATTTTTTTTTTGTACACCTGATTAGTTAAAAAAAAAAAAAAAAAAAATGTGGCCGAGTGTTTTATTTTTTAGAAAACATGTGTAGCCGTCTTTTATAGATTAAGAATTACAGCAAAGTTGATCCAATTTTTCTTGAACTTCTTTGACAGGAAATTGCATCATTTCCTATACACTCCATGCTTCTTTATATCTTTAGTTGTGTGTCTTATGTTGATAAGGGATTATTTATGTAACCCATGAAATAAGAAAGGCTATTTTTATTTTATAGATTTTGATGACCAGCAATGTTCTTTTTCTGCTACAAATGTGACAAAATGTTTCTTTACTCAATTCCATACCATGAAAAAGTTTTGTAATTGCAATATCCCAGACTTCATTCACAGTTTCCAATTACAGATGAACCCTTGGGGCTTGTTTGGGACTTGTCAACCTGTTAACTGTATAATGCATGACTTTAAGTGTGCTACTAGATTGGCAGCTAGGTCCCATCGCTTTACTGTTGAAATAGCAAAATGTAACCACCACTTCTACTCCGACAGTTTCTTTTACACTTCCCACCTGCGGAACTCCCTTCCATTTCCTTGCTTCCCTGATAACTACAATCTTCAAAAGTTTAAATGCAACATCAATCGCCATTTCCTGTCTTCTTTAACCTCATTCCTCTTTTGTTCTCTCCTCAATCTTCCCTATATTCACTCTTCTCTCTCACTTTCACTCTCTGTAAAACTCCTGCGTACTAGTGGCATTACTGCCTTGCTTGGGGTGAAATGATTAAAAAAAAATAATGCATTATATTTCATCAAAAATGTTCTTGCACTACAACAAAATGTCTGACCTTCCCCAGAAGTAATGGAAATAAAGTGCACCGTTTGTGGAAAAGATTTAATTCATCTGTGATATAATGATTTTTCCACAAGACAGTTCAGACTGACCTTAGCTGTGATGGCTGTCTGTCCCTATGTATGTTTACCCCTACATTACACCCATACCTAACCAAAAAAATACAGCATTTTGTTCTGATTTCTTCAAAGATTTAGTGTTTTATATTAATAGAGAGAGTGTCTAAGAGTTTTTGAAGAGTCTTGAATTTTGGATTATTTCTGTGTGACCTTTACACCTGCCATTAATGATAGACTATTTTACCATTATTATTTGGTGTGTTAAGGACTTTTATATTGGAATATGACTGGCCATGCTGCTTTAACGACAGTCTACAGTCAGTGCAAATCAATGGAATTCCCCTGCATCCTTTCCTTAGGTTGTGCCCATCACAGTTGAAGATATGCATGTGATTTGGTATAAAGTGAGCAGTTAATTAACCTGTGATTCACCTGATACCAGCAATCTGGAGACCAATGCAGGAGTAGTGAATAACTCCCCCAGTGATAGTTTGTCTGAAGATGAAGCTTATATTGTTCCCCTTTGGAGGAGTACCCAGCAAAAGAGGCCTTCCCTGGCTGCATTTGCTGTGATCATAAGAACTGCATAGAGTGTAGTGAAGATTTACTGAAGACATCAAACAGACTCAGGGTGACATGCATTTTTTGCAGGAGACAAAATGAAGAAAGATCTTGGACCTTGAACTGGTAGTAGGCAGGCAGCATTCCATGTGAGAAAAGAAAAGATATACGTTTGATACAACTTATCACAACACCCTTACTTCTTTTTATTAGTATTTATTATTGTTGATTGAATAAAGTGTATGGTTCAAAGTTTAAACATCATAACTGAACAGTACCAGTAACTAAAGAAAGTAGATTTGTTGTTTTTGTTTAGCAGCATATCAACAACTCTGGTTTATTTAATGCTGAAATCTAAATATTTTGTATGTAATTTTATTTTATTTTTTATTTTTTATTTTTTTTTGTAATAATAATGGTGTAGTGATACAAGTCTTACTATTTAACCAATAGCTAGGGGAGAAGAGGCAGTAAAGTTAAGTAAATATAACGAACCCAACTGGAATTTGAAACTCGGCTATCTGATTTCCAATTCCAAGCCATTATCCATTACACCACCCACACAAATTCATACTTACAACACCTGAGTGGTCACCCATCTCGGTACTGACCAGGCTTGATGTTTCTTAACGTTGGTAATCATGCAGGAACTAGTGTTTCAACGTGATATGGCCATAAACCTGATGTTAAGTATAAGTGTCCTTTTTGTTTTCATTTTCTCTATAACTTCATTGTTGCTCACATGCTTGATCCATGGTATTCTTAGTATCCTTCTGTAGATCCACATTTCTGTCGCTTCAAGTCACTTCTTCATTTGTAAGGGGATTGTCCAGCATTCACTGCCATATAGGAGGAGGGTCAATATCATGTAACAATCCAGTAACTCTTTTCTTTTTCTTTTTTTTTGTTTCTAATGCACAGATTACCTTTTTTTATTATCTGTGAATTACCATGCATTTTTGTGAAAGACAAAGTGGTTTCCCATTGTCTTCACAATTTTGAATTCACAGTCTTCCTTCCACTTTACGTGTCAATATTAATTATATCACATGCATGTGATCATAGTCTTGTGAATAACCTTCAAATGATAAACTTTTAAAATTTATACTCACTTTTTTTATGCTATGAGAAATTTGGGTATTTGCTTTTTTCCAATAAACATATTTTCTATTTGTTTTATTATCTACATAAGGATTTGAGTAAATCAAAGTATTTATCTTTTTGTTTCTTAAATCCAACACATCATGACTTATGTTAGCAGTAAGTATCATATATGAGCTTTACATATAGTGAAATAGCTTTACTTGTATGGAAGCTTGCTATGAAATAAAAATTTTATTTACCTTGAGTATTAACCTGACTTCAGCTATGTTCAGACCTTGGGCATATTTTTTCTTTATTTTTTTTTCCAAATGTCACATTAGATTTATGTAGTGTTAAAATATTGAGGTGAAGTGTTGATCTATTTATGTTATGTTTGGTCATCTGTTGCCTTATGATTGTTCTGGTTTGGAAAAAAAAATTGTTGTACCATCTGGCATCAAAATTATGCTAATAAATTGTTGATGAATGTCTTTTTATTGATTTTACTTGCATTTCCTCATGACACGTTTTAAAAGCACTCAAGTCAAATGTGTCTATCCCAGTACAAATGGGGTAAAAAATATATGCTCAAGGCATAAGGGTAACATAACATAACATAGATAGTATGTGTGTTTGTTTATTTATATATATTGTTATGAACCCCGATCTAAATTTGTTATAAAAAAATATACCATTGCTTATATTTTAGAAGCATTCTAAAATAAAGAGCCCAGTACTTGCAGAAAATGTAAAGATCGTAAACCGAAAGAGATAGGTAGACTTAGTGGCGACAAGGATGACCAGAGTGTATCCTTTCCTTCTCTTTTGGTCAAGGTGTTGACAGCATGATTTACGCGGATAGATTCCGGTTGGGAGAAGTTGAAACACTTTAAACTACACTTTCTCTGACCCTGAAGATGAGAGAGAGGTCGATGACCTCATTCCATCCATAATGGAAAAAAGTTAGTATTTTGAAAATTGACCATGTGACAAGAAAACGGAAATGAATAGTGAAACGGAAAAGTTAGTATTGGCTTGGGCTTGTGGGCCGGTAGGACGTCTGGCAAATGTCTCGGCATATGGGCCGAAAAGATGTGTTCGCGAAATTGTGAGGAAAATTTTTCTCTCGGTCAAAAGGATAGACCCGTTTGACGATGTATGCGGAATGCTGCTATAACGAAGAGAAAGAAAGCAGTTTTAACTGTCACCAAGCCCTCTTTTTCATGTTTGTACTTTCATGCAAATTTAGCATGAAATCTTTTATTACATGTTCCTTTCCACAATGTCTTAAAATGTTGATGTTTTGTGAATCCATGCAGGTATAGCACATGTCCTGTAAATTCGTGGGAGTATGGCACAAGGCCATACGTTGATTTTTATTTTACCTTTCTTAGAGGATGCTCTCCTCCCACTATTTTGCCCACAATGTTTAAATATTTATTCTTGACATATCGTCATTTTTGTTTTGGCCGTTTTTTTTTTATTTTTATCTTTTCAACGATTCCATGTTTGTTAATAAATTTATATTTCCTGTCTCCATTGTTGTCGTGTTTGTTCCTTAATTGATTCCTCCCAGCCGTGTCTGATCAATCGGAATGAGACCCTTGGGAAAGAAATATATTTTACAAAAATAAAAATAAAAAATGTTAAAAAACAAAATAACACACATTACGATCCTCCTCTACCTCCGCTGTTGATAAGGTTGAAGAAAGAAAGGAAGGAGGGGGGGTTTGTAAAAATATATATATATATATATATATATAAAGGTTAATGGTCAGAGTTGAATCAGATCAGGAAACAGTAGTATTAAAATGTGCTCAATACATGTGTGAAAAAATAAAAGTAAAAATAACATGTAGAGCTTTTAACTTTAAAAATCAGGAGGTCACTTGAACAAGGTAGTGGATTCAACTGAAATTCTGATTTTTAAAGTGTGTGTATATATATATATATATATATATATATCTACACACACACACTTACAGTCTAAGCAATCCTGCACATTTTTTCTTTAATAAATTTTTTCAAGTGTGTAATCCTGTGTGTGTGTGTGTGTGTATATATATATATATATATATATATATATATATATATCTATAAGAAGTGGAAAAATGGTATATGCTGATGCGTTTCAGCCTCTGAGGGACTTTATCAAGGTAATATAGTATTTATTATGCTACATGTGTTTATATACACAGGCACAAGGATGTCATTGATTTATCAAGGCTTGTAAATTTGTGAGCATTCATGAATGTTCAATTCACTGGTTGAAAGGTCAAGAGGTCAGTCAAAACATGTGAAGGGCACAAATTCAAAGTCTGGTGAAAAGTAAAGTGAACAAATAATATTCAATAATTTTTATTCCTTTTTTTAAATGAATATTATTTGTATTGTGATTAGATTGTTATGGTATGAGATGGACATTTTTATTGTACATCTTTGAAGACCAAAATGATGGATTTAACCGTTTTCATTTGCTTTTTCAATATATTTGTTGTTGTGTATGTTGGATTTGGAAAGTAGTAATTCTTTCAGGAAAGGTGAGATTGGGAAAAAAACTGGTGTGTAGATTTTGATAATATTTGATAGTTGCACTCTCAAAGATTTTCCCTCTGAGTAAATTGCTTTCTTTTTTGATCACTGTGACATTTTTTATTTTTATTTTTTAATTCCAGATCAAAATTGTGGTTGAATTTATTTTTATGCTTTTAGTTCTGATTATATCCAAAACGGTTTAGGAAGTGGTTGTGATTACAGTGTAACCCGGATATAAGAGAAACTCTGGTATAAGAGATTTTCTCTGGTCCCAAATTAGAGCCTGTGTTAATGTATATAAATTAGACCAAACCCTAATATAAGAGAAACCCGGATATGAGAGACTTCTTCTCCGGTCCCGACAACTCTCTTATATCCGGGTTACACTGTATTTGGATGAGATAAGTTGTTCTGGACAATGGATGTTATGGAATTGGTAGGTAGTGTTATGCATCTGTTTTAATTTATTATTGTGGATAATGTTATTTTTGTTGTGGTTGTATATTTTTTGTGCCTTTCTCTTTGCATTGTGGATGAAGTGATAAGGATATTGGAAGTTTTTGAATGTGTTTTCTATGTGTGTTTCTTCTTTGGGTTGAAAATTCTTAATGGTCTTAAATAGAAACCTATAATTATACCAGATTTAATTTTATAGAAGTGGTTTGAGTAGAAGTTGACAAGGTTATTTTCTTGGTAACTTTTTCGTAAATGCCAAAGTTGAGTTTGCTATTGTTTCTGTGTAACATGACATCTAGGAAGGGAAGATTGTAGTTGGCTTCTGGTTCAAAGGTGAAGTCTGTTGTAGGTTTAACACTGTTAAGTTGGTTGACAAGATCTGTTAAAATAGATTCTGTCTTACTAATATATCTGCAAAAACTGTTTGAAATAAGAGGAGTTTGATGGTAGAATGTTTTTAAAAAGGTCACTTTCTAGAAATTCTAAAAATAGACAAGCAAGAATGCTGCTGAGAGGAGATCCCATCAGTAAGGCAAATTTTTGTCTATAGAAGTGGTTACCGAAAATGAAACATTGTTTGGTGATTAGCTGGTATATTTTTATGATTTAATGTGTGGAGATGGGTAATTTTATTTCTGTATTTGTTTGTGTTTTTAGATTTAGTCATTTCTCTATAGGCATGTGTGTGGATAGTCTTAGATTTGGTTTTGATGTCTTTTTTTTGTTTTGTTTAGGAAGTCACCTAAATTTTTTTATGTGTGAGGGACTAATTGTGCTGAGGAGTAGGGTTAGGATTTTGCTTAGTGTACTGGCTAGCTTCTATAGAGCGCTGCCTATCCTTTATATGATAGGTCTCATTGGTATGTCTGTTTT
Source organism: Acanthosepion lycidas (assembly GCA_963932145.1). Classification (NCBI taxonomy): domain Eukaryota; kingdom Metazoa; phylum Mollusca; class Cephalopoda; order Sepiida; family Sepiidae; genus Acanthosepion; species Acanthosepion lycidas. The sequence goes on from OZ010602.1 coordinate 12,238,418, forward strand.
GTGTATTTTTGTTAGTCCATAAAGTTTGAATAGTGTTCAGTGAGTTTTAGCCAGGAGGTATCTTCATTTTTTAGTAATTTTGGGAGGTCATTTAGAAATTTTTATAACTCTTTCATGAATTTGTTTACTTTTTTGTAGATGTTATCAATGAGGTCTCTCATTTTCTATTGGTAGATGTGTTTGTCCATGATTAGAATTCCCCCGCCCTTATTGGAAGGAGATATGTGGATGTTTTTATTGTTTGCTAATTCCTTCAGGGTTTTTATATATCTGTGAAGAAGTGAAGTGTTATTTTTTTTTTGTTTTTTTTTGTTTTTTTTAAGGTTGGCTATGATTAGGCCTTGGATGTATCCTTTGGTGAAATTGGAATCATTGTTATCATGGTTTTTAATTGACATTTGTGGTGTCATTTTTTTTGGCAGTCCAGTGTCAAATTTTTGACTGAAGCTGATGGCTTCTAGTTGTGTGTCTGATAATTTTAATTTTGCAATTAGGTCTTTTCTACCAATCTTGGACGATTTGTTTTGTGTATCAAAATACTTATTTATATTAGTTTTTTTAAATATGAATTTACTTCTTGATGTAGCTAGCTGAATTTCTAATTTTAATCTGCTCATGTTTGTGGATATATGATTAATGTGTGTAAAAGTTCATCACTTAGCTGATTTATGTTACTTTCAGCATCCTGACTCCAGGGTCTTGTAGGCAGACCTGTCAGTCCACTCTTTAGGGAATATCAGCAATTTACTGATATATATAATAGCTGGCTACTCATATTTGAGGATACCCATCTACTAGAGCGGCTAGTCAATCCCTATTGCAGACTCTTGCTCAAGCACATTTGTTTGTTCAACACCCACAGAGTCCACCTGTGGTTTATACTGCAACTATGCTGAGCAAACCGTAGTTACAGTTTCTGGGAGAGAGCATGTTACCGAGAATGATCAACAATCTGAACAACACCAGTGCACTCAAACTCTTGGTCATGATGACTTGTGACTTTGTGCTAGCACAGCTACCCAATTTCACTCACAAGAGATAGAATTAATGGATGTTGTTTTTTAATCAAACATATTTTTATTATTTCAAATGTTTGTTTTTTTTTAGTTGATACCTGTATTTGAGTAGATGCTTGGTTTATTTTAAACAGTGTTTATTTCGTCTACTAACCTGCACAATGTACACTGAAGAAACAGGTTTCATTCCTGGTGGAGAACCCATATTCTTTACTATGATTTCTTGAAATGAACTGGACAATAGACATAATACACAATGTTTAATAAATAAAATATAGGGTGTCTGTTTCATACTAAGTGTCCACCAAGTAATTATATATATATATATATATATATATATATATACACGCACACAACACAGTTGTAGTTGGTAAATTCAAACTGATAAATTTGGCAATTAAAAGTGCTCAATACTAAGTAGAGCCTGTAAAATGTGAGATGGATAAAAATTAAAACTGAGCTAACTCAAGTTTCCCCCTCAAAAATGAAAGATTGTTAGATTAGGTTCAATCTTTATCTTGTCTAGCTCAAAGATTATGCCTTAAATATGAAGAACTCACAGCTTTATTTTTTTATTTTTTTTGTTAGACCGGAAGCAAATGTCATCTGGATTTCATATGACTTATTAAATATTTTTGATCATGTAAGCAACTGGTCATAATCTCTGCTCTCTTATTTAATAACAAGCTTGGATCTGCAAACATCAGGATTGCCAACTTCTCTTCCTGGCACAATTTGCAAAATTTTTCTCCCTTCCTGCATAACTTTTACTTTTCCTTACTATGCTCCATCTTATTTTCAGTTGGAATTTCTGTTCATCTTTTATTTTCCAAATATATTTTGACAACTACTTGACCAGATTGCTTACTAAAGTTGAAGATTTGCTTGTAAGGAAGAGACAGAAGGCTGTATTGTTCATGCATGAACACCAAAATCAAAACTATAGCTGCGTTGAGTATTATAATTTTCAGATTTGTAAATATCTGCCCCCAGTTGCTGAGCTAGTGGTATTTTTCAAAAAGACATGATTGGCATGGTGAAGATGATTAAATTTAGAAAAATAAAAAAAAAAATCAATTTCAGCATAAACTAATAGAAAACATCAAACTAATTAAGAAGTTGACGAAAGTCCTTGTGAAACACGGGTAAATCGACAAAAATATTTGAGGTAAACCCTGAAGCATATAAAAATGTCATGCATAATGAAATATCAAAATTTTGCAAGAAAGCTCCTGATAATTATATCAATAACATTAATGTTGAGGTCAGAAACTTTGCAGTAGCTTTGAAAATTAATGATAGAGTGGACACATTGATGCATACTGCACATTAAAAGACTACATGACAGACTTTGAGAACAGGATCAAATTTTGACTGCTAAACTTGTCAAAGACAACTGGTAAAAGTTAGTATGATGATCCTGGAGATGTATGATGTCCTTTGGATAGCTTCTAAGGTAATAGCAGTGACAGTCATGGGTGAATACATAAAATGGTTCAATAATATAGAAAACCAAAAAGGAGGTACATTCTTAACATGTGAAACGTTAGATAAAGTCATAGACATCTCCAAGGAATACATGGGCATCTCAGAGCAACAAGTGCAGATTATTAAACACTGTTGCAAGTCTATATTATATCAGGTGTAATAGCGTAATTGTCCAAATCATAAAACAGTAAAATTGTCCAATTGTTAGATTAAGCTCTGAACAGTTGTATCTTAGAAATGATTAGAAGATATTTTACTTGAATTCTCTGAGGTTTTTTATAACACTATTGGATTCTACTTTGAGCAATAAGAATGTATAATTAATCTCTAAGCTTAACAGAAGAATCGTAATGAAATCGATCATAAATGAAAATGACATGTTCATCATTAATTAATCATAGTTAAGGATCGGAAGCTCATGAAATATTGAAATAAAGTTCAAGTATATATTTATTATTCCAGGATCATTTTCCAATTTATTCAAGATGATCTTTGCCCTGTTGTGAACTCCTGATCCAGTTTTCCTCTCTAGTGTTCCCTCTTTTTAAAATTTATTCATCATTTTCTTGAAGGTTTTTGAATGAACTTTGAAGATGGAAGCCAGAGTATGAATGTTGGTACCATTACTGAAGGCCTGAATGATCTTTTTTTCTCTCATCATTGCACAGTTGGGAAGACAGTGGGTCTGACACAAAACAATTTTAATCTGCTATCTTTTTAGCTGAATAACTCAAAGGGTTTTTCAGTGATTTTTATGAAAAATGGTGTCAAGATGGCAAAATGCCTTATCTGAAAACTTGGAAAAAAGAAACTCAATTAGTTTAGTGGTCTTTTAGATATTAAACATTTTGTGGGATGGATAATTATGCTGTTACACTTGGTATTATAATAATAATGTGTGTGTGTGTGAAAAAGGACCCAAAGAAAGATGTGAATTTTGATGTTCTAGAGGACTGTGAGCTCATGGAGTTGTTTAAATAGTCTATACTGAGACATAAGCCTTACATTCAATGAAAAACAGCACCAATATAAAATTGATAAAATCAGGAAAAACTCTTTCGTTTCTTTAAATACTTGGGATTTAACATCACTGTTGATACAGGTTTCTTTAATGTTGGAATAATGGAACCATATAGGAAAAGAAATTACATATAAAGATATATTGTCAAATCAAACCACTTGGGGCACATTATTGAGAAGGCACCAATAGACATTGAGCATAGGTTATCGCATAACTCATCTTAAGACATTTTTACGTTTATACATTCTTTTTATAGATACAAATATTTAAGTAATAAGCAGTATTAAAACACATTTACTGGCCTGAATGTCCGAGAAATTTCCATAGAAAATATTTGTCCTATTTCTTTTTGAATGTTATATTAAACACATAAAATTTTTAACATGAAAAAATAATGAGCAATCAGTGTATCATAGATACCATTTAAACATCTAAAAAAATATAAAAGGAATGAATTAATTAAATAGTTCATTGGCCTCTATTTTAGTTGTGAATTCTTTTTCTCTGCTTTTTTTGAATTTCAGTACATAGTTTCAAGACTTTTGTTTAATTGCATCTCACGTCATTTTTGACAACATGGGTACACTAGTACTAGTACACTATATATATATATATATATATATATATATATATATATATATCCTTATCAAGACTGTTATTTAAGTATATAAAAGTTTGATCCTTATTTCTGCTTCCCCAATATGAATTGTTAAATTTGTTCCCTCATAAAGTGTAGGTCATGGTAAGAAGGTCAAGTGTTTTTTCTTTCATTTGAGAGTAACTAGAACAGATCCTGCTGACCCTCTCTTTGCACTTGATGGGTGGGTCAAGCTTAATACTGCTACTGAAAAAGTATGGAATGGGATTAGGGATGTATATTAAAATTTGAGGAATGTATTCATCATGAAAATGGTTCCTCGTAACCTGCAGCCTGTGGACCACAGGCTGTATGATTGAGATCTCTGATATAAGGGATTGGGTAAAAAAATAAATAAATATCTTTTTTTTTATAGATGTAACAATTTGCTTTATGTTACAAGGATAGGATAGGTCTTTGTGGTTTTTTTTTTTTTTTTTTTTTTTTTTTCTCGATTTCCAGGCCCTTTTACTTTGACCTGCTTAATATAAATAGTAAGTTTCAGATCCACCCCACTCCCATCCCATTTTAAATTTTAAACCAGTACACTTTCAGTACAAGATAATTTGGGAGTCTCTGAAAGTAAACTGTATTTATTTACAAAAAACAAGTCATAGGGAGTGCATAGTAACACTGGCTAAAGCAAGTTGGTTCTAATCAGTTTAAGAATGACTGCAAAAACGCGCCCCCCCCAAGTTATAGACAAAACATACAGATGCATGCTGGAATTTCTTCCTAGCCAACAAGATAGGCTACTTCTCGGTCTCATCTGTTATATATTTCTGTTCTTTCTTGACTTGAAGTCACAACACTGCAATCACTTGACTGTATCTCCTTTTGTGTGTTAACATCATTCTTAGTTTGTGAACTTTATTGGCTTATTACTGTTGTTTTGCCTGCTTTTGCCTTGCATATATTGTTTGCTTGCTTAATATTCTTTTTACCTGGGTCTTTTTCTCTTGTTATTGTTTATTGCAAACTTTGTCACTTCTGTTTGTTAGGCATTTCTACCAATTACATTTAACCATGGCTAATTACTCTATACAAGTTCTCAACTGCAAGACAGTTTCCATATATTCAATATCATTAGGTGCTCTCCGTTTTGTGACTCTCAAGGTGCTCTCCGTTTTGTGACTTGGCAGATGTGCTGTCTTATTTGAAACTAGGCTTGTCATACATATTGCTTTTGATTTTCCAAATGAAGGAAGACAGTGATACACTTCTGCTTTGTATGCACTTTCAGTTCAAGTATCATTTTGTCAGACTTAGGGGAATAGATTTTCTAGAATCACGGAATCATTAATCTTAAACGGAATCTGGGTTTTTAATGTAATTTTCAATAATAAAGAACAAATTGTTTGATTTTTTTTTTTTTTTTTTTTTTTTTTCAGATTTTTTTTGTAATTCTTTCAAAACTTAACTGTCTCTCTTATTTTGTTAAACATTTTAATATAACAATAACGTATTTCATTAAAATTTGTTTTTACAAATCTTTGTAGGTATATACCTTATAAGACCCCAAAAATAATTAAGAACAAAAATTTTTACATAAAAAAAATGTGGGTTGATGATTTTTTTTTTTTTTTTTTTTAAATATGTTAGCTAGTCTATTTTTAAATATTTTATAACTTTTCTAAGAAACTGTATATTGCAAACGAGATTAAAGTCAGAAGGTCACGACTCGGTTGTAGCCACTGAAATCCGTTGCTAAAGTGAAAATGGAAGACACACTAGTTGATGTCAAAATTGGAGAGAGAGACACACACAAAAATCAAGCCAATAAATTTAAGAAATAAATTTCCTTTAGGCCTCACACAAGTAAGATTGTAAACAATTTGTAACCTTGTTTTATGAATATGAAAAAGTAAATGCCATCAATTGTCTACCATACAATTTAGAAAAAAAAAAAAAAAATACAATTCTCCAAAAACACCATTCTATGAAACAACTGACTTGTCTAAGCTTACTGTCACACAGCGATTCTCCCGGATTAATAATTGCATCATCTTCAGTGCTTCACCATTTGTAAACAAATTTAAATTGAACAAAAAATCCTTTAATAACATTAACTGTCAAGGATTATTTTTTTTAATATTTTATTTATATTTTGTAATGTAAACCAGTTGTATGAATAAACAAAAATTACCAAGATGACTGAATCAACTCAATATAGTGAATCAACCTCAAAAGTTGGGCCTGATCCTCTAAAGAAAGAAAAGAAAATGACCCCAGTATCTAAAATTTGTGCTAAAGCCAGCGTAGAGCAATTTCCTGACGACTTTTATGCAGAAGAAAATGTTATTTTGCAAATTCTGTCTCCATAGTGTTGGCATTTTTAGGGTTGACACAATCAAAGATCACATTCAAATCAAAAACTCGTTTGACAAAATGATTTCTCAACTGAAACAGAAGACAATCACAACTTTGTTGAATAGTAAAGAGGTACGAGATGATGTTGTCCTTGATTTTTTTTTTTTTTTTTTTTTTTTGAAATGTGCATTTTGTCTGACATTCCCCTACACAAAATTGACAAAATGAGGCCATTCATATTAAGATGTTGTATAGAAGGTGGTGCTATTCTAAGTGTCAATTGTGCTAAGCAACTACATCTACCAAAATTGTTTGCTTGTCACTTTGCTGCCCTGAAAACCAAGCTTGCTAATCAATCAGTCAGCATCATAGCAGATGAAACAACTATAATGACTACAGTATTTTGAATGTAATTGCAAGCATTGGTGGGGAGTTGTTTCTTGATGTTGTAACCTTGTGAGAATGCAATCATCAAACTGTAAGCCAGGTATGGATCCCAGTTGTAATCCATGTGGATATTGCATTTGAGGATATTATTGCCTTTGTAACAGATTTTGCAGCCTATGGCAAAAAAAGGTCATAAGTGTTGTCAAATGTCTTTGTTAACAGTTGCCATGTGTTGTGCTTAGCACATTTTAAATCTTGTTGGTGAAGTATTTTCACACTGGTCAGCATTTGATAATATTACCTAGATGACTACTTTCATCAAGTCAGCCTTTTTTTAAAAAGCCTAGTCAGAAAAAAGCGATACTTAAAATGGCTTGAAGGTTCCTTGCCTAAGGAAAGAGTGAAACTATTCCCTGTACTAGTGGCAACCAGATGGAATTCCTGGTTTAATGCGGCCAAATATCACTCATCCTTTGTACAGTTTTATGAAGGATTTTTTAAGCAAGAAAAGGGGCATGGCCTTGCAGTAGATACGATTCTAGAATTAGTAGATAATGGTCAACTACAAACTATAATTTGTGCCTAAACCAGCATTTTATGAATGAGAACTTGTTTAATAACAGCTTTGACAAACTTAGAAGAAACTAAGTCTCTGCTTGCATATATTGTATATAACATGATGGAGGATGTAAAACAGTATTTACATACTGGTACATCAAAATCAACATTTGGCCTAGAAACTTCTGTCTGAACAAGAAAACACAGAGAGGGAAAGAGATATCTCAAATTTCCAAGATTTTTTCAGCACATCTTTTTTGAAATTGAGTAAATACCTGGATACCCACCCTGTGTATAACTTTTACAAGGCAGCTCACCTGTTTGATCCTAGACAGCTACCTTATATAGGCCATGATTTAGACAGTTTTGCAGCCATCAAGGTCTTGTAATGTTGTTCTACTGATCTTCTTGAAGAATTCCAAATATATGTGAATTACCAAGATGACTTACCAGATCCTTTTAATATCCCATCGTTTTGGAATGCAAATAAGAGCAGATTTCCTCTTCTGGAACAGATTGCCAATAAGGTCATATGGATGCCTGTTTCCAGCATAGATGCTGAACATTAATTTTCTCAGTTAAAATTTACTCAATAAACAACGTGAAAATCTTACCCCTGAGAACACCAAGCAACTCACAATGTTGCATTGCAATGGAGATTTAAAGAAGAGATTTAAAGATTAGATATTTCTCAAATTAAGAAATTAGAAATTTTCAATTTGAACAGTATTTCAACTTGGGATAAGTTGTTTTATTTAAATTTTGAATTAATGTCTAATTTGTTTTTTGATATTTTGTTACAAAGATTCAGTTATTATAGTTTAATTACTGTTTTGTAAAATTTTAGACAAAACGTTTGACTTTATTCAGATATTTATTATTGAGATTCAAGTTATTTGCGGTTGATACTTTAAATGTGATTTCTAAATTATGAATCAATATTATAAATCTATCTAAATACTTTTACTTAAAAAAGCAAAAACAATTTGGATGTTTTGAATGTGTTCTTAAAGAACGAAGCTCTGATTAAAAGTTCTACCTCAAAGATATGCACTGTAACATTCTATTGTTTTATTGTCTAGTCATGTTACATTTTTTTTTAAATTTTTACAATAATTCATGTTACATTTTATAATTTATTTTTGGACTTGGATTTTAATATTTAAAAAAGATTTGTAGATAATTATTTCTTTATATGCAAAAAAAACTTTGAATTATATTTTTGTTTTCAGTTTTAATAATAATTATAGCATAATGTATTGCAATTTTTTCATAAAATACTATAAAAATGGAAAAAAAAAAAAATTTCCCAAAAGAAAAAAAAAAATTTTTTTACCAAAAGTGGAAAATTTGAAACAGAAAATCGGGGGCCCTATAGACTGCTACCTGTAGAAAGACAAAGAAAATTATGGGTTCTTGTTGGGAAGATTCAACCTCTACTGCCATATGACAAATATTTACTTATGTTGTGGGTCAACATAATAAAAGACTTTTGGAGAACTCATAATTCTTCTGAAGTCATTTTGGTGCAGAAAATTCAAATTTAGATATTTATTAAACTAGACTTAGTCTAGTAGAAATTCAGATGGGACTAGGAATATTGTCTTGCAGCAATCTTCCATGTAGAGAAAGACAGAGGATGTCTTACTGCTTTGAATTTTGCTCATGACTGTTTTCTTTAGGTTTATAAATACCCCTTTTTGTTACACTTGGTAATATTTCCTTAATACTGGTATCAATATCATAAATACTTGAAAGATCAATAAAAATGTTTTTTTTTTCTTATTTGAATTTTCTGATGATTCTTAATTTTTAAGTTTATGACTGAATAAACTCGTGGTACATTCTACAACGACAAAATACCTGTAGAAATTCTCCTGTCACAATTTTTAAATACAACATGGACACTGAGGTCAACACCAAGTGGTGACAGTCTATTTTATGCTTCAATTCGAACCTCTAGTCATGACTGAAGAGTACATTCAGTGTTGACTTCAGTGTTCACTTTTATATTGACATACACTCTATCAATATGGACACGTGGCCGAGTGGTTAGAATGTTTTCTTTCTAACCAGGAGGCCCAGGCTTGAATCTCACCATGGTTGATTTGTCAGAACTTCTTGATGTTATCAGTCTGCAATAGATGATCCCAGTATGCAGCACCTGAAAACCATATTATGGGTTGACCCAACCCTTGTGAGCAAAATTTGGTAAATGGAACCCTTGGCAGTTGTTGATAGTTGTGTTATCACAAAGTCACAAGTCATCGTGACTGAGGGTTTAAATGCACTGGCCTTATTCAGACTGTTGATCATGCTAAATAATGCACACTCTCCCAGAATCAGTAACTAAGGTTTGCACAGCATAGTTGCTGTATAAACCACAGTTGGGTTCTGTGGGTGTTGGACAAACACAAATGTGCCTGAGCAGGCATCTGAAATGGGGATTAGCTAGCCATTCTCGTAGACTAGCTTCCTCAGATATGAGTGACTGTGCCATTTTTTTTTACACTCTATCACTGATACTAAGCAGTTTTACCCATAAATATAGTATACCTTAAAACTGAAATGGAGACTTTAAAATAAAACTATTAAGTTAAAGTTAAATAAATTTCCTATTTTTATATTTATAATGAATAGGTTATCACTCAAAAATAATGTTTAATTCTCCATTAAAATAGGACTTTACTTTCCCAATTATTGATTGCATGATAAAAAAAACTTAGATTTAGATTCCAGACCTTCTTTTTTCAATTAAGGAGCCTCTCTTTATGCAGGTATATGAACCCCACCCCCTTTTTTTTTTTTATTTACACAAAAAGGAATTTTTATTTTTGCAACTATTTTCTTGAGATCAGTTAGAATAAAAACTTTAAAGAATATATTTAAATTTATTTAAATTATTGCAGTTCATTTTGCATTTTTGTTATTAAAAATCTGGGATCAGTTCTTTCAGATTTTCCTTTTTTTTTTTTTTAAACAGTAGAAAACTGATTCCCCACTTCATGTACATACAAAGTAAAAACCTTCTTATAAGTAAGGAAACATTTTCCTTATACTCTTTTGTTTGGACATATTTTGGATTTAGATATGCAAAAATATGAAAGGTGTATACTCTTAGATTTTATTCATTAAAATATTGTATCACAAAATAATACTAAGTATGTATATGTATGAAATAATTTTGGATTTATAAAAATATATATTTTTTCATCTGTCCATTTTTTTTTTTTTTTAAATGCCTGCTCAAATTGAATCAGTTGAGAATCATTGAAACAGTAAATGGACAAATGGAATATTTTGCACACACACACACACACACATATATATATATATATATGTAGTTTAGTGCTAGCAGCAAGCAGAAATATTTCTCCTCCCGATGATGGCCATTTCGGACGAAACTAGTCGAGGAATTTAAATGGAATAATAATAAAAAACGAAAGAATATTAATCTACAACCCAGTGTCTGAGGATTTTAATTTTTATTGTTCAAAATATATATATATACACACACACACACACACACACACACACAGGTTACCAAAAGAGGACTCAAATAGAAAAAACAAAAATTTCCTACCAACAAAAATCAGGAAATCCTATTTTCCAAGAACAGGAAAATAAACAAAGAAAAAAGGAAGAAGAAAAAAAAAAGATGAAAAAGCAGGCACCTACCTAGAGAGTAACCAACCAAGATTATTAGGGCAGAACAAAAAATACTTCAGTGTTACACCACAAAAGGGACAAAATTTGCATTGCTACTTAAGCTTCCTGCTCCTGTAATTATCAGGTAACCAGAACACAAAGGAAAGAATAATATATATTTCCTTAATACCATATTCCTTCAGGACATTGGGTGATCATGGCTCTCCACTGACTCTTATTTCTTTTATCTTGATTTGCCATGATTTCTTGGAGAAGATAGTGGAATAGTTTTCTGCTATCTTCTTCATGGTTTGGAATTTAGTTTTATTCATTTGTCAAGTACTGTTGGATCCATTAACATAAATCTATCAGCTCCAAGAGAACAGACAGCTACTGGAATTTTCTACTATGAAGTAGCAGTTAAAGTGCTCAATATCAAGGATAGAGCATATGTAAATATACAATGGACACTGTCAACACTAAGAGGTGACAGTCTGTGTCATGCTAAGGCATTTAATATGAAACAAACTGTCACCTCTAGGTGTTGACTTCAATGTCCATTTATATATATTGGGGCAATGTATGACAAAATATAAAAAATTTTTTTTCATGTGACTCATTTTGTCTTTTAGGACTTTGTCAGACTAAATTTGTTTATGTTGGTGCAACTACACGTGCAAGAACGAGAGATGCTGGGAATTTTAAATTAATTTTTTATATTTTTTTTTTTTTTTTTTTTTTTTTTTTTGTATAATCTAGCCAATTTCATTTAGATTTTTTTTCTTTTTATCACTTAGTCCTAAAGAATGAAATGAGTCACACAAAAACATTTTTACACTTTTTCATACATATTATCTCATGTGTGTGTGTACACACACACACACACACATATATATATATATATATATATATATATATATATATATATATATATATATATATATATAAACCTCACTAGGTTTGACTAGGTCTGCTCTACGGTTGTATTGAGCTCTTTTTACTTAGTTGTTTACTCGTATCTGGGTTTTTTCTTGGGGCTTTGAACCTGTATCTGTACAATTTTTTCGACAGACTTTCATGTTCCTGGCTCTTTCTTTTTTTAAAACCTTTTTTTCCTTCAAGATTGATTTGATTATTGGCAAATCAAAAATTTGAAGGTTTTTCAAAACGAGTATAGTTACCTACCTATATATATATATATATATATATATATATATATATATATATATATATATATATATATATACACACACACACACACATAGTGTTCATAAAGCCTCTTGATAATTTAAAAAATTTATTGCAAAAGGAAATGAACAGTCCGGGGGAGTAATATCTGGTGAATGAGGTGGTCAAGGAATTGGGTCATCCTTTCTAATCCACTGCTCTGGAGATGTTAGGGGTTCATTTAACAGTACCTTTTTCATCAACAGGATACCTGAAATACAGAAATGCAATGTGATTAAAACCTTTGATAACTACTAATACTGAGTACATAGAACAAATCTGATTAACACATCGGTAATATACACTACTAGCCATAGAGCCCTGCGTTGCCCGGGGATGTAACAGTAAGAGATAGATCAAGTATCGACCATCATAAAGACTGAAAAATAAAATTGACAAAGATTATTGTTTAAGGTTGACGGACATGCATGTCTTAATTGGCTTTTTTTTTCTTTTTTTTTTTTTTACGAATTGGTCAAACTCAAACAAAAACATTGTTTTCAATCGTTATGAGTCTATCGATTGAATAGAATTTTATTATAAACAATTGTCTTGTAAATGGAATCTTTAAAGCATTCTGAATGTAAAAATAAAGAAAAAAGTGTGCAAGACAATAAGAAACACTACCTGCCAAAAAAAAGTGAAGTTTTGTTGAAATTGGTTGAAAAATGTAGGAAATCCGATCCCATATATAAACACAGACACAAACAACCTGGCTTTTATATAATAATTATAACTCTATATGAGTTGTCCCCTTTCATTCTGGTGACAGAATCGTGTTTTCAAATTGATTTTGTGCAAAAACAATTGTTTTTCCAATTTTTGGCGCTGTCAGAACCACCACAAGGTAATTTTACATAGTCCTGTGAAGTTTTGTTGAAATCGGTTGAAAAATGTAGGAAATCCGATCCAATATATAAACGTACGGACACGCACGCGCACACACACACACACAATCTCCGTTTTATAATAAATAAGATTTACATAATTCGGACTATTGTCCTCATCTTTGTCGCCATATTTATTACGTTTTGCCCGTTGTATGCTCCGGCCGTCTTCAGGTGGTTGGAATGTCGAACTGAACCCTTTATTTTGCTCACTGGGATAGACTGTTCTAATTCCATGTGCCATGTTTAATGGATGTCAGTTAGCAGTTATCTCCTGTTAATTTCCCTCTCCAAGTTCTCCACTGCCTTATTCGCTGTGCCATGTGTCCTCAAGAAATTCTTTTTTTGTATCACTTCATGTTTAATAGGATAAGTCCTCAGAGAATTCAAATCATCAAAATGTTTTTCTCAAACAGTTCCCACCATTACATATATTTCTTAAAATAAAAATTTTAATTAGAATAATTTATAAACCTCTAAAATTTTGTATTTGTATTGGTCAAGTGATATTGTTAAATTAAAACTGTATTTACTAAACATAAATAGGAAAGCTTACAATTTAGCGACCCCCCCACACCCAGGTACTTTATAAAGAATTTTGAATTTATTTTATGTGTGTAAATGTATCAAGTTTTTTAAATATTGACGTCCATATATGACATTATCAGAAAATATGAGTGGTAACTAAATTTAAAATTTATTGGGAATTTTCTAATTAATATGCACCTTCGTAAGTAACACTAAGTACCTGAAATTCAATAACACTGAAGATTTAAAATTTTTAAGATAAGGTAATTATTTATAAAAAAAAAAAAAAAAATTGTTTTTGTCATGTAATTTTATTTCAATTACATTTTATTCTTACTTATTTTCCGAACATCAGGCCGTTGATCAATCTGTCAACACCTCATAAAAACACCCATTAGATGCTTATCTTTCTGTGATATTTTAAGTTAAATGTAAGATTTTTTTTCAATTCAGATTTATTTTTAACATTAAAATAAATCTGATAATTTTTCTCAATGTTTTACAAAAGTATATTTTATTTTTTAAATATTTTTTTAATAAAGAGAATTATTTGGTGTTGGCAGATTTGTCAATAATATCAAAGATTTTTTTTTCCTGATAATAATAATAATAAATTATTGATTATCTGGATTAAAAGTTTGGTTTTTTGCTGGTCATTGGTTTCTTTAAATTGATATGGTAAACTTTAGTTTTACTTGTTGCAAAATATGCATATGTTGCTAAATAGTGAAATTTATTTTGCCATTTTAAAACATTTTACTTATTTAAATTAATAACTGCAAAACCTGTCCCAAGCCAGTATTGTGAGTTTTCTTTTATTTAGGACTTGTTATCTACATCACGTAAGTGTGTTCTATCACTATCAATTGAAACCTTTGTCCTTTCTGTCTCAATTTTTTTATTTTTTATTACAACCCTGTATTCGCATGTTCAATTAACATACGTATGTTTTTGTGTGTATTAAAGTGAGGGAAGGATAGTGGGGGTGGTTGGAAATGCTGTTCGAGTCCTGATAAATGACGCGTGGGAGAGTCAAGTTAGGGAGTGTAAATGTTTGGAACATTTATAAACGAGGATTGGCGTAAATGAAATGAAAAATAATAAAAAGAAAAATGGAAGAGGGAGGAAAGCGAATAAATTGAACAGCCGCATAGTTTTCTTTTCTTTTCTTTTCTTTTCACTAAGTTCCCCAACTCCCATCTTGACTCTCTTGATCCTCTGCTGATATTTTTTTTTTTCCTTTTCTTTTTCCTTATTTACGAATACGGCAACGAATTTGTTTTTTCTCCTACTGCAACCAAAAAGGTGTTACTCGCCTGTTCCGGGCTTCTTGATGATGATGATGATTGCGACTGTCTGTTGAAAGACCTTCATGTGTTGTTGCCAAGATTGTTCAAGGCACTTAGAGACACCGTGTGTAGCAGGAGTACTCAGACCATCCGCCTTAAATTTTCTGGGAATTAGAAACTCTCGATCCAGTCACGGATTTAAAAAAAAACCTCTTTTGTTCTATGTCGCAAGACCCAGGTATACTTTTGTTTTCCTTTAAAAAAAAAAAAAAAAAGTTTTCACAACCACACGTGTTGTCGAAAAGTAAAACCAAAAAACACTTTTTGGTCATTTGTTTTCCACCACAAATTTTTTTTATTTTTTATTCTTACTCACACACTTACTTTGTTCAATAACTAATTTACTTAGAATTTGATGAGTGTACGGTACCCCACCTACGACTTACGGGCTGGTATTTTTGGGTCGGCATTCTCAGAATTAGTATTACTTACCAAATTCCGTACCGTCACGCACCAAATTAATTTTCTACACTACCACAAATTACTGAAAACTTTTTTTTTTTTTTTTTTTATGACGAAATCTCCTCTTTTCCTGCCGCAACGGATGTCCATATTTGCCGGGGTTATTACTTTCTTTTTTCTTTATTTTGGATGGCAGTTACTGACTAGTTTTAAGACTAAATCTTCAATTTTTTTCCCCAGTCTATATATGTATTTGTCTTAATGACGGGCGGCGAGTATTATTTTTAAGACCCCCCCCCTTTCCTGAGAACTTCTGAGAAGTTAAACAAGTTTTACTTAGGAAAACCCGTTGTAATCATAACTTTTTTCAAGGTAAAGGAAGACGAATGTCGACGGAAAACCCCACATTTCGAAGTTGTAGTACTTAGAAGATATTTTTTATTTTTTTTTACACACCTGTGCAATCTTTTTGCGTTACAGACTGAGTCTGGTTCTCTGGTATCTTTCAGGGGCAATTCTCAGTGTGGTGTTGCACTTAATTTTCAACGAAAATTAAGTGCAACACCACACAGAATTTTTCAGCATCATTTATTATTTTTCAGCTGTAAACAGTAATATCATGTCATTTCATTTCAGCAAAACAATCACATTCATTTTTTTTTTTTTTTTTTTTTTTCCATTGGTGATTTTTTTAAAACTGCATGTCCTTTTTAAAATATCAACTTTTAATTTGTGGATATAAAAATAAATTTGTACTATAGGGTAAGAGCAAGCATTTTTAAATCAAATAATGGCACATTCCATAGCACTTCGTTGTTGCCAGGAGTTTTTTTTTTTTTTTTTTACTTTAAAAAAAAAAAAAAATGAAATGCCTATGCACGCACGCCGACTTGTACTCAATAACGTCATATTGTGGGGAAAAAATTCTCGCTTTTGGTTATGCAACACTTACACAGAGAAATATACCGTGTGTATATATTTTTTTCACTTTATTTTTTCAGGATGTCTACTCATTGTAATTACGTAGATTTTTTTTTTATTTTTATTTTTTTAATTCCAACAATATTCTTCCATAGGTTTAGAGTTTCTGGGTAAAAAAGTGAGATATTGACTTTGAATCAGAAATGTGACCCTGAGGAAAGAATGAAAGAGAAATTGAATCTGGTAACTGGGGGAAAAAAAAAAAGAAAAAAAAGGTAATCAATAAAAACTTAGACTTTTTACGATAATGATTTAAAACATTTTAATTTTATTTTTTTTTATTCATGCCATAGTTGTTAATTGGCTGGGATCTGGAGAGAGAGAGAGGAAAAAATCGCAAACTTAGTTTCAACTTGACAACATTTTTTTTTTTTTTTCTCTCTCCTTCACATGAACAGAAAATCGATAAAGAAAAAAAGTTTGCCTGCTGCTGGCTATACAGTTTGTTTTTTTTTTTGCTTTTTTTAATTTTTTTTTTTTTTAAAGCTTATCTCGAGTGAAATAGAGAACTTTATAAGTACGCGTTTTCGTAAAACTCGTTACACCGTTACTAAAACTAAATAATGAGCATAATGAAAAAAAATCCCCAAACTTAATGAAACGAAGAATAATTGTCAAGATCTTTTAAGAGGAAAGAAAGACCAAAGTATTTTCTTAATCTTTTTTTAGAACCTTCAAAATTTTGGTTAATTTTATTTTATTTTATTTTTTCTTGCTTCAACAGGTGACGATGAATTGATTAGTATGGAAAATTTCAGCGTCTTTTTGCAAAATGATTATTGTCGGATTTTAATGAAACTTTCAGGACTTATTCACAAATGAATAAAATTATTTTAGATTTTTTTTTTATTTGGTCTTAGTATTTTTTTTTTTTTTTTTTTTTTATACATCTTTTACCCTCCACTTATTTAATTTTATGAAATTTCGAAAAATTAATCTTTGACGAGTTTAATGTTTAAGCACAAGTTCTTCGGGAATTTTATTTAATTTTTTTTTTTTTTTTTCAAAGTCAAACAAAGAGGATTCAATTACAGAAAATCTGTTCTGAATCAAATGCAAATAAAACTAGTAACTATATCATTGTTTAATTACAAAAAATTTTAATTGCTTTTTTATGAATAAGATATAATTACGGACACTTAAATTTTTTTTTTTTTTTTTTTTTTTTTTTTTTTCGATGAATCATAAATTTCTACAAAAAATTAAAAATGTTTTCAGTTTTTTCAAGTTTAAAGTTTTAAATCTTTTAAGATTCTTTATTCAATTGTAGCGGTTATGTGAACGAAATAAAGGGTTCAGTTCGAAATTCCAATCATCTGAAGAAGGCCGGAGCGTACAAACGACTGAGTGAAACGTCTTGAATATCACAATAAAGATGAGGACAACAGTCCGAACAATGCAAACAATTACAATACCCCACCTCAGAAATATAGATATATCAGTTTGTGATATTAATGTTATTTAAGTAAAAATTAAGATAAATCATGAATGAAGAATTTTGAATTTGTGGGGGGAGTGGTGCGTGCATGAAAATGCCGATTTTTGTAAATACAGACGTTCATTCGTGACATTATCAGAAAATATGAGCGGTAACTAATAAATTTAAAATTGATAATTTTCTACCGTTCTGTAAGTAAGAGTAAGAAGACTAGAAAGTACCAAAAATTCAATAAACCATTAGATTACTTAGAACATATTCTTAAATTTTTAAGATTACTGGTTAAAAAAAAAAAAAATTATATAACAAAGTGTTTTACTTTTGTTATCGAGTAATTGTTGCAGTTATACCACCCTTAGAATTATGTTTGGCAAATTTTTTTTATTGAGAGTTGTTCACTTCACACATTTAAAAAAATACTCACCTCCATGTTATCGGTTTTTCTGCGATATTTTAAGCTAAAAGTAAATAATATTTGTTTCAAATCAGAAATTTTAAATCAGCTAGACTTTTTCAAAGTTTCAGAAAAGTATATTTTATCTTTGAAAGGTTTTTTTTAATAAAGAGAATTACAATACATTGACAGATTTGTCAGTATGAACGATTTTAGCATTTTTACTGATAAAAGAAAGAAAAATCCTCATTCCAATCAGTTTAAATTCAGTAAAGTATTTTGCTCATTGGAAATATTAAATTTAATCTATTAGCTCGAAATTAAAAGTAAAATAAAAGCTTCAAGAAAGATTTTTCATTTTAAAAAATGTATTTTAAACCTTAGGTATCACTTTTCTTTGGCAGCACCTGTTTGCCATTATTAAACTAAACTGTAAACATTTTCATCACACAAAGAGGAAAAAAAATTGAATCCGAGTTCAGATATACGCATTATTATTGTATTTATTCATCTATTTTTGGTATTTAATGAAGAAATTTTGAACACTGGCAAAAAGAGTTTGAAAGAAAATTTCCAATCTTAGAAAATTAATGGATAATTCCAAATTTAATAGGAAAATTATATCTATTAGGTTGGTGCAAAAATAATGACGTAATGTCGTTTTTTGACGTATTTTTTAACGTCAAAAAACGACATTATTACGTCATTATTTTTGCACCAATCTAATATTACTTGAAATACTACTTTTAGTGGATACTTGTATCTGAGTAGACAATGTTTATTTTAAACAGTATGTATTTTGTCTACCAGCCTGTGTAGTTGAGAAACTTAAAGAGAATGTGCCCTCTCACAGGATTCGAACCTGTGTCTTTTTGCAGGATCCAGAATGCTTTTATCGCCCAGTCACAAAAGAGCTTCATAATAAAGAAAGGTTTTATTTTGACTTTAATGTACACTCACTTGGTCATATTTTTCTTGAAAGGAGGCATATTAATATCTGTTCAGTTTTGAATTTGAAATGTACACAAAGCAGTTTCTCAAGAATTAATAGATTGTTTTTTTGTTTTAATCTGATTTTTTTTTTATATATATATATATATATATATATATATAATAAATTTAAACAATTTTCCACCAAGTTAACTTTTTCTTTCACTTAAAATTCTCTGACCCACTATGTAAGCAATCATTAACTACTATTGTCACAAATAAAATGGTTTCCTTCTGTATAAATATTTGTTTTCACCATGCCATAAAAAAAAAAACTAATTGATATCGTTTTATAATTTTTTTTTTTTTTTTTTTTTTCTTGGTCATTTAATTTTATTAACTTTATTTTCTCATTATATTGTTTTTGCTACTATCCTGAAATAAATAATTGGGAAACCTGACAATTAAACAACAGGCTGTCATAAAGGCAATTACTAAAAGCATTCTTTTAGAAATCAACATTTAACTAATAAAGCTATAGGGAAAAGAAATTGTCGGTATGTGTGTACCCCACCATTTTTGTGAAACAAGAAAAAACACCCTAGAGATAAAAATTTTGAACAAAAATAAATTTATATCCCCTTTTTAGCATCACACCTATTTACAAGGCTGCAAATGAAAATCACTAACACATGAAAAATTTTTTAATGTTTCATTGTATATAAATTAACTTTTCATCCAGGCATGGAAAAAAAAAATCTGACTCACCGTATCTCCTTTTTTATGATTTTTTTTTTTTTTCTTTTTTCTTTGTCATTTTCTCTTGTAAATACCCAATTAGACCTTCGTTCACCCACAACACACAAATTAGTCTTTTATCTAAAATTCTAAACAGTTGAAAACCTGGAATTCAACTCACTTGATACAAAGTATCATTTTACTGAAAAATTTTAAAGATTTATTTGCATTCATTTTATCAAAGCAATGAAAACTGGCTATAAAATAAGTTTAGGAGTATTTATTTATTTATTTATTTATTGAATAAAATTTCTTTTTTCCCCATATTCTCTAACAGTCAGTAACCCCTTGTGTCTTAGTGACTTTATAGCCTTGCTTGGGCGTGAAATGATTAAAAAAAATATATACAAAGGTTAAAAGATAAGTACAGTGTCTAACCACAATAAAGAAATATTTAAGTTGTATTGTGTATAAAACTGTTCAAATGTGCTAGGGTCTCTATTCACTATGTGATTGTGTTGAGTAATTGCATTCATTAGTCATGAATATAATGTTCAAGTTAATTGAAAAGTAGTGGTCAGAGTGAGAAGACAGGGTTACAGGGGAGGCACTATAACATGGAAAGCAAATGACAATTCATAAATAGATGAAAGTAATGAGATTTTACAAGCATTCAAACAGTATATCTGCAGAATAAAGCCTAAAGAAAGAACTTTTATTTTTTTTTATGTGGGCAATGCAAGGCTATATTGCAGTCAATAAATGGTAGGGAGCTTGAAATTCATAGTTGTGCCGCCCTAATTTAGATATCTTATTCATCTTATATTAGCTTATATTCATCTTAATATCTTATATCGGCTTATATTCATCTTATATCGGTTTATATTCATCTTAATATCTTATCTCATAATTCAGAAAGGTGTTGACAGTTCAATATTTATCATCTAATGCTGAAGTTGTCGTTTACAATTTGATCAAAAGAAAACTAGAATCTTTCTTTATGGATAGAAAGGAAAGAACATTTAGGAAATGTGGCATTAAATAGTGAATAATAAACTTGTAATTTTAAGAAACAAAGGTTTCTTTTTTCGTTTTTCTCTCTTTTTCAAGGACAGGAAAAGTTTTTTTTCTTTCTTTTTTTTCTTTCTTTTTTTTTCTTTCTTTTTTTTCTTTCTTTTTTTTTCTTTCTTTTTTTTCTTTCTTTTTTTTCTTTCTTTTTTTTCTTTCTTTTTTTTTCTTTCTTTTTTTTCTTTCTTTTTTTTTCTTTCTTTTTTTTTCTTTCTTTTTTTCTTTCTTTTTTTTTCTTTCTTTTTTTTCTTTCTTTTTTTTTCTTTCTTTTTTTTCTGTCTTTTCTTTTTCTGTCTTTTCTTTTTTCTGTCTTTTCTTTTTTCTGTCTTTTCTTTTTTCTGTCTTTTCTTTTTTCTGTCTTTTCTTTTTTCTGTCTTTTCTTTTTTCTGTCTTTTCTTTTTTCTGTCTTTTCTTTTTTCTGTCTTTTCTTTTTTCTGTCTTTTCTTTTTTCTGTCTTTTCTTTTTTCTGTCTTTTCTTTTTTCTGTCTTTTCTTTTTTCTGTCTTTTCTTTTTTCTGTCTTTTCTTTTTTCTGTCTTTTCTTTTTTCTGTCTTTTCTTTTTTCTGTCTTTTCTTTTTTCTGTCTTTTCTTTTTTCTGTCTTTTCTTTTTTCTGTCTTTTCTTTTTTCTGTCTTTTCTTTTTTCTGTCTTTTCTTTTTTCTGTCTTTTCTTTTTTCTGTCTTTTCTTTTTTCTGTCTTTTCTTTTTTCTGTCTTTTCTTTTTTCTGTCTTTTCTTTTTTCTGTCTTTTCTTTTTTCTGTCTTTTCTTTTTTCTGTCTTTTCTTTTTTCTGTCTTTTCTTTTTTCTGTCTTTTCTTTTTTCTGTCTTTTCTTTTTTCTGTCTTTTCTTTTTTCTGTCTTTTCTTTTTTCTGTCTTTTCTTTTTTCTGTCTTTTCTTTTTTCTGTCTTTTCTTTTTTCTGTCTTTTCTTTTTTCTGTCTTTTCTTTTTTCTGTCTTTTCTTTTTTCTGTCTTTTCTTTTTTCTGTCTTTTCTTTTTTCTGTCTTTTCTTTTTTCTGTCTTTTCTTTTTTCTGTCTTTTCTTTTTTCTGTCTTTTCTTTTTTCTGTCTTTTCTTTTTTCTGTCTTTTCTTTTTTCTGTCTTTTCTTTTTTCTGTCTTTTCTTTTTTCTGTCTTTTCTTTTTTCTGTCTTTTCTTTTTTCTGTCTTTTCTTTTTTCTGTCTTTTCTTTTTTCTGTCTTTTCTTTTTTCTGTCTTTTCTTTTTTCTGTCTTTTCTTTTTTCTGTCTTTTCTTTTTTCTGTCTTTTCTTTTTTCTGTCTTTTCTTTTTTCTGTCTTTTCTTTTTTCTGTCTTTTCTTTTTTTTTTTGTCGCTCTTTCCCTTAGACTGGTCTCACTCATCTTTAGCAGGTTTGTTTAGGAGCATTGAACACAGTGAATAATAAATTCTGAATTTCTGGAGGAGTTATCATTATTTGTGCTATTTATATTTAGACTTTTGTCCTCATCTTTGTTGTTATTACGTCTCTGCTGTTGGGCCCTCCAACCTTCATCAAGTATATATTAATCCGGGTAACCTACAGGCAATTCTGAACTGAACCCTTTATCTAATCTTTGGGTGTAGAATGTTCTTGTTCCACTGCCCATGTCTAGGGATATAGTTCTTATTTCTTGCCTTGCTTGCCACACTAGGCTATTGTCCCAGGATGCTTTAATCCACTAGGCTATCATCCTGAGATGATAGTTTGGTGGATTAAAGAGTTGTTCCATGAATTTGGTGACATAGTAATTGTGAGTTCAATCCCTAGGTTGGGTAGTATGTACTTGAACTCGGTGGAAATAGTGCGGACAATAACTGATGAGTAGTAAAAATAACTACTAGGCGAGATATATCCCTAGAGATGGGCAATGGAATGAGAACAGTCTACCCTCAGACATTAAATAAAAGGCTCAGTTCAGAATTCCTTGTACATTACCCAGATCGAGATATATATATATATATATATATATATATATTATATATGATGAAAGCCGGAGGTCACAATGGCCAAAAAGTGGTGATAACAACAAAGATGAGGACAATAGTCTGAATGTAAATAGTAAATTTGTGATTATGAAGTGAAATAAATTTACTTCATTTTGATACAAATTTCATTATTCTATTTAGTCTAAAACTTTTATAGGATTAAATACTTTACTAACCATGTAAATACTCCTCCCCCCAATTACTAGGCTGCAGGCTTATTGTTATATTTACATGTCTTATTTTATGAGAGGATGTTGAAAAGTTTTTGTCCTAACTAGGAGACCCCTCTCGCCACTGAAAAAACTTTTGATCATTTAGTCAAATTTTAGAGACTGGGTCAGCTGACAATTTTTCAATACCTCATAACTTTAAATATTATAACAATGTTAGGTGTCGTTCTGATATTTTTTTTAGAGTGGGATAGGTTTCATGTTCTAATGTTGTTCCTGATTTTTATGAGCTTGGATGCTTACTTAATAATTGTATTATAATAATAATAATTAATTAATTGCTATAGCATTTTTATCACTTTCCCAGTTCTCAACACTCGGCATCATAAGTATTTTTCATCATGCATCTTCTTTACAATTGTTTGTATTTAAACATACACTAAGATTCATAGGCTGATTTTTCTTAGCATAATTTAAATGTGGCACAGTGAGGATCGAACTCCCTATTCAGTCATTGATTTTAGCGAGACAAGCTTGCTAACCATTACACCACGTCAAAGTTCCCTCACTAAGATTCATACAGGTGTATATGTAAGTTTCACACCTGATTGGAGAGCGAACACGCATGATAACTTGCAGTAATGTTGGCTTCGCACAGCCATTACAATATTAATTTATAATTTGCAAACTTAAAAAAAAAATACATTGGATATTTTTTCCAGAGCAATCCAGTTTTTGTGCTTATAACCTAAAAACTTTTTATGTTGTCTCTGAAACTAATACAACCTTGTGATGGTGGTAGATTGGCTGGCACAAAATGTGATCATAAACATCACACTTAAATAAAAATGGAACACTTTTTAGAAGTCTTAGAAAAATAAAAGTATTTTTATTATCTCTAAAGGAGGTTGAATTCTTTTAACTTAAAAAAAAAAAAAAAAAAAAATGATCTGACACATTGAATGCAAAATAAACAACGAAGCAAGAAAAATGAAAGTTATTCTCCCAAGTATTTTAAGCTTGTTTTGTTCACCAACTTGTCTATAAAGTATTTATGTATCCACAAAACATTCACACCTTAAAGTTTGTTGGCTGCAGACAGGTAGGCCTACACCTCCCTACCTCACCGTGTTTGGGCAACTTCCCCAGACAGTTTCTCCTTTGTAGCTATTTCTTATTCATATGCTTTACATATTTGCATAATTTTTCATTTCCTCTGTTTCATGTGAGTTCTTTTTTCTGTCCTCATTAATATAATAAAGAAATCCTTTTTGTATGTATAATTGTTATATTAGCATGCACATTTCGCACAATATTTATACATATACACCTCATATCTATCTCTCTCTCTCTCTCTATATATATATATATATATATATATATAAGGTTGGTGCAAAAATAATGTCGTTTTCTCACATACTAACATATGTGAGAAAACGACATTATTTTTGCACCAACCTAATATATATAATCTCAGTGATGCTTAAAGGTTTTTAATGTAGTGAGTCCCTGGGACCCACAGGTGGTAGTTTAGGTGTGTCCTTTGGAAATTCAATGGGTCCCAACTCCAACTAAAATTTTTTTCCTTTAATAAATTCTTGTGTCAAACTGCAGGATGAGAAACTAAGTCTTTTTTTTTTTTTCCCTTTCATCACCATACCAAAAAGTAATTTTAATCATGCCAAATTACTTTTTTTTTTTTTTTTAATAAATTCAATACAAAAATAGTATTTAATTTTAGAATTCAATAAGAAACTATATATTTTTTTATTTTTTTTTTTTTAGAATTATGACAGAACAAAGTTTTTTTTCTTTTTTAATTAAATACAAAAAGAAAACTAAAAACATCTGAGAATGTATCTAGTAAGACAACATTGATGTCTATTTCATGCCACCCACACATCCTACACCCAATAAATGAAGGAAAGAGTGAGTAAAAGAAAGGAAGTACTCTTAAAAAGTATTTGAATGATTAATGTTGTTTATTATGTGAAATTACAAAAAAAAAAAATAAAAAAATATTCACCTCCCTACAGTTTCCATACAGGAAAATTTCTTTTGTCTGAAGGCATTTTATGAGCCCTAAAAAAACTGCATACCATGATGAAAAAAGGTCCCAAGCTTGATAAGTTTTATCATCAAAATGTTTGTTACTATAAAGAGGAAAGGCCAAAGTATTTTTTATTTTATTTTAATTTTTTAATTCTTTTTAGCACATTCAAAATTTTAGTTAAAAATTTTGTTTTACTTGTATCAGTGGGTGGACCAAAGTTAGTACAATAAATTTAGTGTCTTTTTTGTGGTAAAAAACAGTTTTGGAAATTCTTGTAAAAATCAAATAATTGTCAGACTTTAATGAAATTTTCAGGACTTGTTCACAAATGAATGAAATTATTTTTTTTTTGGGGGGGGGAATCTTGGTAAATTTGGTTCTCTTTTCCTTGTTTCTAGTTAAATTTTTCTATTTCTTTGTACTCTGTTTAGCTTTTGGAATGTTTCTTTGGCTATCCCAATATGCCTTCGGATTTCAATGTTACTCTTTTCATCTGCTGTGAAAACACTTCTCAGACATTTAAATTTCTGCACTCATTTGATATCTCTGATTTTGCAATTTGTACTTTGGGCTCGTTCTTTTGCTAACATGATAACTATCGGTTGGCTTTGTGTGCACTATATTGCTTTTCATGGGAATGTTTAGATGCTTCTCTGGGACTCACAGATGCAAAACTTACTACACTCTAAGTTTTTTATGTAGATCATGTATCTCTGCTCTATGGGAGAGAAGTAGTATTAAATTTTAAACTAATTGCTCCCATAACATAAAGGTTATTGGTATGCTAAACTGGACATTTTTTTTGTCTTTCATGGCATCTCATAAGATAAGGGTATTGACCTAGCACTTTCTAAAATTCCTTGTAACTGGGAATAATTGATTACATGATGCAAATAATAGACAAGAATCCCTAACCTAAACTTTTGGCATGCAACTGATGAGACATTTTTGTTAAAGTATCCGGTGATGAGCCAGCACGCAGGGAAATGTAGGTTCATGTTTTTTTCTAAAAGACTCATTTGGAACTGGAGCTCAGTTTGCGAATTTTTTTTTTTTTTTTTTTTTTTAACAGGCTACTAATTTTTTTAAAACCACCTTTTGTATCTCATAATTATTCAAATTATATGAATTTAATTCAGAATTTAAAACCTTTCCTTAAAGATAGGTTATTTGTAGCCTAAATTTTTTTTTTTACAAAATTATTAGGGATGTTGTATAAAATAGATTAAAATGCTTAACTTTGAGTGCGATTCCTAAGTTTGAAATGAATTTTTAAAAACAAAAAAATCTTATTTTGAAGCTTTTATTTTAGTTTTAATTTCTAGCTAATAGATTAAATTCAATATTTCCAATAAGCAAAATACTTTGCTGTATTTCAAAAACTAATTTAAATTGACTGGGATTTTTTTTTTTTTTTTTTTTTTTTTTTTTTTGCTAAAATAGCTGATTAGCACCCTTTCTATGTATTTTATTGCATTGTAATTCTTTTTATTAAAAAATCTTCCAAAAATAAAGTGTACTTTTCTGAAACTTTAAGTAATATTAGCTGATTTAAAGTATAATTAATCTGATTTAAAATAAATATTATTTACTTAAGCTTAAAATATTGCAGAAATGCATTATTTAATCCAACATTAGCTGTTTATTTAAGGTGTTGATGTGATGACAGATCTAATGTCTATGGAGAGTTCATCTAATATAATTGAAGAAAATGATGTAAGCACCATTTTTATAGAATTTTAAGTACTAAGTAATTTTAAAAAGTTAGGAAAATATTCACAGTAATCTAATGAATTTTAGAAATGTTAATTAAGGTAACACATTTTTTGTGGATGTCCCTGTTTCCTAAACATAAAAACATATGCAAACATTGCCTATTCTTGCAGACTCCTTGTGAAAAATAAGGCTGCAAGTAGGACTTCTTTCTTCTTTTTTTTTTTTTTTTTTTTTTCCTAATCATTTCACCCCCAAGCAAATCAATAAAGTCTTTAAGACACAAAGAGTTACAGTGTGTGAGAGAATATGAGAAAAAAAAAAAAACTACGATTAAGGAGCAAGAACAATAAAAGAATAGAAATGAACAAAACAGAAGATAACAATTGACATTGCATTTAAATTTTTGTAGATCATAGTTGACTGGAAAACAAAAAGCTGGAAGAGAGTTCCGCAAGTAAGAAGTGTGATAGAAGAAACTGTTAGCATAGAACTTACGGTTACATCTAGCCATTTCAACTGTAAAATAAGACTGTGGTACTGTGTCCGTCTTGTCTGGTTTTCCACACGTTGAAAGCACTAATGCCACGACTGAGAAAAAACTTGTTATATAACTCCCAGTCTCTGACCCATGCTAACTATTGGCTAATACTTGCCCAGTATCATACAGAAGAGGACATAACTCCTGGTGCTTACAGCACCACATGCAACCAACTCTGAGTCTCTTATCGGGTTGACCCCTTTCTATGTTAAAACTGATTCTCTTGTTTGCAGCACCAACATGCAGTGAGGGAAAGTTTCTTTTAGTGCTCCTTTGCAGTGGAGGTACTTTGTCCTCATTGTTTTCACTGCACAAGAGAAGTATTTCATCCTCATTGTTGTCACTATCTGTCTACACCACAGCAGAAGGTGCATCGAATATCCTCATCACTTGTGGATGAGTCATCAACATTGCTTGTGGCAGAGCATTGGTCCCATGTCAGTTGGAGGTCATTAACATAATGCAGCATGCAATCAATTAGGGCAGATTGTGGACTGACGATCCCAGTCACCTTCCTGGTTGTAAATTTGGAGGTACATCAGATCTGGGGTGGTCTGACCCACACCATGTCTCCAACTTCATATGTCTTATGCTTTGTCAACGGTGTTAGTGTTGGTGTTAGTGTTGGTGTTAGTATTACTGCCCTTGATAAGTTTGAATTGCATTAGCTGGTGCAGTTGTGCTCAACGTGTCATCCTTAGGCATCACTTTATACCAGTAAATGGCTTCTTGTGCAGGTCACTACTTACACACCACAATCTGTTTTATGCCCCTCTGGCACCTATGCCATTTCCAGATGGTACATGTGTTCAGTGAAAGTGCAGTTGGACACACCATTTCTTCATGAAAGCTTTGAATGACCTGCTAGTGAACACAGTATCATTGTTGGTGAGGATTTTGTATGGTGGATCTCTCTCACAAAATATCAACTCCAACTACTGAATAATGCTCTCAGAATCTTGTTGTGCTATGGGTTACCAAACAGAGAACCTTGTTGGCTCATAGTCAATCAAGGTCAAGTAATGACTGCAGCCATAATGCATAATATCCATCCCTAGTATGAACCCCATACTGCAAATCCTTGGTCTTCCATTCTGCCAGTGCCTGATCTATGGACTGGTATTCAGGACACTTCTGAATCACCATCTTGACAGCTGTGCTAGGTATGGAGGGATTGACTCTACTAACAAAGTAGTGTGCCTAGCACCAGAGTGACTGCTAATCTGATATATGTTCATTATTTCACATGGACCCAGCTCTCTGATAGCTGCACTACATGCTGAGAGGATAGATGTCTTTCTTCAACAAATCCAACCACTTCTTTGGAACTCTGGTAACTTTCTCAGCTTTATTTTGGTTGGATTTTGCCTACCTTACATCCAAGGGGAGACCATGCTCTGCAATTAGCGCCTGAAGAGTCCCCAGTCATTTCCCCACAAACATCTCACACAAGTGCCTTCATTTTCAGACGTACCTTTCTGGTCAACATGCCATTGATTCAGTTGTGAGTACATGCGGAATAAATGATCAGATGCAACACTTTCACTTTCAACTGCAGGGCCAAGTTTATGCCCCTTTAATGTTGCTTTGAGCTCAGCTAGGTTGATATGTTGAGCATCACTGTCACTATGAAAACAGCATTGTCTCCATTCACTTTCAATACTACTCTAGTGACGAAAAAACTTGCATCCACCCACATTGTCATTTCCTGGCTGCTTACTCACTAGCCTTCTCTTTCAGGGTCTTCTTGACGCACTCATGTCATCATCTCATGTGCTTCAGGGGGACATTGCAAGTTTCGTCGTCCCACTCTTTGGTTACTGCAGTGGTTTGTTGCTTCAAGAATACTGTAGCTGCCCTAAGCCAAACACATACCAGAAGGTGGCTTACAAGCTTTCCGCTAGAGAGAGAATATATTATAACGCATGATAGCAGTTGGAGTCTCCGGGAAATTACTTGCTTGTTTCCATTAAAGCATGTTGTGCTCCCCACCAGACTTGTAAACCAAGCACTTTTGCACCATTGTCTCATCGGGTCCTCGCAGATAAGTTCAAAGTTGGGCATATGCTTTCTGACATGCCTCAGAAACCACACTTTTGTCAATGAAGATGTCATCTACGTATGCTAAAGTGGCATCTTGGATTGCTTCATCCTGTGACAATACGGCCTTGATAATTGCCTTCATTATAAGAGGTAACACATTGAAGCAAAAGCCTAATTGTGTAAGACAGTACCTCCACTCTTTTCAGTAACCTTTTCAGTCTGGAAAGGCAACAGCAACCAGTGTATGTGGACTTGTAGGTACCTTCTCCTAAGGTCCAACAGTGATACATTGTGCCTCTGTTGTCGCCATTCCCTTAGCTTGTCCGCACAGACATCTGCACTTGCTGTGAATACATTTACGCACTCGTTTTACACTCTGTAATCAATTACAGGGTGTACCTTTTTTCTTGTTCTCTTGGATAATAGCCATCAAAAGGAACTAGACCCTTGGGAGGTTTAGCTCCTCCACAGGATTTGGTATGAGCCAGCCGTTATCCAACCACAGTTCTGACTCCTGGTTATATTCCCTACCCACCATCTTGGATGCAGGATACTCAGCTATCTTGTTTTGGAGGCTTGTTGGTGTGTGTTTTTTGGTACACTTTCATGAGGCTGTCCATACTTTTTCTGATTGAACTCTACACTAAAGTCTCTATGGTGAGTGCTGCACACGGGGATGATTTTCTGTTGAACTCTACTGCATCTGAAGAGTGATTCCTACTCCCCCTCCCCCAGTTCCTTGATCACATTCATCCTGAGCCACCAGTACATTGATCTTGACAGGACTTCCACCTTATAGCCAGAGGGGGTGATGACTTCAATCCCACAACAAGCATGGGTCTCCCCATCTATAGTTGTTATGCACGCCATGAATGAATCATGTAACTAAGGCAGTCTTCATCTGGCCAACGTTGGATTTTGCTTTGTCATCTAGCTGCTGGTAGACTGCAAATGCTTTGCCCATAAGTCTTTACTCACATAGCCTGCAAACACGTTCCAACTTCTTTATCTGTTCCACCACTGTAAGGCTGAATGCTGATTTGTCAAACTTGTGAATTAATTTTAAGTCGAATTTGATGTCTGCCATTGTCCATCAATTACAGAAATAGTTTTTTTTTTTTTTTTTTTTGCATGTTGACAGTGCTCTGCCTCGACTGAGAAAAAACTGGCGCTATATAGTTCGCCCAGTCCCATTTTTTTTTTTTTTTTTTTTTTTGTTTTAAGCATTTCACCCAATGCAAGGCTGAAAGCCACTAGCAAGCAAGGGGTTACATAGGATTTGGAGTGAGAGCAGATAGGAGTGATAGAGGAAAGGATGAAGAGAAGGATAGTGGATAGATCAAGGCAGCTGGAGATGTCTATTGACATTACATTTGAATAGTTGGAGATTATAGCTATCAGGGAAACAGGAAAAGGGAAGGGAGTTCTACAGGTGAGAGGTGCGAGATATGAAGCTATTGAAGTAGAAGGCGGCGACATTTAACAGTTTCAACAGTGAAAGGGTGAGAGCAGGATGCCAGCCTCGTATGCTTGAATTCATGAAGCCTGGGAACTAGCAAAAGCAACTCATCGGAGCAATTACCATGAAAGTATTTGTAAAAAAAGATAGAGAGGCGATGGCACATCTGTGAGAGAGCAACTGCAGACAAGATGCCAGATCAGGGCCAATTGCATTGCATATCCGTCTCTGGATCTTATCAAGAACCCTGAGGCAAACAGAAGAGGCACCAGACCATATATGGCAGCAATAGTCCATGCAAGGATGAATGGTTGATTTGTAGATTTGAAGGATTGATTCTGGAGAGAAAACTTTCCCTGGCACGACACAGGGAGCCAACTTTACTTGAGATGGACGAAGCAATTGACTCAATGTATTGGTTCCATCTTAGGTCAGCAGACAATGTGAAACCGAGCAGCAGCAGAAAGGTGCTCCTGAGAAGTTGAGCTTCAGACATTCTAATGTGGGGCAGGGAAGGATCTCTATTGGCTAATATCTGCGCAGTATTGTTCATATGCAAATAATCCACGCCACTTACTCTAAGTAGAAGGTCCTCTTCTCTACGGCCCATTGTGGAGGAGGACATAACTCCTGGTGCCCCATATACAATCACATCTTGAGTTTCTTATCTAGTACTGCAGTTAAATTCATAAAGTCTAAGGTACCAAAGAAGAAAGTTTATCAAAACATTTTCCATGAAGATATTTATAGAAAAGGCACAAGGAAGCTGTTATGGCAGTGGGAATGTGACCGAAGCTGAGATGCTAGGTCAGGACAAATAATATTACAGATTCTTTTTTTGTATTTTATCTAGAATCTCTTAGTTGTTTCAGTAGCAAGTGACATTTTGGAGCCTGGTTGGAGTACCTTACATGGATGGAGATCTCAACTACCATGGCTGAAAAAGGAAGAGAATGGGAATTTTTGTTCTTACTAAGGTCATTGCTGTGAAATGAATGCAAATTGTCTCAATGCTTGGTATGATGAACTATATTTAAAGGAAGCGCATTATGCCTTTCTCTTAATGATAAGTTACAGATAGTTAAGAAATACTGCTAGAGATTGACAGAATTTCACTGCAAAGAAGGATTTTGAAACTCTGAGTCAGGTAGTGAATGTTATCAAGTTTTTTTTGTGTTGTTGGTATCGTATATTAACAACTATTTTCTGGTTGAGAAATAACAATTAACCTTTTAGTATTGTGATGGTTTATGGCTGCATCATGTTGAAACACCAAAGTTAAGCAACATCAAGCCTAATCTGTACCTAGATGGATGTCCACTTGGGAATATCACATGCTGTAAGCTTGGATGTGGTGGTAATGTAGTGCATAATGGCTCAGAATTGTTCATCAAAGAGCCAAGTTCTAATTCTGGTTGGGTTTGTTGTACTCACTTATGCACAAATACCCTTGGGAAAGGTATGAATTCACCTCTTCTCCTCCCAGTTATGGATTAATTAGTAAGACTTGTATCAATAAAACGATTATTATCACCAAAAAGTAAAATAACATTGCATACAAAATATTTAAATTTTGGTATTAAATAACCCATAGAGGTTGTCGAATGGGTTGTCAAACACTGTGGTAGCAAATACAAAAAATGTTTCATCATCTGAAGATAGCTTAAAAAGTTAATATTTCTCCCAAGTTGCAGACCAGGCATGGGTAACCCTTTCTGGGCAGTAGGCAGTACTATTTAAAAGATTTAAGTTAATTTTTTGTTAAAGGCAACTTGACTATTTTCACTACAGAGGACTGCATTTGTTTTTTTTTTTTTGTTTTTTTTTTTTTTTCTTTTCCTATAATTAAAAAATTGAAGTGTTGGTTTAATATTATCACTGATGACAGCATGATTAATTCATGCCATTTAATGTGACTTGTTTCCAATTTATTTTTTTTGAAAAGCGTGAAACCCAGGGTCACAAACTCGCATCAATCCAACTAAATATGTTAGCTCTATCACTGATATTGAGTGCTTTCCAATAAGTACCGTGCATATATAATATATAAATAATATATATAATAAATTGCATATATAATAACAAGAAAGAATAGTAAGATATATAATCCGGTGTTCTTATTGAAATTTTTATTTTTACGAAACAGTGCTCAATATAAATTTACAGAGCATGAATATTATAAATTAACTGATTTAAAATGTGGTTTCTTTGCTACACAGGAATTACCATGTTTCAAAAACTGAAGCTAAAAACTTCAAATTTAATTATATAATTAAATTAAAAGCATTAGTTCTGTTTCATCTTCAAGCGGATTTTTCATCTGCAAGGGTGGGCTGAAAAGGAGGAGTGATGCTAGAGCTGTAAAAAATCTTGCATACATTAATTTTGCATTTTTTTATCAATAAATGCATTGTTTATTTTTTCCAGGTAAATTGACATCTAACTCTTCATGGGAAGACTTCAAAAGTAACTAGTAGCGACTTCTCTTGAAAATAGACAAAAATTAGGTGTTGTGGTATTATCAAGTACCTAGAGAAAGAGGATTTATCCCCAAAGGACATTGATGCTGACATGGTTATATTAGGAGATGACGCTCCAGCTTTATCAACAGTGCAAAAGTGGGAGGCTGAATTGAGGATGGGAAGGGAGTGTCTTGAAGATGACACAAAATCCGGATGTTCTGCAACTGTCATCACTGAGGAAGACATTGATAGTGTTCACTTCATGTTGATGGATGACAGGTGATTGACTATAAATCAAATAGACAATGTTATTAGCATATCCTGTGAGAGAGTTTAGAATATTCTGCACAATGAACTTGGCATGATGAAGGTTTCTGCTTGGTGGGTGTTACATCATCTGATTAAAAGCACAACAGGCTGAGGACATCATGGAAAAATCTGATATTGTTTGAGGCAGATTGTGCCGATTACCTTGAATGTTTCCTATACCTTTGATGAGTGTTGGGTTCATCACTTTCAGCTAGAGATAAAGAGACAATCGATGCAATGGAAACACCTCTTCTCACATGCTCCAAAGAAGGCAACAGTCATTTCATCTGAAGTGAAGTTGATGGCCTTAGTCAATAAACATTATGCTTTTGCATCCCAAAAAACTATCTTAAAAAGGGCCATACAATCAATGGAGAGCACTATGCCAAATTCTTGAAGCAGTTACAAAAGCCTAATGCCTAGAAAAATTGAAAAAAGTCTTGTTAATCAGGACAATGCTCCAGCACATAAGTCCTTGGTTTTGATTGCTGCTGTGCATGACTGTGACTTTGAATGGGTTGATCATCCTCCCTATTCTGATTTGACTATCATCTGTTCCCCAACATGGCTGGGAACCAGTATTGCAGTGATGATTACCTCATATCTGTTGTTGATTACTTTTTTGACCAACAGATTGAACAGTTTTCTTTGAACAGTCAGATGTCCGTTTACCTGGAAAGAAACAATGCAGTTATTAATCAGAAGAGTTAGGTTATTGTTGTTTTAACTGTTATTGATTTTGTTGAGTATTTTTTATCGTGCTTAGCTATTTTCTCCAGTTATCCAGGCAGTTGTAACTAATTTTGATTGTATTTTTGTTGATCATTTTTGATAATTAAATGTTTTTAGGGAAGTTCTTGGCAATTGCTTTCAAAGAATATTTTCCATATTTTTGTTTTAATTGTATTGTTGTAGGGGAGGTTGAACCAAATTATATTTCTTTTTCTGATGTTTGTGTTTGAATTGTTTTTGTATTTTAGTTTGAATAGCCACTGTTTCATAGGCTGGATTCGTATGTTTTTCTTTTTTTATTTTCATTGAATTTTTTTAAGTTTCTAGAATAAGAATAAGTTGAAGTTCTTTTATTTATAGATATAGGTATTTGTTTGTATATATTAGTGGTGGTGTAAGAATTTTTGTTGAGGTATATTGAGTTGTTTGGCTTTCTGTTTGGTTTGTAGGTTGTTTAGGTTGGATATTATATCTAAGAAATTTACTATTTTTGATTGGATTTTATATTCTATTGTAAATCCTAGGGTTTTGAAGGTTTTTGTTTATTTCTTGTCCTTTTTTTTTTTTTTTTTTTTTTTTTTTTGTAATACTAGCATTGCAGTTTCTTAAAATTAATAGACCATCGTCCCTGTATAGATTTATATCTTTTTGTTAATAATATTTGATTTATTGATTATGTATATACCTATGAGTTTGCATCCTCAACACCATCATAGCATTGTAACAATGGGTAGCTACCCATTTTTACATCAACATTATTATTATCATGGTCTCCTTTTTTTTTTTTTTTTTTTTTTTTTTTGTCCATATTTTTTATTGTGGTATAATATTGATTTTCAGCAGTGTTTTAATTATATTTGTATCCTCATTAGGGATAGTCAGGTATTGTTTTGCTAAATTTAGTGCATTTTTTAGTGTATCCTCATTAATGGATAAATGGAAGTCTTTTATGTCAAATTGCATGAGGGAACTGTTTTCTTTATTACTAATGTTATTAAACTGATTGTTGCTTTTGTATTTTCTATTGGTTTATGTTTAGTATGTTTCTAGTTTTGAGCATATTTTTTCTAATATTTGTTTGCTTATTTTTCCAATATTGTTTTTTTTTTTTTTGTGGGGATTATTAATCTTCATGATGGCTTGGTTGTGAAATTCTCCTTATGGTCTTTTTAATTTAATAAATGGTTCTATTTTTGCTAGTTGTTTTATTCTATTGTCTAATTTTAATTTAGTGGCTCTGTTTTTAGCTTCTTTGTTTATATCATTCTCTGTGTTTAGTGACTGCTTTGTCAACTAGTTTATTGTAATTGTTGGTTTCCATTTTATAGATTATCCTGGATTTATCTGCTTTTATAGATAGTGTTTTTGAGTTTATCATTTTTTGATCTTTTTCAAGTGTTTTTTTTTGGGGGGGGGCAATTATTGTTGAATTTTCTTATTTCCAAATTACTGGTTATGCTTGTCGAGTCATTTTCAAAAGCAATGAGGTTGCTTTGTTGTGTATTTAATTGATCTAAATCCAAATTTGTTAATATTTATTGGCATTAATATATGCATACTGCTAATCACTTAAGTGATCTGCATTTGTTGACTAACATTTAGCAACATGTTGCATTTTTACCATTTCTGGTTAGGTTCCCTGACATGGACGCTTGTTTACAAAAAAACATTGTAGCTACAACAGATAAATATTAAAATAATTATGACAGTGTGTTCACAAAAATCACAATCACAGTTACATTAAGTTTATCTTCGCAATTCACCCCTGAGGATGATCTTGGGTAAATATGATTCCTTCCTTGATGAATTTCAACTTAACATCTTAAGATCATTAACTACTTAGAGAACTAGAAAAGATTATTATAAAAATAAATTGACATATATACACACTATATCCAATATTGAGCAGATATCCCTAAATATTGAAAGCTTCTTAAAAATATATGATCAAATTTTAGAAAACAAAAACAAAGAAGCAAGCAAACCACACAACTTGTTTGCAAGTCAGCTTTTACTTTTTAGCTCATCAAGCCATAAGAACCAAGATTTTTCGAATATTCAGGTTGGTAGATGAAAATAAATGATGTTGTTTAATAAATAAACTGAGCATCTACTCAAAAATGAGTATCCACTAAAAATAATGTTTAAAGTGATAAAAATCTGTCAGATTAATAAATAAAAAAAATTCATTACTTAAGAAAAAATTACTTACATAAAATACTCATAAGCAGTCTTTTTTCCAATCAATTTCTTCTAGAAGATTCATGTCAGTAATCATGACCTCCTTTGCAAGGCAATGGATCGATAATGTCGATGGATTTATTTTTCTATTTCTTTTTTGTTTTAACGAAAAGGAAAATGGATTTTTCAGAGATCTGAATTTTTCATCAGTGAGTACAAAAACAATAAATTATTTAATATTTTTTAAAGACAATTAAAAAAAATAAAATAAAATCTTTGACTTTGAGATATTAGAAATTAAATTATAATGTCATTTTTTTAATAAAAATACTAAACCTAATTTTAATAGTTCGATAACCATTTTTTAAATTTTATTCTGTAAAAAGCAAAAACCCAAAAAACTATAAAATAGATATTTTTGAATAAATAGGTAAAAATAATAAGATTGTTTAACAAGAAATGTTAATTAACAAAAGTGGAGTTAATAAAAAAAAAAAAAGAAAAAAAAAAAGTCATTGTGTAGGTGTTAGTGTTGTATTAGGTTGGTGCAAAAATAACGTAATAATAACGTAATAATGTCGTTTTTTGATGTTAAAAAATACGTCAAAAAACGACATTATTACGTCATTATTTTTGCACCAACCTAATATATGTGTATGCATAATTGACAGTTATTCTTATGTTTTCCAAATTTCTCAGATATGAAATTAAAATCAACCAATTTAGCTAATCAAGTTTAAGCTGGCATCTTTCCAACTATTGTTACCATTTTTCTTAAGTTTGTATCTTTTTTTATGAATGAAATGTTGAAAACTTTCACTTTCCAAGATTATAGTTTCTGGAGGAAAAAGGATCAGTTAAAGCTGATACTGAGGGTGGGATTGATATTGATTTAAAAAAAAAAAAAAAAAAAAAAAAAAATGATAATTTGGCAGGAATAGATATGTATTTTAAAGCATTTATGACAGTATGTTAGATCAAAATATAATGCCTTCAAGAAAAACTTTCATCGTAAATGACGTTATATTAAATATCAAAAACAAATCATTTTGGAAGAATCAAATATTAAATATGTTTCTATTTGTGCATTTTTGACATAAGCTTTTGCAAGGGCTGGATTTAAAATACAGGTGTCTAGCTGTCATTAAACTGAGATTTCCTCTTATATATACTTCTAAAGGAGAATATCACCAAAACAGCAAGTGGGGTGTTGTGAGATGGAGTTTGGGTGACCTGTAAATTGAGGTTTTATTTCTTAATGTTACCTGCAAATGTTTAAATATTTATTCATTGTTAATAATTTGTAATTCTTCTAGATTGTTGCCCGGAAAGATGTTAAGTGTAAAATTTCAATCAAATTTTTATTTTTTTTTATTTTATTTTTTTATTTTTTAAGCTAATATAATAAAGTTGGCTCATGATATCCAAGGAGTGTTTAAAAGTTCTCTTCTTAAAATCTGATCAAATGACCAAATACGAGTTAGTTTTATTTTTTTTATTTTTTTATTTTTTTTTATTTTAAAAAAATTTTTTTTAAGGTCTTTGAGCAGGCTAAGAACTTTTCAGCATGGCATATGAAATTAATCCTCTGTCACAACACAAATCAAGCAGTCAGGCTCAATAATTCCATAGTATTGATATAGGATCACAGAATACACACTGTTTAACTGTAAAATGTTCCTTTTTGCAAAAACATCATAGCTACAATAGATAAAATTTTAAAATAATTATAACAGTGCGTTCATGAGTGTTTCCAAAATTTGCCATCACAATGATCAGTTATCTTAAGTTTGTTTTTACAATTCACCACTTGGGATGATCTTGGAAGAGACTGAAAATACTTGGGTTAACAAAAACTACAGCACCTTCTTTAATGAATTTCAACTTAACATCAAGAAGTTAATTAGAGAACTAGAAAGGATTATTATAAAAATAAGTAGACATGATATGTCTATTAAATAAAACCTGCTTGAATGAAGATATGCTGCACATAGACATATACACACACACACACACACACACACACACACACATATATATATATAAGATTGCATTTTGCCTAAAAGTATCAAGTCTCTTGGAGCTTGGATATAATTTTGCAAAACTCACTCAGAAGTTAACAAATTTATGTTATTTGTATATTTGGGTAGCAGTCTCTCTTTTATATAAGCTTCATTAAAGATGACTGACAAGGTACTGTGGCTAAGCTTTTTATTTAATTTTTCTTGTCTGTATAAGTTTTTTTTTTCTTTTCTGGACACACACATATATCTCACTAGAATCTATCTTACACTTTTATAAAGTGCACTATTTGTCCATCTATTGAATATTTCTGCTACATTTGGTTTGGTGATTCTACTATGCCTTTAGAGATACTTGACAAAATCTAATTAAACAATCTTCAATGTTATTGATCCTGACCTGGCATCTCAGATAGAAGTCACAACCCACTGCTGTAATGTAGCTTCCTTATGACTTTCTATAAATATTTTCATGGTAATTGTTCTGATTTTTCCCCTTTGGTACTTTAACTTTATGAATTTAAGAACAGTACTAGATTGTAAGCTGGGTCTTATCACTTTACAGTTGAAATTGTCAGAGTTAATTGTAAGTTCTGTGCTAATAGTTGTTTCTTACACACTTCTTGCTTGTGGAACTTTCTTCTGATTTCTTGCTTTCCAATCAACTTTGATCTTCAAAAATTTAAATGCGATATCAGTTGCCACCTTCTGTCTTGTTAATTCCTGTTCTTTTATTGGCCTCTCTCTTTAATGTTTTTTTTTTCTCAGATTCTTTCATACACCCTTTGTGTCTTAGTGGCTTTATTGCCTTGCTTAAGGTAATTTTATTAGGTACCTTTGTTTTACCTTCTTTCCTTTTAGTCTCTAACTGGTTTGACTTTTATTATCTGATAAAATAAAATGACTAATCAGTACAACAATTGAATAGCAAAACTTTAATCAGCCTATTTGATGGCTGAAGTAGTTGTGTATTTTCCTCATTGATCCTCAAAGTAAAACAAGGATCTCAAAAACTGATTTTTTTTTTTTTTCTTCTCCATGTTGGTATCCAGACAAGCTCTCTTTACTCATTTGATTACCAGGTATACAGAACCTTGGATATGTGGAGTAGTGTAATGGATAATGGCTTGGAATTGGAAAATGAAGAGTCTAGATCCAATTCCAGTTGGGTTTATCTTCACTTACATGCAAGTACTCTTAGGAAAGATAGGAATCTACCTTTTCTCCCTCCAGCTATGAGTTAATTAGTAGAACTTATCTTTAAAAAATTCTTAGCATCTAAAAACATTTTCTGGCTTTAAATAGCATGTAAAAGGTTGATAAGCTGTAAAAAAATGAACCAATCGATCAGATCAGTTTACCTCTTTAATGCACAATTCTCTTAAAAACACAACAGATTTTTGTTGTATAATGATTAACTAATTTGAAACTTCTGTCAGACATTGTTTGGTGCTCCAAGTTTAAAGAATTTATATTTCATCTGTCCTACTGCATGGCAGTGACTGCTGGACAATCTCCTCAAAGATGAAGAAACTTGTACCAACAGAAATGTGGTTCTACAGAATTATGCTGAGGATACCATGGACTGAACATGTGAACAACGATGAGATTTTGGAGAAAATAGAAACAAAAAGGAAACATACGGAAGAGGCAGGGGAAATTTCTGGGGCACGTAATGAGGAAAGAAGGCTTGGAAAATTTGATACCCACAGGACAGATTGAGGGACAGAGGAAATTGGCATGAAACCTACTTGATAAGCCTTAGTAAATGGATAGTAGAACAGGGTTTGGTAGAAATAACAGTTTATTAAGAACTACAAGCGATAGGAAGATGTGGAGGGCAATGATTGCCTGTGTCTTGAAGGGACATGGCACACAAAAAAGCAGTCTACAAAAAATTGTCATTTAAAAATTTATACTTCATAAAGAATCTACAAATATCATTTGAGAAAAAAGTTTTTTGTTTATGTGATATGGTCCTTTTGAAAGTTGTGAAAATTTTAATAACATTTTTTTTTTTTTATGGAGTCATTATACATTCAATATGTTTTTTTTTTTTCTTTCATTTTTCATTCATTGCATTTTTTTCATCTTCAGTGTCCTCTATTCCAGAAACAGTTTCTTTGTTCTCTCCCCTCATCTCCTCAGTCTATAAATTTTTTTTTTTTCTGTCTCATTAATTGTATTCTTTCATCGTTTTAGAAATTTTGGCTTTTTATAAAAATGACAAAGCTGTTATCAGTTATCTCCCCTTACCAATGAAGTGTTTTTACAGGAGTTTATGATGAGAAAATATACAATGTGAAAATTCACCCTTGGGATGTTTTAATGTTTCTATTATCTGCAACCATCTTGCAACTGTGTCTGTCTCCATTCTCTCTGCCATTCCTTCTGTAAATGCCAACTGTTCTGCATTTTCCAATTAGAAATACACATATACAAATGAAGATTGATGCTGTTTCCATTAAAATAATTCCTTTTTTGCTTAATGTTTCTTCCATTTTTTTCTCATAATTAATATAAGTAAACATGCAAAAATTGACAAATGAAACCATGGGAACCTGTTGCTGGTCCCAGTTTTGACTTTTATTAATGCTATTCAATCAAATAATGTTTCTATAATTAGCCTTAATTGATAAAGGTTAATAAGGCATGATAACGCTCTGTATTATTCACTACTTTCTTTTCCCCGGCATTGTTTTTCAAGGCTCCTCTATTGCATTACTTAATTTCAATTATGGTCATTTCCTGTTACCATAGCAGGATCTGACAACACAACTGTAAAATTCAAAAATGCTATCATTCATCTGAGACACTTACAGTGGTAGGATAGAATGTTTGTCTTGAAAGCAAAATCACCTTCAGAATGTTAAAAGTTCAGTTTTTTTTTTTTTTTTTTTTTTTTTTTTAAAAAAACCTTCAAAGGAATAATAAATAATGTTTTTGTGTTTGGGGGGAATGTCCTGTTTATTTTTTTCATAAAAGTAAAACATTTTGATCTTTTTTTTCTTCTTCTTTTTTTTTTTTTTTTTTTTTAATACGGTACACTCATTATTTGAAAATTCCTTTGGTAAATTTT
Organism: Acanthosepion lycidas; assembly: GCA_963932145.1. Lineage (NCBI taxonomy): Eukaryota > Metazoa > Mollusca > Cephalopoda > Sepiida > Sepiidae > Acanthosepion > Acanthosepion lycidas. The sequence goes on from OZ010602.1 coordinate 12,280,164, forward strand.
TGGGTTTTTTTTTTTTTTTTTTTTTCCTCCTTAAAAATTTTATTAATCTTAAAATCATCATCCAAACTATTCTCCTTACTATAATTCGATCTAACCTAAAGTCCCTCAAATTATACATGAAACTTGGTCATCCTTAACATGTTATGAATATATTTAATGACCGCATAAGTCATTTAGATAAAAGCAAAACTACTATTTTGCAATTTTATGTTTTGCTATACCGCTAATTATTGATTATGCAACATCTTGTGATTAGCATATCAGACAATTGTACAGGTTATGCATAATAAACTTTAAACAAAGTTCATTTAAAAGACACCTGCTTAATTTTTTTAATATTTTGAACCAAGTCTAGTATTACTTACTTTTCTAAAAATATGACCTTTGCATACATATAAAAAAAATGCAGATGATTTGGCATAGATCAGGAAAGCTTTGTTTCACCTTGATAGTGTTGCAAGCAGGAGATTAAATTGTGTGTGTACATTTGTTTGTTTGGGTTTTTTTTTCTCGTTTTTTTTTTTTGTGAAAGTTCACCCAATATAATGCTCAAGAACAACTCAAGATAGAGGGTTGCTGTTAAAATGATTGTGTAATATGAATGAAATAGGATGTAATAGGGAAATAAGGATGATAGGTAATGCTTGACCTTTGACTTCAAAAGGTCATTTCTTAGCTGTAAAGGTTTTGACTTGTAGGACTAAAGAATGGAGTGCTCATCTGAACATTTTGCCATGGAAATAGTGGCAGAGTAGTGATAGGCTTGAAATGTTGCAAAGAAACTGCAAAAAGGAGAACCAGTTTTCCATTACAAGACTGTAAAAAGGAGAACCAGTTTTCCATTACAAGACTGTACACAATTTTGAACTCAATCAAAGCTAGAAAGTGTGGAGTGAGAAAGCCTCCAACCTTGACATAGTAGCAATACTCCATTTTCCTGTACACATTAAAGCTGTTTTTACTTCCTGGATTAGTAACTGGATTTGCATTAATTCTTTTGCTCAACTAGTTGCACTTTTCTTTTCAATTAAATTGTCAACCAAGACGTACTTAATATGCTCATTGTGATTAACTTGGTAATAAGTGTCCATGTGTTTATATAAATATAGTTTGTGTGTCACTGTATCTTACATATACTTAGACAGCAAACCATCATTTATACATATTTGATTAACCTTTAGCACACTACATTATTAATATTACTTTCCTTTCTACTGCATTCTTTTTCAAGGCCTCTCAATTGTAGTATCGCTATTGTTAATTTCATTCAAAGTGGTTTTCTGTTGCCATAGAAGGATCTGACAACACAACTATGAAATTCAAACACCCTATTATTCAGGGATTAGAGTCACCTTCAGTAGCAGGATAAACTTTTTGTACAGCAAATGAAGTCAGTGATAAAAGGTTAATGTATGTAAGAAATGTCTACAAATTTCTATCAAATATTTCAGTTATTCATTTAGCAATTATCTCTCTCCAAGACCTTATGGATGAATGACAAATAGATTAGTTGCTTTCTTAAAATTCTATATACTATTCTTTTAAGACAATACTGAAAATTGGTAATCCTGTTTTCTTTAGCACTCTGCATTATACACAGGATTATTTTAACTCTTACTCCAATTTAAAAAAAACAAAAAAAAAAACAATTTTTTAAGCTCTATATCTGTTGTTGATTTTATTCTAGGTTAGCTGTTGCCATGACTGGATGTAACTACAAACATACTATTTATCATTCATTTTTCTTTTATCAAAAAAAAAAAAAAAAAGTGTTCAACTCCTAAGGCCTTGGGATTGGACTTTTGGTGATGGATAGTTAATAGTACAAATGAAAATCTGAGATTGCACCTGTTGTTTCTGCTTCTCATGCTAATATACTGAAGAAAGGCATGTACCTTTAAACATGAGTTCAGGTATATAGTATAAATTTTGCTTTAAACTTTAAACCTTTCTCTATTCCAGATATTTTTGTAGGGCTGGTGGGGTCAGGGATTCAGTCTTACAACCTTCCAAAACAGTACCCAAGTCTCTCGGCCTTTTGCGTCTCTTTAAATATGAGGTTGGTGCAAAAATAATGACGTAATAATGTCGTTTTTTGACGTTAAAAAATACATCAAAAAACAACATTATTACGTCATTATTTTTGCACCAACCTAATAATATGCTAAATTATGAAAGTTTTATTAAATTTCCCTTTTTTTTTCTTTCTTTTTTTTACGCTGAAGGAAGTCCCCCCCCTCCCCGCTTCACTTTCATAAACTTGAGTGAGTTTCTCTTTCTCTTCTTTTTTTCTTTTTTTGTCTTTTTGTCTTTCTAATGTAACTATAGGTGCAGAGCAATGTAAAATTAGCCATATTGTATATCGATGCATAAGTGTGTAAATTTATTTGAACATTTCATTTCAAGTCTTCGTTGACAACTCTATGCAGAAGTGATTCAAAAAAAGCCAAATGAAATCATTTCTAAACTTTGAATGCTCTGCCCATTTCTTTATCAAATATTATCTACACTAAAAGTAACCAAGTTTATTTTTTTTGTAAAATTTCACATCTATACTTTATTCTCTCTTATTTCAACTGGAATATTTTCTCTTTACGCAAGTTAGATTTTAAACATTTTTCAAAATTTGTGTGTGTTTCTTTTGTTTATATATATATATATATATATATATACGGTATATCTGTAAAGGAACAAAATGCATAAAAAGACAAGAGGAAAAACTATTCTTAGCTGGCACGTTTCGTCCTTTGAGGGATTGCCTTGATAAAGTCCTTCAGAAAATGAAACATGTCGGCTAAGAATAGTTTTTCCTCTTGTTTTTTTTTAATGTAGACATCTATCGTGTGTGTGTGTGTGTGTATGTATTATATTATCTATATATATATATATATATATATATAAACTTCCTGGAATTCCCCCTGCCCAGTAGTCAACAGACCAGAAAAGTGAGTTTTTATGCTCATTGTAGTAATAAAAAGAACAGGTCTCTTAATCTAATTATTCAAGGGCCCTGAGAAAATTTTTAAAATGTGCCTGGAATTGAACCAAGGAAAATAGATGGCCTTTCAAATTCTATTTTTTTTTTTTTTTTTTTTTTTTTCCATTGGTGAAAAATCATAAAAACATAAACTGCTTTACTTTATTTTTAAAGGCAAATAAATCAGAAATTATTTAAATAAAATTTCCAATGTTTTCTTATAATAAATTATATTTTCAAATTAATTTGAAAATTTTTTTTGTTTTTTTTTCTTGTCCAGTGTTAGTAAGACTTTGTGTTCATTTAATTTATTTGAGAATAACATTTTTGATGTATTTAATGCAAATTATTGAGTTACAATATGATAGAATTAAAACAACCATTAATTTTACAAAGCATTTCTTTATCTGTATTATATCGGTACACCATTATTCAACATTTCCACTGTTAGTCACTTATAATTTATCAAACTTTTTTTTTTATTTACAGGCAATGCCTATTTTAGATTTTATCATCTGGTATGGTTAAAATTGTATTTAAATTTCTTCCCTTGAAGCATTTTAGTCAAGATTTATATTTTCTATATTTTGATTTTATAAATAAAATGCAATTCCTGTTACATGGAATTTCTACTTGTCCTTATGTGGATCTGGAATTCTTTTGACACTAAAAATGGGCCACAAAGAAAAGAAAAAAAGGTTGAGAAACACTGTTTCTTTCTGCATGCACACACACACACACACACACACACTATATATATATATATATATATATTTTCCTTTTTTAAGTCAACATACATGACTATAAAATTTTTAAAAATTAAAATGGTTAACTCAAGATCTATTATTTAAAAAAAAAGATATATATATATATATATATATATGAAAATTTCTCCGAATTAATCAGTAGAGAGACAATATTTATGAATAAAAATGACAATAGGAAAACTGATAATTGCTGACGCGTTTCGTCCAATGTGGACTTTATCAAAGCAAAATACGAAAATGAAATTAATTGAACAAAGTAACTAATAAAAACAAAAACAGAATGTACCTAGCAACTGGAATGTAGAGAAACGCTATTTTCATATTTTTAACTGAAAAATAACGTCAGTAATTGTCACGTGTGGAGAATATTGTCATATCTGTGTTGATGTATTCAACCATTTTCTTTTGATTTTATGAATCTGTTGTGTATATTTGTTTGTAAGAGCATTAATTTTGTTAAGAAAGGTGAAATAGGGGAAAAAACCTGGGCGTAGATTAATATTTGGGTAGTTTACTATGGCGGCACTCTCCAGAATTTTCCTTCTGAGTGAGTTATTTTCTTTTTTTATGAGTGTAGTATTTTTAAAATCAAAATTATGGTTGAATTTATTTCTATGTATGACTAGTGTATTAGCTAAGTTGTTTTTTGAGAGGTCTCTTTTGTGCTCATAAATGCGTTTTTTCAAACTTCTACTTGTTTCTCCAATATATTGAGAGGAACAGTTTTGGCAATTTATTCTATAAATGCCTGCTTCAGAAATATTAGTGCTATTATTGTTTGAAGATCTTAGTATATCCATAATGGTTTTGGAAGTGTTTGTGACTATTTCAAGATTATTTAGATGGGATAGGTTATTCTGGATAGTGGACGTGACAGAATTGGTCGGTAGTATTATGTATCTGTTTTCATGTGATTTACTATTGCGGATTATGTTATTAGTCTTGTTGCGGTTGTATATTTTGTATGCCTTTTTTCTTGCGTTGTGGATGAAATGATATGGGTATTGTAGGTTTTTGAATGTGTTTTCTATGTATGTTTCTTCTTTAAATAAGTATTGAGGACTACAGATTCTTACAGATTCAACGAACTCAATTTTGACGTTTACAGAAAGGCTACAAACAAAAATGATCTGATCAGCTTCTACTCAAACCACCCTTCAAAAATTAAATCTGGAATTATTATAGGTTTCTATCTAAGAGCATTAAGAATCTGTAGTCCTCAATTTAAAGAGATACATAATACTACCGACCAATTCTGTCACGTCCACTATCCAGAATAACCTATCCCATCTAAATAATCTTGAAATAGTCACAAACACTTCCAAAACCATTATGGATATACTAAGATCTTCAAACAATAATAGCACTAATATTTCTGAAGCAGGCATTTATAGAATAAATTGCCAAAACTGTTCCTCTCAATATATTGGAGAAACAAGTAGAAGTTTGAAAAAACGAATTTATGAGCACAAAAGAGACCTCACAAAAAACAACTTAGCTAATGCACTAGTCATACATAAAAAAAAAAATCAACCAAAATTTTGATTTTAAAAATGCTACACTCATAAAAAAAGAAAATAACTCACTCAGAAGGAAAATTCTGGAGAGTGCCGCCATAGTAAACTACCCAAATATTAATCTACGCCCAGGTTTTTTCCCTATTTCACCTTTCTTAACAAAATTAATGCTCTTACAAACAAATATACACAACAGATTCATAAAATCAAAAGAAAATGGTTGAATACATCAACACAGATATAATGACAATATTCTCCACACGGGACATTTACTGACGTTATTTTTCAGTTAAAAATATGAAAATAGCGTTTCTCTACATTCCAGTTACTAGGTACATTCTGTTCTTTGTTTTTATTAGTTACTTTGTTCATTTAATTTCATTTTCGTATTTTGCTTTGATAAAGTCCACATTGGACGAAACGCGTCAGCAATTATCAGTTTTCCTATTGTCATTTTTATTCATAAATATATATATATATATATATATATATATATATATATATATAAGAAAATAGAAATTCAACAACATTTACTCCTGGTTGCCTGGCATTAAATTACATCACTTGTTTACCTTGACTAACACAACTTTAAGAATATTTTAGTGTTGTTAAATTTTGATGATATTTTTTACTTCTGTTTAATACATGCTGCAAAATCAGGGAATGAAACCTGTTGGTAAAGATGTGTGCAGTGGTTTTTCTATGCCCCTACATAGAGATGGGTAGACTAAATTTTTTTTACTTTTAGCTTGCAGATAAGTGTATAATTATTTTGATTGCATTTGGTTAGTTTAAAAAAATAAATAATTAGTAGCAGTACCTATGGAAAACATAGTGTATTTTTCAGTTTGAGAGTAGAACAGTAACTAATTCATATATATATATATATATATATATATATATCTGTTTACATTTTCTGAAAAGTCATAACTGCTAGTTTCGGATCCAAAACGACCACTTCTCTTAATTGTTGTTCCTAGGGCCACTTTGACTTGAGGTGCTAGCACATTTTAGGGTCCCAGCTGTGGGCAAATAATTAACCCTCAAACTGGGGTCAAAACACTACGAAAGTATAAAAATACATTTTTATAGTAAACATACCAGCAATACATTTTTGTAAAAGCAATTATTAATACTACCAAGAAAACTAAATTTTGGCATTAAATGACCCATAAGGAGTTGATATGCTGCTATCCCCCTCCAAAAAACCCGATCCAACATATCCAAAACATAAACAAAGCACTTTATAAAGAATTAATGGATTTTATTTTTTAATCTGATATATTTTTATTACTTCAGACATTACTTTTAGTTGCTAGCCGTATTTGAATAAATGCTCTCTATATATTTTAAACAGTATCTTATTTCATCTATGTACCTGCATATTCATGAACACTTGCTGGTTTAAAAAAAAAGAAGAAATAAAAGAAAAATAGTGTGTGTGTGCAGTAAGGTAGTTATTTATGCATTGATATGCTTCTAATTGCTTTTTGGTGGGTTTGTTGGGTAAGGAAAAAAAAAAAAAATTGTCTTTTCATTCGGTGATTGTCTTGCCATTTTTTGTATGACTTTATTGCTTGGATACATTATTTTGTTATCTGGAAAATATGAGCTTATGTAGTTAAAAACAGGTTTTAACTCGGATATTACAATTTTGTCAGCTTGTGCTCAGCTTTAGGCTTTTATTGTCAGTGACTGAGCATTTTCTTTGAATGGAAACATAAATACATTCCTTGATACTCAAGTAATTTCTTTGCACCATAAATACATAGATAAAAACAAACTTATTTATAGACGGCCAATGCAGAAATTTTAAAAAGGATTAATCATAGCAAGCTGTGATTATTAAAGTCTGTTTATCCCAGGTAGTATTGGGTTATCTTGCTCAATATGCAAAATGTTTAACATTTATTTGAAAATTTAGGAAATGTTTTCTGCAAATTGCTTTACTTAATTTTCTTTTTATATTTGCTAGAAGAATTAACGATTAAAAATAATGGAAATTGGAGGGGTGTCTTGTCAAACACGACTTGGAATTGTATTGTTTTTAAGTGCTCTAATATAATTAATGGAGTTTATATTGAACTCTTATTTTAAAACTTTTATGAACTGAATTTAATTTTTGGGGGCAGTGGGTGGGGGTCCCAATTTTATTAACATTCTTTCCCTTGTCAAAGATGACAGATGTGTGGGTTATGTGAGGACTAGTGGCTCAGCTCACAAATGACAAATTGGAGAGTCAACTTCAAATTTCAGATATATTCATTACATCCACTTATGTGCAAATACCTTTATCCCTTTCTTCTCCCCCCAGCCTATGGGTTAAATAGTAGGGTTGGTATTTGGAAAAATTATTCTTTAAAAAATTAATATAATATTTACTCACAAAAGAAAAAGATTTATCTCATAAAGTGAACTTTGTTTCTAATTTTTTTCGTTTCAAAATCCTCAAAATATGTTTATGCTGTCAAAATTTTGAGCAAGTTTGCTGCATATAAACCCATATTCTCTTGATGCCCCTACATATCTAAACTATATAGATTATTTTTTAAGTGACAATTTTACTGTAATATGTTGGAACATTTCTGAGCTTTCATTTTAAATCCAAAAAATATGAATTTTAAGTAAAATGGTCAGAAGAGATAAAAATACATGTGAAATATTGTACAACTGTAAGATTTGCTGAAAAAAAAATTTTTTTTTCTTAAGTGCAAAAAGGTTTTTAAGTTGATCATTTTTATTTTTTCCTAAAAATGATTAATATTCAAAGTGTGGCTTTTATAAATATCAATGCCAGACTAAAATGACACTTTTACTTTTTTTATTTATTTATTTATTTTTAAACACTTTACAAAATTGAAAATAGCCTGTTAATCAGATTTAGTAACTATCAAAATAGCTTTTGCAGTGTGTGTCTGCTTTTGTACAATTTTTAAATTGTGACTGGTTGGGTTGTGGGTCCAAATGCAGGTTTATTTTACATTTGATTAGATAACCTTCTACCTAATTACAAATATATTTTACCTAATTAATACTGTCTGCCTGCACCATTAACACACAGATGTTAAGAATTGATCATTTTGGAGTTGGAAGAATTTTTAAAATGTAAGCGATTAATGATTATTGATATTTGTGTTATCTATAGAGGATATATTAGAATGAAGAAAAAAAGGGGGGGGGAGGACAACTAAAGCCAATGTGAACTCTTCAACCAAAACTAAAATCTTCCCCTGAATCCATCTTTGAACTAATTTTAGCTAGTATCAATTCTTTCTTTCTTTTTCTATGGCCCTGAGGTCAGCAATAAGGCCGTATTGAGTGATTTTGAATAATAGCAAAAGCTATGTTGTGGTTCAGATGTTAAACTTCTATAAGGAGAGCAAATGAAATATCTATTTTTTGCCACTTGCAGCAATTTCCGGAATGGCTTGTAGCTAAAGAAAGTCTTTCTGACATTCCAGTTTTAGATCTTAACTGAGAATTAAAAAAAAAAAAAAAAATGCAATCAAAGCACAATATGCTTTTCTTTATTATTTTTGTTAGGATGTTACATCAAATATGTATTTATTTTTTATTTTTTTCATTTTCACTGGGAATTTAGGTTTTGTGTCCAATTTTGCTTTTTGTCTTCATGGCCCTTTACAAAATAGATTTTATATTTCCAAAATTTTCTTGTTTGTTGCAAAGGTTAACAAAACTTTGTAACAAACAAGAAAATGTGTGATTTTATCCTAAGATAATTTTAATGTTTTTGGAGTTTGCCTACTGCTTATCATTGGCTTGTATAGGAGACTGGGCAAATTCCTTGTGCTATACACCCGTACTGGAGGGGTCAATCCCAGTGTGCAACAGCTTTTGAAAGTGCCTGAAAACCATATCACAGGTTGACCCAAGCCTTGTGAGTGAAATTGGGTAGACAGAATCCTTGGGGACCATTGATAGCTGTGCTAGCATGATGTCAAGTTGTCGTGGCTGAGAGCTTGAGCGTGCTAGCCTTGTTCAAATTGTTGATCATGCTAGATAACATGCTCTTTCCCAGAAACTGTAACTACAGTCTGCTCAGCGTAGTTGCAGTATAAACCACAGGTGAGCTCTGTGGGTGTTTACTCAACACAAATGTGCCTGAGCAAGCGTCTGTAATAGGGATTGGCTAGCCACCCTAGTAGACAGGTATCCTTGAATATGATTGGCCAGGTATACACCGGTATACACATTTGAGGAATTTGAATATGAACTAAATGCAACAATTTGCTTCTATTCTTTGTAAGGCATTATGTAAACTTTGAAAGAGACAATGGAAGATTGGTGTTAGAACATGGAAATATCAGGTTGGAATGAAAATTCTGTTTGATTTTTTTTGTACTCTGATGCTTCTTGAAATATTTAATCATCAAATATAATTTTCGTTGCTTCCTAGAAACTCATTCCTCCTGTCAACATGTTTATACAGTGTATGATGGAATCAAATGTCGTCTGAATGACACCAAAGTTGAAAATAATGCTGACATCTCACTTTAACAGATATATTTACCAAAATAACACAAAAATATCTTGAAATATTAAAGAGTAAATTTATTTAATAAAATAGCCATTGGCTTCAACTATGGCCTCCAGGTAACTTCGGAATCTCTTGCAATTCTTCTGGATGGTCTCCTTTAAGTTGGTAAATGCTGCCATAATCCTTGCCTTCAGTTCATTTTTGGTGTTACAAGTAGTTTTGTTGGTCTCTCGCTCAACTGCACTCAAATCATAATAATCAATGAGGTTGCAGTCTGGGAAGATAGGTGGCCAGATGTAATGAGTAATGGGGTCACAGAAATTGTCTGACAGCCATGACTGTGTTCTTGCACTTGTGTGGAATAGAGCAGAGTCCTGTTGCCAGACATCATAGGGTCTTCCAGCAGTCACCCTCTTGACTCAGGGCAGCACTACTTCCTCAAGGCACTTGATCTAGGCCTTTGTGTTGAGACTGAGGAACTCACCAACAAATTCAGGAGTTCTTTTTTTATCAGATGTTTGTATTGGAGCTTCCCGGATGAATGCCAAGCAGTACAGCATATCGTTTTCAAATTTCTGGTGGAGTGAATTGAGTCATGGTGCTCTTTTTCTCATAGATGATGCCCAACTGAACCTGTACTGTACAGTTGAGAAAATCGAAAACAAACAATACACATGCATAAAATTAAAAATATAAAATGGCGACAATTTGCACCCTGTAGATGCCACGTTTATAAAATTGTTTAGGTTTTCATGTAAAATACAAGAGACCAATTCATGTTCACCTTCTTCTCTTGATGTCAACCTTAGTTCAGCGAAATGGTTCTGCAAATGCCTAAACAAGTGATAATCAGTAGTCACACGGTTCGGTTAATATGGAGGCTGAAGGAATTTTTCCCACCCAAGCTCCTCTGAGAGATATTTAGTCAAATATGCTGTGTAAGGCAGGGCATTATCGTGATGGAGAATTACTTCCTTTCTGTTGATTAAGAATGGATATTTTCTGTTCAAAGCTGTTCTCAAACAAAAAAAGTTGTTGGCAGTAAAGGTCAGCATTGATTGTTTAGTTATTGTCTAAGTTCATAATGGATGATTTCTTGAATATCCTACCATATGCTCAACATCATCTTTAGATGAAGTTCACCCCTCAGTTGCTGAGCAGGTCTGTTTTCTCAACTGATCTACTGATGATGGTGTTTAATCTTATGGTAACAGATCCATTTCTCATCACCTGTTAAGTCTGTCTGAAAAGGCTACTGGAAGTTGTTGTGTAAGTAAGGACTCACAGTAATCATGTTGCTGGCAATTCTCTAAAGACAGATCATGCGGGACCCATTTTCCAACCATTGAAACTATTCCAACCTTTTTAATTTGTGTAGGACTCTTGTATGGCAAACATTAAATTTCTCAGATTTCCTTAGCTATAGTAGCAGGATTTGCTGTAGCAGCAGCAGCAGCTTCCAAGTCTTCTGAATGAAGTCCTTTTGGATGATCTTTCCTTGGCTGGTCCACTAGACTAAAATTCCCAGATTTAAGACAAGAAAATCACTGCCTGCAACTTCTTTCACTCTGCGCATTAATCCTATAAGCATTCTGGATGGATTTTGCTGTTGTATTTATGTTGATAGCTTTTATGAAACTCAGAGTACAACATTTCTAATGTGTTTTATAATTAGGATGAACACACAGGGGGCAAAGTTCTGAACTATATCATGAATATGATTCTTATTATAATCTGAAAGAAAAAGATATAAATTACTCATGGTAGTATAGTACTTTAATAAATTGTCTTCAATGTTTTAACCTCAAAAATTTAACAGAACTGATATAGAAAATGAGAACAAAAGAGGAAGTTTCTTCAGTAAAATAAAGAAAACTTATTTTGTCTGATTCCACCTTCACTGCTAGGAATATTTTACTACCCAACACTTTTATGAGTAGGGGTCACTTTACTGTTGCATAATCCTTGTATATGCTTAAATCACATATCCAGATTATGTGCTTTACTTTCAGTCAACCGTATATGCAACTGATGTTTAATACTTACTATGTTAAATATATTAGTATATAAAAGTATATTGCCACAACTGCCATAAGTTTCTTCTCTCGCACTTCTTGCTTGTGGAACTCTCTTCCTGTTTTCCTGTCAACTATGACCTTAAAAATTTAAATGCAATGTCGGTCATCATTCTCCTTGAATCCTTGTTTCTTATTATTCTCTCTCTCTCTTTCCTCTGTTTCTTTCACTCTCAGTAACCCCTTGTGTCTTAGTGACATTACTGCCTTACTCATCAGGGGAAATGATTAAAAAGAAAATAAACCTGTTATTGCTTCACTTTTATTCTTTGGGGTATTTAGAAAAAAAATTCTAATATTTTTTTGTTTTTAATCTAACCAAGGTTTGCGTTTTCTTTTTTTTTTTTTTTTTTTTTTTTTTTAATTCATTGAAAAACTTAGAACATTTCTATGGTATATTTTTAGTTTATATAAAGTACATTTTTGGGTTAATCTTTGCTTCTACATTTACTCTCTGTTTGTCTTGTTTTATTTACTTTGTCTGGGACAAGGCCACAGTTGTGAAGCACAATTATGTTTGCAAAACTTAATTCCTTAATATTAATATTGTAGTTGTGTGGCTTATAAGAAAAAAATTCATTTTTAATAGAAAGGAATCCAGTTGTTTTTAAGATTATGAACATACTAACAATTAAGATTTTAACAAAAGAACTTAGAACATAAACGGTAGAATTAATTATTTAATTAATTTGTAAAAATCATATCCAGCATTTTTTTTAAGGATAACTCATGAGGAGTCAAAGAAGGAAAGACTTGTTTTAAGAATATTTATATTGTAAAAAATATATTCTCTGTGTGCATGGGTTTGTTTTCTTTAAGAGTAGGTACTGAATTGATACATTGTATGAGTTCTCCCATTTGACAGTGAATGCTGGACAAACTCCTCACAGATAAAGAGACTTTAAGCAATGGAAAAGTGGTTCTACAGAAGGATGCTGAGGATACCATGGATCAAACATGTGAGCAACAACAAAATTTTAGAGAAAATGGACACTTCTATTTAAGATCAAAGAATCAGTTGAAATTTATAGGGCACATAATGAGGAAAGAGAACATGGAAAATCTGTTACTCACAGGACAGGTTGAAGGCAAGAGAGAGACAGGAAAACAATACATCACTGACTTATTGGAGGTTGAGTAAATGTATGGCAGAAAAAGGTTTAGGAGAGATAACAAAAAGATAAAATTTATTAGGAGCTACAAAGGATAGCAAATTATGGAGAGCCATGATTGTTTATGTCCTGAAGAGACTTGGCACATAGAATAAAATCTTAGGAAAAAAAAAAAAAAAAGAACTAAAATTGATTTGAAATAAATTAAAATCCTTCAATAAATATAGAAATGAAAAAAATAAACATCTTCCTCAAATCTCTTTAAGTATCATGTCCCCCCCCCAACTTTGATCTGTTTCTAAACATTTAAATATCTTAAGTTATCTGCAAGATTTTTTTCTTTCATTTGTGGGCATCATGTAAACGCAAGCACATTACTCTCTAGTGCCTGTAAAAGGTCCTTTGAAACGACAAAAGCAGCTTTGTTCATTGATCCTAACTAATATCAAGAGGGACTGTGTGGTGACTAAGGGTTTTTGTGTATTTCTGACTGACATCATCAGTTAATTATATTAACCAATAGAAAAGCCACATTCTTTCAACTTAAAAGATCATCACAACATAATCTAATTGATGTTGTGTTTGACTAAAAACTAAGGCAAAAAACTAAAAAAAATCTATATTTATTTCCAGCTTGATTTAAATTTGGATGAAAATTTGGCAGAATACAAAATATACAAGACAATTTGAAAGATTTATCTTGATATGTTTCGCTGATGAGTCATCAGAAAAATGGATTTTATTTCAACCAAAGTGTGAAACAATGTGATTCATGTTAATATGAATGCTAGATTTTTTGGTTTGTTTGTGTTGTGGTTTTTGGTTTGTTTGTGTTGTGGTTTTTGGTTTGGTTTGTTTGTGTTGTGGTTTTTGTTTGGTTTGTTTGTGTTGTGGTTTTTGGTTTGGTTTGTTTGTGTTGTGGTTTTTGGTTTGGTTTGTTTTTGTTGTGGTTTTTGGTTTGGTTTGTTTGTGTTGTGGTTTTTGGTTTGGTTTGTTTGTGTTGTGGTTTTTGGTTTGGTTTGTTTATTATTTTTTATTTTATTTATTTATTTATTTTTATTTTTATTTTTTTTTTGTTTATTTTTTTTTGTTTCACCAGCACATTCAAATTAATGGATATACCATCCAAACCTTCATGATCATAATTTTAACCTGGAAAATATCATTTTAATAAAAAAAGATGAAGGTAATTTACCCAGGGATGTGCATTGTGTGTCTATCAGCTTGGAATGAGAAATCAGAACTGTTTGAATTCCAGTTGGGTTTGTTACATTCACTTACATGCAAATATCCTTGGGAAAGGTATGATTCCATCTCTTCTCCCTCTGCTATGGGCTAAATAGCAAGATAGAATGGAATCTATAGCCTTGGTTGGCACCAGTCTACTACAGAAAGAAATGCCAACCTACTGCAGGGAAATCTTCTGTCAAGTTAGTCACAAGTTCAAGGAAACCTGATCACCCAAGTCTGTGTCATATATGGCTTTAAGTAATTCACCCAGATGAAGATGCATTAAAAGTGTCATGAACTAAAAATCCCTTGTGGTTAATATACAGCCTATCACTTGTTCTTACTAAACTGGTGTTGAAAGAATGTGAGATACAAAATATATATATTTAGCTAGCATATCTTTATTCAAACATGTTTCATTGAGTGATAAACATATGATGTTTATTTATTTTTATAATAATCCTTTCTAATTCTTTAATCAGTTTCCTGATGTTGAGATAAAATTCATCAAAGAAGGCGCCATAGTTTTTTTGTTTTTTTTCCTATGCAAGTACTTTCAATCTCATCTAAGATCATCTTCAGTGCTGAATTACAAAGACAAACTTATTGTAACTGGAAATAAATATATATATATATATATATATATATATATATATATATATATAATGTGTACAATGGTACTTTATATGAATCCTGTTCTGTCTTACCAATGTAAATTTAGTTGAAATAAAATGTTTTTCTAATGATGATGTTTGATCAGTGAAATATATTAAAATATGAGTTTTCCAAATTGTTTTATATATAATTACCATTTAGTACCAGGATAATTTAGATAAGTCATGTGCAAACTGCAGTCTACAGACCATATGTGACCCTATTAGCTTTCTAAATGGCACACCTAATTTCATGAGAAAAATAAAATTTATTGAAATGTTTGTTAGTCTCTGTTCTCACTTGTTCACTCACACACTCTCATACATAAGCCCATACATAAACAATTTAATGATTAAGTACAATGTTTCTTGAATATTGCAACCTTTCATTGAAGGTAACATTTTCAGAATTTTAAACCATTGACAATTTTCGCTAAGGAACATCATATGTGTAAATGTCTTTAGCTTCAGAAACAGGAAATATCAATGATGATAATTATTTTTCTCTAGAGAATAAATATACTTCTTTTACAAGTATTTTTGTACAGTCAAATGAATAAATTCAAAACAAATCACATACGGCAGTATGTGTTAATCACTCTCTCATCAGTGAAAATATTTATTTTTCCCTGGTGCCCCAATTACATGAATTTAAGCATGATACTAGATTGGCAACTAGGTCCCACCATTTTACTGTTGAACTAGCTAGATGCAACTTCCACTTCTACTCTAAGAGATTTTTTTCTTGTGCTTCCCACTTGTTGAACTCCTTGTTTATATAATTATAATCTTCAAAAATTTAAATGCAACGTCAATTGCCATCTTCTGACTTCTTGAAACCCATTTCTTTTTTGTCCTTTCCTCAATTCTTCTCTATTCTTAGTCTCTTTATTCCCTTTCACTTCCTGTGCTCTAGTGATGTTATCACTTTGCTTGAGATGAAATGATTAAAAAAAGAATTCAGTTTTTTTAATTACTTTATATACTCATGTATCATGCAAATTTTGAAGCAAATTTGACTACAGTAAATGGATATATAATTTGCTTAATGGCCAGAGCCAGCAGTCCATCTGCTAATTTTATATTTTGTGTATGATGTGACTCCTTTAAAATTAGCTTCAAAATTTACATTACACAAGTATCTGGTATATAAGAAATCTTTTCTCAACCCCCACCAAACCAACAAATTTTCCCCCATTTCTAAGCCAGATAACTATGCATGTGTTTTTTTTTCTTTGCTTTGAAAATGGCTGCAGTATCTTTAATGAAAAATTACATTGATTTCTTCTTTTCTTTCCTCTCTTTTTTTTTTTTTTTTTTAGTAGTGCAGCTTGTACATCATGTGGCTCACTGTTTTGGGAAAAAAAAAAGTTGCCCATACCTGATTTAGGCCCCAAAATATTAGCCACATCCCTTTCCTTTTATTTAATTGTATCTCTAGTCCTTGAAAAGAAAATACTTATAACCTATATAAATGTGTTTAATATTCTTTATTTTTTACTTTTGTAGGTGTGGACCTCTGAAACTGGTTTCCTAATGGTGTAGTTGTAGTGAGAATGTAAGTGACAAGCACTTATAGCTCTGTGCACATTGTAGTGACCACCACCACCACAACCACTGCTGTCCACTACTACTACCAGCACCATGGCCTCCCTTCAAGCACTGCGTAAGGATAAGAGTGGATTCTTCATCACTGGAATAATTTTCTTTGTCTATTTTCTAATCATGGATATAATTTTATACATCACCCTACAGAACTCTGTTCTGAATGAAAAGAAATTTGGCAGCTTTTCGCCTTTCCGGCCACTAACTGTCAAACTGCTGATGACTGACCAAGTGGACCATTACATCATCACCCCAATTGCAGAGTATTTTGATGAGATTACTCAATTTAGCCATGTCTTCTATTTTATTACTCCTAACATGATTAGTATCTCACACGTTGTCATTGCTATGATTGCTGCCAAGCTTATAGCCTCAGAGATGCTCTACAATAGACGCATGGGTGTCCTCATCTTTCAATTTCGGTGCTTCCTTGATGCCTTTGATGGGGTTGTGTACCGTGCACACATTGGCGCTGGGCACATTTACAAGTCCCACCGGACGTCAAATGGCTACCTTGTGGATTCTGTCTGCGATTTAAGTGGGGGTACTGCTCTGTGCATCAGCATAGCTTTCTATGTGTGCAGGTATCCACCTTTAAAACAGATGCAGGATGTGCTGCCGTGCACGAAACCTGTTGAAAACGGGGTGGGAAACAGTAAAAAAAATGGGTACGTAAGTGCCTGGATAGCCTTCTGGAGGACATTCAGCTTAGGAATTTTGCTAGCTCTCTCCTCCTTTTCATGGGACAAAACTGTGGAACGTTTCTCAGCCATTCTTCAAGTGCCTATATCAGATGTTCAAGATAAAGTAAGTAAATGTCTGCCAACAATATTCTGGCATCTGTTTTTAGTCTGATATTCTGAAGCAATTTTTTTTTTTTTTCAGTCTTTAGTTAATATTATTCTCATCTTTGGAAGATTTTCAGCTTGGTTCCATAATAATTCTAAGAATGGTTTATGAGTGTCAAGAACATAAGCACCAGTTTCTGTTTCTATTACTATGACTGATGCTAACCTTCAGGTGAGTGACATTTTCTACTGACATGAAGTGGAAAGATTATATCTAATCAATCTGCTGCTAGAAAAGTTGATTTTCTTTGTCATACTAGATAATTTTATTTGCCTGAATCTATCTTACATATTTACAATTTGTCCATGCTTAGAATATCGCTGCTACATATGGTCTGGTATGCCTGGGCATCTCGGCTTCAGTCGCTTTCCCATTGCTGTAACTTAAATTCCCTCCTTTTCTATAAATAATTTCATGGTAATTGTTCTGATGAACTTTCCACTATGGTACCTAAACTTTATGAATTTAAGTGGAGTACTAGATTGGCAGCTAGGTCTCATCATTTTGCAGTTGAACTGGCTGCTAGATGTAACTGTAGGTTCTATGCTTACAGTTTTTCTCGCTTTTCCAGCTTTTTTTTTTTTTTTTCTAGTCAAGTTTGATCTTCAAAAGTTTTAATGCCATATTGTTATCTTTTGTATTATTCTTGATTCCTGTTCTTTTATTCTTGTTACTGCTTAAAAATGTTTCTCTTTTATTCTTTCACACTCAATAACCTCCTGCATGTTAGTGGTTTTGTTGCTTTGGGAGAAGTGCGAGAAAATAAACTCTTAGCATAAAATCTACAGTTACTTTTAGCAATTTCAACAGTAAAATGATAAAACCTAAGGTATCAATCTAGTATTGCACTTAAAATTCGTGAAATCGTGCTACCATAGAGGAAAGCTTATTAGAACAATTACCATGAAAATATTTATAGAAAAGGCACAGGCAAGCTACGTTATAGCAGTGGGAAAATAACTGAAGCTGAGATGCCATATCAGGATGTCAGAATATGTTTGATTTTTAATTCATGGACAGTTGGAGATGCAGAAGATGTCAGCCAAGTGGATGTCAAAATGCCAGCCAGATACAATATCAAGTGGATACCTCCAAATTGGTTTTGCTTCATTTTCAATGATCTAGTATTAATTTTTTTCAATAACTAGTCACTATTCATGAAAACATGGTTACACCACACTGATCCAGACACCAAATAACTGTGGCAGCACATGGCTCTGCCACAGTTCAAAATTAAAAACAGCATGAAAGATCTATCTATATTTCTGATATGAGGTATTATGTACACTATTTACATTATTCGGACTATTGTCCTCATCTTTGTCACCCTATTTATTACGTTTCAGCTGTTGTATGCTCCGGCCTTCTTCAGGTGTCCTCAAGGACACATGGCACAGTGGATAAAGGCATTTGGTTAGATCCAGTGACAAGACCCAAAGAGTGTGAGTTCAATACCTGGTTAAGGCGGTGGAGAACTTGGAGAGGGGAATTAACAGGAGATAACTGAAACTGACATCCATTAGATGTGGAACTAGAACAGTCTACACTAGTGAGCAAAATAAAGGGTTCAGTTTGACATTCCAACCACCTGAAGAAGGCCAGAGCATACAACGGCCGAAACGTAATAAATATGGTGTCACAGTTGAGGACAATAGTCCGAATAATGTAAATAGTGTAGCATGAAAGATCATGGTCATGGATCTTGGAAGATAAAGTATTTTAATGATTATCTCAAAGAACCACACAGTTATTTCATGATATTACTCCAATTTTGATGTACTGTTTAAAGTTGATGTTGAGGCGTGCTGTAGAAAGTTGATCTCTTTTTGCAGTATAAACACACCTACATATGTGCCTGGCAAGACAATGGATGTTTTGAAAACTTAGTGTTTGACTGCATAAGACCATCCACCCTTACTCACTTGATCTTCCTTTGTTTGACTCTCTGGTTTGAAAAGAAGGAAGTTTTGGAGTGAGCTGGAGGTGATAGCAACAGTTGAGCAATATTTCAGTGTATAAATATTGCCCTCTCCTCCTGCCACTTACACACTTTTTCTTTCCTCCCCTTTGGAATGGTTAAAGAAATTGTGTCAAGTGTGTTGATCTACTAGATGAATAGTCAGAACAACATGTATGTTTTTATGGCTATTCCTTTCTTGGTTGGACCAAAAGCTTTTCATCACTGCTATATGTATGTGTGTGGGTTATATAAAGTGGACATTGAAGTCAACAACTAGTGCTGACAGTCTGTTTCATGCCTAAATGCAATCATCATGGTCTGACAATTACGTTTAAGCATGAAACAGACTGTCACCGCTGGGTGTTGATCTCAATGCCTATTTACATATGCTCTATCCCTGATATTGAGCACATTAACCCATAAATATAGCATACCTTAAAAATATATTTTTATCTCTCTCACACACACACACATATATATATATATATATATATGTGAGAGAGAGAAAAAAACTGACAAATTGTATGGAATGTAAAACCTAAACAAAAATTTCCTCCTCTTTCAGATGTGGATTTAATAGCAGGGTAGACTAAGCTCTCTAGCCTTGGGTAGCAACCAGTCTCAGAAAAGGAAAACTCTGAATTCCAAACTGTGGAGAAGACAACAGAAAACTACTCCACTATCTTTCCCAACAATGCATAGTAATTTATAGATAATTTTAATAAAGAATAACTCATAATCGCCTGTATCATGAAGGGACATAGCATTCAAAAAAAAAAAAAAAAAACATCCCTTTTATGATGTTGTTAACCAACAGGTTCTTCATGGTTTCATTTTCTTTAACATCTTAAAGCTATGCATTGCCATGATATTTTTTAGGGGTTGGGGGAAATAGTGGAATGGTTTCATATGTACAATCAAGGCTAGAGAGCCCAATCTGCTGTACTATTTTACCCATAGGTGAAATGAGAAAATAGATTGAATCCGGTCTTTCCCAAGAGTCTTAGTCCAAAGTGAATACAAACAGCCACAACTGGAACTTGACCTCTGCTTGTTAATTCCATTTTCTTTACTGCTAACTTTACTCCACCTGCACCTCTGAAATTAATGAAGTTTCATGAATACTTAATAAAAGGTGCAGTTGGAATAAGGTTGTCCCAGGTGGATTTTTCTTCATAAAAACAAAAAAATCATGAAAATCATGAGTCATTTGTTTGGAACTCAAAGGTTCCTAATTAACATTTATTAATGAAAAATACATAAAAAAGTATGACTTTTTAAATGTAAAGAATGTGTTCCATTTTAGAAGTTGTGTTGTATTAAAGAGGTCAGATTAAGCAAAAGATGGGAAAAGAAAAAAAGAAAAATGTCTTTCTAGGTTATGTCTGTTTGGACTTGTTTTTCTAAAGATTGTTTACTTGATTTGCACAATTCCCTCATTGTTAATGAGATAACTGCCAGTATTATTACTATTTTTTTTTTAACTTTTCAGATGTCTAACCCTTTACATATGAGTGATTATTTTAAAAAAATCAACTAATTGTTGGGTTTTGATTTATGTATTTATTTATTTTTTCAAATTACTATTAGCTACTAGGGCACTGTTGCTATGGTAAGAGCTAAAGTATGCAGAGTGACCATGCTTGGCACAGATTGACTTTGAACTCTGTCAGACATGCACACTATTTTAACTCGCTCACTTCTGTTGTGTATAGCTATGCTTGGAAGGGAAGTGTGTAGAGTGTGATCAGCACAGCACACGGGTTTCATCAGTGACCATGGCTGAGAAAATTAAACAGAATTTGCATTAAATTTTTCTAAAAGCTGGGTGATATCTGCACTGAGACCTGCATTGCACAAGGTGTACGGAGAGATGTGTATTAATCAGACACAAGTGTATAAGTGGGTCAAACATTTCCAAAAGTTTGACAGTGACACACGTTCTCAGAGACCCACAACCAGCAGAACTGATGAAAACATCACAGATGTGCATGCAGCTGTTTGGAAAGACTGTGGGAGTTGTCAGAGGATATGAACATTATTTATGGTTCAGTTCATTTCATTCTTACTGAATATTTGGGTATGAGACGTACGTCTGCCAAGTTTGTGCTAAAACTGCTTTAAGTTGATCAAAAAGAAAATAGTTTCAGCTGTGCAGGATCTTGATTGTGTCAAGGAAGGCAAAAGATTTTTGAAAACGGTCATAGCAGGTGATGAATTGTGAGTCTATGGCTATGATCCCAAAACCAAGGCTCAATCTTCACAGTGGAAAATTTCAACCTCTCTGAGACCAAAGAAAACATGAATGAGTTGAAGCAATGTGAAGACACTGTTGACAGTTTCCTTCAATTACTTGAGTATCTTCATCATGAGTATGTTCAAACAGTAAACAAGTAAACTACTGTAATGTATTTCAGGGTCTGTGGGATGCTGTTCTTTGGAAAAGGACAGAATTGCATACATCCAGTGGTTAGCAACTCTACCATGGCAATGCATCTGCCCATTTAGCACAGCTTGTGTAGCAGTTTTGGGTCAAGTACAACATTCCCCAGTTCTGACAGCCACCATATTCCCTAGATCTTGCACCTTGTGACTTTTCCTCTTTCCAGAAATCCCACTTGAAAGGAACAAGGTTTCAAGACATCAAGGAAAACCAAGATAATGTGATGAGGCAGCTGCTATAGCTATCCCCTCAGAAAGGAATTCCAGGAATATTTCATCAATGGAAATGATGTTGGATAAATTGTGTGCCTTCAAAAGGGGGACTACTTCAAAGGACATTAAATGGCAAATTGATATGTGTTATAGTTTTTCTTTTTATAGCAACAGTCCTGAAAATTTATTTTATCAGACCTCATATAGGAAGTATTTGCAGTTTTTAAAAAATTGTACACATAACTATGATTGCACAAGTTTAATGTTACTTTTCAAACTGAACCATGTATAATGCTACTTGAAGAAAATGAAATTTGATTTCAAATTTGAATTTTTTCTGCTTAATTAACTGTATTCCAACATTGCTTTTTTTTTTTCTTTTATAAATTTATTTCCTAAAAGAAACCCTTTAAAAGTAGGTGGATAAATATTTAAACATATTTTAAAGAAAAACACTTGTATTCTAATATGATGGTAAAATTACAATACCAATTAGTCTTTTTTTTTTTTTTTTTTTTTTTTTTGGCTAGTTGGTACAGAGGGTCAAAGTTCAAAAAAGAAAAAGTGTGAGCAAGTAAAGCAGTTGCAATTGGTTCATTTACTTATTTTTTACAGCTTATCAAAACTTTGAGGGTTATTTGAGGCCAAAACACATTTGGGACTGTAAAAGGTGGCTTACAATACTTGGTGTTCCTGATCTAAGTACTGACTGGACTTGACATTCTTAATTTTGGTAAACAAACGAGTTGTGAATGCCAACATCTCAAACATGCAGAACAAAATGTCTTAGCCATTTGTTAGCCCTACTAAACGAACATACAAAGGGGCGATTAAAAGTGTGGTATGATCAAAATGGGATTAAAATAAAATTTGATGTTTGTTCCTTTAGTTAGGAACTTTTCAGCACCTCACCCTCTTTGTACAACAAGTTTCCAAAAAATTCTGTTTATAAAACAAGTTTGTTATTATCTTCTATATGCTGGGTCACTTCAGGATGTGAGTGATTATGGCTCTCCACAACTTCCTGTTCTGTCATCCATTTCCACAAGCTCATTAGTTGCTCTCCTGTTCCTCTTTCCTTCAGTATGTCATATGAGTGTCAAATTCTCCAAGCCTTCTTTCCTCATTACTTCCTAGAAATTTAAACTGTCTTTTTCTGATTCTATGTATAAATGTCCTTTTTGTTTCCATTTTACTTAAGACTTCCTTATTAAAACTTGTAGAAACTGCTTACCCCCCCCAAAAAAAAAACTTTAATGAAAAAGAATAGAAAAAAAAAAACACTTTAAACATTTAACAAATAAATGTACATGATTTTTTTTTAATTGATTCATCAATTCCTCTTGTGTTTGTGCATTTTAAAAACTTTTATTCATTTAAGTCTATAAGGGCTTAAATCTTTTGTAATATATTTTGTTCAACAAAGGTCCATTTTGGTCTAATTTTCATATTTGATTGTATCTATTGAATTCTTCACCCAAATATCATCACTTTTGATTGGTGGGCTCTCTAGCCTTCCTCAGATCAGCTTATAAGTATTTCCTCTTTTCAATCTACTTCCCCCCCCTAGATCAAGTGACAAAGATTCATCAGGTATCGTCAGTTTTTCTTTGTATAGATAATATATACCAATCTCTGGTGTGTATGTTGGATTTGTCCAGAGACCTACTCGCACATGCTGTGATTACTGGTCTGAACAGCTCTTGATCTTAATTCGTTTCTCTACTTTGCCAGTAAACATTCCTAATAAGCTCTACGGATTTACTCTTCCACTGCCACACCAGAGTTGTTTTGAAGATAAGTCAAACCTCCTGAATATCAAGCATTTTACATCTTTAAAAATAACCAAGACATACAAGATGATGTATCTCAACCTGTTAAAATTAAACTTTTTCCCCATTTCCCAACTGACAAAAGGTTTTTTCATAGGGTGAGCTTGTAATTGTACAAGTTTAATGTTACTTTTCTTTCTGAAGTACATATGTAACTTGAAAAAGTTTCATTGCCTGTTAATAAGTATACAAAGAAACGCACAACAAAAAAGAAATTAATTTCACATTTTAACTTGTTTCTGCTTAATTAAAATATACTCCAATATATTATTGTTTTGATAAATTTATTTCCTTAAAAACATTTTGATTGAAAAAGAACAATTAAGTAATTAAATCAAAGTGTAAATATTTAAAGGCATCACAGGTATTAATTGCTTGAATAATCTTGTCATTTATCTGTCATTTTTTTATCTATACAGGTACTTGTCAGGTAGATGATCACAAATTAGTAAGATAACATCAGAATACTATGTAGGTGCGCATGTGGAGCAATATGGTCCAGCTGAGTGAATGGCTTATTAGACAGCAATAGGTGTTCTGGAGAGTGGACTGTCTCTCTTGTGAACTGACTCTTGGGCAATCATCTTTTTCTCTATTTAACTCTTTTAATGGTAATAGGTTTCTTTCAAGTGTCAGGTTCCAAGTTCATCTGCATCTGGGCTTAACAACAGAGTAATGGGAAGGGTTTTGATAGCTTCATACCCCTATCTGATTGGACATTTCAGCTAAATTCTTGACCTTCATGAGAGAATAAAGAAAATAATGTCCAATTTTAGAATAAACTTTTTAATTGTGTTCTAATATATTATTATAATAGTGGCAAAAAGTACATTGCTCATTCCTAATGATTAAAGTTTCTTATATTATTAATATATATATTAATATATCACTCATTCATAATGATTAAAGTATTCTCTTTGTTAATTTTATATTAATCTCTTTCAGAATTTAACTTAGAAACTTATATACCTCTCATCTTGAACATGAAAAAAAAGAATAGAAGCATTTACTTTTAATTGCATGAGTTCAAGCCTGGTCATAATGCTTCTTGAATTGCTGCCAACATAAACAGAGCATAGGGTAAAGGTTCCCCTTGTGATCGGACAGTTCGGTGCTTGTTTCTGAAGTTCCACAGTGGGGATACAAGCCTTGAAGATCAAGGTTGTAAAGAACGTCCATCTGTAATTGGCAGTCAACATCTGAAGACACTAGTCAAACAAAATTCATGTTAAAATGTCAGAAATATTTCAGGTAATGTGTGCCAGCATTTCAATAATATTGAACCATCTCAAGAAAATTTGCAAGGTGAAGAAACTCGATAAATGGGTTCCACGTGAACTCTGTGGAAATCAGAGTTCAACATTTTGAAGTGTGTTCAATGCTGCAGTTGTGAAATTTGAATGATCTTTTTTTTTTTTTTTTTTTTTATTGAATAGTGACTTGTGATGAGAAATGGATTCTTTATGACAATCGTAAATGATTGGCTCAATGATTTGATGATGAAGGACCTAAACACGTTCTAAAACTGAAATTTCACCAACAGAAGATCATGGTAACTGTCCGGTTGTCAACCATTGATGTTATCCATTACAGTTTTTTTTTTAATGCAACAAGCGCTGGTTACTCAACAAGGTTCACTGCAGAAGCTCAGTGGGAATAAAAGTTGATTCTAAAATCAGACATTGTTTATCAAATTATGTGTCTATAGCACAGTTGGCACCCTCTTAGGTATTTTCTAAAGACTTTTGTTAATCTTACTTGAGGATTTAATACAATTCATATTGACATTATCCAAATCAGAATAAAAGATATTACTGTACCAGATTATTTTTACTTTTCTTGTGTAGATTGAAAAGTCTTATTTAAAAAAAAAAAAAAAAAAAAAAAAGTCATGCATACCTGTCTGAGAACTGATCAAAATATTGTCTGTTTAAACAAACTTGAGAATAATAGTCCAAATAATTGAATAATGGCAAGAATCTGCCCAAGAACTACACACACACACACACACACATATATTACAAAATTAGAAATCACTTACACACTATGATACTATGGTATGTCAGGCAGTAGATGCTAGTTAATTTCTTGACACTTTATTGGCTTATTTTATGTGCACACAACAAGAAATGTGACAGAAGGGGAAGGGGTGAGGCAAGAATGGAGAAGTATGGTAGGATATAGAGTAAAAAAAAAATTGTACTTTTATCTTGGTTTGTATAAACCCAAAATATGCTTTTTAATGTGTCTACACCCTGACATGACCTCAGACCTTTCATTTAACATCTTGGTCTGGATACATTACTATTGCTAGTTTTTCTTTCTGGCACAGCCTATGGACATCACTACTATTGCTGTAAAGCTTGCCTCTTTGCAGTGTACTCTAGGTATAATAGGGCTTTTGTTATTAATTTTTCCTTTAATTTCCACAGATGGATGGCCAGTCTGGTGCAATTTCTATGGCTTTCTATTCGGAACGACAACTTATGATTGTATCATCTCTTTTTGAAGGTACCTTCAGTACATTCCACATATATCTTGCTCTGGCCATTTTCATCCTTCATTTCCAGTTTGTAAAGCACTCTTTCTGTTTTACAAACACCATCCAGTGGACATTTATTTTTATCCCTACAGTTACACTTCTCCACCATACTTTGCTGCACAGTATCCTTGAAATTCTTGGCATTTTGTCTTTTTATTGTAGAATCCAAATTACTAGTACAACTGTAACTTATTAAACATCTTGTGGAACACAGAACTTTTAGGGAAGTACTTCTCAAGCAACTTGAAAAATATCTTCCCTATGTTAGATTTCAGCTCTAAATTAAACAGGGAGGGAGTTACATCAAATAATGTTTCTTTTTCTTCTTTCATTCTTCATTTGTTGATTCATTTGAGGTCTGAATCCTAATTTAGTTTTATGCTCCTCTTCTTTCAATGCTTTTTTGTACACTACCTTTTTTTTTTTTTTCTTCAATAATGGTTCTACAAAAGGAATTTCTGATTAGTCTGCACTTCAGGGATGTGCTTGATTACACTCATTGGATCCAGCATTCACATACCTTGATTTAGTGTTGGGTTTTATGTAAGGCAGGATGCTACTGGCTTGCAGATTAAATTCAACATCCAAATATTGGAGGACGTTTTTTGTCGATATTGACTTCAATTTCAAATTTGAGGCTCTTGAAGAGTTTGAAAAGTTATTTTCTAATTCTGTCATTTACTCTTCTATTGTTTGAAACTATCATCAGCCTGTTGTCCTTATACAGGCTGTGGTTGTCTATGAGGTTTATTTTGTTGATCTTATTTAAAATATACAGACCCATTAATTTCAAAACCTCAGCACCATCGAATGAACCTTGTGGGACATCAAATGCACCTTTGCCTGATTTCTTAGTCCATGCTTCGCCATTGTGGAATAACACAGATTTATGAAAATAAAGATTATCTTCACCTGTCCAGGTGGCATATCAACAAAGCCCTTAGCTAACTTCAAAACTGCAAGCAATCCTTTCTCAGATATGGAGGGATAAAAATCCTTGATGTCATATTTCAAGAATACATTCCTTTTTTTTTTTTTTTTTTAATTCCATGGAACCAAGAAATACACTCATTTGACCCCTTCCATTGATTGTACTGCATAGCAATTCTTAAGTTACACACTTTTTATAAGATTTCTTGGTTTATTTTACGAGATGAAAGCATGAAAACCTTTTTACTCTCCATCCCACCAATATTTCTCTATTCTTGCCTCACCCCCTCCCCTTCTGTCACATTTCTTGTTGTGTGCACATAAAATAAACCAATAAAGCATTAAGAAATTAACTAGCATCTACTGCCTGACAAGACCATAATGGTTGAAACCATGGCAGCAGGTGTGTAAGTGATTCCTAATTTTTTTTAATATTTAAAGTTCTGCATGTTCAATTTTTTGGATTTTGTATAGAGGACTTTTTAATACAGTCTGTCCCCTGGTTGGATTCAATTCTGACCAGTGATTGGATATAAAAAAAAAAAAAAAAAAAAAAAATATATATACACACACACACACACATATATATATATATATATATATATATATATATAAAGAACTTTTTGTTCTTTATCTATACTTTTGTTTTAATGATATACTCAATATTTTATACTCTTTGTTGCTTGCAAGATGTGTTTATTTTCTTAGCTTTAATTAATGCTGAACATTTTTGAGATTGAAGCCAACAATTCTATAGGAAGTATTTGTTTATTTCTTTGTCCACCACTAAAATTCATGAGTAATGTTAATTTGTTAAGCTGTTGTCATAAGTTGTTCAAGGATTCTGTTTGTTTATTTAATACTAAGCTTCATCTTATGGATGTGCAGGTGGTGTCAGTTCAAAATATGAGTTTTATATTGACTTTCATGCAAATACCATGGGAAAAGGCATGAATCCATCTCTTCTCTTCCCAACTATAGGTTAAATAGCAAAGCTAGACTGGGAGGTTTAGCCATAGTTGGCAACCAGTCTAATTGGACAACTCTGAAATCAAAACTGCATATAACCCTGGTCTAGTATTTATGCAGTCATTAACAAAATCATGGAGTTCACAAAAACTCTTGACTACAGTCAGCCTACAATTGCATTATTATTGTATTAATCTTCATTTTTATTGTTTTTGACACAATGTTTCAGTTGATACTGATTTTGGCAGTTTTTTTTTTTTTTTTTTTGTGTGTCATCTCATCAGCAAGAGAATGAGTTTAAAAAGAGACTGACTTAAGTTGGTGGGGTGTTGAGTGAGGGGAGAATGGAAAAAATGTGTACAAGGTGACCCCTCCACCATTCCACTTGCAATTGATTTATTTTAAGGTTAATTTTCTTGAGCACTGTATTCATCACATTTTGTTCCATCATCTTCTGCTATATATTTGGGCATTTTTATAATTTCATCCTTCCAGAATGTTTCATCATTCCCTGTCAAGAACTGTCCCAGGGTGCCTTTTGAAGCAATCCTGAAAATTGAAATGTTTTTTTTTATTAGCAGAATTCTATGAAGACTGGAATAAATAGTAATTCAAAGATGCAATATTAAGTGTCAACAGAGAATGAATAAAAACTTTTTTTCTCAAAGAAACAGGCAGTCTAGTATTATCTTTTTAAAAAATGACTCCCTTTTTCATGAGCCTTTTGTCAAATCATATTGAAAACACCAGTTCTCATTTGATCATTCAAAATGTTTTGGCTTTAAATATCTACAAAGGTTTGATCAACTATTGAGATATTATTTGTTGTTACTGCAGTAAAATAAAGCCTAACAAAGTTTTCTTATCAATAGAAAGTGTTATGCAATGAGAGACATTGAAATGAGAAGGGTTAATACCAAAAACCAATGGGAAGAATTAAGGATTTAATTCACACATAAACGACTTGAATTCTATGTTGAACAGTTTGAACAATGGAAAAATGACCCAGACTTAGAGGGCAGTGTTGCTTGGTACACAGTTGCAAATGCAAACTGTAAAGTGAAAATTTCATTTTTCGTAAACAACGAATTTGGAGTTGGTTCCCCTGGTAGAAAGTTGGGTTGAAATACCAGGAGAGGGTGGATAAGCTACCCATGCTCACTGAGGAGATTTAGTGAGAGGTAATAATATGAGAAAGTGGAAGAAGGGAATTCCCCAGAATTATTGAATTCTCTTTGCCAGTTTTGGCAAATGTCATTAAGTACGAATGTGTGAAGGGAATTTAGCAGGTGAGTCACAGAAGAAAGAAGAGAAGCAGAAGAGACGGAGATGAGAGAGGGTAGAGGCCCACATGATTATCTGCTGATAAAAGCCTCCAACTTCAGTCTTATGCCAAACATTACCAACAACAAAAAAAAAACTGATTTTACCAGGTCAACAATATCACTTCTGTTTTAGATGTGGGTTGGGCTGATAATTGCATGTGAACTCTGATATAGACCAATTATTGTACGGAGGACTGATATAAAAACAGTATTTACTTTTGTTCAATTTATTTGAGTTATATTTTTTCTGTATGTCATCGCCCTCCTTGAACCAACAGAACACGAATATACCTGCGATGATCTTGGCTGCCTTATGATCAACCTTAAATCACAATGTGGGATAAAGTTAGCTCTGGATTGAAGTGGTCACTTCAGCAACCAGCCGCGATGTTGGAAATCTTGGATGACCGGAGAGTGTTGCATGATTACACTATAAAAAAATCCAATAGAATCAGTCAGAATTCTTAACTAATTCTGAAGGACAGTTTTTATTGTTTGTTGCATTCATTTTGATCTGATTGGGTGAAAATCAATTGTCCAAATCAATTGTTTACTTCTCCCGATAGAGTAGAGTATAGTAGACAATTCCCTCTCAATCCTACGATGCACACAACAGCCCTTTCTTTATATTTAGGTGCGGGTGGGATGAATATTTTCAAATGTTTATGTCAGGGTTGTTTGATTTAAATCAAATGATTAAAAAAAAAAAAAAATCACTGATTTAAATCAATTTTACAAAATTAAAGCAAAAGATTTAGAAATAAAACAACACCCTTTTGGTTTTCATGAAGGAAGAAAAATGTTAAACATATTGAATCAAATATTTATTAATCAGAATAATTTTATTTTTTTATAAAATAAAATTTTAATCATTAGCAAATTTTAAAATTCAACATGAGCAGCGTTTGCATTCATGTCTTTAAAAAGAAAGACCAGTTTTACTGCTCTATCTGTATAAAAACGGTTTCTCAGTTTGGAATGTACCAAGTTCATTGGACAAGAAAATTCCTTCAGTGCCAGAAGATGAAGCCACTAGTGACAGGAGTTGCTTAACTGCAGAAAGTATATCACAGTTAAAAAAAAAAAAAAAAAAAAAAATAACAAGGATAGGAATTAAAAACCTAGAACTAAGTTTATCAAAAGTAAACTACTCATAAAAAATTACCAGATTATTTATGTTCAAATCAATCATACATAGCTGATGATCACCATATCAATCTGTTATTTTAACATGCTGCATGACCTTATCTGGAAAAAAAACAAAACAACAAAAACAAGATTGTAATTCGAATGTAGATGCACCCAAAACCTTAAGACATGGTAAAAATTAAATGCAGATTTTTATCGATTAAATTGGGAAAAAGTCAGATATAATCAAAAAATTTTTTTATTTGACAACATTAAGTTTTACTACTTAATCTCTCAATTCGTATCAGTTTTACTCTTTCTTTTGCTTTCTTTATCTGTAAAAAGAAATTTTAAATCCAATTTAAATAAAAAAAAGAAAAATACAAGTTTTGGGATTTTTAAAAAAGAATCAACAACCCTGGTTTAAGTAGAGAATTGCACATAGAAATCTGATTCAGTAGGTTATATTTTTTTATTTTTTATTTTTTTTTTCCCCACTGAACTTATGTGGAAGCAACACATTAAAGTGGCTAACAACCAAATTAGTGTAAATTATTTTTTTTTTTTTTTTTTTTTTACTTCTGTGGAGGCCACATAGCAAAGTGACTAACATAACGAAGCAGGTGCAAAAGATTTTCAATGCTTAATTTAGATATATTGAATATTTTAGCAATGTTACACATTGTACATATAATTCTTAAATAATGATAGTTGACTTAATGATGGACATTGTTCAGTAAGAAACTTCACAAACCACTTCTTTAACATGTTCTATCACTGGCAGTAATCAATAATTTTTTTTTGTGTTTGAGTTGCATTTATGTTTGTAATAGTGTGTAATTGTTCAGGAATTTCAAAGGCTGAGAATATAGTTGTAATCTGTGGAAAAAAAAGGAGGCTCATGTTTACATGACATGACTGGCATAAATATATCTTCAATGATAAATCACCAGGCAAATGTGAAGAATGTGTGCCATATTGAAAAGAAGTCAGTATTATTGGATAGAATCGGCAAATGATATATATATATATATATATATTATGCTTACATAATAAAATTAAACTCATGATGACACAAAAAAAACAAGTGTAACATACTACACTGTCTGGTGCAGACACCAAAATTGTGTCACTATGGGAGTGCATCTTTTGATATATAATCAATGACTAGCAGAGGTTAACCCACAGAAAACTTATAGGAACGGTATAAATACATACCCAAGATTATGATAGCAGCCCTAAGACCAAAAGTATGAACATCTTTCATTTAATGCAAAAGATTCCTGGCTTAAATTTACCATTAATCTTCTCATCTCTGCCAAAAGTGTCAAAGCATGATTCAAAAATAAACGTTCATAATGTCATATAAGTACAAAAATGAGACTTTTGAAGTCACTTAATATTAAATGAGATCTAAAGATCAAGAGATAGGAAACATACACTTGAGAAAGGCTGAAGAAGATATCTGCTGAAATGTTGGGATAAAAACAACAAAGATGAAGATACTAGTCATAATGTGTAGTGTAACATCTAAAAGCCACTGGATACAACATATACTTGAGGAAGGATGAAGAAAATATCAGCTGAAATGTTGGGATAAAAACAACAAAGATGAAGATACTGGTCTGAATGTGTCGAGTAACATCTAAAGGCCACTGAATGCAATGTACACCTGGGGAAGGCTGAAGAATATACCAGCTGAAAAGAACATAAAAATGAAGTATGTCTGTAATAAGCAAACCAAAGAAGAAATGCAAAATAGAAACTTCTGGGTCTGTGTGCCATTTTCTTTAAGAAGTACATCATGATAAGTTTGTTGGCTTTAACTATTGCTCATATTGAATCTGCCTTTTAATTAAAAATGAAAAAAAACCAAAAAAAACCTGTAATTGCAAAAAAAAAATTAAAAAGATGAAAATCATTGAGATTGAAGGTCCCTTTATCAATAATGGAAAATATGCTAACAATGTAGATTTGCATAGATAAATATTTGTATATGAAATGTCTGTGTGCATGACTATATTATGCTCTCTAATTGATTTTAGTGTATGAGGGCTTAACTGTTTATTTTCAGACTAAATTGCTTGACTACCGATCTATATGATTTGATTATATTGATAAACGTTTGTACAGAACCAGACACTTTTCAGAACTGATAACAGAAATGGTGCACAGCATGCCATAAAGTCTCCAAACAACCTTCATCCTATTGTTTTATTATCATAGTTTAATGTCTCTAGAATATTGTCAAAGCCTTAGAACAATATAATGTCTGTACTAAAACATGACCCTCCCCATAAAACACCTGATTTGAATTCAAGGTTTTCTTTCTTTATGACTGGTTACCACTAAAAGCAAGCAATCTCAATCTACCTTGTTATTCAACCCATCACTCTCCCCACCACTCTTTCACAGGCGGGATGTGGCAATCCTCTTGCTGCTCTATTGTTACTTCAATGGAAATTACTTGGATGAATTACATTCCTTGGTTCAGCCAGGGGTCTGACATTCATGACTATGACCCACAATACCATTGGTGAAAAGTAAGTTCAAACAGCTTTTTCCCCATGAACTTTTTTCTGTGGAACTGAATCCCAAGAGGATACTCCCCCACCCCCGATCACTTTAATCTTAACCTGTTCAAGTCTAGGGTTAACTGTTATTTTCCCCTTCTCTCTAGATAAACTGCCTTTTAATGTAATCCTCTACCTTGAGTGGCCCCTGGTCCATGTATAGGGTGAACCTTACTGTAAAAAAAAAAAAAAGAGTGGGAGATGGATTTATACTTTTCCCAAGTGTATTCGTGCAAAGTGAACAACCTTAGATGAAATTTAAACTTGTCTCCCTGATTCCATTTTTGATAGTGTTAGCTGCTTGCATCCTGGCCTTTGATCATATCATCTGTAAATTGTTTGTACATGTCTAACACCAAATTTGAACTCTTAATCTTCTGAGGAAAATGCTTCTTTGAAAACAGGCTTGTAAATCAAAGAGAAAGTATTTAGGTATAAATCAGTGTCTGGTAAATATCTAAGTTTATGTTGAACAGAAACTAACTTTGAGAAAAAGAAGAGTTGAGAGAAAAAGGATTCATGAAAACAAAAAAGTCCTTGTTGTCTGTTTATATCCAAGATTGTCCGTCTTGGATATGACAATAAACTACATGCCATAAACCAAATCGTGATTGTTTGGATGAAAAAAAAATGAATGAGAATAAAAGACCAGTGTATTTTAACACAAAATAAATTCATTTACTGCCTGAGAACAGCAAAGATTTGTTTGGATTTAAACCATAAGTTCTACATGTGTATCAGCTTGTCACCATGTTGAATTTAGAAGTGCTGCAGTCCCACTGGCAGACAAAGGATATAGCTCTATTGTATTTTAAGGTTATTGTCCTTTATAGAGGGAAGTAAGCACCCCACTGACTCTGACTTATTAGAGGTTGATAAGGATTATTATTCTCTTGTATAAAATAAAATTTTAAAGATTAATTCCAAGAAACAAATGCTTTTGATGGCAATTGTCATCAAAATTGACAAATTGTAACCATTTTATTAATGTCTCTCTCTTGATATAGGCTCACCAAACAGAGGCCCTGCACCTAACAAGTACGTGGATTGTAATGTGGCTATGGAGAATTGTGGATGGCCAAGCAATCTTACAAATGGTACTCATAGCCATCTTCATAGATAGAATCTGGGTAAGTTACCATTACATTGTTATGATCCACTTCTTTTTTTTTTTTTTTAATAAGTTGTATAAATATTACAGAAATCAAAGTATTCTTGTTAAAATTGTCTCAAATTCTTTTTCTTTTCTTTTTTTTTTTATATTTGCTGGCAAAATATTTTTTGCTATAATTTGTGCTTATTTTTGGAAACTGGGGTTTTTCTTTATCTGTCAATGTTGATGATCACCATGACAATCTGTTATTTTAAAATAGAGAAAAAAATTACAAAATAGTAGTATGACCGCATCTTGGAAAAACAAAAAAAAAAGATGACAGCAACAACAAAAAAAAAAAAAAAAACAAGATTGTAGTTTGACTGTAGATGCACCCAAAACCTTAAAAAGCGGGTAAAAATGTAGATTTTTTGGGAAATTGGAAATGAGAGGCTAGAAAGAATTTTACATAAAATCAAGAAAACAACTTCAAATTATCATTTACTAGTTTTATTTCGCTTGGTGTTCACATCACTCTTAACTGGTGATTTACACTTGAGATTAAATGATGGCAAGTCTCCTCAATACTCCAGTACCCTCTTTAGTATTCTTTCTTTATTATTTATAATCATTGCGTTTTCATTCCAGAATCAACGGGTGGTTTACATTTGAGATCAAGTGAGAGCATGTCTCTCCTGAACACTGCAACACTCTCCTCAGTAATCTTTTTTATTATTTGTAATTGCCGAGTTTTTATTCCAGAAGTGACTGGTGGCTTAGATTTGGGCTCAAGTGACAGCAGTTGTTGATTTTGTTTAGCAGCACATCAACCCCTACGGATCATTTAATGCCATAATCTGAATAATTTTATTCCTTCAACTACAGAAAATGTATTGTTGATCTATTTTTATATAAAAATGTATTGCTGGTATTTGTACTACTAAAATGTATTTTTATACTTTCATACTGTTTTTGTCTTTGGGAGGGGTTACAATTTGCCTATAGCTGGGTCCCTAACAGGTGCTACCACCCCAGGTCCGGGTGAACCTAGCACGGCTGTTTAAAATTCTTGTTTTTGTCATATAGGAAAATCCAACATGGTGCATAAACGAAATATTCGTCAAAAAATCTCATTCGTCAGTAACATTTTAAGCACTGCATAGAATGTAAAGTTCTTAAAGCAAACCTGTGCCAAATTGGTTTCCTGAATCCTTGATCACTTGGTTGTCCGAAAATAACAACATCAAGATAAAATAACGGAAACTGACCGTGAAAAACGCAATTATGCGCAACAAGTTTTCGATCAATCAGTAAACTTCTGGACCTTTTTGGGTGATGTTATAGGATCCAGACAGCTATTGTTTGTACATGGACTTATTCACTGGTAATTAATCTTCGATTTGGCTGTGGAAAATGTTGCTTGGCGGTTAGCATTAAGAAATTATGCCCAATTTTCTGAGAAAAATCATCATTTTTTTTCATGAAAAAATATTTATTTTCGCTTCAAAATAACATCATTCAAAATTCATTCCTTTCTCTTTCATTTGGCATGAACATCATTGAATAAAAGGAATGGCTAAATGGCCTGGCGATGGGAAGATATGTGGCGAAGAAAACAATGTCGTCTGCTAAGTGTTGTTGTCATCACTCGGGTCCCGGGGTGTTAAAAAACAAATCACATCAAGCTATTGTTCAAACATAGCTTATATGAAGCCCTACCAATGTTGACCCCCTTTTTTTTTTTTTTTTTTTTCACTCTTTGCTTTTATCTGGGAGTGGTGGGTTTTGTTCTAAACGTCTATTGCTGGCTGACCTTTGACCCAGATGTCAAAGTCAATTTGGTTTAATTTTCGCTGCTATTTTTTGGAAGGGGGAAAAAAAAAAACTTGGTTTCTGGTGGTTAGGAATTGCAGATAAATCTTTTGCCTTTTACTAAAGATTTCCATGGCCAGGCGTCAATTTTTTTTTAACCCTTGGCAGTCATATAATTGAAAATTACCAATGGACTTTGTTGCATTTTGACCCCCTAGGAATGTTGATTTCCTTCAAAACTCTCAATTTTATGCCTGAAATAGTTTGATTATGATTTAGGCTTTCTGATTTAAAAAAAAACAACAAAAAACAGTTAATTTCCCATTAATGGGGGAAAATATTTGTTTAGAACAAGAAAAAAATGCAAAATTTTCACTTTTTTTTTTTTTTTTCACATTTTACCCCCTGAAAAACATTTTGAGTCATTTATGCCAGCCAATTTTACTTTTAAATGAAAGAATATATCTTTTGCTTTCAGAAAATACCTAGTTTCATGCGGTTCAGATCAAAAGTTTCCTTGATATTTGTTTAGGTGATGAAAAAACAATCATTTTTCAATATTTTACACCTATAAAAGTATGAAAATCCATTTTTTGAGAGAAAATAAGATGTGACAAAATGACTTTCGCCATTTTTGTGATGATTTTCACTTGGGAAAGAAAATCTTTACCATAGCAAACCTGAATTGATTTTATTTAAGTTCAGTGAGGCTATAGGAAACCTGAAACAGCTGTGCTATGAATAACAGCAATTAAGAGGTGGTCTCAGGCTCTTCAAAACTTCCAATCTCCCAATCAGAAGCCTTGCTGCCAGATGTAATTTATCATCATTCTAGTGACAGCAAGTCTCTTGAATACTCCAGCACTCTCCTCAGTATTTTAGCTGTTTTCCACAATGCTGTAATTTGGATTCTTCCAATTCTTCTACCCGCCTTTTATTTTTGTATCTTTTTTTTTTTTTTTTTTTTTGCTTTTTAGCTCTTGATTTACTTTTCAAGCAGTTCTTAATTGATAAGTTGATAATTTAAAATAATTTTTAATTTTGTCATTTCTCTATGAGTGTCTGGAAAATGAAATGCTGCTGCTACTACTACTACTAATAATAATAATAATGATAATCATCATCC
This sequence comes from Acanthosepion lycidas, assembly GCA_963932145.1. Lineage (NCBI taxonomy): Eukaryota > Metazoa > Mollusca > Cephalopoda > Sepiida > Sepiidae > Acanthosepion > Acanthosepion lycidas. The sequence continues at coordinate 12,317,392 of OZ010602.1, forward strand.
TCATCCTCCTTGTACATCTAAAAATGGATTTTCACTTAAAGAGAAACAAACTGAATTTTATGTAATGCGAGTTGTTAATATTCTGCAAGAACTTTTGACCTTTTAATTTCTCTTCAATTGTTCAAACTGTATTGATCTCGACTTTTCTTGTAAGGTCAAAGGCCATGATTTATAGGACAATAGAGTAGCAATTCTTTTTTCTTTTATTTATATATATATATGTCAAAAACAGCGGAAGAGTTGTTTTTGATGTATGAGTAACTTTTAGTTCAGTTTTTGTTTCATGTGAGACAACAATCCTGCACAGGATTTGCAAACAAGTTCACATGATGGACATGCTGAAGGGTTGGCCGTCATATGAACTGATATATTGACCCAAGATTTAGTGTTGGTTCTTTATATATATATATATATATATATATATATATATAAAGTGAACATTGAGGTCAACACTTATAGGTGACAGGCTGTTTCATGCTAGACGCGATCGTCAGGCCAGCGTCTAGCATGAAAACAGCCTGTGTTGCCTCTAAGTGTTGACTTCAATGTTCACTTTTATATATGCGCACACTCTATCTCTGATATTGAACACTTTATCCCATAAATATAGCATACTTTAAGAGTATACTTCCATATATATATATATATATATATATATATATAAAGATTTAATCCTGTAGGAATAGCCAAACATGATGTAGAAAAGTGTTAAAGGCACTTTAATATGGACAGAACATTCATTTTTTTTTTTTTTTTTTCTCTCTAAGAAGGCTTGAGATAACCACTGAATTAAGTAATAATATGAAATCATATTTTGGCAAATCGAAAGCAAATTTTTCAGTTAAATCTGAATGAATGATTTGTATTTTATGACTTATCAACCTATTGTAGGTTATATAAAGCCAGTAATTATTGGAAGAATTTATTTTTTCTTTTAGATAATAATAGTTTTAGTGACACAAGTCTTACTAATTAATGCATAGCTGGGGGAGAAGAGGAGGATTCATACCGTTCCTAAGTATGCGTAAGTGAATATAACAAACCCAACAGGAATTAGAACTCTGTCCCCTGATTAACAATTCTGAACCATTATTCATTACGCTACCTGCATATCTAAGCTAACAGCACCCGATATTCCAAAGTAGTCACTAATCTAGATATTGGCCAGACTTGACATTGCTTAACTTTGGTGACCATATGAGAATCAGTGTTTGAACATGATGTGCTGTAAGCCTTAAATCTAAATGAGTAGTGGAATAAATAACCTAATGGAAAATGTTAGTTATAATAAATGAAATTGTCTGGGAATGAATGGAAGGCTACTGTGGCTAACTTGATAAGATGTAAAATTAATTTTGAGCTTAGTGCTATGAATGGTAGATAGTAGATGTATTGAATTGTAACCACCACCTGTAGTCGCATGACCAGTTACTGAATGAACACATGCACAATAAACATGAATGTATATGAAGCAGACAATTTCCGAGGACTGCTAGAATCTGTTTGCCTCAAAACTCTGTGTACTTTTTATATAATAAATGCTAATATCACACTTTTTCCATTTTACTCCTAGAGGCTGTAGCCCAACATATCATACCATTTTGCAATCAGGCCAACTCCATGAGCAAATTAAAAACATTCTGGGCCAGATCTGGACCTGCAATCCTGAAATTTTGGATGCCCAAGTTTTCATTACTACACTTTTTTAAATTTTTTTGCGTGATTTTTTGCAACAAACTTTTGTATGATAACAATTTTTATAACTTTGAAATAAATTTGGGAATAATTGAAATTAATTGCAAAATCCAGCAAAAGTCACTCATGAAATAAAAATAATTATTTGTATAGAAAGTAAGGACAGACATACATGAAATTGTTTTTAAATTAAGTGGCAGCTAAAGAATTATCATTGAACTTTTAAAAGGTAAGCTTAAATATTAAATGTAATACTTAAATGCGGTGATCAATTTTGAGTTGTTCTGTAGTTTATTGTTGCCTATTGCATCTACTCCTCCCAATTGTGATAAAGGCCCAATCAAGAGCTCCTTCACAGGAGCTGGCTTAAATGCTGCCCAATAGGATGATGTTTAAGCTACTTACTAATATTTTCAGAACATTTGCAACTCCCAAATAGACATAGTAGTGAGTAAAATGGTTGTTGGACATAAAAAATACAAGAGTTGAGCTTTGAAGGAAACCATTTTTTTTTTTTTTTTTTTCTTCTTACATTTTTTGAGTGTTTTTGGCAGGGATTCTCATTTGACTTGAATCCTACTGGGGAATGAAAGACTTCATCATTTGTTAATTAAAAACACAATGTGGAGGAATCCACTAGTATTAATTTAGACAAGGGTCAGGGACCAAGATTTTGGCTGGGTGAAAGTTCATAACTGCCACTTCTGGAAGATAATCTTCAGCTAACAGCAATCAGTGGCAGAGGTGAAAGGGTTACAACGTAGAAACCACAGGGAACTGCTTCTCTCTTCTGCATTTGGACAATTATATAGGGATGGTATGATCACACGATTAATTTCTTTTTATGACCTCCTTGTCAGCAGCAGCCCCTCCACTCCATATTTGGCTGGTGTTGTCATATCGTTTCATATTTGAAACTCTTGCTGTATACCTATTTTGTTAATAAAGTAAGTCATTTCACTAATCCCCCTTGTAAATGGTGGAGTGGAACTTTCATGCTAATTTTGAAACTGCAGATGAAGAAATGGCCTATTCTCTTTGAATTTACAAATTGCTTCTTTTTTTTCTTTTTATTTTATTTTTTTTTTAATTGTCAAATATTAATTGAAATATTTTTGTTTTCTTTAACCCTTGCAGGAATTTCTTACTTTCATGTTGTATGTTGGCTGGGCTGTCATCATTGGAATTATCATTATTAGTGAAATTCACATCAGATATGTGAGTAAAGAAACAATTCCTCTTTCTCATCTCTTTTTATCTTACTCATTTTTTATGTTTCTAACTTTGTCTCAACCACACTTTCCTTCATGAAAATATAATGATCAAAAATAAACAAGGAGTGATGAGTCTTTTAGTAACTACTAATCAATTATTTCTTTTCAAAGGAACTTTAAAAGTGAAACAAATTCATCATTACTTTCCCTGAATTTTTGTTTATTTCCTTTCATTTTGTCTGTTCTGTTCTGTTTTTTTTGTACATTGATGTTGGTGACAATAGTTTTATGTGGTTCAATAAGTGGTAAAATAAGGCAAGAAATGGTCCCTCTGGATTTGCACTGAAATTGTTTCATTATCTTTTCACCCAGAAAAGAAAATCCCAAAAGATGAGCAAGAGGAATGTGAAATAAACCTAAGATTATTTTTAGCCTTAACTCTTGGGCATTGACAATAATAGGCTAAAATTTTCTGTATTTACAACTTAATTTTATTGTTTTCCTTTATTTAACAAATGAAACAAATCTCACTTTATTTAACAACACAATTAAGTGTCAAAAAATTCCAATAACTCAATGTGAATTAGGAAAAGCTTAGTTGCCATTTTCTATCACAGAAAATGAATATTGTGTGCATGGCCAATGTTAGCATTCTAGACATGAGACCCAGATTTGAATGTTACCAGGGTCAATTTGTCAAGGAAGTGTCTTCATAATATCAACTTGGGATAACAATTCCAATGTGCAGCACTATTTGGAAGTGACTGGAAAACATAACATGCCTTGTGACTGAAATTAGATGGAACTGTTTGGAAGTTTTTGATGATTGAGCTAGCATAAAATAACTCATCATGACTGAGGCTGTTTCCCAAACCTTGTGATTAAAGTTGAGTTGAGTTGAAATTGTTCAGAAACTGTTGATGGTTGTGTTGGTTAGTCTGAGGTTTTGTGGCCTTGTTCAACCACAGATCAGACAAGATGGTGACCTCTCTCTACCAGAAACTGTAACTAAGGTGCAATCAGCTTACAATATAAGCCACTGGTTGGCTCTGTGGGTGTTCAAGAAACACAAATGGGCCTGTGCGGGTATTTGCTATCCACCCTAACAGACGGGTATGCTCAGAAACGAGCAGCTAGCCATTGGGTTATGTTAAGCAATTATAACCCTGCCTATTTAATTCCAAGTTTAGGTACCACTGATATGTTTGTTTCATTTCTTCTACCACCGGATATTACCATATGTGTAACCATTAAAGGGAATTAATATTTTGATGTTTTTATTTCATAAATCCTACCTGTGATATCAAAGATTATGTAATCATTGAATTTAGTTACTTGCAAATATAGTGATCTTAACTCTGTTCACACTCCTTCCTTGTTTTTTGAACAGGAGTAGAGGTTTAATCTTTATTTCCTGTTTAGGATTGTGTTTCCGTTTCCATCTAAAGTTTTTTTTTTTTTTTCATTTTCATTTTCTTTTACTCTCAGTAGCCCTTTGCATCTTAGTGGCATTATTGCCTTGCTTGGGGTAAAGAAGAAGAAGAAGAAAAAAAAAACACATACATTAATTTTAGACCATGGATAATCCCCTTTATTTTGGTTTTACAATCAACAGTATACAGATTGGGTGTAGTAATTTATAATCCTCAAATTCAACTTGTAAGCATTCAGTTTAATAAAAACAATATTTGCTAAATCTGTTCACATAATATTAGAGACAATGTCATCTGCTTTTAATATTTGACAATGTGCTAACATGGGTAGGATTAAATTGTATAAAACTTCTGTTGATAATTACATTTCAGACAATTTATTACTTTAAACATTACATTTAGTGTGTACCCAGATTTGAATAAACAGTTTTAAGTGGAATTAATGTCAACTGGCCTTATTTTGTCATGATGGTTTCTAGTAGGCCTAATTTGTAAAAGGCACACTTGGCTTTAAAATGGTTTCCCTGTTAGAAAAAAAAAAAAAGAAAGAAAGAAATATGGGTTCATTTTTTTGTTGGGAGGTTCATTTCTTTTTTAATAGGACATTTTGATCTCTATGCTGGCGGGCAGTAATCCCACTGTTTAAAGAATAACTGGTTGACTACACAAACTGTATTTAAGAAATAATGAAGGATTTAAAATATCAGTTATTTAAAAAAAAAAAATTCCTTTGAAACAATGCAATAGAATCAAATTGAATTTATTTTTTCTTACAGCTTCGAGAAAAGGTGAAAATCTAAAAGTGAGGTTCATGGCACCTCCTCCCCCACAAAAGAGCTGGTTTACCTCTTCTGGAAGAATTGGAGTGATAGAAGTCACAATTCAAACTTTGCCTCTGTGCAACCTGAATAATGCAGCGCATTTGTTGAGAGGATAATATTGGTTGTCAAAAAAAAAAAAAAATAAAAAAAAAAATAAATAAAAATGTCAGTAGGGGAGGGGGAGATCAATCAAATTTTGGAAATCTGGAAACTTTTTCATTTCTTTTCTTGATATCTGTCTGGGAGATTTTTCCAATTCAAAAGAAAAGCAAAATGTAAGCTTTTTTTGTTTTTCCTGAATGCTTTTTGCAAATAAGAATGGTGGTTTCTCCTCAATCACCCTCTTTCATTTTTTTTTTTTTTTAATTTTATTTTTTGCTTCCTTCACTCAATTCTTGCTTTATTCTGCTTCCTCCTAAAATGTTATTCTCCTCCTCCTCCAAAAAACAAACAAACAAACAAAAAAAAAAAAAAAACGTTGCTCATTCAATAGTTTTGGCTATGGCTCTGGCCAAGGCAATTGCAGTATCTGGGTAACCAAAACCTCCATATGTGCAGCACAACATGTGAGGGACCCTTAAAGAGCAGGGAGATAAAGTGCCTGCAGTCAGTTATGATTGTGTGGTGAGAGAGGACAGTGCCACCCAAATTGAGGCCAGTTCGTTAAAAAGGGATTTTTATTGGTTCTTTAGCTGACAAATATTTTGTATGGCAGCATTTTATTTTATTAAGACTGTATGAGCATGTTTGATTTGGGGGTTTTTTTTTTGTTGTTGTTGTCCCCCACCCCCCTTTTTGTATTTCATTTTATGATGTGTTAAGAGTTGGTGTTTGAATTTTTTCACATTGTGGTAAAAAGGTCTTTTTTGTCTTTAAACAATATTTGATACCATCCCCTGGCTGTTTATTTTATAAAACACAGACAAAATGTATCAAAGGCTTTACACAGTCCATAAAGTGTTACAAGTTATTATATTGCAAGGAGGGGGAATTTTTCTTATTTTTTTTTTATTAAGCTGTTTGCCTCTGTAAAGTTGTCATTAATATCAATTGTTAAATGTCGATGCTTTCATGAATGATTTTTCAAATATCTGCATGTTGTATCCAACATTGGATGCTCAAATCTCTTTGAATCAAGCAAAAAGTTGCAACGACAACTTTACAATCTTCAGTGCTCATCAGGTATAATTCTTGAGAACAAAGAATCATAGATTTTAGGTATTGATGATACCAAAGTGGATCAAAAGCTGGAATACACAAATAGGCGATTCCAGTGTTCAAATCATGTTTCTCTTTTCAGTTATAGGAAAACACATTTTCAGTTTTAATGATTTCAAATTTTTATTTCATTTATTGTTTTCACTTAGAATCTGACCAATTTTACAAACAAAAATTGAATTATTTCAAATGCTTTTTTCCTTCTTTTTTACTATAAATTAGTTTTTAAGAGAAAAATTTCTTGTAACATAATAAAAGTTTTGTATTTTTTTTAATCTACCTCATAAACAGTCTCTTTTGCTTTTCATCTACATGAAATTTTTTTTTTTTTTGTTAACATTTATTATTTGAATTATTTAGGGATAATTATTAAAGGGTCGAGAGGGTCTTTTTTCTTTAATGTTTGATTACTTAATATTATATTAATATATTGTAAAGAAATTCAAGAAACCAATTATTTCAATGCATACACATGTCATGAACAAATGATGTGAACAGTTCTAAATATTTTCCGGCATTAATTTCAGTTGCTTTTTATCACCACTCAGACCTTCATTCCATAAACCTGAAATAAAGAATTAGGTTGCAGTAAGACTCAACCTTACATTTTCTCTAGGCAGCTGTCTTTCTCATTAGACTACAGAGACCACTAGCTGCTGCTATTTAACACTAACCATGCAGTCACTTATCTTACCTGACTACTGGGGTTTAAAAACAAAAGGATACCAGTTTCAATCCCAACTGATTAGGGCTTGATACAAAGTGATGTTATGCTCAAAGCAGGTAATGTGAACACAAGGCAAGAAATGAACAGAATTGGTATTCCACTCTAGCAAGAAATTTGTATATGGAATCCATTTTATTCCTTCCATATTTTTCTAATTGATTCTAAGTAGTCAACTAGGTATATGGTTCCTGTATGATCAACAAAGTTAAGCAATGTTGAACCTGGTCAATACCTAGATCGATGACTGAGAATACCAGATGCTGTAAGCTTGGCTGTGCAAGTGATTTAATGGATAATGCACTGAATTGTTAATCAGAGAGAACCGTGTTCCAATTCCTATTGGGTTTGTTATATTCAATTACAAACAAATACACTTGGGAGACGTATGAATCTACTTCTCCCTTTAGGGTTAATTAGTGAGACTTGTATCACTAAACCATTAATATCTCAAAAAAAAAAAAAAAATTCTTACAATCTAAAAAATTTTTCTGGCTTTAAATAACCTCCAAGGGCTATATCAAAGCCATAGAGAATGAATCAACTAGTTCAGAAAAAAGTGGTGATGGTAGTTAGTTATATGAAGAAATGACTTTCACTGTGTGATACATTCTGTGGCATTTTGCTATTCAAAATGGCTCCTATTTTCACCTTGGCTACATGTTACATAACATCTCCCCCCGCCCTGTTCTTAAAAGCCATTCTGTAATTCTTATGCATTTATGATACTTTCGGTGGAGAGAACTCACGATCGGATGAAAATGTCTTAACCCTACTCCAAATTTTTTAATTACAAATTATTATCAGGACCAGATATCAAAATTTCATCTATTTGGAATCTGGCTAAAGGTACCATTCTATTTCTATAGAAAATTCTACTCTAGTTGACTGAAGAATGCCTCTGTTGGTGTGGCTAGGGAATAATTTTTGAAATTCATTATTTACAAATAGATGGTTGGTTATCTGATTTGTTAAATTATTTGCTTTTTTTGTCAATAGTTATTGGGTAGTTGTCACATGATGACGTCCTTATTGGGTAGTTGTCACATGATGACGTCCTTATTGGGTAGTTGTCACATGATGACGTCCTTATTGGGTAGTTGTCACATGATGACGTCCTTATTGGGTAGTTGTCACATGATGACGTCCTTTTTGTCATTTGAAGCCACCACAGATTTGAACAGTCGCTTTATAATAGGTGCAATAGGTGTAGAGTCCTTTATAAATTGGTGCTGGATTCCAAAATTTTGTGAATGCAGTGGTGTAACTCTTATTCAATGTTGTTGCATGAGCAGGTAACTTGCAAAAAAAGCAAGGAACCTGCTCATGCTTTACTACAGTGATGTTGACGTGGTGATTTTTTTCTTTTTTTACTTTTCTTTCTTTCTTTCTGCAAACTGTTTCAGTCCTGACTTATTGATTACTGACAATGTTGCTCTGGTGGCAAGTTCCATGCAAGTTTCCACTCTATTTCTGATCACGGTGAAGAAAATGGGCCTTATTCGTCATTTGCAACTTGCATTTGTGTGATGTATATATATATATATTTGTTCATTACAATTCTTTCTGACATGCTTTTGTCACATGATCATCATTTGTGATCATTTTCACATCAATAACAATTCTATTGATTGGTTTGGAATTCATTGCTAATTTATTAATTTACATGATAACTTTTCTCTTGTGGCCGGTGGTGGGAATGTTCTTGGAAATTTGGGTAAATAATTGTAATCTCTAAAAGGGGTAGATAACTCTTTTATCACAATACAACTCTGGTTTAGCCTCTGTTTCTTATACACAATACTAAGGGACATAGAATCATCGTTACTTAATCAAAACTTGAATAATTATATAAAAATATCAATGGCTGAGATCATGTAAAACTTTATATTTGTATAGCTTTATCGAGTAAGTTGTATTTTAGAAAGTATATTTAATTTTTGATTGAGGTGGGGCGGTGTTGAAAAAAAGTGTTTGGAATTTATCAGAAGTATTCCTACACTTTTTTCTATTGCAAAAAGATTATTATTATTATTGCTAAAATTATAAATAAGCAATAGTTGCAATATAGTAACATTTGAGTGTGTGTTTTTTTTTTTTTTTTGTTTTTTCTCTCAATCTGGCTGTGTTGTCAAAAGATTCAGAAATTTTTGTTTTTAAGATTACTTTTTGTTAACTGTTATCACTATGTGGACTTTGTTCATTAACTCCATTTTCTAAAGGATGATAGGAGGCATCCCCCCACCTTTTAATAACCTTCAAGCAGTGTTTCTTAACCTTATTTGCTTGAGGGTGCACTTGTAGAATACTTTCAATTTTAATAAGAAAAAATTAGTCATGAAATTTGAAAATAGGAAAATAATAAAGAAGTGTCTTGAAACAAGCATTTATTTTTAAGACCTTAAATTGTATATTTAAGGATGCTTATAGGAAAACTATGGTAACTTTTTGAAAGATAGGTCTTATCTGTTATGGCTTGAGGAAAGGTTTATCCCTTTGTTATTAAAGATTAAGGAATTTAACATCCAGTTGAAAATACCAAATGACAAAGACTTAAACATGGAAAACATGTGTTTGGTGTCTCTAGCTTTTTTATAGAAAAGATTTTTAAATATAAAAATAATTCATACTGCTGAAAATAATAAATTGAATTTATTACTGTTTGATAGATTGACAGTTTTGAATAATGATGTTAATTTGTAACTTCTTGTTTGGTTGTAATATTTAAAAGTTTTTAATTTGCCATTTTATCAAACAGTCTTCAGTTTAGCCTCAACACAGCACCATTATTGAATTGTGCTGATTTAGAGTCTTGAACTAGACCCCTACTACTCACTTTAACTCAAGCTTCTCTTTGATTTGGGTTAAATTTGCAAAAATTATTTGGACTAATATTCTTGTCTTTGTTGTTTTTAGCTCTTTTTGTTGATGCTACAATTGATATTTGAGAAATCTTTTTCAAATAAGAGAAGAATGACCTATGTTGTTACAATTGAGGACGAATGCTGAATACTGAAAATCTTAAGAAGATATCAGCCGAAATGTTGAGGAGGAGGAGGAGGAAAAAAAATCGCAACAAAAATGTAAATACTATTCACAATAATTTATGCTGTTTTGCAAAAATTGCGAATCATAACAGGATAAAAATTACAAAAATTTCCTCCCCCCCCTCCCTTACTGCTGTTAAAATGTTTAAAAATACAATTTTATCCCCTTTTTGTATTGTCCTGTTTGCCTCCACCCTCACTTTTGGGGGTAAATATATACATACAACAAGGCTTAAGGAATGAGATGTAAAAAAAAAAAAGACAGGCAAAATGGTAAGAAGGTTGCCATGTAGAACTATTCCCAGTGCCATTGTGTATTAATACGTTCAAAATATTGACCCTAGAGAATTTGAATAAAAGTGGTATTGCTTTTATTTTTAGTTGGAAAATACAGTGCAATACCCTTAAAAAAGAAATCTTACAACCAGAGGCAGGAAAACCAAATTTATAGTACAATGGTATGGTGTCAGGATGTACAGTCCTGTTAGGAAGGTGGAGAAGTTGGTGGAGGAGACACGAATAGACAGCAAAGCGAGCATGAAGATCTACTGACTTGTTAAATATTTCCATTGAGGTTGCATTAAATCATTTGTAATAATTCTTGACCACCTGATTCAGTTTATCTTCATAGCAATCGCATTGAGTTGTTGAGCAAAAATAATAATAATAAAAAAAAAAAATGAGCTTATTTCTAAGAAGGCTTTTAGATTTTCTCATGTTCAAATCTAAAACTAAATGTTTTGTCAACATCTGAAATGCACATCAAATTGAAACTACCAATTAAAGCTTTTGGGTGAATGCTGTGTTTTAGCCTTTGAAAATACATGAAAAGTGACCCACTTACATACCATTAAAAAAAAAACAAAAAAAAATCTTAATCTTCGAAATTCTTGAGATTTAAGTTGTTTTTTGTTTTCAGGCTCAAACTGATGTTTTTGTTTTCTTTATTAAACAATTATTTAGAGGGATCATTATTTTATTTTTTTAAACAGAGGCATATTTTTTTATTTTATAGGTTTTTTTTTTGGGGGGGGGAGGGTCCTAAAAATAAAAACCCTTAACTTCAACTCAATTAAATAATCTCAAAGTTGGTAAGGGTCATGTAAAAATAATCATCTTTGAGAATTATTGGCAGTTATAATGTTTCTGTTCAAAGAAATGTTAAATTTCACTGAACTTCAAGTACAGCAGCTTCTTATACCCCCCCCCCGCACCCATAAAGCATGTAGATGTGCTGACATTTGCAATTCCCCACAAGCCAGATTCTGTTTGAGATAGATAAAACAAGCGAGTTAAAATGTGATTTGACCAAAGGACGAGATTGCTTGGAATTTGAAGTCCAGTTTGATTGATATTGCAAAATCATTTGCACGTTAAGAATCGGCTTGCTTTTTGCTGGTTTTAATTTTCATTGTCATTGTGTTCAGATGTACATTTTTATTTTGAAAGTATATTTTACTATCTTTCTGTTGATGCATATGCATGCTCATAGGGGGGAAGAAAAAAAAAACTATCACCTCAATTTTTTCCCCAGAAATTATGCCAATGTCTGGCTTTATACATGCCATTTTTTTTTAAATCTTGTCAAACATACATTAATTGACAATCCTCAACCATATAAATTTTGGATCAGGTGAGTCACTATGCAAATTACATATATATTTTCTTTTCTTAAATGACTAATGTAATATCTTTTCTAAAATTGTATTAAAAAAATACAATTGCATGATTTTATTTCTTTTTTAAATTTAACAAGATGATGAAATTAGTATACAGATAACAAAGAAAAATTTCTTAAATGTTGGAGGTTCCAGCATGTGTGAAAAACAATTGTTACTGCACATGGAATGATAGATATTTTTTATTTTTGTTTAAAGATATGAAAAAGCTATGATGCAGTCAATTTTTTTTTCTTTTTTAAAAGAAAAAAGTGTGCAAGTCTTTCAGTTTAGTTTTAGAAGCCAATGTGACTTTGAGTTGAAATATCAAAATTTGCTAAGTTTTTTTATTTGAAAATTCTTTTTCATTCATGATTTTTACATTCTTCAACTCTACTGGCACCTTTCTGTGATTTAGCAAGTTTGTCTTCAAGACCAATTCATTAAGATACTGAGTTTAATTCTCAGGGTGCTCCACACACACACTTATAATCTTTAAAGAATTTTTTCTCTAAAAGCTTTGCAAATTTGTCTACATTTCAGAAATCGCCAGTATAGATCTTGTATATTGTTGTTTTTTTTTTTTTTTTTTTTTATTCAAAAACTTTACAGACAATAGATAGTTTCTATTGATTTATTACGAGAAAATGGTCATTGTATTTAATAAGTTCTGAATAGTTCCAATGTAGAACTGGAATGATAATAATAGGAGGTGTAGTACACCAATCAATTCTTGCCTTTTTCTTATTTTTGTAAATAAAATGAAGGAAAAAAAAAAAAAAAAAAAAAAAGCCATCATTTCATGTGCAGTAACACAAATTGTAATTTTATTTCTTATCTAAGAAATGTGTTGCTTGGAGATTTATAATTCCTTCATAAAGTCGGTAGAAAGTAACAGAATAAATGTCTCCAATTTGGTACTGCCTAGTTTCATTTGAAAGCTATGGACAAGTATAAATATTAGTCTGCATCAAGTGTGTATCTTTCATGGCTATTTTTGCTCAAATGTCTTTCTCTTATTTGCAGTAATGTAGAAAAACTGTTGTTGATTACATTACTTACCACTGAAAGCTAGTACACTTGAGGTTATCCTTGCAAGAAGTGGTTGAAAAAAATCATCAAATATATTTCTATATGTAAAAAAGAAATTGCTGAACAGCTCAAGTAAAAAAAAAAAAAAAAAGTTAAAAATATTCAGAAACAAACATAGACAAATATTCTCACAATAAGACATTCTTCAAAAGGATGGGTTCCCCCCGCCCACATGACACCACTTTTTTTTTTTAACTCCCTTCCCTCTTCAGAAAAGTTTATTTTTAAGAAGTGATGATTATAATTGGAATAAGAGACATGATGAAAAATGAATTTATACATTTTTCATTCTTGAGAATTTACAGAGAAACCCGAATATAAGAGATTTTCTCTGGTCCCAAATTATTCCCATACTTACCTAAACAAAATAGACCAAACCCAGATATAAGAGACTTCTTCTCCGGTCCCGACAGTTCTCTTATATTCGGGTTACACTGTATAACAAAAATATTAAACACCTATTTATTAAATTGCTTATTTACAAGAATAATTTTATATTTACAAAATTCTGAAAACTAATACAATTTAGAACTAATGCATTGCAATATTTATTATTTACCAATTTATAAAGAAATAAATGGGTAAATAATTCGCAAACATTTAGTAAATTATTAAAATATGTGAACCAACTTTAAGGAAACCCTTATTATTTACTATTTTATAAAGTTTGAATCAATTGGCAATTAGCCGATGTTTTGCCAACCATTCCAACACAGTAAATAAAAAATCCTAATAAATAATAGGATGTCAATTCTGAAGAACAAAGAAAATGTATAAATCCATAAGTTTAGGCTTTATTACAATTCTAATCATCACTTTCTAAAACAATAAACATTGCTAGTGGAAAAAAAAAAAAAAAAAAAAAATTGGTGCCATGGGAAAAAAAAACCCCATTCTTTTGACACTCCATCTTATTGTGGGTATGTTTGTACATGTTTGTCATATTTTTTTATGTTATATAAAAAAATTTTTTTTTACCTTGACTAAATAAATTAAGAGAAGAAAAAAATAAGGCATTTTCAGATTTTATTTGATTTTGGACATCATAGAATCCCAAAATTACTAAAAACATTTTCAATAAATCCTTCTGACTAGTATCTTCACTCTTGTTTTGATAATTAATTTTTGTTTTTTAAATTAATGATTTAAATAACACTTAAGAACGACAAGAAAGCAGGCTGACTGAAATGTATTAGTTGAAACTAGATTGAAGATGTGTCTAAAGAAATAATCTTAGGTTGGTGCAAAAATAATGACGTAATAATGTCGTTTTTTGACATTAAAAATACGTCAAAAAACTAATTAATGACAATGTTTAACTTTTCAACTTCAAGCTAATAGAATCACTCTGGAAAATTGATTTGATTTCAGCTGTAAACATTTACATCAAAGTTGCACATATTTTGTATCATTTCATTAGAAATACATTTTTTTTTTTTTTTTTTTTTTTCAAAAGTGAACTTAACACTAAAGATTTTAAGAAGATACATTTATAATTTGGCAAGTAAACCTTTCATTATGAGAATTGTCCTTTTTTTTTTTTTTTTTTTGTGGTAAGAATAATAGCAATATGCATTGGGTAAAAGTGTGTTTACTCTCATGAAATAAATAAATACATATGCAAAGAAGAACAAACGTTTTATTTATTCCATTACAAGAATTTACAAAAAGAACAATCAATCAGCTTAACTTCATATCCTGCTTGGTGGCGGTCCTGCCATAGCCATCAGAAACCATGATATCACCCCCGCCCTCATCGGCGGCTAATGAAGACAGGGTATTGCACGTGCTAACACATGTATGTTAAAATATATATATATATATATATATATATATATATATATATAGTGGCAGAAATACCTCTTGTCTTACCATTATCTGGGAGGTATTTCTCCTGATCTAAATATTCTGTCCCAGCTAATCTTTCCTTTTCACTTAAGTTTCTATTTATTTCTTTTTATCGTTTCACCTGAAGCAAGGCGTTAATGGCACTAGAATGCAGGGGAGGATTACAGAGGGTGAATGAGAAGACTTTAGTCAGGAGGATTGAGAAAAGGACGATGAAAAGGGACAGGGTTTAAGGAGTCAGAAGATGGCAATTAATGTTGCATTTAAATTTTTAAAGATTGTAGTTATCAAAGAAGCAAGAAAGTTTTACGGGTGAAAAGTGAGTAAAAGTGGTGATGGCATCTTGGTAGTTTAACAGTAAAACAGTGAGACCTCACTTGCTACTCTAGTAGCATGTTTAAATTCACATTGTTGAGGCACTAGTGAGGGGGGGGGAAAGCTCATCAGGACAATTGGTATGAAAATATTTGTAGAAATGACACAAGGAAGCCATGTCATGCTAGTGCTAAAGTGACTGACATCGAGATGTCTGATTAGGATCGATTACATTACAAATCCTTCTTTGGTCATTAATTTATGGTATGTACCATGTAGAAGTCACCCCCGTGCCCCCACTGAGTTTTTTTTTTTTTTTTGTTGGTCACTCAAGCTGCAAATAGAGAATTAATGTTAATGATTCTCTATCCAAAGATAAATCAAATTTTTAGCAAAACTATTTTCTCCAGTTGCTTTATAATGTTATAGAAGGTATTTTCTTTTAGTAATTAATAAATACCAAAAGTCAGAAACTATGATTTGCTTTTTGTGAAAAGATTTTATCCAAGCAAAATCATTAATTTTGTATAATTCAACTTTTACTTTTTGTCAAAATATCCAGTTTTGAAATATATTTTCACTAATTGTATAAAGCATAAGTAAAATAGTATTTAAATTTTGTTCTTCCTCATTTTTTTTTTTTCCATCCATTTTCAAGTGACATGTTCATGTCTATAGGTATTTACTGTGTGGGGGGAAAGGCAGCATGGTTTTGTATGGTATTTACTTAAGGTTAATAAGCTGAGATGAGAAAGAATTTTTTTTTTTTTTCATCCCAAGCAAAGCAATAAAGCCACTAAGATGGAAGGAGTTACTACATGTGAGAAAAAAATATACTATTAAGGAGAGAGAGAGAGAGAGAGAGGACAATAAAAGAACAACAATTAAGACAGAAGATAGTGATTGATATTGCATTTAAATT
This sequence comes from Acanthosepion lycidas, assembly GCA_963932145.1. Lineage (NCBI taxonomy): Eukaryota > Metazoa > Mollusca > Cephalopoda > Sepiida > Sepiidae > Acanthosepion > Acanthosepion lycidas. The sequence continues at coordinate 12,333,379 of OZ010602.1, forward strand.
TTTAAAGATCAAAGTCGACTGAGAAGGTGGAAGAAAGTTCCACAAACGAAGTGTGAGAGAAAAACTGTTAGCATAGAACTTAATGTTACATGAAGCCATTACACAACTGTAAAATATGACCAATCTTAAATTAATAAGTCTACATATCAAAGAGGAAAGTTCATCAGAAAAATTACCATGAAAATATTTATAGAAAAGGCAGAGGGAAGCTGTGTTATAGAGGGTGGGAAAGGGACAAAAGCCGAGATGTCAGGTCAAGATTTAAGAAATGAATGAGTGGATGATAAAGTGTTTTTTTTTTATTTTTTTTATTATGAAAGGCCAGACGGGTCGCATGTGGGTTGCAGTTTACCCATGACTGACTTAACACTAACTAATAGGATTATGACATTTTTGTAACCCTGCATTCCTGTGTCATAAATCGATGAACTTTTGTTCAAAAGTAATGAAAATGGCATTAATTTGTTTTACTACTTGAAAACGGTCACCCCCCCCACACACACACATACCGAAAATCTGATTTTATCAAATATGCAATAAGACCAAAAACTCAAAATATCAGAAGTGAGAATGAAACAATAAATTTAAATGTGCCATCTATTCAGAAAGCCCAAGGTAGAGGGTTACAAAGTCACAGCAATCCACCTCCCCCCTGCCAGGTGATAATGCCACTAAAACACAATCTGGTAATTCTGCTTGTAGATAATATTTCATTAAGAAGTGGACATTAAGTGGATGACCAGGTTTCCTTTATGGCAAATAATGATTGGATCCTACACTTTTTGAAAAGTTGACTATATACATTTTTCTTTGTTTATCCTACTGATATATTAAAAAGATCACTGCTAATAAACTTTGAATTTGGTTAAATTTAAAAAAAAAAAATAACCTTGATTACTAATGAGATGTGTTGAAACAATGTGTATTAGCAAACTCTTAAAACAAATAAATATATCAATAAAAACAAGTGAAATTAGTCAAATCAAATTTAAAAAAACAAAACAATACAGTTAAAACCAAAAAAGAAACGACCAGTTTGCATACGATCAATTCGAATCCTGATCTGTCTCACTCGTGGAAATTTGGTTGAAATAAAATCAGTTTTTCTGAAAATGCTGTTTGATCAGGGAACTATGTCAAGATGAATTTTCCAAAATGTCTAATGTTTGTTTATTATATCCGACTGAGAATGACCAAGAAGATAGTCAACTCAGCATTTAGTAATGCAGGGCTTTCAAATGTAATCCAATTCATTACTTGTTAGCTCAATCTGGCAACCCTAATTTATTATACAGATCAGAGCCTGTGATTATAAACAAGCTTTTTAAACTCATTTCTGAAAATTATTACAACCACTAAAATGGATATTGACCCTTTTGGATTCTTTAGGCTACAATATCAATTCAAACATAATTAACACAGGTATACTTTTTTTTTTTTTTTTTAGATGCCACCACCACCACAGGTGCTCCAAGAGCACTGACAAAATTTAATAGCCTTTGTTGTACAGTTCAGTGCTTGCATCATCTGTGGAGAAATCATTGAATGTTTTTTTTTTTTTTATATTTGAAATGTCTAAACTACACACACACACGCAGAGACTCGCTCACTATCCTTTATAAAGTGTGTTTGTGTGTTTTTTTTTTTTAATATATCTTTCTCCATATATAAATATATGGTGTGTGTGTGTGTGTGTGTGTGTGTATCATTTTTAAATTACATATATGCACGCACTCATACATGTTTTAAATTATCTTTAAAGAAAATTTTTATATTTCAAAAAGAAATTCTCCTTTATAAATTTCTGAAAGCGCTAACAAGATTTTTGAAAAAAAAATACTTACTTTGTTCAAAACAAAGTAAATATTCATTTTGCAAAAAGGAAATTTAAAACATTTTTGATTCCTCCTTCAACCAAAGAAAAGAAAAAGAAAAAATTATTTTTAAAATAGAGTAAATGAAAAAATATTCAAACAAAAATAAAATCCATTTAAATTCATAACACATTTATTTTTTAAATAAGGAGTCATAAAAATTTTGTTTTTTAAATTGCTATTAATATTTTTCTCTTGTGTTCTTTGATTGAACAATTTATTCAGCCAGTTCTCCAACCCATTCAGGTCGCTGTTTGTATTAGATTGGTTGTTGTTATCATCATCATTTTTAAATATCAAACCAATAAAAGGTTTGAAATTATACTGTTGAATATGTTATAGTCTGTTTAATAAATGGAAAAATCTTGTGTGCAAAGTTTAGATTATTGGAGATCAGGCTGATTAAAATTTTCACTTTGAAAGAATAAAAATAATGCCACTGTGAAATACTTACTCAATTTATAGCATGTTTATCTATTTTTTCTCTTTACATTGTTTTTACTTTTCTCTTTGATGTTTTCAAGATAAAGACGCATTCAGCAAACTCCTGTCATAAAAACTCATTTATTGTTAAACTCGGATGTGCATTTTTTTTTATTTTTATCTGCTGTAAATCAGAAATTAAAGACTTAATTACAAGGGAACAAACTGAATTTTTTTTTTTCTTCAGAATTCATAAATATTTTAACATTGTATATTTTAAATTATGAAACTTTTTTTCAAATTATCTTGCTGTATTTAACGGCTGTTTGAGAACAAGAAATTCTACCAAAATAATATTGTGGGGAGAAAAAAAAAAAAAAATGGTTTTTCTTGTACCAAACTGATTTTTTTTAAAAGCATTTTTATCTTGTTTTAAAAATAATGCAGATCTCTAACATTTGTTAAAAAAAAACAAAAAAATCTCAATCTCTTGAATTTTGATTGGCTTTTTTTTTTTTCATTTACCCAAAAATTGACAATATTCCCAGTTGAAAAATACACCCACATCATATCATTAATGTCTAAAACAAACAATGAGAACATTACTGTGCAATCGTTTCAACAAGTTACACTGTTATGATCAGTATTTCATATTGCACAAAACTGACCCATTAATGTCAAATATAAATTACATTATATAAGGTTATTTTTCAATATATTATTAAACTGGAAATATTGCGCAATATTATGGAGCAAATTAAGATTACATTTTTGGTGCAACTACTTTTCAAAGGGACACGGAATCATCATTTTTAACTTTTAATGATATAATTTTCAATAATTTAAAATATTGTGCAATAATATCCATTTCAGAGTTGATATTCTATATTTTGGTTCAATAAAATCTTGTTCATCCATCCACATTAGATTAACACACACACTATTTCCTGCCACATAAATATGTGGATAATTTATGAAAAAAAAACAAATTAAAATTATAAAATTGTGTGTTAAACAGCTAATAATATTTTAACAGGAGCTTTTAATATTTTAATATTATTTTGAGTCGTAATCATAATTGAATCATTTATAATCATATATATTTCATTCTGGGGTCATTAGGGGACTAGTGTATCAAACAGGTTTTTTTAATATTATTTTGAGTTGTAATCATAATTTTATCATTCATTATCATATATATTTTCATCAAAAGACAAAGCTAAGCTAAAATCTGAATACTCCTGCCTGAGAGAGATTCAGTAGACCAACTAATAGGGTAGACGATGCACAGTGATTATTGGAGATGTTGCTTTTGGGGTGAGCAGGGAGTCGATGGACATTAAAGTTCATCTCATATGCCAGGAAAAACAGTGTGTGTGTGTGTGTGTGTGTGTGTGTGTGTGTGTATGTATATATATATATATATATATATTTATATATATATATTTATATTATCTCCCTTGTCCATCAAATAAATTTTAAAGTTTAACAGTTAAACCCATATTTAATAAAGAAGGAATACTTGGTTTTCAGATAAAGTATTTTTTTATTATTACTCAATGTTCCAATAAGCCTTCTTATATTTTCTTGTTTTTCATGGCATTTTTGTAAATCTATTTTTCACTGTTAAACTGGAAATTTAGAATAAACCAGAAGTTTCGAACATGGCTTGAAATCACATCCCCTACCTTGAGAGCTCATCTTTCATAATTGACGCAGTTCACAAATGCTGGCAGGATTATCATCTTGTCTTTCTATCACCACCTCCTCTACCAACATTGTTGAGTCCCTATTAGTAGTAGTAGTAGTACTACTACTACTACTACTATGATCACCTATGTTTTGAATTAAGTACAAGTTGCATCTCTTATCCTTGCAAGATCATGGAAAATGCTAGAAAAACAAAATAATTTTAGCAATTAATTGATTTTTTTTTTTTTTTAATTGTTTCTTTTTAATACCATGAAAAATTGAATGATATATTTTTAATGTAATTAATATATTACAATAATAGATAATTGTTTATGTGTACGTTTACTTTTTAATTGGCCATATTCAAATTACTTTAGAAGATTTAAAAAAAAAAAAAAATGTTTAAATTTAAAATGAAAATAAATAATTGAAAGTAGTTGACATAGATTTCTTCAATTCAGTTTCAAGCCATGGTTAGTAGGTTTTACAGCCTCATGATTGTTTATAAATTGTCATTTGAAACTGAAATGAAGAACTGCTGTGGCAGATTCACAGACTAATTGGTAACAGGTTCAAAACGTATTAAGGGGGGTCACCACACTACAGGAGGGCTGGATTTGAGAGTTACAAGCTGTGTTCATTTCTATCTGAATTTCTGGGATGTGGAATTATCATTATTTACATTTCAACTAATGTCCTCATCTTTATTGCGGTTGTTGTTATGACGATGTTTCGACAGTTATGCCTTCCAGTCTTCTTCAGGTGCCTGAGGTAAACTTTATTGAATTTTGTACTGAACCCTTTATCTATGGTGATTGATTGTTGTACTTGTTCCACTTTTTATGCCAAAGGATATCTTGTCTTGGTCAATGTTTTTTTTTTTTTTTTTTTCAGTAGTTCTGAATTAAATAAAAGTTTTCAGTTCCTGAATTTATCTGGATTGGCAAACACATGAAAGCCAGAAGGCATGACAGCCGAAACTTGATAACAAAGTAGAGGATGTACGACAAAAAAAAACAAAAAACAAAGGAAGTATTTTCATTATTAAACTTTTCTTTCTTTTCATTATTTTTTGGCTTCACATCACAATCCTTTTCTTATCCATTGTTTCTTCATTAAAAAAAAAAAAAGTCTGCTTAAGAAAGAATCTTGGAAAATGAAAAAAAAAACAAACAAAAAAAAACTCCTGTTTTATAAACTCCTTTTCTGAGACTTATTGCCACAAAAAAGACAAAAAGATTTCCCAGTTCCATCAGTTATTACTGCAGGCATCAGGAGATGCTCCTAGGTCCTGCCTTCATAATGCTGCCTAGGCAACAAAGCATCATAAAAGTTTCCTTTTAGGCCCTTGTTTTGGGTTAGTCTAGCAGACCATTATAAATAAGTAATGATTGATTACAACTGGATACTCCCATACTTATGGCCTTGTGCCAGATTAAACTCATTTTCATAAGTACACTTATTTTGTTTTCATTTCTAATATTTGATTAACCAACATAAAAAGGATTGCAGAGTTCATCAATATTTGCATTTATTTTTTAGATTTTCATTTGAAAAAAAATTTTATCTTGTGTGTTTGCTTCGCCAAAGCAATTCTTATGATTGGAGAGGGGGAGACAAAAAAAACAAAATCTTTGATATTTTTATTCTGCTCGTCATCGTCTCATTTTCCAATTTACATTTTTATTGATGTTTTTATAAATCAGCAACATATGCTGTTTTGAAAATGGTACAAATAATTTGTGATATTGTAACAAAACATTTATGCCATTTGATTTAGAACTACGTCGCTTGAAGTTTGTTTTCATTTTTTTTTTTTTAAATTTCTGATGAAGGAAAGCAAAGGTAATTGCAAAGAACATTCTTGGAGGTCATAAGTGTTTGATTATAAGAGCCAAGGGTGATTTTTTTTTTTTTTTTTTTTTAATTAATATTTCAATGTTTACTCACATCACTATATTCTGTGAGGATAATGAGAAGCATTATTAAAGAATTGACAAAAATAAATATTAGGTTGGTGCAAAAATAATGTCGTTTTCTCACATGGTAACATATGTGAGAAAACGACATTATTTTTGCACCAACCTAATACATCACCCACAAGTCTGGTTAATCTTTTGTAAATTCGTGTCAGGCTAAATATTTTCTGTGTGTCCCCACCTTCCATCAGCGAAACAAAACAGTCTGGATCATGAAATTATTATATAAATAATATATACAAATGATTAGGGCAGTGGATGACTTGGTCTCATCTTTTAACATTAATGATTCAATCACACCAACATTATTCAAGACACCAAAATTTCACATTTACACTTATCAATCATACAACAGACACTATAATACCACGATTTCTCTATGAAGTCCTAATTAGTCCCATATCTATTATTTTTGTTGGGGTTGAGGTGTAGAAATACAACATTAAAAACCATACCAGTATCATGAATTTACTACATTTTAATCTCATTTTAACTGATTTACTTGCTTGATCTTTTGAACAGGAGGAGAGGCTTATCCCTTGTTTCCTGTTTAGGATTGGGTTTCTAGTTCCTACTAAAAAGTCTACTTCAACTCAACTTTATATTTTTAACCTCTCCACCTAAACACTGAAATTTTATTCACTTTTTATTTATTTTTTTATTCCTCAATTGGAGTCGATAGGGTCACATACCTTCCCAGTCTTTTGGACAGAAGTAAAGGTTTGTCCCTTTTTTACTGTTTAAGAATGGGTTTCTGGTTCCTTCTAAAGTCTCCATTCTTTTTTACTCCAAGTAGTCCCTTGCGTCTTAGTGGCATTATCACCTTGCTTGGGGTGAATTGATTATATATATATTGTAAAATAAACATTCAAAGAATAAATCAATAATTAATGCCTTTTTAATCTGTTAGCAAAGTGAGTTCGCCATTAATTACATTAACTTTATTGACTTAATCTTTGAATGACTATTTTACAATATCAAGCTGTATTATATATATATATATATATATATATATATATATATGTTTCATTGAATACGACAGACGAGGTGCCTTTATTTAGTTTTTTATACAATTTCTGATGTGATCTAATTATTATTTTTTTTTTTTCTTTTTGGATGATAAATTATATAAAAACTGTCTGACTCACTCTACACCTTTCTGACCATAGCTCAATTAGATCTCATTTAAATATTCATGGAGACCTACCGGACACTATTTGTAACATACTTGTTGACAACACTAATATAATAGCATCATCTACATGCAAAAAAAGGCTAAAAATAATGGAAACCTTATTAATAAAAACAACACTTAATAATATTAACTTTGAATATGGACACAATATCTTGGCCATGTTTTGAAAAATTAAAACATTTTATAAAACATACATACAACAAACTATTTCTTATTTAAAAGTTAAAATATTTAATCCTTGAAAACGGCTAAATGTATAGCCGAAAGTGCTCGGATAAAAAGAACATTTGGACAGTTTTTATATAATTTATCATCTGAAAAGAAAAAAAATTATTACATTGCATGAGAAATTGTATAAAAAAACCTAAATAAAAGCACCTTGATTGTCGTATTCAATGAAATGTGCATGAAAGAAGGATTGCTGCATATATATATATATATATATATATAGTAACTTTTTAATAGAAGAGAAAATGATTTGTTGCTGAATTAATTTTTATTATATTAAAAACATTTATTTTAACTTTTCCCTGTAGGACGGCTAATTGATGAAATATTTATAAGTTGAGTTGCAGGTGGCCTAACAGTTAAGACTAGGGAAAGGCATGAAGCTATCTTCCATGATTCAACTATGGGCAGCTTGGTCTCTCCAGACTTGGGTGAGAACTAGTCTAATTGAAAGACAATTCAAAAAAAAAAAAGTAACAGGAAACTACTCTGCTCCCTTTCCCAAAAATAATCATGGTAATGTACAGTTTATTGCTTACGTATAGAAAGGACATGGCACTTAAGGATTTATGACCTATAAACATGTTTTTTGGATTTACCTTCATTTATATATATATACATATATATCTTTTTTTTCTCTTGGTGATTCAAGGTCCTGCCAAAAGTAATGTGAGCACTTGAACAGAGTTGAAAGCAAAAAAGAAAACAACTATTCAACAGGAATATATATTTTTTTGTTTTACAAGAACATAGCTGCAGCATTTGCAATCAGCAAATCTCTAAAAAGATTCATCCTCCTGAGACCCATTTGCATCCAAAGGTGGATTTTTTTAATTTCTTTTCATTGTTAATTTATCATCTCACTTCAGTTTTTTTTATTTAAATTGTTCTTCTGGGGTATAAAAGACCTGGTGTAATTAGATTTACTAAATCTGGTATAAGGCCACATATATGGAGTTTTTTGTGTTATGCTTGTCCCCCTTTACTTCAAGTAGTTGCATTAATTTCAGTAAACTGAACCAGCATTGCTAAGAGATGAAATGAGATGAGTCAGTTTTCTCAATATTTCACATAATAAATTCAAGACTTATTTGTTTTGTTTTTGAACTTGGTTCAAATATCCTTACCTTATCTTTTGGCTAACCTGACATCATCATCATTCCTCAGTGCCTCACATAACACAAACTCTGTCGAAAATGAAATTAAAATAAAATAATGTATATCTTCATTGAATGTTGCTATAAATAATGTTTTCTGTTATGCTTTTGTTGTTTATTTTCTATTTTGCAACAAAGTGTTGTTGTTATTGTTATTACAGGTTCTTGACATGCAGTAGGAGCATTTGTTTTTTTTTTTTTTTCAATTATTTCACTCCATACATACATAGCCATGTTTTTTGTTGAGGCAGAACTATTAGGTTGGTGCAAAATAATGTCGTTTTCTCACACATGCTACTATGTGAGATAACGACATTATTTTTGCACCAACCTAATAGGATTAATCTCACACACAGTGAGGTGGGTCATGCTTGACAGAGGATTTATCAATGATTTGAAGCAAGGAATTTTACATGGTTGAATGCTCTTCCCGACGTGTAACTCAAACACTTATGGTAATCCAAATACATTGAATACTTTAGGTGCCATCTCTAGGAAGGTCGGCATTCAAAGTTGGATGCTCTATCCTAGCCTCTTGCTGTGTGTGTATATATATATATAGTTAGCACACTTGCTCACATCTGAATCATCATCTTCTCTCCTTATTCCCTTCCTCTCCTCTGTTGGTGGTAACAGAGATGGCAGTGAAGGGTCAGTCTACACCTGAGCTGTGAGCAGGAGTCACAGAAGAGTGTTGGTGGTGGATGTAGCTGGGTGAGTTGGGCCCACCTGGCAGCACATTGCAGATCCTCTTCATATTGACAGTTGGAGTTGAATATACATATCTGTATTGGATTTGGACTGCAATTCCTCTTTTATACAAGTTTAATTAAAGACAACTGACAAGGTATCCATATAAAGATCTTGGTTGGTAATCTTTGATGATTTTCAAGGAGCCTATATCAGCATTATTTGATGGCAGTCATCTTTAACAAAATTTCTGTGTGTGTGTGTGTGGGTGGAAATATATATATATGTATGTATGTATGTATGCTGGCTCCTATAAGAATCTCATACACCATTTGACAAGGGTGTTAAAGTGAAGACATTTAGTGAGGAGAAAGGACAAAAAAAAGAACAGGTTTCAGGAAGACAGAAGATGGCAACTGGTGCTGCCTTTAAATTCTTAAAGATTGTGGGTGGCAGGGAAACACAAGAAATTGGAAAGGCGTTCCAAAGGTGGGCAGTGATAAAAACAAGAACAAAGAAAAGATCCAACAATATGAGTGACTTGGCACCATTGACCCCCCCCCCCCACGAGGGGGATATACAATAGTGCCAAATAATATAAAAATATGAATGAAAAATATAAATTAAGGAAACAGCAAATGAAAATATCAATAAATGGACGGGGAGTGTTCAGAACATCAAATCTCGTGCAAGGAGGAAAAACTTTTCATGTGACGCTCTCAAATGGAACGACTTTTTGAATGTGGTCCTATTAACTGTTTCTTTAATTGAAATCAAGATATTGTTTCATTCTTATTTGAAAATTTGCTTCTGCATGAATTTCATATTAAGTTCTGTGGCTTAACTGAAACCGTATTTCTATCAAGTGATTCTTAAAGAGCACTGGATGTAACACACATATTCAGATAAAAACAACAAAGATAAAGATACTGGTCTGAATAATGTGTAGAGTGACATCTAAAGACCACTGGATGCAACATGAAACAGAGGAAGGCTGAAGAACGTACCAGGTGGAAGGTTGGGATAAAAACAACAAAGGTAAATTACTAGTCCAAACAACGTGAATAATAATTAGTTCAATTCTCAAGTACTGAATTAATATTATAAGAAATAAAAGTCAGTTGTTTAATGGAATGCAAAATGAAATAATGATCTTACTTACCTGGCCTGTCTGAATTCCCAAATGACTGATTGTGAATTGAATATCCTAGAAGCTCTCTTTTGTAATTTAGATGCAGGCTATTAATCTGGCATCCTGTTATTCTCCTAGATTGGTTGGCCGCACATCCAGGATTCCAAAATGTGCTCTTTTGAACTGACATCCCCTGACTGGTCCCCTTGAACACAGAAAATCCATTGCTGTGTTTCTACCCATACTTTTGATTCATGACCCCATACTTTCTTCTGAAATTGGCCACCCAAGTATGAGTATGTCATAGGGGCACTGGGTCAGCCACAATGCCTAGGTAGGCCGTGGCATTTAAACTGTCTTTTATTGATTCCAATGTATGCCAAGCAAATATTCCTCATACCATTACATCCCTACCAGCAGACTAAATTGTTGATAAATGACGAACTGGATCTATACCTTTCATGTTGTTTATGCCACCAAAGTTTAATAGTACCATCCAAATATCTCAGCAGAAATTGAAACTCCTCAGACCGGAAAACATTTTCTTTCAATCTTTTATTGGCTAATTTATATGAAGCTTAATGAATTTTAGCTATAATTTCTTGTTCTGTGGTCTTCTGCTGCTGCAGCTCATCTGCTTCAAGGCTTGATGTGTTGTACTTTCAGAAAGTCTCTTCTGTATACCTCGGTTGTAAAGCATGGTTAATTAAGATACTGATGCCTTTTTATCAGCTTGAACAAGTCTGCTCATTCTTCTTTGACTTCTTTCATCAACAAGGGATTTCCACCCACAAAACTGCCAGTAATTATTTTTTTTTTCCTATCTTGATGTTGTGCAATAAAATCCAAGTAAACCAGCATTTATTTTTAACACTATGTCCCAACTGTCTGGCACTAACAATCATGACATGTTCAAAGTCACTTAAATCACCTTTCTTTCCTATACTAATGCATGAAATGAAATTCAGCAGGTCGTCATGTTTAAATACCTATATCCATTAAATTGCTGCCATGTGGTAGAAATTTGCATAAAAGATATTTGTTCTCATGTACATGATTAAGTGGCCAGTGTGCGTGCATGTTTTTATGCGTATAAAACATTTTCTAAACTCACCAGAAGAATGCACTGTATCTAGATGGTCTTAAGAATATTATTTTTAAAAAGAATATAGTAAATCTCGTACTGAAAATTCCCCTGTGTAAATTCAATCTGAAAGAAGAAACATCTCATTCAAAGAAATGTGCATAGAAGTGGATAAATTGAAAGTTTTCTTTTTTCAGGCCACACTTTCAACTGTTCAAGAGCATTCTACGCAAAAAGTAGTCCAACTATTTTCAACCCTACAACCACCCCTTTCCCCGCAGAAAAAAAAAAAAAAAAAAAGTTGCAAACCTCTTGCTACTCTACTGCTATTTCCTTGTCTAATGTTCTGACAGGCAACATTCCTTGGGTCCACCAGTTCTTACAGACCATACATTGGAAGAAAACATCCCCATTCCTTTTGTATTCCATTACTAATTCTATTTGGAGACCTTCTTTCCAAGAACCACTTTGTGGAACAGATTCCCAAGAAGATGCTGATAACTAAAACTGTAACGTCTTCAAGTCTAAGGTCATCCCTTATCTACCTACATAATCAACACTTCTTATGTCCATACAACAACCACCTCATTGTGTGGCTCTTGGGTCTTGTAATGAGTGAACATTGAGTAAAAGAAAAAAGAAAAATGTTTTTCTGGAGCCTTTTACTTATTGAGTAACTTTGAGCCTCTGTTATTATTTAACAGCATTGAGTGAGTGATTGCCATTGCTTAAAATGTAACAGACCTAATTGAACAGATCAAAATAAACAAAGTTGAAAGCAGAGAGATGAGCTCAGATCAAAAATGAAATTAGCAATAGAGAAAGACGAGACACACACACATACAAATATCCATTATTGTCTGATCACCACAAAGACAAACTGGAATTATTCCAGAGTTATGTACATAAAGCAATATTTACAGTTTTTAATTGGGCTTGGAATCTGTTGTGTCGTGTATCTTGCTAAATAAGCGTTCGACCTCTGTTCTAGTTGGTGTCCGTTTATCATATGAGCTACCTGCTCATATGCAAATTATACTAATTTGCATATCATTACATCTCCCTATAACGGAGGGGCCTTATGCCGCGAGTACTTCTTGTACTTCTTCTTGTGCCCTCCTGAACATCTTCCTTTATCTCTCTCCTTTCCCTTGGAGATCTAGATCTATCACGTCTTTCCCTATAATCGAACTGTTCCTCTTGCATACTCTGGTCTTTCTCTTCTAACTTGTCCCATTCTACTTCTTCCTCTTCTAACTCATCCCTCTCTACTTCTTCCTCCGCAGTTTCATTCTGCATTAACTCTTCTGTTACGTCAATAATGGGCATCTCTGAAGGCATTTCCTCATCCGATTCTTCTCCTTGGGATCTTATTTGGTCAGCATGAGCTAGAACACTGTTCCCATTTTCTTTATTTAATATTGCAGTATTATTTTCTTTCTGCATAATAAATTCGGCTGACTCGGGTTGCATATTCCTATTTCTTTTGTACCACATCTTTTGATTTGTGGCATATGACATAGTCAAAGGGGACCTTAATTGTCTGCCCATTAAGGCAGATGGACTTTCCAGCCTGCCTGCATGTGGAATTGTTCTGTAACTTAATAATAGTCTTGGTAGGAAAGCATCGATTTCCTCCTTCTGTTGCAAGCATGCTTTTATGCCCTTCTTTACCGTCTGGACCATCCTTTCCGCTGTCCCATTACTTTGAGGGTGGTAGGGAGGGGTCTTGTAAGGTCTACATCCTATTTTTCTTAGCCATTCATGCAAATAAGTATCCACAAATTCTGGTGCATTATCAGTCACCAATGTTCTCGGTGTCCCATTCCTCGAAAATATTACTCTTAATATTTGTTTTACGGTGGTACTATTTTTATCAGGTACTCTCACCACTTCAGGCCAACCTGAATGTGCGTCTACTAATATTAATAATAGTCCTATCCCATTGACATAGGCATGGTCCATGTGTACTCTGCTCCATGGTTCTACTTCTCGGAGCCATACATATATTTTCTTTTGCTTAAAATTCCTGAGTTCTGTGCATTTTTTGCATCTTTTTACGTAGTCTTCTACGTCTCTTGAGTACCCCGGCCACCACGCTTCCAATTTTAATCTTCTTTGCATAGCTGCCACTCCACAATGTACGTCATTGTGTACACTTTTTATAACCTGTCTCCTCTATGTTTCTGGAGGAACTACCAAGTCTCCATTACATATTATCCCGTTTTCTATAGTCATTTTATGTCTGATTTCTTTGAATGGTCTTTCAGCCATTGAACAATTTCCCCAGCGATTCTGTTTTATCCTCGACATTATTCTATTTAACACTGGGTCATTTGTAGTTTAAGTAGCCATTTTATCTACAGATATTACATCAGTTTCTACAAGGTGCAAGAATGTGTCTTCAAATTCCTCGTCGTTTTTGTCCTTCTCCTCTCTATAAAACCTCAATCTAGATAAGGCATCAACGTGCGGTATCGTATTCCCTTTAACATATTCAATGTCAAAGTCGAACACCATCAGTCTAATCGCCCAATGTAATATTCTGGACGTTGTAACTTTCGGTAGCTCTTTTCTTGGGTTGAAAATAAATTCCAGTGGTCTGTGATCACTTTTCAACAAGAATTTTTTTCCCATCAAGAACTGTCTTGCTCTATCCGTTGTCCATACTATGGCTAGTGCCTCCCTTACTATATTCCAATAATTGTGTTCAGTCATTGTTAATCTCCTCAATAAGTACATTATGGGATGCCCATCTTGTGACAAAATACCAGATATGGACTGCTCATTAGCGTCAGTAGTTAGAGTTATGTCCTTCTTAGGGTCAAAAATTTGTACTATTGGCTTTTTTGCCAGAATCTGTTTTAAGTTTTCAAAGGCTTTCTGTTGGTGTTCTAACCAAATGAATTCCACATTTTTTTTTCTTAACTTAGCAAATGGTTCTGTCAACTCATTATATTTTGGTACATATTTTCTATAAAAATTTACCAAACCTAAGAAGGACTCCAACTCTTTTTTATTTTTCGGTGTAGCAACTTTTAGAATTTTCTCTATTAGTACTTTATCTGGAGAGATCCCTTCCTTTGATATTGAGTAACCCAAAAATGATATTTCATTACTGTTAGTTACACACTTTTTTGTATTTATTGTCATACCAGCGCCTCTTAGCCAGTTCAGTATATTTTCAGTTTTTTTCTTTAAATCATCTTCATTTAAATCTCCAACACATATATCGTCTTGATAACAGATGGTATTTTCAACATTTCCTATTATTTTTTCAATAGCTTTTTGAAAAATTGCACTTGTCGTTTTTATGCCATACGGCATTCTTTTCCACCTTAACAGGTCTATAGGTGTGTTTATGGTCGTCACTTCTTTAAAATTTTCATTTATCGGTATTTGGTGGTAAGCTGATTTTAGGTCTATCTTCGAAAATACTTTCATTCCAGCAAGTTTATGTAAAGCTACTTCCACAAATTCTCAAGTCACCATCTTTTTTTTTCAATACCACAATGGGTGATGCCCATTTACTTCCTCCTGGAGGGGCAGGTTCTAATAAGTCTTCCTTTATTAGCTTTCGCAATTTAGCTATTACCAACGGTAATAAATGCACTGGTATTTTTCTCGCTTCGTAGTAGGAGGGGGGAAACATTTTCTTTTAATTTCAGGCTAGCTTTATAATTTTTTAGTTTTCCTGTTTTTTCCATTTCTATCTCATTAATCAACTTCGTTGAATTTATTTTTAACACGTCATTCCCCAGTAGTCCATACATTTTTCGGCAATTTGTAACTATAATGGGTACTATTTCATATTTTTCTTTTAGTTCTATTGAACCTTCAAAGTAACCCATAATTGCTATAATCGAGCCATCAAACTGACATAATTGTACGTTGGTTTTTTTTAAAAACGGTTTTCCCATTTTTTCCCACAAATTTCTGGGTACTATCGTGACCTCACTACCTGTGTCGATTTGCATTTCGACAATACAGGCATTGATTTTCACTTTTATTTTTGTATCTCCATTCTTAGATCCAGTATTTTGTATATTATCCTTTTTTACATTAAAAATCTGTCTATTTTCATCCTCTACTCTTTCCACATTTTTCGTTTTACATACTTCTTTGAAGTGATTTTTTTTTAAACACTTTGAACATGTTTTTCCAAAGGCTGGGCATTTTTCTTTTTTCATTTCATGAATTTTTCCACAGTACGCACAATTTTTTCTTTTTGTTTGTACCGTATAAGTTTCAGCCATTATTTCGTTGTAGGATTTATTTTTATTTTTATTTTGGTTGTAGGTATGTATTAATTCCTGCTGTTGTATAAATTCTATACACATATTCAAAGGCATGTTTGTAAGTTGTAACTGTTCCATTAACTTATATCTATGTGCTGAATTATGCATACCTTCAATTAATCTTGGATTAATTCTTCTTCCGTTGTCTGCTCTCCTGTTCCTAGTTTTTCGAATTCACAGTATTTACTCGCACTTCTTAACCGGTGTAAATATTTTACTATCGGTTCATCCACTTCCTGCTTCATTGCCATAAACTTGGTCCTTTCTGCAATCACCAGTCTTTTTCTTTGGCCTCATGTTTCCCTTAATAACCTGACTTATTTCTTCGAAAGTCATTTCTTCTAGTTCTCGAGGGCAAACCAATGTAGCAACCTTCATAATTGCTTCACAACCAGCGGTAGCCATAAACAAGTCGGTGATTTCATTTTCCCCTCCTCTGTTTTTGTTGTCTTTCAACTTTTTACATCTTGCATTAGCAGCAAAGCAACGAATCCACGTATCTACGTATTCTGGGTCTTCAAGGACCAGAGAGTATCCTATCGGCGACGCCATTGTTGTGTCATGTATCTTGCTAAGTAAGCGTTCGACCTCTGTTCTAGTTGGTGTCCGTTTATCATATGAGCTACCTGCTCATATGCAAATTAGTATAATTTGCATATCACTACAGAATCTGTTCATTTCTTGGAACTTTGAAGGGACACATCATCTCTTCTTGAATTCAGAATACCATAAATTATACTAACATTTTTTATAAAAGGCAAATACATGTGAAACATGATTAACCAATCAAAATCAAACACCACATAAGTAAAACTAACAAAATTCCTTTCTTCTTTTTCTCCCTATCTCATTCTCTAATGGAGCTTTAATAAAAGTGAAACATGTTAAATTGATAAATGTTTCCTATTTATTCTTTATCTTCTGTCAGATTCTGTTCCATATTTGTTCCTAACTTTATATATATAATGAAAAATTTTTCAGTTAACTTGTAGAAAAAGACAATACTTATAAATGTAAAAGACAAAAGGAAAACTGTAATGGTAGCCGACACGTTTTATCCAATGTGGACTTTTTCAAGGCAAAAATGAAATGAATTTATTAAACAAAGTAACTAATAACAAAAGAAAATGTTCTTAGCAACTGGGAGAATTTAGAGAATGCTATTTTCATACTGTTAACTGAAAATTACGTCAAGTACTGTCACGTGTGGAGATATTGTTTTTATAGTTGCGTTGACGGATTCAACCATTTTCTTTTGATTTCTTGATACTGTTCTATACGTTTACTTGGGAGAGTAGTAATTCTTTTTCCCTATTTCACCTTTCTTAACAGATTTAACACAATGGACAAAACACGTCAGTTATCATTACAGTTTTCTTATTGTCTTTTACATTTATAAATATATATATATATATATATATATATATATATATATAATAAAAAGGCTTAAACACTAATATTCCATGGTCATAATTTATTCCATTGGAATCGTAAATACGATCCAATTCATCAGACCTACAAATTCAAAAAGAAAACAGATAAAAACCTACTCCGGAAATAAAAATAGAATTTAGAGAGAGTGTAATTATGAGAGTGTGGGACGAATGTTAGTTTATAAGAGAGGGGTTTAACAGAGAGAGTTTTATTTAAAATTAGGTGTGAGTGGAAGGGGGAAAATGACTGTTGTCGGATGTCTAAAACATTATAAGGATACACTTCGAGGTGACATACACACACCATGGCCGATCAAATCTTAAAGAAGGAGGGAGAGGTAAGGAAAGAAGTGGTGGGGAAGAAAGATGGGGTGGGTGAAATTAAAATTGCAAGGGACGCTGTGTAATTGAGAAAATTTGACAAAAATAATATCGACTGCAGGTTACAAATCAAATATTATAAACAATAAATATGACGATTATCTAATCTGGCGAGGACCTATATTTTTATGTTCAAAACGCATGCAAAACCACACATACACAATAACTTATACACGTATATACATACACATCGCCGTGTACCTACATACACACATACATATATCCATGTACACATACACATATATACACACATACATATACATACACACACATATACATATATCTGATTCAATATCTCTGATACTAAGCGCTTTCTAATAATTACCGCACATATGATAAACAAATAATTACACCTACATATATACACACATACACACACACCTCCATATATATATATATATATATACACACATATATATATATACATACATATACACATATACATACATACATATACATGTACACACACACATACATATATATACATAGACACACACACATACATATACATAGACACACACACATACATGTATATACTACACATACATATATATACACACATACATATACATACACACATACATATACATATATATACACACATACATATATATACACACATACATGTACATACACATATAAATACATACACACATACACATATATACATACGCACACATACACGTATATCCACCTATACCCTATACACACACATTTTCCACATACATATACATAAATACACATGCACCCACATACACATATATACATACACACACATACAAAAAACATATATACACACACACACACACACAAAAAACATATATACACACACACACAAAAAACATATATACACACACACACAAAAAACATATATACACACACACACAAAAAACATATATACACACACACACACACATATACATATATATATATATATATATATATATATATATATATATATATATATATATATACACAAAAAAGTACACACATATACCTACATATACACACATACATCCATAGGCATCCACTCCTTACCCATTTACACACACTTGTACATATGAACATACACATACATGCACATAAACATATATACCTAAAACCTTACATTTCTATACAATTAAACAAAAAAACAATGTATCCCTGTATCTATCCGTCTAGCTATACATACATACACATATACACGCACATCTATACCCACATACACACATATATATACACATACATACATGCACATACATATATATGGGTACATATATACCAAAACATACGCACACCCACACACATATATACACACATCCCTGCATATATATCCTTCTATATATACCTACACCCATATACGTATACATGAATATATACACATACACACACATATCCATACATATACATACATATATATACCAATACACACACCCTAAATATATACCTACATATACCCGTAGCCAAGTACATACATACATACACATACATGCATATACACACACATATATATGTATGTGTATATATATATATATATATATATATATATATATATATATATACCCACATACATACAAATACATACATATAAATTAGAATTTAAGAACTAAATAAGTAAAATTTCAACAATTTGGGCGTAAAAAAAAAAAAAAAAAAACCATAGCGCATCACAAAAACATACACAATGATCTATATAGAGATAAACAAAATAAACATAATAGTCATTCCGTTAAAATGTCATGCCCGATGTTTTGAACCAAGATGGAACTGACATAAGTGACAGAAAGTTACAAAACGGTGTTTATGTTTTGAATCTCTTCTTATGTCTACATTTAGAAAATATCTCATTACGAAGATTCAACAGTTCATCTTGATTTTTATCTTTGATAATAAAAATTTTTTCCGCCAAGCACAGATCACACCGATCGCGGAAGTTATTAGGCGTTTTGGCTCTTGATAGGTATCTCCATTTCAAAAGTGGGGTTAACCCCTTATCCACCAGATCCCAGTAGTGTTTGGATAAGGAAGTTTGACTTCTAAGGCATCTATATCTAAAAGAGTGTCTATGGTTGTATAGACGCTGCTTCCAATTACCGGCGGATATACCTATATATCTTTTTTTCTCGTTTATATTTTCCTCGGGAAAGATAGTTGCCTCATATATTACATTTTTGTAGTTACATTTACCCCCG
Organism: Acanthosepion lycidas; assembly: GCA_963932145.1. NCBI lineage: Eukaryota > Metazoa > Mollusca > Cephalopoda > Sepiida > Sepiidae > Acanthosepion > Acanthosepion lycidas. The sequence continues at coordinate 12,353,116 of OZ010602.1, forward strand.
ATTGGGCAATGATCTTTATTCCTACAATTGCAGGTAGGGTTACTTGATTGAGTCACATTACAATGGTAGTTTCTAAGTATTCTGCAATTATGGGAAGGTATGATTTTCTCCATATTTCTAACGCATGAGTAACTAATTTTCAGAGTCTTCCTATTGAAAATTTTACTTAATGGATGTTTACTGTGAAAATGTTTATCAATTAATTTCAGAAAAAAACTTCCTATATCAATATTAGAGAGCTTGCAATATGGTGGGTTGAACCATATTACCTTCCTCTTTCTATTTTTAGATCTGTTATTGTTCTGATTTACAAGTTCTCCGTTATAGTTTAATTCCTGTCTAAAACCACTATTTTTGAGGGCCTGATTGTATATAAATTTATTATCATTAAAGACTTTTTGGCTAGAAGATAGCTTATTTATTCTAGTATTCACAGTTTTAGGGATGTGGTCTATCACATGTTTAGGGTGGTTAGAGTGGACGTTGATATATAGGGGTGTTTGATCAACTTTATGGAAGGGTTTAAAGGTATCATTAGATAGATTTAGTGTAATATCCAAAAAGTTGACTATTTTCATGTTGGAAGATATTTCAATTTTAAGGCCTATGTATTTGAAGGCCCTAATTATCTTCTTATGTAAGCTAGAAGTCAAGGGGCCATTGCTATTTGGGACAATGATTAGGCCGTCATCTCTATAAATTCCGACTTGGCTAAGGTTAACTACTCTACTCAAGGTGTCGAGAATATATATGCCCACCAGATTTGCAATTTGGGCGGAATCAAAGGCCCCCATAGGTACATCGAAACTACCATTATTCTTCTTCACCCAAGTAGCGTCATTGTATGCAAGAATTGATCTTCTTGACGCTAAAATGATGTTCAGATCATTATCCGTTATTTCAGTATATCCTTTGGCGAAATTAAGGCTGCTACTTAATAGTTCCTCCGAAATAGAAGGGTAAAAATCCAAGATGTTAAATTGGATGAAAGTGGCTCTTCTTTTGTTAGGGATCTTTCGGAACCATTTAATCGTCTCGGCCGAGTCTTTCCAAAGGTTAGCAGGGTATTTCTCCAGGACACATGAAGTTATTTTCTTAATAATACTCTTAGAAATTAATCCCAACTCAGATTTGGAGGGATTAATTAGACGGGACTGCAAGCTATTGATGAAGTTCGGCTTATGATCTTTGAAGAGAATGTATGCATCTTTCAAACCAAATTTGCCCATTCTGTCAGCAACTCCACATTTGTTAGCAAATTTGCAGATGTCTTCATTGATAGATGATAAGGTACTATTGTCTTTGTCTTTTTTATAAGAGCTGGTAATTTTGTCAGTGACGATTTTGTCATATTCAGAAGGTGTAACTTTATAGAAATTTTTGGATTTGTCGGCTTTAATCCATAATTTATTGGATTTTTTTATGTTTTTAATGTCTCTACCAATTTTAGTCAGGAAGTAGTTGTTATAATTCTTGAACTTAATCTTTCTAATTAAATCAATCAGATCGCCTTCGACCGGTATAAGTAGCTTGTCACACGGTGGAGTTTTTTTGGATTTCAGGTTAAACGTTTCAGAATTTAATTCTTGGTCATTTTTGGGATTATGGTAGAAAAAAGTTTTCCACCTCATTCTTTTAATAAGGTCAATGATTCTTTCAGTAAGGCAGACAGAGAAAAGGTGCAATGAAGGGTAAGGAATGTTTTTCAAGGAATAATCCGGAGTAAATTTTTCCATTTCAATCTAAATAGGTTCGAATAAAAGTAGTTTAACTGGAAGTATATCAAGGAGAGCTCAACTTATAATGGTAAGGAGCAATATATTGATAATATTAGTGGTAAATATACATATATATGCAAAATCCACAGGTGCATATATACACATGTATATTTTAGAATAAAAAATTTTCCGAGAGGATAAAATCCAGGTAGAACTCAATGTCCAGGACAGAGTAAGGATATAATAAAAAGGCTTAAACACACATAGTATGAGGCAAAAAATGTATGCACTCATAGAAAGTCAATTTTAGTATTTTTACCCAGACAAATGAGTAAGAGAATTTGTGTATTAATACAGGTGTACATAAGTACATTATACAAGTCAAAAAATGATTTAGTATTTTCTTGGATAACCTTTTTCTTTAATAATGTCCGTAATTCTTCATTCTTTAGTAAGTCAACGTAATTCACCAGATTTTTCCAGCATTTCTTTAATTCACGAAAAAAGCTCATCTGTATTAACTTTCCTATCATGGGTTTGCTTGTCCATTATTGTTCAAAGGTTTTCAATTGGCTTAAGGTCACGACTCTGACTAGGCCAATGAAGAGTTGCAATTTACCCTCATTGTGCTTCCTCCCTAGATAAAATTTATTTTTAACACAATAGGCTTAGGATCGTTGTCGGGTTGGAATGTTAAGCATTGACCTTGGGCAAAAAGTTTCTTTAGTAGAAAGCCACATTTGATTAACAAGAATCTTGTGCTATTCATGCTGGTCTATGATTCCCTTGTTTTTGTACAAATTACCAATTCTTACCACAAATGTTGCTTTTTTTTTTATTATCATGTTTAACAGTGCGCTTGGTAGTCACTTGAGTATTTGTTTCACCAGGTGTACTTGTATAATGTATACATGTACACCTGTATTAATAAATGAATTCTATTACTCACTTGTCTTTGTAAAAATACAAAAAAAAATCGACCTTGATATCTCTACACTCTTACGTGAATGCAGAAAGCTCTTTGCAAAAGAGCTTAAGAGTAATCTACTGCCCTGGACATCTCCGCCAAGGCACAAGATGTGTTGGTCACCCAGCAACCACCTAACAATTATGTAGAGACACAGGATGTATCTTAATGATTTTTCAACCATGATATGGGACCATGAAGGAAGGCATGATAGACTCGGAAATGTCTGAACAAGCTTGAGTAAAAAAAAAACAAAAAAAACTGCCTGATACTTATTTCAGGGGATGAAAAATGTTTTAGTACAGATGGTTATTAATTGGTAAACTTATTTCAAATTTTAGAAGCCATCAGACCAGAATTTCTGTTGTGGTTTTAGAAGTTGTCTTGGGTTGATTTTTTTTTTTTAATTTTATTTTAGCAGGATAAAAAAAAATCAAAAAAACAATTAAAGCGAGACATTTGTGACAAGGAACAAAATATTTTAATAACAGTGGTTATATATTGAGTAAATGGTGACATGATTATATATATATATATATATATATATATACACACACACACACTACAGTTCAAAAGTTTGAAGCCATCCCCAGAATTAGCTTTGTCAAGGATGAAAGAGTTCTCAGAGTCATTGAAAAAAAGAATGGAATCAAATATCAAACTTTTGCAACGAATGCCAAAAAACCTTATTTACATTATTCAGACTATTGTCACCATATTTATTACAATGTTTCGGCCGTTGTACGCTCCAGCCTTCTTTAGGTCCCAAGGACACATGGCACAGTGGATAAAGGCGTTAGTTAGATCCAGTGATAGGACCCAAAGAGTGTGAGTTCAATACCCGGTTAAGTCAGTGGAGAACTTTCAGAGGGAAATTAACCGGAGATAACTGATAACTGACATCCATTAAAACATGGCACGTGGAACTAGAACAGTCTACCCCAGTGAGCGAAATAAAAGGTTCAGTTTGACATTCCAACCACCTGAAGAAGGCCAGAGCGTACAACGGCTGAAATGTTGTAATAAATATGGCAACAAAGACAAGGACAATAGTCCGAATAATGTAAATAAGGTACATAATACCTCATCTCAGAAATATAGAAAGATACTGAATGCCAAAAATTTGTGTTGCCATAATCAAAACTAAAGGAGGATATTTTAACGAGAACAAAATTTATCATAAAATGTTTTTTTTAGCTTTTTGTCATAATAAAATTTCTAATAAATTTCTAATGTCTCATGTCTTTTTTTTTTTTTTTTTAACCATTTTCTCTTATTTAAAAGGACAAAATAACTACTTTTGGGGCCAATTTAAAAAATTACCAGAGACTGCCTCAAACATTTGTACTGTAGTGTGTGTGTGTGTGTGTGTATGAGAGAGAGTGAAGGGCGATATGAAAAAATAATATACTGATGAATTGTTTTGCTTCTTGAAAGTTGGATTAATGAAATATGAAAAAGAATTGATTTTCTCTCCATGAACAAACATGAGATGCCACTGCAAACAGAATTATTGTTCCAAAGCAGCAATAAATTTGGTTGCAGATTAGGACATGAGAAAAGCAATCTGGGTATAAATATACAGAGGTTCATTTAAACAAACCAGCCAACGTCTCTTGAATTTATTGAGGAACTGACGTAATCAATTGTCCTTTGCTTGCTCCTTAGGGCTTCTGGAATGTTCTGTGTGGAAACATTGGCATTTGATTCTGAACTGGTGAATAAGCCAATTTTGATTGCCAATCTTAACCTGATTTTCTCAGAAAATGCATCTGGGTGCTTGACCAGCAACTTTGCTACAGGAATAAATAATATCAACTCATTCATCACTTGTAAAATCTGGGATTTTAAAAAAGTGATAATTTTAAGAGGAATCACTTTCAGTTGGTTTTCTCCAATCTTAGCATTTCTCAGGCAATGCAAGTGGCTTGCATTTTCAGTTCAATAGAAAACATCAACTTGACAGGGCTTTTTGAAGTATACAAAACAAAAGGCATTAATGTCCTGTAACAAAAACAAAACAAATCCCTCCTCCTCAAAACAAAACAAAAACAACAACAACAAAAAAACAAAAGGCATTAATGTCCTGTAAGTCCTAGAGATTAATTTGTGGTCAACTTTTGGTTTAAATCTGTCGTGGTCTTGCAGCAATTATTTTATTTAGACGTCAACCCTTTACCCAACCAACTGTCATATTGTTCGTATGTATGACAAATTGCAGCTTGACATCAGCTTAAAATGATCAAGCTGCAGCAATTTGGGATTTTGTTAGATTTGTGGGTCGAAAAATTGAACCTCATTAAATTCTGCTCATGGTCACAGCAATTAATTTATTCAAAGTATGAGGGTTTGGTTACCTCCCCCCACCAATCCTGTTGAAGCACTGATTTCATGATAATTTTCTTCATCATTGTACTGGCCAATACAGCTGCATTTGTTCCAAAGTGAGCAACAATTGTACTGATAAACTATTAGCAGCAGAACTTGAGGGTCCAAATATAGTTCGGATTTGTGTGTGCACTGCTTTAAAGGCGTTTACAAGGTCTTCTTCAGAGGTCAGAAAGACAGCAGTTTGGGGTAGGAATCTTTGAAGATAAGACAAAGGTAGTAAAAATTGGAAGCTATCTTGGACATCAGTTTGATGAGCAGTTGCATCCCAAAAGGCATTGGTCGCTGTGTGGCGCTTGCTTTGTGCCAATCTTGACACCAGCTGATTAGATATTGCCAAAAACTGTTCCTTAATGTTTGGATCAACAACAGATTGATCTTGAAGTAGACTGTACTTTTTCCAGGACAACAGTGTTGAATGGGGGTCATCGGGGGTCTGCATTTGGTGTGTAGGAGGAGTTAGAGAGTCATTACTATTGTAACCACTGAGCAGATTCTCCAAATGAGATGCTAAAGTCTGCAGGAAATCCACATTGTCACGATACGTATTCATTTCTCCACGGTCAAACAGTCTCTCTTTGGTTTCCTAAGAAGAGAAAATTGGAAAAAAAAAAAAAAATCTAGTTTATGGGCAATTTTGAGAGTGAAAATTATTTTTTATGAACAATTTACGTAACCTGTGGCGATATGGATAAGACTTATTAAACAAATATGTAAAGACTTTTATTAATTATTATTATTCTTTTTACCCACGCCTTGCTGCGTATCACACATTGTTTTTATAAGAAAACAATGATTGATTTTAAATCATTATTATAATCTGTGGAGAAAAATGATGCATTTCAATGTTATTCAATGATCTTGCCAATGTGACCTCCATCTTCTGGTTTTCTCCTTCTATATTTTGGATAGGAGTCATTCCCTTATTTAAATTTAATTTAAATGAAAGGGGAAAGTTTTGATTGGTTTCAAACTCGAGGACTTGTGTAGCAAATTCGAACATCAAGTGCTTCTGGAATCCATGTCAGTTGCCACCACATCTCCTGACTCTGAAGAACTTTTAACCTAGACTCCTCCAGAATTTTAGATGTAGCCCAGTGTCGCTATAGAGATTGGTGCAGGAAGGGTTAATTTTTGTTGTAGTAAGAACGACATAAACCAAATGAAGATTAACACAATGATTGTTTTGATTTTATTTCCATTTGTGAAAATATTTGTTTCCTTAATATAGCTTCTACCCACGGCTCAACACAGTGCTTGAAATTTGATCTTTCACTGCTCTGAGATCAAGAACACAACCATAGCAGAGTGGGTATGTATCAAAGCATCCGGTGACTAACAGCTAGCTTGGACCAGTGTTGACGCTGATCCAAGCTGGTTCCCATATGGGGAACGAGTTAGGTCTACATAGAAACTTTGAGGTATTATGGTGGTTAAAATATTGTCCTAAGACCCTGAGGACTGCACTGCTAAATGTAGTTACATCATCAGGTGAAGGTGGCGTGAAGAGGGGTTAGACAACAAAAAGCAACTAAAATTAAGAAGAAAAATACTAGTCAAAAATTAATAATGGTTGATAAAATAGCAATGATAAATGATTAATGATTTGAGTTATTGTGAACTTGTATCAGCGTTATCTAAGTTTAATAAATATGAATGATGCAACCAGGTTATGGCGGCACAGACTTACTTGATTTGGATGCTGATTTGGACGCATCCAAGATATAAGGGTTCCCAACAGGTGCAGGTTAGCTTGCGGTGATCCAGTTGAATTGGATGACGACAGCAATTCTCGGAGCAGACAATCCATTGCCACTGTACAATGAACAGGAACTGCAAAACAAAGAAAACATTTTTGAAATGCTTATTCCACTGATAGAAATGATGCCCATGCTATCTTATACATAATGTTAGGGAAATCATAGAAGTGTCTAAGAAGTTTATGCAACCATTTTCGCACACACAGTAGTACAGTGTAACCCGGATATAAGAGAGTTGTCGGGACCAGAGAAGAAGTCCCTTATATCCGGGTTTCTCTTATATCTGGGTTTGGTCTATTTTGTTTAGGTAAGTATGGCTCTAATTTGGGACCAGAGAAAATCTCTCTTATATTCGGGTTACACCATTTACAATCAGGAGAAAAAAATTTAAAAATAGGAAAGTCAAATTATGAAAAGGTACGTTGACATTTAAATGCCTGCCATTTTCTTCTAGTTTAATACAAAAATTATTTTAACAAGAATGTCATTGGCATTGAAAAAAAGAAACAGTTTTTGAAAAAATCCAAAGCAAAACAATTGTGATTACATTCAGGATTGAGGATATTTCAAAGAACACTTCAGGGTTGAGGATATAGGATTGAAGCAAACTGAAGAGACTGTGGAAGAAGTCTTCTGGCTGAATGGAATTCAAAGAGAATTGTTCCTTATGAATTACTGGACACTTGTTCTGTACAATGCAGCTGAGCAACTGGCTTGTTTGAATGATGCAGTGTATCAGAAAACAAGACATTTACTGGTAAATTTTTACTTTTCAACTTAGTATCATTTCTTTCATTTCAGTGTGCTGTTAGGAAAGTCAATTCCCTGAGTCATGCTAGACAATTTTTCTCACCAGATTCTATTGTTTCATATTTATAAGTCAACCATTTGTCCTTGCTTTGAATGTTGACATAAGTAACCATCTGGTCTGGTGTTTATGCTATATAATTAAAGACTCTTGATAAAATTCATAGAATCTGTTATTGATCCTGACCTGGTATCTCGGCTTCAGTTACTTTCTTACCACCGTAACGTAGCTTTCCTATGTCTTTTCAAAATAATACTTTCATCGTTATTCTTCTGATGAACTTTCCTCTATGGTATATTTGTAAATATTCACTGAGGTTTCATTTTTAAATGCTGTTATTTTATTCTCTCCCAAAGAGAAAAAATGTACATATGGGAACTAGTTAGGATTACATAAAGACTCTGAGGTATTATGGTTGCTGTAGTAAGAATGTGTTGTTTTGGTGTGAGGAATACTGTGGTATGTTTGGGTCAGTAAATGTTGCTAGCTAAGTTTAAGACAAGACAGATTGAAGACCAGCCTTCCACCCACCTTTTGGCCTTGTAACACATTTTTGTATTAAAACAAATTAAATATTACTTTTCTCTATGGTACTTTGACCGTATAAATTTATGTTCAGTACTAGTTTGGCAGCAAGGTCAATTTAAGTTGAAATACATTTAACTGAAATTTCTATATTAACAGTTTCTTCTTTCGCACTTCTCACTTGTGGAACTCTTTTCTGACTTATTGCTTTCCAGTCAACTTTGTTCTTTAAAAATTTTAATGCAATGTCAATCATCATCTTCTCTTTTATTTAGATTCCTGTTCTTTTATATTCCTTACTTCTTAATGTTTTCTTTTTTTTTTTTTTTTCTCTCACTCTATTAACCCCTTGCATCTTAGTGGCTTTATTGTCTTGCTTGGGATGAAATGATTAAAAAAAAGAAACACAAGATGGTTAGTTCATTTAACCCTTTGAGCCCTGCGTTCCTGGACAATTTTAACCCTTCTGCCTGAGCTCCTGGGTCAAAGTTCACAAATAATTGGTATGTAATGTTTTATGGCAGATATAAAAATAGTTACAAGTGTTTACACACCGTTCAACTGGTGACTGGACATTAAGTCATTTTTCTCTACCATTGTTCAACTGGTGGTTAGGCATTATGTCATTTTTCTCCACCACCGGTAAAGCAGTGGTCAGGGCTCAGAGGGTTAAAGACATATCACTACTTGGATTATTTAATGCTTTATATCAGAATGAATTAATAAAGAGGCAGACATAGGTCTTGCACTCAAGTCAAAAAGTCCTGGCACACTTCCTCCAACCACCCAATCAGCATAAATAAACAATGTAGAGTTCATGTCTATAAATAACTAGTTCTAAACAAAAGACCAAGAACTCAGGTGGAAATTAGTATATCACCAAATTCATGAACAAACATTTTAATTAACTCGCTTAGCAGTGCAGATTTAGTGGAAAAGTGGCAAACATTAATCAAGCAGAATTAAATGAGAACTAGACAAGATATCTTGTGACATAGCCAACAGAATGAGAACAATCTACCTCCATAGATTAAATAAAGGGTTCAGTTCAGAATCTCCTGAAGGTTACCCAGATTATCAAGCAAATGATGAAAGCTAGATGGCGCAACAGTTAAAAATTGAGAGAGGCGTGTGTTTATATGTATGTATGTTACATTGTCATATCATTAATTAAATCATTAAGGTTTTTTGTCAAAAGCTTTTTTGTTTGTTTTTTAATTTAAAATATTCCTTTTTACAGTCTTTATTTTTTTAAATGGGATAAGATCATTCTAAATTTCAGAACTGCACTATTGCCCATCAAAATGACTGGAAGAAAGCGATCTAAAAACAACAACGGAAAAGAGAGGTAACAAAGCGTAAATGAAATAGCTTCAGTTTGTTCTACTTAGGAAATTTAGCATTCCAACCAAAATATTCTAAAATGCTGCCAATAACAAAGGAGAAAATGAAAAATGCCTAACAACATATCGAATATAGAATCAAAATTTATATTATTTTTATTTATTTGTAATAACATTAAAAACATAATTGTCAAAAATGTTTCCATAAAACTTGATATTTCCTATTTACATCATTAATGTAAATTAATTATATATATATATATATATATATATATATATATATATATATATATATAAATAAAAAGAAAGAACAGTAAGATATATAATCCGGTGTTCTTATAGATATTTTTTATTTTTACAAAATAGTGCTCAACAAGGGGTGTTTGCATGTTCATTATCACTATGAACATGCAAACACCCCTTGTCTGGTTGAATTGGATTTCTCTGTATCCTTGGAAAAGTGAATTATGATTTTTGCTGTGTCTTTAAAACCCAGTAATTTTAAAAGTTACTCCAAAATTCGCTTGAGGATGAAATGGAACTAATGCCTTTAGTTTAATTACAAAATTAAATTCGGAGCTTTCAGCTTCCATTTTTGAAACATGGTAAGAAATGGGTAGCGAAAAAAAAAACATATTTCAAATCAATTAATTTATAATATATATATAATTATTATATTTCCTATTTACATTACATTTATAATGTAAATAGTGTACATAATACCACATCTCAGAAATATAGACAGATATTGATATTTCCTGAAATAAATTTGTAATAAATATTATTGTTATTATTTTACTTAAATGTAAGGTAGTCCTACATTTACAATTCCTTATGGCTAACCGTGAAAAGTAATGTCGATCAAAAGTGCATAAAAGCTTTAAGCACGTATTGCTGTAAAATTATCAAATGTTGAATATGCCCCCCACTCCACTGAACACGTCATATATACGAGGCATAACAGAAAAATTGTCCAAATCATGTAACAGCATAATTGTCCATCCCGCAAAATGGTTAATATCTAAAAAAAACTACTAAACTGAGTTTCTTTTTTCCAGGTTTTCAGATAAGACGTTTAGCCATCTTGATACAATTTATTGTAAGAATCACTGAAAAAAACCCTTGAATTATTCAGTTAGAAAGAGAACAGGTTAAAATCCTTTTGTGTCAGTCCAACCATGTCTTCCCAGTCGAGCAATGGTGAGAGAAAAATATCATTCAGGACTTCAATAATGTTACCAACATTCATACTCTGGCTTCCATCTTCAAAGTCCATTCAGGAACCATCAAGAGAATGGTGAATAAGTTTATAAAAGAGGGAACAGTCTAGAGGAAAACTGGATCAGGAAGTCATAACTGGAAGAGGAATCATCATTTCAACTTAGAGCTAAACAGATCAGTTAGAAAAGATCCAACTCAATTCATAAGACGTTTGCTATGTGAGAGAGAAGTTTCACTTATGACAGTCCAAAGAGAAGTGAAAAAAAGACTTGAAAATTAAATTGTACATGAAACATGTGAGGCACCTTGTTACATTAGGACAGAAAGTTAGAAGGTTAGAGAGGGCAAAGATCATCTGGAATAAGTTGAAAAATGATCCTGGAATAATATATATATATATATATATATATATATATATATATTCAAACTTTATTTCAATCCTTCATGAAGTTCCGATCCTGAGTGATGATTAATTAATGATGAACATGTCATTTTCATTTATGATCGATTTCATTACGATTCTTCTGTCAAGCTTGGGGGAGTTATTATACATTATTATTGGTCAAACTAGAGTCCAATAGTGTTATAAAAACCTTGGAGAATTCCACTAAGATGTCTTTAATCATTTCTAAAATACAACAGTTCAAAGCTTAATCTAACAATTGGACAATTTGCTGCTACACCTTATATATATATATATATATATATATATATATATATATATATATATATATATATATATATATATATGGGCATAGCAGAAGAGGTTAGAACATTCTCTTTTCAACCATAGACCTGGGATTGAATCTTTGCCAGGATCAATTTATCAGGAAGATGACCTTGATGTTACTGATGTGAGGACGTCATCCCAGCAATCAGCACCTTTGAAAAGTGCCTGAAAACTATACCATGGCTTTTGATCCAAAATGTGTGAGTGAAATTGGGTGGACAAAACTGTTCAGAAGCTACTGATAGTTGCACTAGTTGCATGAAGACATTGTGACCAAAGGTTTGAATGTAGTAGCATTTGTTCAAACTGCTGCTCATGACAAATTAAAGTGCTTTTTCCTAGAAACTCTTAGCCAGGCCTGTTCAGCATAGTTGCAGTCTAAACTGCAGGTTAGCCCTCTGTTGATGTTGAAGAAACACAAATATACATGAGCAGGTGTCAGCAACAGGGATTGGCTAGCTACTGTAGCAGATGGGTGTGCTTGGAAAATGAGTAGCCATTCATTATATATATATATAATATATATATAAAATGTATAATACATGTAATATATATAATATATATATAAAATGTATAATGTAATATATATATATATATAAAATGTATAATGTAATATATATATATATATATATATATATATATATATATATATATATATGTGTGTGTGTGTGTGTTACATACGTTTTGACTGCATCTTTCAACCACCTAATGAATATTCATGAATTTTCTCAAATTTAAGTCTTGATAAACCAATAACATCCTTGCTTTTATATATAAACACATGCAACATGCAAATGTCCCTTATATATATATATATATATATATATATATATATAAATAAAAAGACAAGAGGTAAAAACTATTCTTAGCCAACCTGTTTTGTCCTCTGAGGAACTTTATCCTGGCAAGTGTGGGATTTACTTTGTTGCATGTGTTTATATATTCGATGATATTCTTTTTCTTGTATATAAACATGTACAACAAAATAAGTCACATATTTGCCTTGATAAAATCCCCCAGATGATGAAATGCGGTGCCTAAGAATAGTTTTTCCTCTTCTCTTTTTTATTCATTTTGTTTCTTTATAGATGGACTCGATCTGAAAATATGTAATTATGTGTGTGTTTAGAAATTTTGGCTGGTGAAACAATTCAATTTTTCAAGTTTAATTAGGACCTAAATATAAAGTGATTAATTTGTTTGTAGCAGTTTTAAAGTCAAAATGTCAGATTGAAATTGAGTTTTTAAATCCTCACTTTATAACAAACATTTTCTAGGCAATGATAGATGCATATTCTAGGTGTTTCATTCTTTATCAAAAAATGCTTACCTGGGTGGGAGGGCTGAAGTTGGTTGTAGATTTCTGCTGCTGTGTCTTTGACATCCATATCATCTTCTTGAAGAAGGTTGAAAACAATTTGCCAGAAAGATAATCTCAAATCATCTACAAATATAAGGCATTCAAATCAATGTGGCCGAAATGTTAAAATTAGGAAGTCAATCCAACTGGTATTTTTTCATCATTTCCCCCCATGCAAGGCAATAAAGCCACTAAGACATCATTGAAATAATCAAGTTAGAATGAACCCAACAGATTTTAAGGCTTACACGATTTCTGCTACAACAAAGTTTAATGTGACTGCTGAGGTAAGAGGTGTGTCATGCTAACACCCTTGGGTAGACAAGAGGTAAGAGGTGTGTCATGCTAACACCCTTGGGTAGACAAGAGGTAAGAGGTGTGTCATGCTAACACCCTTGGGTAGACAAGAGGTAAGAGGTGTGTCATGCTAACACCCTTGGGTAGACAAGAGGTAAGAGGTGTGTCATGCTAACACCTTTGGGTAGACAAGAGGTAAGAGGTGTGTCATGCTAACACCCTTGGGTAGACAAGAGGTAAGAGGTGTGTCATGTTTACACCATTGAGTAAACGAGGTAAGGGAATTTTGTACCATTTTGTAGATGAAATCCAGATTTCTTTTCCATGTCAATCATTGTTATGTCACTTCCCCATAAGTTTCCTGCTCAGCTTGACTTGCATCCATATTAAATGTCTAAAATGATTTCCATCTTCTGGAATTAAATTTAATTTTTACCTTGAGTCCCTCAGGGTGAGAGACAGAAAATCAAATTTTAAGAAATCTGATTCTCTTCCTCAATGGAATGGCTGGGAGGCGGGATGGAGAGGAAGAGGTTTTTCTGAGGGAGGGGAGGGGAGGGGGGCTGTAAGTCTGTAAATCATGCAGTTATTTCTTTGTTATATTTTAATTTGAAGTTGACACTATTTTTTTTAAATTATTAATACAACCTCAGTTTGCAGACAAAGATTTCGGAGAGTCTTCCACAAGTCATACAGGAGAAGCGTATACTTTTCCACATTGACTGTAGGAGAGGTTTCAACAGTTGGTGGATCCTGTGGCCGTTTTGCAAGGGAGAATTACTTTTGATAATTCTTGCACATGTCTCACCGATTCTATTTTTCCTAATGACAGTGACAGAATCAGTTTAAGATAAGTTTCTTTTCAGGGACTCTTGTATCTCTTCATTGGATCCCTGCCATTAGCCAGAACCGTGTTTCCCGAATAGGATGGCTGTAGAAAGATGAGTCTTTGATTCGTGCCATGTGGCCATTCAGTGGTGAGGGGACATAAGAACCTTCAAAGCCTGTACAGTAAAGGAGTGTGGGTGCATGTGATTAACATCCAACATTGAACTAACAACGAAAGAGATTATGTTGAAAAACGATTTTTTTTTTTAATGTAAATTAAATCCCTTTTTCATCATGAGACTATCTACCTTCTCATATGATGGTTAAGGAGGAGGATGAGGAGCCTAAACTGGTATTTTTAGCTACAAAAGGATTGGGATTCTGGTTCCTACATAAAGTCAACTTTAACTATATACTTCTAAAACTCTGAACTTTTATTTACTATTTATTTAAATTTTTTTTCTTTTGTAAGAGTAAATAGGTTTGCCTATTGTCTGGTTCACGCTTCTCCCCAGTATTTTTAACAAGAGTAGAGGTTTATTCCTTGCTTCCTGTTTAAGATTTGGTTTGCAAGTTTCCTCTAAAGTCTTTTCACTTCCAGTGATCCCCTGCACCTTGGTGGCTTTATCACCTTGCTTGGGGTGTTGCCTCTTACTCTGTAACCCTATACCTAGAGTGGCTCTTGGGCCTTGTACAGAGTGAACATCATTGTAAAAAAAAAAAAAAAAAAATCCAATGCAGATTTCAGACAAATAAAAATCAAGACAATAAGCAGGATTTAAATAAATCGAAGCAAAGATGGAACATTACTCAGAATATTTGCTGGATCCTTCAGCAAAATGGCAGCATTTTTCTGCAGCAAAAGGGCACATGCCAGTTGAGTCTCTGCATTTTTTTCTGTGGCACTGAATTCTTGCAGTAGAGTGCAGCAGCGGGAAAACAATTCACTGTTTCTTTGATGCGAACGCTTCAAGAAAAAAAAGGAAAAAAAAAAGAAAAAAAAAAGGAAAACCAGAAATGCAAACTAAAAAAATAAAACATGATGAATATACATCAGATTTTGAAACATTTTATTACTTGCTACTCATAGATCTATTAATATTATCTCCCAACAATTTTTTGTTTTTAAATGCTTCAGGATGTAGGTGATCATGGCTCTCCACAGCTTCCTTTTCTGCTTTAATGTCACGACCCTTCGTGACGTATGCGATCATGACTCTACTGATTTTTCTTCATCTCCGAACTCTGCCATTCCTGCTTGGGAAAGTGGAGTGGGTTCCTGTTGCCTTCTCTGCAAATTGGAATTCAGAGTTTTCCTTTTCATAAACTGGCTGCCACCCAAAGCTAGAGGATCCCAGTCAATTCTGGTGGTGGTGGTGTTGCGAGAAGAAACAAATCCATGACTGTCCCAACTGCATTTGTGTAAAATTCCAGAATTCATTTTGTCACTTTCACCTTTGATGCGAATATCTGTTACACTACCTGGCATATCCCCTCCAACAATTAGTGAATGTTTTTTATGAATTGTTGCTGCTTTCCCCGTGTAAGTAAAGAATTGGTACATGTGAATGACAAGATGAAACAAAACAGACTGTCTTTAGGGGGAAATTTACATATTTCACTGACAGAAAATTTATTTCAGGACAGAACAAAAGTTGATAGTCATAATAAAACAAAGTGAGGTTGCTAAATAATCCATACTTACATTTTTATTTATGTCTACCTACAGAGTGAATCACTCTTCCTAAATTTCTTGAAAATATATTGATTTTTCTGTTACCTTATTCCCCACACACCCTATTAATATTACCAACAAACATATAGTTGGTATAATATTTACCCTACACCAATCTTTATACATATAAAATATTAAAAATTCTCATGAGATCTCCACTCCCAATCAACATACTGGCCATACAGATTACCTTACAATTCATACCCACATTAAACTGTCAATGGTGACCTATTCAAGCTGGGTGAGTAGAGCCACAGCTTAGTGTAGAAAGACTAGGTTTTATATTACAGAACTAGGAAAAAAAATAAATGAAAGCTTGATTGTCCATTAACAATTTTCAGAATGAAATGAAGGGAAAAAAAAGTTAAGTAGTTTTTATAAAATTCAATAGGTTGAGCCGTTTTTAAGGAAATGCATCCAAATATTGGAGATAACTTAATATAGCGTTGTACCACCCCCACTACATTTTCCCTATCAAAACTGACAAAAAATAAATTTGCTTCCTTGGTCAAAATAAAAATATACTGCTTATCAAATGAGACTAAGATATTTATATAAAAAATTTTCGGTCATTGGATTGGTATATTTTGAGACTAAGTTCTTTCTATAAAGACTTATTCAACATTTGTTTGCACTATTTACATGCAGACTATTGTCCTCATCTTTGATGTTGTTATCCTTGATCTTACTGGAATCATTTAACCACTGCTTGAAAGAGAAATCATTCTCAAGTTTGTGGAAAGTGTCATGCCTGGTTTTCAGGAATGTGGGTGAGTGTTCACCTATCTCTCAGTATAGACCCACCGGTCTCCTCAGTGTCATAAATAAACTTTGTGAAGCTATTATCAAGAAAGTTGTTGATCAGCTCAAGATGCTGGAAAAATGGTTGGTTCTTTGTATTACACCAGCAAGTACCTCAAACCTCATGCTATCCTCTATCATTACAAGAGACAGATCAGGCTGTAAAATGAAGTACTGCTGCCATAAATGGGCAGGGGCATCCCAGTCTTCACTTTCCACCCTCAATAACATCCAAAAGCATCTCCACATCCTTGTGGGTAAATGAATTATTTTCCACCCTGCAAACTTTTTTCTGATTGGCTCTATTGCTATTTCCACAGAAATATTCTTTCTATTTCCAAAGTCTTCAGATGAAGTATATTCCTTAGTTCTACCATTTCTAACCTTAACCTTAGAACACTAACCATGGGTATATAATACCCAGTGTAAATTTTCATATTTTGAATTATAATTTTCAGTACCTGATTTTCTTACCTAAATAATATGCTTTTCAGTTCCTATTAATGTTAACTCAAAGTACAAAGTTTGAAGTGCCTGCATGTAAAATATTTCAAATAAAGATTTATATTTAATATTTTTTTGATATTTTCAAAATTGGGTATGATATACCCATGGTTAGTAGTGGTATAACTTTAATTAATGGTTAGTGTGCTAGGGTTAATGGCTAAGACCTGCCATACCATATACATTGTAGCAAACCAGTCTCGTTCCTTCTGTTTTCCATTGGTGAAATATAAGTTCCACTTGAGCGTCTTCTTCCCATGAACTGCTGCTTTGTGGAAGGGACCACCAAGATTATGCTTCCCTGATCATTACAATCTTAACCTCTTCATATGTTCTTATGGAGAAAAAAAAAATAACAGCCTTTTGGCTGCTGTGTCCCCCAACCTCCATCGGATCTATGTAAATCAAAGAGACATTTCAATCATCAGATTTTGGTATAGTTTCTTGAGCAGAATAGATTTACCAATCCTTCTATTTTCCTTTTCAATTGGAAATTTAAATTTTCTATGATTTTTTATAGCTTCTCATTTATTAGTGTTAGAAATTTCCACCTTTCTCTGTGAAGAACAAGAAGCTTTTGACATTAAAACCTTCAGCTGGGTTTTGATGCGTATGCCTGTCAAATATGGTATTGCAATATAACGTGCTTCATTCAAGTATAACACACTCATCACAATTTTTATATTTATTGACAGTCAATAATATAAGATAATTAAACACTGAATTTATTTTATTTAATTAATTGAATTAATTAATTTAAAGAAACAGGTAATTAATAAGTTTGAATATTATAAATTATGTGATTGTTGGGAAATTTGCAATAATAAACAGAAAATATATTAAATAATAGTTCGACTTTATTTAATTTTATTACATATATGTGTGTGTGTATTATTTAAGCCAGGATCTACTAAACCTAGTGAGCCAGGATCTACCTACCAAGGTTTCACCTAACGGATCTTCAGGGTAAAACTAGCCAGACAGGTTTTTTATTTATACTTTGCTCTACTTAGTGGATTGAGGACTTTATGTTTTACTTAGCTTACTCACTTGTTTTTTTTTTTCTTTTGGCATTGTAGCGTTGTGTGATTTTTTTTCCAATCAACACGGATGACCTTTTTCTTTTTTTTACTGAATCCCCTCCACCCACCGATCCCAATTTTTTAAACATCTTTAGAAATTACACCACTTGGGTATAGGTATAAAATAACACACACACACACACATATATATATATATATTAAGACATTTTTTTATGTTTATACGTTCTTTTTATATGTCTTAAAATAATTGTCAGACTTTGTCCATTTTATAATGTGTGACGTCATTTATTTACATTTGGATACGCATTGATCAGATATGAATGTAAATGAGAAAATCATGGAAAATTGTAGTTTAAAAACAGTAAAAATCGACCTTGCTAACTGAAACGTTCCTCTATGGCTCAGTCGGTAAAAGCACGTCAGGCTATGACGGTTTCGTATAGGATACAGGTTCGATTCCTGTTGGAGGATGCATATTTTCTATAAAAATTTCTCAGACATTGAGGCCAGTAAATGTTGTTAATACTGTTTATTATAAACAGAGCATTTACTTAAATATTTGTATTTATAAAAAGGCCGTATAAACATGATAAAATGTCTTAATATAATTGTTGGAGTTTGTCCATTTCATATATATATATATATAATTGAATTAAGCCCAACTATTATTTAATATACAGTGTAACCCGGATATAAGAGAGTTGTCGGGACCAGAGAAGAAGTCTCTTATATCTGGGTTTGGTCTATTTTGTTTAGGTAAGTATGGCTCTAATTTGGGGCCAGAGAAAATCTCTCTTATATCCGGGTCTCTTATATCTGGGTTACACTGTATTTTCTGTTTATATGTTATTTCATAGATACAATTTATTTAAGTAAATGCTCTGTTTTTTTAATTAAACTATTAATTACATTTACAGCCTGAATGTTCAAGAAATTTCATAGAAAATATACATTCTACAACAGGAATTGAACCTGTATTCTTATGCGGAAACCATCATTTGATCTGACATGCTATACCATTCAGTTACTGAGAAACATCTGTTTAGCCATGTCTAAATTACTGTTTTTAAACACAAAGTCTTCGACGATCTTTCCCAAACGATCATATCTGCTCACGAAATGTATCTTAATGTAAACAATGACAACATACAATGAAATGGATGAAGCCCAACAAGTATTTAATATATTTTGTATTTTTGAAAATCGTATACATCCCAGCTATCTACGAAAAGGCGAACAAGCACTCTCGGCATCTTGTGTCAAAAATGAGATCCACGTCATTAATTTCATTGTTTTTATCTCGTAGTGTATAGTCTTGATACATTGAAATGAAATTGAAATCATTGCAAAAACATCAAATGCGGAGAGTATGTGTTGTTGATTTGGTAAAGGAGCTTGAATGTAATACTTTGAAAATCTGCCCTATTCTTTGAAAGCTTTGGACTCTGCTTTAAAAAGAGATGAAAAGTTGCTATTGGTGTGGGTGCACAAAAAAACAACTCGCAGGGGGTACCATGACAGAGGCAATTATTTGTTAGAAGGCATGAGTGATTTACAGTGACTTGCTGAAGCTGACACCAGGCACTTCAACAGCCATAGACTCAACAAGATTCTGCACCATGCCACACAAACACAAGAACCAAGTCATGGCTGTCAGATAATTTCTGCGACCACATCATCCTTTACATGTGGCCACCTAACTCCCCACACTGCAACCCCCTTGATTATTATGTGTGGGGCACAGTTGAGCAAGAGACCAACAAAACTCCTTGTCACACCAAAGATGAACTGAAAGCAAGGATTATGGCAGCATTCACCAACTTAAAGAAGGAGACCGTCCAGAAGAGTTGCAAGAGATTCTGAAGTTGTCTGGAGGTAGTGGTTGAAGCCAATGGTGATTTTATTGACTAAATTTACTCTTTAGTATTTGAAGTGTAGTTTTGGTAAATATATCTGTCAGTGTTATTTTCATTTTTGTGTAATTCAGACGACAATTTATACATTGCACTATGTACATATATCTATATAATAAATGAGAATGTCAGTGTGTCACACTTTTTCAATTAAAGGGACATAACTCTCTAACTTTCAATAGTTCATGTTACACAAATTTTGGGTTCCCAAGTTTTCATTACTGCGATTGTTTTCAGCAATTTTTTTTACAAGATTTTTTGTGACAAAATTTTTTTGTACGATAATTTTTATAACTTGGAAATAAAATTGAGAATAATCAAAATTAATTGCAAAATCCAGCGAAATCACCCATGAATGGAAAAGAAATTGTTTTTAAATTAAGTGGCGGCAGAAGAATTATCATATTTTTTCAAAAGGTAAGGTTAAATATTAATGCAATAATTAAATGCAGCAATCAATTTTGAGTTCTTCTGTAGTTTATTGTTGCCTATCGCATACAGCAGCAGTATGCCTGGCAAAAATAAATCTCCGCCAACAGAAGACCAGATTGCTATCAAAAGAGCCAAGGCTATAGCAAGAAAAATAAAGTCCCATGCAAATGAAAATCCAGATCAAACAGCAGCCAGGAGAGCTTCCAATGCTGAGAAAATGCGAAGACTTAGGGACTCTCAAAATCTTGAACAAACTCAATCAAGAGCCCTCCACAGGAGCTAACTGAAATGCCATCCAATAAGGCAACTTTTAAGTGAGTATATATTTTTATATCTGCAGTACTTAGTGGAAAGTGCTCAAAACCTGGGGTTACAAACTACTACTATCCATGCAACTGAATAAATAAATTATATATATATATATATATATAGAGTATTTACATTATGCGGACCATTGTCCTCATCTTTGTCGCCATATTTGTACGCTCCGGCCTTCTTCAGGTGGTTGGAATTTCAAACTGAACCCTTTATTTCGATCCCTGGGGTAGACTGTTCTAGTTCCACATGCCATGTTTGATGGATGTCAGTTATCAGTTATCTCCTGCTAATTTTCCCTCTGAAAGTTCTCCACTGCCTTAACCGGGTATTGAACTCACACTCTTTGGGTTTGTCACTGGATCTAACCAACGCCTTTATCCACTGTGCTATGTGTCCTTGAGGACACATGGAACTAGAACAGTCTACCCCAGTGATCGAAATAAAGGGTTCAGTTCGAAATTCCAACCACTTGAAGAAGGCCGGAGCGTACAATGGCCGAAACGTGACAAATATGGCGACAAAGATGTGGACAATGGTCCGCATAATGTAAATACTGTACATAATACCTCATCTCAGAAATATATATATATATATATATATATATATATATATATATATATATATATATATATATGTAAAAAAATAAAGTATAATGTGGAAAATAGTTTTATATATCAAGGACAATTTTAGCAGAAAGAAGTATGATGCTTAGTGATTAATTGCTAGATTATCAACAGTAAATTTGTGCCCCCCTAGTTCTTACAACATTTCTCCATTCTTGGCAGATCTTGTCATTGCAATGTGGGATATTTAATAAGATGAAGGAAACAAAAAGAATCCAAATGAAATTGCCTATGATTATAGACCCAAAAGATTATAGACTAATTATTTTAGATTTAAAATTCTCAACATTTCTCTTTCATTTGTGTGCATGTATAGTGATATCAACGTATAAACTTAGTCCAAAAGGATGAAATGCATTATATGAAAACATTTCCCCACTTTGTCATAGATCTTCCTAATATTCTTTTCTCTAAAATATGAATAATGAAATTAGGCAATAAACATTCGTTTAAACTTACATTAAATAAAAATGACAAAATGTACATTTTATATTTTTAAATATTTTCTCTAATTAATATATTAATATCCAGTTGTAATACATATACATAGGTAAGATATTGAAGAATTTAAACAAAACAATACACCCAGTGGATTAGTTGTTCACTGTGTTGGAACTGAACATAATTGCAATTTAAAGAAGGTAGTTTTAATTAAAAGAGAAATTTATTAAGGAGAAATGTACGGAAAGTGCACTAATTTCCGAGTCTTTCACAAAATTATGTCCAGGATCAATGCCCCGTCACCTTTCCTAACAAAACTACAAAAGCAGGATATTTAAAGACAATAGTGATAAAAATAATAACAAGTGTTAGAAAACTGAATGAGTTGCGCTAGGAAATGTAACGAGATATATCGAATGCCAAAATATTCAAATTTAAATATAAAAGTTAAGCAATCCTTATTTATGAAACCACTGAAAAGTTATTTTGGAAGATGAAACATGTATTACTTGCATTATTTATATTGTGACACGATAACTAGGCTTATATTAAGGTGGATTTCTAAAATATGTATTTTATTTTAATAAATTAAGAATAGAAAACAGTTAAGAATAGAAAAATAGTTTAAAAACATGTGTTTCATTTAACAAAAGTACTAAGGGAAAAAGAAAAGAAAAAAAAAAAAAAATAAACGCTTTTTCTTTTATAAGTAAATTTGTGGAAGAGAAAAGGGCATCAGATTACTGTTAAATCCTACCAGTCTTCCAATAAAATATTTGACTAAGTGATTCGATGTGATAAAAGATAAACATTTAAGAAATAGATTTTAGATGACCAGGTCAAAAACTGTCTTTACGGTATTTCGACAACACATTAAGGAAATAAAGAAAAGATAATAGAATTTTCCCTTTCTCCAGGCAATAAAAAAAAAGAAAAGAAAAAAAAAAAAACGCCTGACTACTGAGAAAACGCCAGGGCTATAAAAAACATCTGACGGCCTTCACACAAAGATTTGTTAAGATAAAAAGATAAAAAAAAAATCCTGGAAAATACATCGTTGGAGGCCAAGAGTAGACGGGATGTCCACGGGATGTTTACACATCAAAGGAAGCAAAATTTAAGTACCTTGAAATTTTTAACTTACAGTCGCCAATGCTTATCTTTTGTTTTCACCCGGTGGTCTAGTGGACTTCCGATTATTTCAATATAAATACAAGTGATTTTTCCGAGCCGAGCAGTTCAGCCGGGCATGTGCTTGAAGTAGCTATGTGTGTCAGGCACACTCAAGAAGTGAAACTCCATTCATCTGAGTCTGTCGGTTCGGCATTTGATCTCCATTAGTTAGAGTTAGAGCTGAGTGTCACATCGCCTACCCCAACGGCAAGACTAAGTCTGAACGAAATAAAGCGTTGATTAAACTCATCTAAGTTGTGGAAGTTCGTTCCTTCAATGGTTTATCTTGTGCCCCCAGCTTGAGACTTTGACTTTTTCAACCAACCCCCGGCAACATCACAGCGTAGAGAATGGCCGCCGGAGAAATTGCACGGACCTCAACAAGGGGTGTCACAACATTACTCAGATTATTATCCTCATGTTCATTGCCATATTCACAATGTTTCAGCCAATGTATGCTCCGGCCTTCTTCAGGTGATTGGAATTTTGAAGTGAACCCTTTATTTTGTTCACTGGAGTCCCATATGCCATACCTCACATGGCCCAGTGGATTAAGACATCGGTTAGATCCAGTGACTAGACCCAAAGAGTTGTGAGTTCAATACCAGGCCACAGAAGTGGTGAACCAAAACTTGGAGAGTTGTGTTAAAGGGAAATAACTGAGACACCTGAAAGAGGGATGGCACATGGAACTAGAACAATCTACCTTGATGGATGAAATAAAGGGTTTGATTTGAAATTCCAGTCATCTGAAGAAGGCCAAAGCATACAATGGCTGAAATGTTGTGAATATGGCATTGAAGATGAGGATAACAATCCGAGCAATGTAAATAATGCAAGTAATCATCAGAGATATAGACAAATAAGAAACATGCAATCAAAAGATTTGCTTATTTTTGCTACTATATTGATACAGTTGAAGGAGGGAAAAAGTTTTGTTTTACCTGATGATAAACTAAAGGTATAAGAACACTGGAAAATCTTATTGCCGATTCTTGAACTTCCTCTCTGTTTAAAAAAAAAAATAAAAAAAAATAAAGTAAAATATATCACTGTGAAAAATTTTGGAAACTTTGCTGTAAGTACCCTCAGCCTTCTCACAATCAACAACTTTCTGTCATCTGAATAGTGAGGTGAGTTTTACTTTTCATATATTACGAATGCTGAGAATGGTAAACATTAAATGTTATAATGTTTCAATTAATTTTGTTGCTTTTTAAAACAATATAAACATTGTTGAGGAAATCATGAGAGTAAAAAGTAATAGCAGTTGCTTCAGTTAACTTGATGAATACAAAGTCATGGTTCAGTTTATCATTATACTTATAACTTGAAGCTTGGGAATTTTTATAAAAATGTGTTTATAAAATGTTCAATTTTCCACTTAGTACAAAAACAGAAATTTGGTTTTACCATAGCAGTAGCCATCCTCAAGTTACATGATAACAAAAATGACGGACAAAAAAATAAAGATATTTGGTCACATTCAGCACAGACAATTAAACAGTGAATCATATAGCCATCAAACTAATAGTTTTCCATAGCGCCATTTATTAGGATGTCCACGGAACTGAAAATTATTTAGTACATGTGGCTTAGTTTGGTTTAAGGCCAGACCATTGAGGTGTTTAGGAACAAATTCATTTATAGGATTTCCTTGTTCAAAAGGTGAAGCTTTATTCTACAGCATGTGAATTGCAGTTGATATTTGGACAATTTCTAATTTGAACAACCAGGGATGGGTCCCCACCCAGAACAAAAAAAAAAATAAATAAATAAATAAATGATGAAAAAATTACCTTGTGCTTTCTTTCAGCAAATTCAGAACTCTGTTCATAATCTGCAAACAAAATAAAAATAATCAATGAAAACAAAATAAAAATAATGAAAACAAAATAAAAATAATCAATGAAAAAGCACTTTGAGGAAAAAAGCTTAAATCCATGACCCAACATAGATGTTGATGCATAAGAGTTGCAATCAGAAAATACTAAACAGTTAAAAAAAAACATTTAAGGAAATTCAAAAATATTCCACCAAAATTTTGAATCTTACAGGATTTCATTTCCTGGTGCATTGAAGACTCCTCATACAAAACGTATGAAGCGTCATCCGTTTTTACAGTTGGTTTTATTAAAAATAAAAAGTTTGACCCAAGTGAAAATAAGTAATAGAATGACAATATTCTCAAATAATAACAATTAGAAGTATTATGATGATAATGATGATATCAAATATGATTATGACATCAAATTATGATGATGATGATGATATGAAATATAATGATGATGATTCCAAATATAATTATGATGATGATGATATGAAATATGATGATGATCTCAAATATAATTAGGATGATGATGATACCAAATATAATTATGATGATGACAACAAATATATTTATGATGATGATCCCAAATTATGATGATGATGATGATGATCCCAAATATAATTATGATGATAAGACCAAATGCACCAGAATACAATGTTGTTGCTCATATACACGCTTATTGTGCAGTTCACACTCCTCCTAAGTCTTTTGAACAGAATTAGAGGTTCACCCTTTGTTTCCTATTTAGGATTGGGCTTCTGGTTCCTTCTAAAATCTTTTTATTCTCTTTTATTCTAAGTAGCCCCTAGCATCTTAATGGCATTATCATCTTTCTTGGGATGAATTGAAAGAAGAAAAAAAAAAAAAAAAAAAAAAAAAAAAAAAAGAAAAGAAAAGAAAAAAACTGTTACATAATTCTTGGACTCGAGGTTTTAGAATCAAAGCAGTAAATAGCAAGAAAATGGAAATGGAACAAAGAATGATCATTTATTCCAAGAGTTCCTTTCGTTTAATGAGATTTCTGTTGCTGTCATTGTAGATGTTAAAAAAAAAAAAAAAAAAAAAAAGAGGAAAAAAAAAAGAACTTATTTTCTTCCCAAAATAATCATACACTCAAAGAAAACCAAAGACTGGATCAAAGAAACTATTTGACAGCAAAAAAAAAAAAAAAAAAAAAAAAACACCCAAAAAACCCAAAGACTAATGAAAGTAATCAATTTTTGGAATGATAACGACTCAGCCTTGCCATTTCTCACTGTTCTCCTTTCTTTACACAAACACTTGACTTCTAAGAGTTGGGTTCATTATCATTTGACTTTTACAAATTAACCAGACATAAGATCTGAGTTCTGAGCAAATCAGTCTCACCGAATGAGCTCAGATGGTAATAGGTCCTCTGGAGAGCAGAGTATCTTTCTCAACTGGGGAAAATGAATGGATTATCAGGCAATCATCTCTTTTCATAGGGAATAGGTTTCTTTCAAGTGTCAGGTCACAAGTTGATTTGTATATGAGCTGAGCAACAGAGTCATGGGAAGTATTTTGAAGACTTTGTCCCTCTATCAGATTGGTCATTTCAGCCAAATTCTTGACCTCCAAGAAAGAATTAAGATAGAATAGTTGGATAGTATTAAAAATTAACAAATACCAATTTTGAATTTGGCACAACAGTCAACCTAGTTTAGGACCAGTTGGTTTATCTTAGTTGTCAATTTTCCAGAGATGAATGGGGATGACAGGCAGGATGATTTATATTATCACATTGTATTGCAGAAGAATGATCAAAAATTAAAAAAAAAAATAAAAATTTACTTTTTGTTTCCTGGTCGCTTCACTTCAAAATAAAGTCATGCTTTCCTAGGATTTGTATATTTCTCACCCCTCTCACCAAAAAGTGCATGGGGAAGCTACTGACATTAAACATTAGAATAACATTAGAATAAAAAATATTCTGAGTATTTAGAACATTCATTGTTGTACTGAGAAAATATAGAAAAATGACTTTAAAAGATAATTTTAAAAGATAATTTTACCTCAGAAGGGTCAAATTTTGTTGAGGTAGAAAGTATATGAGACAAAAGTGGACAGCAAAGGACACTCAATACCTGAAAGGAAAGAGAGAAAGCAATTAAAATTAGCAGCAGATAATATTTTTATCTTCAGTAAGTTTTATCAACTAGTTTTTTTTTCTTTCAAGTTGTTAACAGGTTTAAATCTGAGCACTTAAAACTTATTAAGCGAGAGACAGAGTTTTACTCTAAGAACTAGAACCTAAGTAGAAATAATAAGCATTTTGCATTTTACAACCAGAAAGAGGCATTTTTTTTTTTTTTTTTTTTGAAGAAAATTCCCAGTTTATATAAAGTTGCTTTCATTTACAAATTTGTTGAATGGGATGGTGGAATGAATTTGTTGGATGGGATGGTGGAATGAATTTATTGGATGGGATAGGGGAGTGATTTTGAATTTAGAAAACATGAATCTTCTTAACTTCTCATCCATACCCTGTAAATATGGATAGTTTGCATTAGTTGCATAATTATTTCCGTAGTTAAGTTTTATTTGATGTAGTTGTAAAAAGCTGAAAATCTATTAGGTCGGTGCAAAAATAATGACGTAATAATGTCATTTTATGACGTTAAAAAATACGTAAACAACGACATTATTACGTCATTATTTTTGCACCAACCTAATATATTAACTCAATATTTGGTCAAAATAATCAAACTTGATTTATATCCCTATGTTCCAAGAATGGATTTTTTTCCCTGTCCTTACCACCAACCTTGTGACTCCTAGAGCTTGGTATGTATGTCTTTGAAGTCCCTACTACTTCCTGACAAATGGTATCCATATAGCATTTATGTTGATAGTTGGTTTGCTTACTGAGTCATCCAAGCACATTACTTCAGTTTTTATTTTTTTTATTCAACATGGATCTTCTTGGTCTGATCTGCTAGTACAAATTTCTGCACTGCATTAATCAGGGGTCTGAATTCAGGACTTTAAGGGACCTGGATGTGCTTTTTATAATGGGTCTGTTTTGATGTTTTGATGACATAAATGATAAAACTGGTTCAAACAATTTAATGTAGAATACAAAATGGGGAGTGAAACTATTCAACAAGCATTCTGATCTAATTGTTTTCATTCAAATTTATTTTGCATATCCCAATTGATTAAGCACTCTAAAATCTGAATGTCAAAAAGATATTTTTTATTAATTTTTTTTAAAAGTTAATGGTGGGGGAGTGGTAATTTTACTACATATATTTAAATTTGTTATTTTGTAGCATTAAATTTTGTAAAAATTTTAAAAAATTTGTTTTTTTGAACAAAACTTTTTTTTCATTAGACTTTTCTAAATTTTTCATGTGACTTATAGATTACGTATTCCAAACCATGAATATCAAAAAAAATTTTTTATTAAATTTTATAAAATTAACAGGAGGTTCATTTTGCAATGTAAGTTTATTTTAAATTTGATCTGCCTACAAGAGCCAAAAGTCATGATGTGATTTCTTATAATGTAAAAGATATTTTTAAATTTGGAAAATTCATAATCTGTAGTGTTTTTTTTTTTTTTTTTTTTTTTTTTTATATATATTATGACTGATTACATACTCCAGTTATGAATTAAAAAAAAAAAAAATTAATTTTTTAACATTTTAAGAAATTTTTGGTCTATTTTTTTTTTTTTTTTAGCACCATAACTACCTCTATGGGTTATTTAATTCCAAACTATAAATAATTTGGATACAATTTTACTTTATTTTGGGGGGATAATACACATCTTACTAATTAATCCATAGCTGAGGAGGAGAGAAGAGGTGGATTCATACCTTTCTCAAGACTATTTGTGCTTAAGTTTAATATAACGAACCTAACTGGAATTGGAACTCTATTCTCTGCTCAAAAATTCTAAGCCATTATCCATTACACCTGCAAATCTAAGCTGACAGCACCTTG
>OZ010602.1:12386843-12434343 GCA_963932145.1 Acanthosepion lycidas
ATTGGCAGCTAAGTCTCATCATTTTACAGTTGAATTGGCTAGATGTAACCATGACTTCTAATCTAACAGTTACTTTTCTCGAACTTCTCGATTGTGGAACTTTCTTTCAGCTTCTTGCTTTCCAGTCAACTTTGATCTTCAAATATTTAAATGCAATGTCAATCGTTATCTCTTGTCTTCTTAATTCCTGTTCTTTTATTATCATCTCTTCTTGATAATAGTTTAAATACACAACACTCAATAACCACTTGCATCTTAGTGGCTTTACTGCTTTGGGGTGAAATAATTAAGAATAAAAAAAGAAAAAAAGTTGCTAGGACCCTGTTGAATAGAGATTTTTGCCCTAGGGACATATTTTCCTCTCTATATTTACTCCTAAAGCCTTTCTCATGAGTGGGTATAGCCACAATGCAGCAGTGGTTTTAAATCAGTGTTTTCCTTCACTTAGGAGAGCTACCTTGCTGTGTTTATGTTATGGGACTGTACACATAACAACATAATGGACTATTCCATACGTAATAAATACTGCGCCTCAAGAGGAAGCAGAGAGTTCAGTCTGAAGTCTGGAGTGAAGTCTGTCAGCGAGTCAGTCAGTCGAGTCAGAGGCAGTCCGAAACAGAGTCGTGTTCAGACAATTACTACTAAACCTGATTGTTCGTACTAACACTTTCTACTTCTCTGTATATATTCCTGTTTTTAATATATCTGTATTATTCCATATCCGTATTCGAGTTTTTCTTTATTGGTTCTACCTTGGACTATCTTCCGTCGTACAAGGAACCGGACCATAACAGTTTATGAGCCCTGTCTACCCAATATGTACTCGCAGGCTACTCTCCTTTTCTAAGCACACACACATCAGCTAGGGCTCCTGCCAATCCCTGTTGCAGACACCTACTCAGGTACATTTGTATTTGTTCAACACTCACAGATCCCACCTGTGCTTTACACTGCAGTTATGCTGAGTGGACCTTAAAGTTTCTGGGAGAGTGTGCATAATCTATCATGATGAGCAGTTTGAACAAGGCCACTCGGTCACGATGACTTCTGACTTTGTGCTAGTATAACCAATAACAGTTTATGAATAGTTCTGTCTACCCATTTTCACTCACAAGGATTGGGTCAAACCAGGGTATGGTTTTCAGGTGCTTTTCAAAGGTGTCACAAACTGGTATTGTTTTCACAGACCAATAACAGCCCAGCCGTGAGTCGTGTGTGTGTGTGTGCACACACGCATGGATACATATTGATCCCTTGAGGAAAGGGGAGAGCAAGAGAGAGTGACAATGACTGAACCCTAATAGGGAACTATAGATTGCAGGACAAGTTTGAATTTTTTTTTTTTTTTTTTTTTTTTACTAATGTTCATCATATACAAGGCCCAAGAGCCACTCAAGGTAGAGGGATACTGAACAGTGTTGTTGTCTGAGTGGTAAGAGTAAGGGGGCATAGTTTATGTAGATATGTGGTTAAGATAACAGTTAATACCAGACGTGAAGAAGCCAAGATTGTAGTGGTCCTTGGGATTCTGTTCCACAAAGCAGCAATTCTTAGGAAGAAGCTATCCAGTTCTTTAATAATAATAATAATGAAAATAAAAAAGTAAATCTATCTTTTTTGCACCTAGAAGTTAAGGTATCAAGATGCATGCATTTCAGGCTTGTGAAAAACCAAAAAGATGAATACAAAAATTCATATTGGTTCTTGGTATGAGTCTTTTAAAAGTAGATATATGCTAATTTAATATTAAGAATTTCGAATATAAAACAGATATATATATATATAAATGTTTTATACAAAGACTTTTGTGCTTTATTTGAACTTCCCATATATTTATGTTGTATGTTTCATTCACTTTTTTAAATGAGGTCAATGTTTCATATCTACACACAACACTACTAATACTCTTTTAAGTGAACTATGGATTTTATATGATGTCTTAATAATAACAATAATACGGCCATAATAAAAGTATACAAAGTGTCAGTTAGCATTTGTAAGCAAAAACTGATTTTCTTCAATCCAAATTTAGTATGGTGTCTTTTTCATGACATTTTTTTTAAACCTCACTGACCACATTACGAGGGGGGTTCATGCTGTTTTTAGATTGCAGATAAACAATGTGTATTATACACTGATTTAGTCAAACCAGTATCCTTATCTTTGTTGTTAAAAGCTGTTGTACTTTTTTTGGATGCTTGTTGTTTTGGCAATTTAGAAATTTTGAATCAAACCATGGGTTTCTAATTGTTCTCATTACTCTATCCATACTAGGGGACATAACTTATATCAGCTAATTATAATGAGTTATCTCCCCTGGTAGTTGTATTGGTCATCATCGTATGTAAATGACAATCATTGGTCATTGTCCTAAGTCCTATTCATTGGTCATTGTCATATGTAAACATGCTATCATTGGTTGGGTTATAATCATAAGTAAAAGTTGTATTATTGGTCATTATCATAACAGACATTTTCTTAGTGTTATTATTATTTTTTTTTTTTTGCTTTTTTCATGTATACCATACTTTTATGTAAATGTCATATAATTGGTCATAATGGTCATTTTCTTATGTAAAAGTCCTATCATTGGTCATTGTCCAAAGTCCTATTCAAAACTCATTAAGTCCTATTCATTGGTCATATTGGCCATTATCATAACGTTCAGACATTTTCTTGGTCTTATTTTTTTTTTTTAATTTTCCTCATGTATAACATGATTTTATGTAAAAGTCGCATAATTGTCCATATTGGTCATTATTGTATGTAAATGTCCTATCATTGGTCATATTTACATATGATAATGAAGATAATAACCAATACACCAATGATACAACTTATATATAATAATGGTATACATGGAAAAAACAAAAAAAAAACAAAACAAAAAAACACATCAGGAAAAATGTCTGATTTTTTTTTGTTAATAATTTCCAACTGTGAAAACAGCAATATATTTTTTAAACGAATTTTCTAATTGGACAAAAGCCAAAAACCATTAAAAAAACAAAAAACAAACCCAAAAAAACCTGGCTAGATGAAATTATGAAGCCATTTTTTACTTGCCTGACCTTTTTTCTATTTTGGTAGGGAAGCCCATGTGTTACTTATTAGAAATTAATTACTGTACCCTGTAGATTGTTTTTCCTTTCTGTATTGTAACAATAAAATTATAGAAACTTTTATCAAAATTATAGAAATTCTGTCACTTGTCTCTTCCTCTGAACCAGAGCATATAAAATTTTGTATGATCTGAAGCTGCGATTGAACTCATGACTGCCTCGTAATTAGATCCACTGAAGCAATACTTTTACTGTCTAGGCTATGTATTACTTTGGACATCAAATGAACAAATCAATGTGGAAAAATAGATATGAGATTTCCTCAAGTATGGACAACAGAATGAGAACAATCTATCCACATGAAATGAATAAAGTGTTTAATTCAAAATTTTCATTCAACTTTGAGAGATATCTGAAAAAGGTTAGAGGCTACAACAAGAATATTGTGACAACAACAACCAAGATGAAAACACCTGAGTTAATTGATTGACTCATTTATTTTCTCTGACTGATCAATCTGTTGTAGATCATTTAAAATCAGAAAATATTTTTAGATTGTAAGAATTATTTTTTTATTGAGATGATAATGATTTATTGATACAAGTCTTACTAATTAATCCATAGCTGGGGAGAGAAGACGTGAATTCATATCTTTCCCAAGAGTATTTGTGAATAAGTGAATATAACGAACCCAACTGGAATTAGAACTTGGCTCTCCGAATAAGAATTTGGAGCCATTATCCATTACACCACCCATACATCTAAGCTTACAGCACCTGGTATTCTCAAGTGGTCACTCATCTAGGTACTGACCAGACTTGATGCTGCTTAACTTCAGTGGTTGTATGGTAAACAGTATCTCAAACCAGTCTGTATAAATTAATAATAATTCCTCATCTTAAAAAAAAAAAAAAGGTTCAGAAAAAAAGCTAACGTATTTACTGGCTTCAAGGACAAAGATTTTTTTCCTGAATTAAGTTACGAAAATTTGCCATGTGAAAGTTAGGGTATTCATAGGCCTATGCTAACCCCAGAGGAGGGTCATCTCTTCCAGTAAGGTTATCTATGAAAATAAACTGAATTTGTTGCATTGCAGTTCAGACCAGACACCATTTGGCTTAAAAATTACCCTTTGGCCAGAAGAACAAAACAATTTCTAGCAGTAAACTAGATTTTATTCTTGGGTTGTAACCAATTGCTATAAGCAAGCGGTGTAGAGATGAGGCATGAGCAAGAGGGGGAGGTACACAATTCAGCGGCTGTCGTCTATGTCTGTTCTGTGAAGCCCACTTCATTCCTTCCATCCCTTTTTTCTCAGTCTGAGCCTCTTGCTCTTTAATTTGAAGATAACTTAATTTGCTGAAAATCAATGGTTAAAAATAAATGTTCTGTATTGAGCTTTGCGACAGGTCCTGCTGTTTTTCAATTTAACAAAACCTCAGCTGACTCATATTGCCACAAATTCCTGTATGTTATGCACATTTTCAAGACTTATTTCAGAAAAAAACAAACTGCTTCCTTGACACAGGCAAATATGGTAATTAAGATAACTGATTTGGTATCACAATCAAAAGAATTTGATTAAAATTTCTTTCATTCTGTTTTTTATTAAGACTATTTCCATTTTTCTATTTTGATGAAGGATCTTCCATTAAATGAAAATAAACCATAAACTGGAGACTGGAGACAACTGCAGAAGTGAGATGTACTTGAACAATACCAATTACAAGTCCAGAGTCACCTTAATAGAGTAGATACTGAGGAATAATCTTATTAAAACTGCTAATCACTGCTCAAATGAGATGAGCAACAAGTTAAAAAATAGAGAAAACCTCACCTGTAGCAAAAGGCCATGCAGGGAATTCTGGGAGATTTTTTCATCCGGTTCTGAAGGAATATAAGACAATAAAGTGCAAAGGGTGGATGCCAGCTGATCCTTTCCAGCTAATGGCTTTAAAGCTTTAGCAGCCATTTCTCGAGTTTTTAAGATGGGGCTGCCAGCACAACTGCAAAACAAAAATTATATATATGACTACAAAACAGTTTTTATTTAAAAATAGAGTCATGTTTTTGCAATTCCTCCTTAGTGAGGGTGGGGATTAATTAGTATGGTGATGGCTGAACTTGTAGACGCCCATGTGGAAGACAGTACCACAACTTCAGCACAATTTTTGGTGGTACTGTTGTGGTATCAGCAGCAAAGCTGCTTTTATGGGATTGAGCTGTTAGACAAACTCAACCAGTTTTGAATTCAAAGTTGTCCTAGACTGCTTGCAAAACTAAAGCTAAAGAACCCAGTCTGTTATTTAACCCATAATTGGAGGAGAAAAATGGCATTTGTGCCAAAGCTTTGGCTTGACGATGATACATAAAACATTGTTCGGAGACATTTTCATAAATTCTGAGAAAAAGTATTTTCATTATATAAATAAATTACAAGGCTATCATCATTTTTGTTGATGTGGAAGGCTGACAACCAAAAGTGGTTTTGTCTAAATTATTTAACCAAGATTCTGTTTAATGTAACGATTGTAGAAAACTCGGTGTTGACTTTCAGTTCATTTTCTTGTTGAGAAAAGATTAAAGGGAGATAACCAATTGTCAAAAAAAATCTAAAGGGAGATAATCAAGCGCATATAACTTAAGGGAGATAACCTATGTAAAAAGAATGAAAAATAATTTTTTGTATTGCTTCGCACTTGGCTATGTAATTGTGCAGTTACATTTTTTTTTTTTTTTCAATAATTTCACCCCAAGCAAAGCAGGAATGCCAATGGTAAGCAGGGGGTTACAGAACGTGAAGGTGATAAAAGAGACTGAGTATAGGGGGGGGGGGACCGAGGAAAGAATAAAAGCTGAACGGGATTCAAGTAGATAGATGATGATGATGATGATTGATATTGCATTTAGATTTTTGAAGATTGTAGTTATCAGGGAAGCAAGGAAATGGAAAGGAGTTCCACAGGCAAGAAAAGAAACTGTAAAAGTTAACTATATATGCCCAGTCACCTTGTAGACCACCATATACAGTACATAGAGTGTATGCTGAAGGGTTTTTTTTTTTAAATTGATCAAATAAAAAAACAGATTTATTAGTAAATAGGAAATCAGCCTAATTTCCTGAGAGTAAATCAAAGAGGCAGACAAGCATTAGGTGAGGAAAAATGGACAGAAATTGAAAACAAGAATCTTTTACAAGATATAAAGAAAGTGAGAATCATTTTACAAGATACTTACTTAATGATATAAGGAATAAAGGCATCTAATTTTAGTCCAGAGTCGATTCCATCCAGACTGGAAGGATAGAGTCGACCAAGAATTAAAAGAATTGGATATAAAACTGGATTCAAAGTCAATGAGTTGGATCTGTAGAAGAAGAAGAAAAAAAAGAAAAGATTTTTTTTAATTTTTTTCATTTAAGTTTAAATTTGATTGGTGGCTGGTACTTTCAAGCAGCCAGATATAAACAAACATGAATTATTTCAAAATAAACACTTTATTTTTTCAAAATATAGAAAGTTTCTAAAAAATATAATAGTTTTAAAAATAAAATAGAATTATTTACAAATGCATTAAAATGTAACTGGCTAGTAAAAGGCGACAAGCTGTTTCATGCTAGATGCAATCATCAATCAGGCGGCCTGATGATTATGTCAAGCATGAAACAGCCTGTTGACTTCAGTGTTCACTTTTATATTTATATATACTCTATCTCTGATATTGAGCACTTTATCCCATAAATATAGCACACCTTAAAACTATATATATATATATATATATATACACACACACACACACTTTACAATTAGAATTACGATACCATTAGTTAGACTAAAGGTATCTTAATTCCAATTGTAAAGAAAATTTGCTCTGTTTAATGAAAATAAACATGGAGTGCTCTTTTGTGAGTCGGTTTTAACATATTTCAAATTCTCCGTTGTGTTAATAGGACTTGCCTGGATCATACCAACGGATTATATATATATATATATATATATATATATGTGGGTCATTCCATCTCAAATCAACCGATAGCCACATGTAACCCTCTCAGAAGAATCTGTGAAAATTCACAAGTGTTCCTTAATCAAATTCCTTAATAAATTCCAAATATTAGATCTGTCTTTAATTGTTTTAAAAACAGTGTTTTTTGAACTTCCACAAAATTTTTCTACATTTTACTAAGTAATGTTTTTTTTTACAAATTTATGACATTCATAGCTCCAAGGATTTTGCCTGTACACATTTGAGACTTGGTGACAATAGTTAAGACTACAAAAACATAAACAGTTTAGGTTTACTTTTATTTTTATAAAGGCCTGAAAATGGCTAAAATGCAATTAGATGTTGGCAATTTTGACAGCTTCTGAATTAAAATGTCAGATATGGCATCCAAATTAGTTTTCCTTTTATTTGTGACCTAAAACATTATTTCTACGCAACAACTATATTCATTCCTGTTAAAGGAATGTCAGTATTACAGTTTGAAAATTGCTAAATGTATCAACATCCTTAAAACTGCCTATTTTCATAAGAGCAGTGACCAGTTTTAAGGATATGTTTATATGTTGAAAGAAGATTATTTCAACAAATGTCTCTTGATATTATTTTCATATTCTCTTATGCCAAATACACTTTTAATCATTGAATAATAAAATTGTGAACACTTGAAAACAAACATACTTGACATCTTGACTGGCTTGGCTCAATTGGTCAAGCAAGAATTCATAGATTGAAGGGTGATGGGTGAAAAATGTCCGGCCAGTTTGACTGAAAAAAAAAAAAAAAAAAAAAAAAAAAGAGAGAAAAAAATAAGTTAAACTATTACAAACATGGCATACAGTTAAGAAATGGTATCTTTCTGTACTAACAAATGTAACTACCAGATCTTCTTGGTTTACTTAATAAAGAGCTTAATTCTAATCCTCAAAATAGTTGGCAGCATAATTGAATTTGTGACAAGTCTGTATTTGCTTTGGAAGTTTTTATGACGAAGATTTTTTTGCAAGATGTTGACGTGTTAAAATCCTCACTGTGTTTCGTATTGTTGAAGTTATTGTTAAAATTTTTTTGTTGAGACTTACAAACTCTATGTTTCGTTCAATTTTGCAAAACAATCGATGAAATATAAAAACTAAAAGAAATGATATGCAAAAAAACAATATTTCATTTCTATTAAAGAATTTGTTATTTTAATCATTAAATTGTTTTTAAAATAGGGGGAGCATTTTGTATGTTAAATAAAACTCTTTAATTTTTCCCCACAAAATTAATGAAAATGTATTGTACTAAGCTATGTACCCCAGTAAAACCAAATGTACTTTGTAACTGCCCCCCCCACCCGACCTGTTTGCACTTCTCCCTAATATTTGGTTTTGATCGGTCAATGTATGGCTATTTTAGAGGGGGTGACAGACAAACTAATTGAAGTCACAGAATTTTACATATAGATTACTTGGGAAATCAACCTGAAAATCCGTCTTATGAGTAGAAAGAAATAATTTGTTATAGAAGTTCTTTTACTTCTCTAAATATATAAACACCACTTTCAAGAAGTAGTTTATTTTCTAAAGTTCTTTTTGTCATTATTCTAAGCCCGCTTGAATTTCTTTCTCTGGATAAACTGACTTAGAACCGAGAGAAATATTTGAATAATTTTCTAATATCTATATTAATAATAATAATAATAAAAAAAAGCATTCAGTAAACTTACTATTTTTTTTTTTCGCTTGTTTAATTAATTTCATACAAATTTAAGAAACTCTAATTAAACAAATTATTTTGATTTATTTAGATAATGCCATCAAGTTTTTTGGGGCTCAATACAACTAATTTGTAATTATGTGAAATAGCAGATGACGATTTTTTTTTTTTTTTTTTTTTTTTTACAAACATTGTAGGTTTTCTAACCTGACTGAATTTTCCAAAATCAGACTATATATATATATATATATATATATAAATTCTCTATATACAAACACAATGAATTAAAAACTATTAATATTGCTAAAATAGGGCAATTTTAAAAATTTGGATTAAAATAAATAACAGAGATGAAATATTTATTAAAATATGCTTTCAAAAATTGTAACTATTTACATCATTTGGACTGTTGTTCTCATCTTTATTGCCATATTTATGACATTTCGGACGTTGTACGCTCCGGCATTCTTCAGGACCTGTCTCTATTTCTGAGATGAGGTATTGTAACTATTTACATTGTTCAGACTGTTGTTCTCAACTTTATTGCTATGTTCATTACGTTTCGACCACTGTACGCCCCAGCCTTCAACACGATCTGTCTATATTTCTGAGATGAAGTATTGTAGCTATTTACATTATTTACATCAGCCTGTTGTTCTCATCTTTATTACCATATTCAGAATCGCTTGAAATTCCAATGAATATCACCTGAAAAAGACTGGAGCATACAACAGCCGAAATATTGTGAATATGGCAATAATGATGAGGACAACAGTTCAAACGATGTAAGTTGTTGTAAATGTCATTTGTTATATGCAGGGTGCAATAGATAAATTATTGTCTAAATTATATAAAAATGAAAATAATACTGACATCTCATTTTAATAGATATATTTACCAAATTTATGCAAAAATATCTTGAAATATTAAAGGGTAAATTTATCCAATAAAAATCGCCTTTAGGACTTTGGAATCTCCTGCAACACTTCTGGACGGTCTCCTTGTTTAAGTTGGTGAATGCTGCCATAATCCTTGCTTTTAATTCATATTTAGTATTAAAAGGAGTTTTGTTGGTCTCTTGCTCAACTGCACCCCACACATAATAATCAAGTGGGGTTGCAGTCTGGGGGAACTAGGTAGCCAGATGTAAGAAGTTATGTGGTCACAGAAATTCTCTGACAGACATAACAGGGTTCTCCTGCTTGTGTGGCATGGTACAGAGTCCTCTTGCCAGACATCGGGTCTTCCAGCAGCCACCCTTTTGACCCAGAGCAGCACTACCTCTTCAAGGCATTTGATGTAGGCCTCTGTGTTGAGTCCGAGGCCCTCATCAACAAATTTGGTAGTTCTTTTCTCATCAGAAAGATCAGCGTGGGTTTTCCAAGCTGCCGTACCATCTTAATCACCATTAGACTCATCCAACTCTTTCTGAATCTTCTGCACAGATTGATACCCAAACACACTGAAATGTTCATACTGGAACATGCGGTTTCCAAATTTCTGGTGGAGTGAATTTCGTCATTGTGCTCTTTTTCCTCGCAAATGGTGCCCAACTGACCCTACTATATTGTGCAGTTGACAAAATCAAAAACAAACAATGCGCATGTGTGAATTAAAAATATAAAATGGCGACAGTTTACCCATTGCACCCTCTGTGTGCGTGTGCCATACAAAAAAATGGGGTAACTATATATATATATATATATATATATATATATATATATATATATTATAAATTAACTGATTTAAAAATATGGTTCCATTGCTATACATGTTTCAAAAACAGAAACTAAACACTTCAAATTCAATTATATAATTAAATTAAAAGCATTAGTTTTGTTTCATCTTCAAGCAAATTTTTTCTTTTTACTATAATATATACATATATACATATATATATATATATATATATTAAAAACAGCTAAGCCAAATTATAGATCCTCTCTTGCCTGAGTAAAAATCGAGGAAAAAAATGTGCATGTAAAAAATATCCAACCCAAGACTAATGTTATATACAAACAAAAAATATAACATTAAAGGCTAATTAACCTTAAGCCAACCAACCATTCTTTCTGTTTACAGAGAGATGGTTGGTAGGACTTAATGTATATTGATTCCAAAGACCGATATCCTTTGTATGTTTGTGGGGTGGGCTGGGCTGGACTGTTTTATTCTATTGATGTAAGGTGGTGACACACAGACAAAATTTAGCCTGATGCAAATTTATAAAAAGATGATCCATGAAATGCAACCTATCCATGACAAAGATAATGTAAATATGGTTCTCGGAAATGTTTAAGAATTTTTACAATTAGAGAGTGTCGACATGGACAGCAGAATGAGTAGAGTCTACCTCTGCAGATTAAAAAAGGGTTAAGTTCAAAATTGCTTGAAAGTTAGCTGGATTGATAAGCAACCTGAAGGAAGACAGGAGGCATAATGACTGAAACATTGTGAGAAAAGCAACAAAAATGCAGGCATTAGTTTGAATGTAAATGATATTAATAATAGAGAGCAAAAGTTGCTTTTAAAGTATCATTATTCTTCGACAACAAAAAAACAGAAAGGAATTTTAAACTCACCAATTTTTACGAGACACATTTCCTTCCAATTTGGACCTATTGACACCAAATATTCTGGTCATCAAAGCACTCAGCAGAAGAGTAGAAGAATTAGTTACCTGTAAATGCAGTACAGTCAAAGAAATGCAGAGAGGCCTTTTTTTTTTTTTAGATATCAAAAGGAAAAAAAAAGAAACAACAGTTGAAAACAAATTAGATGATTTGACAGTGAGTTAGAAAACTGCAACCAAAAATGACTTCTGATATTTGAAAACAAAAGATTAATGAAAGAAAATAGTAATTGATAAAGTCAGCATTATTAAATGGATAGCAAACAAGACTCTTCTTTAATAAAGAAAGCAAGAAAAATGACAGCAAAGAGTCAAACTTCACAGCAAGCTTTCAACAACTGTA
Organism: Acanthosepion lycidas; assembly: GCA_963932145.1. Taxonomy (NCBI): domain Eukaryota; kingdom Metazoa; phylum Mollusca; class Cephalopoda; order Sepiida; family Sepiidae; genus Acanthosepion; species Acanthosepion lycidas. Next base: position 12,398,584 of record OZ010602.1, read on the forward strand.
GTAGAAAACAGAAGTAGTGGCAAAGGAGGTGAAGAGTAACAGCAGCAGCAGATAGGCAACAAAGACATTAGTATCTGTCTATATTTCTGGGATGAGGTATTATGTACGCTATTTACATTATTTGGACTATTGTCCTCATCTCTGTCGCTATATTTATTACAACGTCTCGGCCCTTCAGTATCTGTCTATATTTCTGGGATGAGGTATTATGTACACTATTTACATTATTCAGAATATTGTCCTAATCTTTGTCGCCATATTTATTACAATGTTTCGGCCGTTGTACGCTCCAGCCTTCTTCAGGTGGTTGGAGATGGTAATTAACAGGAGATAACTGACAACTGACATCCATTAAACTTGGCACGTGGAACTAGAACAGTCAACAGTGAGCAAAATAAAGGGTTCAGTTCAACATTCCAACCACCTGAAGAAGGCTGGAGTGTACAACGGCTGAAACGTTGTAATAAATATGACGACAAAGATGAGGACAATAGTCCGAATAATGTAAATAGTGTAAATAAAGACATTAGTTTTAGGGTTTCAATTCTGTTGGGTAAAAAATTGGTTCTGTCAATGGTGTCTGTTTAAGCAAAGGATTTAAGAAAAAAAGAAAAATATAAATTGTCCATGAATCAAAAACTTAAAATTAATTTATAAGCCGTGAAAATTTCTACCATTCTTAATTAAATTACCTCAGTGGATGCTGAGGTTCTCAGATGAAAGGAATCTCCATCATTACAGTGATGGAGATTCCTTTTATCTGAGAACCTCAGCATCCACGCTTGTATTTACACATGCTCTATCCCAGACATTGAGCACTTTTATCCATAAATATAGCATACTTTAAGGCTATTAACCCTCTGACTCCACCAATGAACATTGTTTAAAAAAACTTGGAGTTGATCAATCAGATTAGTCATCTGATGTGTGTTGTTACATGAAACACTGGAGTTGGTCAATGACATAAGTCCTTTGAACATTTTCTATTTATAGAACTCTATAAAGAAGAATCCGCAATGTTATTGATCTTGACCTGGCATCTCAACTTCAGTCACTTTACCACCACCATAATATAGCTTCCCTGTGTCTTTTCTATAAATACTTTCATGGTAATTGTTCTGATGAACTTTCCTATATGGTACCTAGACTTAATGAATTTAGCCACTGTAATAGATTGGTGGCAGGATCACCCCATTTTATAATTGAAACGGCTAGATATATCTGTAAGTTCTATGCTAATAGTTTCTTCTCTTGCACTTCTTGCTTGTGGAAATCCTTTCTACCTTCCAGTCAACTTTGATCTTTAAAAATTTTAATGCAATGTCAATCATTATCTCCTGTTTTTTTTAATTCCTGTTCTTTTATTGTTTCTCTCTCATTAATAAATTTTTTTCTCATATTTTCTCACAGTTAGTGACCCTTTGCATCTTATTGCCTAACTTGGAGTAAAAGGATGTGAAACACACACACACATTATTATTTGATGTTATTAATCTTCTCTCCATCGCATAACTTTTATTACAGTCTATTGTTAGAATTATTCTATTTTATTATTGTCTATTGTTATTAATCTCTTATTGGGCCTAACAAGATCTATGGTAAGAACGAACCTTCTATAGTCACAATGTTTATTACAGATTATTGTTATAATCCTTCTACTTTATTATTAGGTATTGTTGTTAATCTCTTATTGGGCCTAATAAGATCTGTGGTAAGAACGAATCTTCTATCCATCACATAACCTTTATTACAGTCTATTGTTTTAATTGTTCTATTTTATTATTAGTTATTGTCGTTAATCTCTTATTGTACCTAATTTATAAATTACATTTTATCATGTTATTTTTCTCAGAAAAACATTATATAGAGGGTTTGGTACAGTACTTCTGTTATGGTACCCCCTGCAGATTTTTGGACATTTTATTCTACAAATGGTTAGCAATAAAAAAAATGATTGGCTGAGCTTTTGATGCCAGCCAACATGGAAAGCTGAAATAACTTTCATCCTAAGATCAACATCTCGACATCTTTTGCTTTACAAAAACATGAAGTCTTTGCAGCACCAACTGGAAAATTAATGTTTTATTAGCATTTCTCCAAAACAGTAAACAAGACTGTCTTTTTGCTGCCTCCAATAAACAAGGCAGATAAAAAAAAAATACTTACAGCCCAAAGATGAGAAGAAAAGCCCAGGATTGCAACTTTAAGCCCATCGGCCACATACGGAGCCACATCCTCTGCCAGCCGAGTGTCTCGGTAGAGAGACCTTAAAATATTCAAAGCATGCACCTAGAAAATAACAAAACGGATGACATTCTTATTACACAAGCAATTTTATAATATAAATTAAATTAATATTATTGAATTATAATAGGTGTGCAAAAGTGTCCAGCATTCTTTAGAGGCTGAATACCCAATTAAAAATACGTTTTTTTGGAAGGAAACTTTTGTACTTCCCATTTTCTTTTGTTCCAGATTTACTATGAATTTATCGAAAAGCATAATCCTATTGAAATTTCAACAACTGATTTTTGGAAATAAATCATACACTCATGTATGACTTCTGAAGACCTAATTTTGAAGCTAATTTTAAGGGGGATTGCATCATGTATGAGATATAAAATTAACATATGTACTGGCCCATGCCATAAACCAAACTATATATCCATTTACTGTAGTCAAATTAGCTTCAAAATTAGGTTTTCAAAGGTCGCATGATATGCAAGTATATATGGTAAATACATTTCTGTTATGTATTTTTTTTTTTTACCTATACTTTGATTAATATAGCTTTCATTTCCTTCTAAAAATTAACTTTTATTTTAGTGGGGAATGGTTGGTTTCACATTAAAATTTAAGTAGAATTCTAAACTGAACCATTACATTGTGTCCATTTTTATGCAAATGACATCTCTTTTTTATTAGCTCCTAACTGTTGAAGTGGTCTGTCAGGGATTCACCAGGCAGATGAATATACAACCTCTGGAAGAAATACCATGGGCTTATATTGAGCTCCATGGCAGAACCCATTACAAAGAACAGGGGAGATAGGCCAATCCAACAGCAACAAAGCATTAGTTTCCATTAGCTGGTGGTCATGAGTTCAATTCCTGTGCTGAGCAATACATAAGTATATAGAATAACATTAACATCCATAATTTGAAAGCATGTATCACATTTACAACACAAGTGTACACATTGTCATACTGCAAAGTCCATAGTCAAATTCCTTTAGTAATATGTGTTGTTTCACTGTCATTCAAACAAGCAAATGACTTAATGAAATGTTACACACTAACAGTATATTATGGACCGCAGGAACAAAAACCAAAGACTTTCTTTTAAATCCCAAAGTGCTTAGTGCTTAATCATCAAATATTCCACTTTTAAGCGCTAATGTTACTTCAGTGATTTTTATTCACAGCTTTCTAAATGACCATCAAAAGGTTACACAGCCTGACATTATTCTTATTCGAAATCCTGTGAAGGCTAGATTCCTCATAGGATTGTTTTTTGCTTTGAAAATGATAGGGGTGATATGGCTGGTTCATATTTCAAATCAACCTTCATTTAAAATTCTTACCTGACTGCTTGTAGAGGATTTATCAGTGGCAAGTTTAAGCAACTTTTTCATTGTCTGCTTGAAAAATGGTCGTCCACTGCTCAGAGGTTCAGATGAAACAATAGCCTAGAAAAACAATTTCAGAATACAAGTTGTTTGGGATTAAGTATTAAGAAAGGTTTTGTTTAATCTTCTTAACTGCTGTCACAATGTATATGGTTAAGAACTTTTTATAAAGATTTATCAGTAAATGAAATTCAAATTTTTGTTGTAGAATAACATTCTTCCTCATCTAATTTTCTCTATGCCATATTGTTTGTTTACACCTAGTTGTAGCAGATATAATAGTTTCAACTTCTGTGGGTTTCTTAGATGAAGCTTTCTCATGACTAATTTTTGACTTGTGCCTCATCAGATTTTTTGTTGCATTTTATCACAATGCTTAGATTTTTTTTAAATTATTTCACCCCATGCAAGATGGAACTTACAGTTACACCTAGCAACAGTAAAATGATGAGACCTAGCTGCCAATCTAGTACTGCACTTAAATTCATGAAGATGAGGTACCAAAGAGGAAAGCTCATCAGAACAATTGCCATGAAAATATTTATAGTAAAGGTACAAGGACACCAGATTATGGATCATAGTAGGAAAGTGACTGAAGCTGAGCTGCCAGGTTAAGACCAAGAGATTCATAGACTAGTGGATAAATGTATTGGTAAAAAAAAATGGTTTGTTGACAGTTGTAAGTTCAATATCTGGGTCTAGTAGTATTGATAAATCACATACTCTATTTAGTGGCAGAAATGGACAAGTGATACAAGGGTGAATAAAACTAGTGTGTATTAATTGATAGGAAATTTCTCCTATGAATGGAAAACAGAATAAGAAGAATTTATACATCAGGATAAGGTTAATCAAGGACCAAAAAGTTTACGGAAGGTTAATCAAAGTTCAAAACGGTTACGGAAGGTTAATCGTTAATCAAAGATCAAAACGGTTACGGAAGGTTAATCGTTAATCAAAGATCAAAACGGTTACGGAAGGTTAATCGTTAATCAAGGATCAAAAAGGTTACGGAAGGTTAATCAAGGATCAAAAAGGTTACGGAAGGTTAATCAAGGATCAAAAAGGTTACGGAAGGTTAATCAAGGATCAAAAAGGTTACGGAAGGTTAATCAAGGATCAAAAAGGTTACGGAAGGTTAATCAAGGATCAAAAAGGTTACGGAAGGTTAATCAAGGATCAAAAAGGTTACGGAAGGTTAATCAAGGATCAAAAAGGTTACGGAAGGTTAATCAAGGATCAAAAAGGTTACGGAAGGTTAATCAAGGATCAAAAAGGTTACGGAAGGTTAATCAAGGATCAAAAAGGTTACGGAAGGTTAATCAAGGATCAAAAAGGTTACGGAAGGTTAATCAAGGATCAAAAAGGTTACGGAAGGTTAATCAAGGATCAAAAAGGTTACGGAAGGTTAATCAAGGATCAAAAAGGTTACGGAAAGTTAATCAAGGATCAAAAAGGTTACGGAAGCTTAATCAAAGTTCAAAAAGGTTACGGAAGCTTAATCAAAGTTCAAAAAGGTTACGGAAGCTTAATCAAGGTTCAAAAAGGTCACGGAAGCTTAATCAAGGATCAAAAAGGTTAAGGAAGGTTAATCAAGGATCAAAAAGGTTAAGGAAGGTTAATCAAGGATCAAAAAGGTTAAGGAAGGTTAATCAAGGATCAAAAAGGTTACGGAAGGTTAAAGTTAATAAAGAATCAAGAAGTGTAGAAAAAATTTATAACGGATCAAGAAGGTTACAGTGTACAATGACAGACTCCTGCAGATGGCCTAGATAACCCAATTGCCTAAACATGAATATAGCAACAAAGAAGAGCTTCTCAGCTTAAATAGCAAAATGTATAATAATGATGATAATGAATTATCTAAAAAGTTGACAAAAAAATAAATTCATTAATGAAAATCATAATTAAAAAATAAGTAACATAGACTTGTATTTCTGAAATGATATCATGGCAAAGTTATATTAAAATGGGCTGGGAGAGGGTCACTGTTTGAATAGTGGGGGCACAATTTCAGTATTTGCCAAGGGGGATATTTTGTGTAGATGCATTCCTGGTTGTCAAAAAGAACTTGTATTCCAAGCCTCAGGCTACCTAATAAGTACAGTACAGGTTTTTAACTTTTTGCTACAATTTTCTTTTTAATTTATTCCCTGCTGTATTGTTGACTAGCTCAGCAAGGTAGAAGTAATATTCATAAATTTAGAATGAGCTGAGACAAATGGAATATTTGCCATTATTTCTTTCTACCACTTTTTTTTTTTTGAAAGAAAACAATTTTTTCTTTCCTTAGAGAGTGTACACCTGTAGTAGATTGTAGAATGGATTTGCTGAAACATGGCAAAATAAAGAATAAGTTTAATACTCAATCATCCAAACCTCTTTTGAAATTATTTGAAGGCTTCTTTTCAAATATAAAAAACCTAACTTCAATTTGTCACAATTTAGAATGAAAACTGTAAAGATTGGTTTTACTGTAAGATGTCAGTTACCTGGATATAAAAAGGAATTCCTGCACTGCGTCTAGTGGCACACAGTCGTGACTGGTCATCTTCACTGCTAATGCAGACCATGATTTCCTCCAGCCACTGACCAGGCAATTTATGAAGGACAGCATTATGGCTCCTATTAAAAGGGGGGAAAAACAAATTTTTAATGATATGGTATAGCAAAATCAACATGGGACACTGAAATTGAAGCTGTGTTCTGTGTGACACTGATTTAGACACCCTTTTATCTGAATTTCAAGTGTTTCATATTTTAGGGCCAGCAGATAAAGCCTGAGTAGTTGGGTTTTTTAAGTGGTTCTAACTTGAAGTGAAAGGGAACAAAAGAATACTTTTTCGGGTCAAGTGACAATTTCCAGTTGCTGCTTTATATTAACAGTCACAGTTGGGATTGAAGTCAGTTCTAGTCTCTGCTCTTAGAAATTTTCCTGTTAATCTATAGAATTCTGAAAAAAAATCTCTTGCAAAAAAACAAACACTGACCCTTTAGAATTTGTGGCAACTAAATTTACATTAAACTTAACATTTGTTCAACTGTTTATCCAATTCATATTGACATAAAATAAGAATTTATACAGTTTTCAATTCTAGTGAGACATATCAGTTGTGTCATGGCAAGTTACCATGGCTCTCTTCAGGCCAATACACCAAGTTGCACTGTCTCTGTTCCTTACTGAGTCAAGTCAGCAGTCTTTTCACCAAGAGAACAGTTTTCTTGTAGTAATAAACAGCACAATGCATATGGTTTGTATTGGTTACTTTTATTGTCACCAATAAGGAAATTTTGCTGATTACTTGTCAGTGATGGAGAAGGTGTAGTGAGTGAGAGTGACTGCCCAATCCTAGCACAATGATACGAACCAGGAAATTTCACCTTCTGGCTGTTTTGTCAATACATGGGACAATGAAACAGCACTGCTACATCCTATTTATTTTTCGTTTTTTTTTTGTGTGACTTGTGACCATCAACGGACCCTAACGAATATATTGTACTTCAGAAAACACAATATTTCCAACATGTGTATCTTTTTTCTCACCCTTAATCCATAACTTTTTCCCCCTTTATATTACAAATATGCCAAGGCACATGGAGAAAAAGTTAACCCTAATACACTAACCATCAATTAAAGTTACACCACTACTAACCATGGGTATATCATACACGATTTTGAAAATATCAAAAAAAATATTAAATATAAATCTTTATTTAAAATATTTTACATGCAGTCACTTCAAAGTTTGTACTTTGAGTTAACATTTATAGAAACTAAAAAACATTATTTAGGTAAGAAAATCAGGTACTGAAAATTGTAATTAAAAAATATGAAAATTTGTGCTGGGTACTATATACCCATGGTTAGTGTTCTAGGGTTAATATTTAGATCCTGTGCATATATACACACGCTGCTTTTAGGCTTAATAATGTGAAAAAAGTTTGTATTATACACAAATTAGTGTGTGTATGCATGTTGGGGAGAAACGAGAGATAAACTTACTTCCAGAGCATGTCACACATCTTTACAAAACCAGCATAAGCCAATTCAAAGGCGCCTCGGTGTTTAGATTCCAAAAGCTGTGTTGTGAAATATTCCCCAATTGATAAAACCTGCAGAGAAAACATGAAAGCCATTGGCAGCAGAATATTATTTTTTTTTCAGGCAAACATATTTGTAGATAATCAAGATTCAGTTAAGCACAAGGCATATGCAGTTTTGTTAATATTTTTATGCTTATTCACAAAACCGTCCTGGGTATGAGAATAAACTACATCCGTGTCCTGGGTAAGACGATAAACTGCGTCCAACAGCAAGGCCTCTGTTCAGGAGGTTTTGAGGAGCATGGAACCACCTCTTATTTGCTGGTGTTCCCAGGTCTACCCTCAGATGGTAGCACCTGTTAGGGTCCCAGGGCAAATAGTTGACCCCACAACCTGACTCAAAACACTATGAAAGTGTAAAAATAGATTTTAATACTAGAAATACTTTGTAAAAAAAAATTAATATCAGCAATAAATATTTGAAAAAAGAAAATATTATCAAATAAAAATCTTTTCAGCATTAAATAACCCACTGAGGTTGATATGCTACAAAACAAACTATACATTTTTGAAAAAAAAAAAGAAGAAATTTTGTCGGCATTAAATAACCCATTGTGGTTGATATGCCATAAAATGAAAAAACAAAACAAAACAAACCAAACTTATTCACAAGAGTGAATTGCTTTATGAGACACATTGTTGGATTTTTTGAGGCAAGACATTTTTTTCACAAAAGAAAGATTCGATAAATAATCTATTGAGAGACAAGAATCCATGTCCTGAAGGGACATAAAAAAAAATATCAGTTTGAATTGTTCTCTGATACTTTTTCAAATCTTACAATTTACGAAATTGTATTCCCTTCATTGAATAACTATAAAATATCTTGTTACTCATTAGGGGTTATTTTTTTTATGACACAGGGCAATCTTTATATATATTTTAATCATTTCACCTCAAGCAAGGTAATAAAGCCACTAAGATGCAAGATGAGGGAGAATATGAGAAGAAAACATTAGGAATAGGGAACAGGTGTTTCAACATAATATGGAAGTAAATTCTATATAAGGAAACATTATTAAGAAGAGAGGACAATAAAAGAACAGGTATTAAGATAATGATTGACATTAAATTTTTGAAGATCAAAGTTGATTGGAAAGCGAGAAACCGAGAGAAAGTTCTACAAGTGAGAAGTGCAATTGAAGAAACTTTTAGTATAGAAATTATGGTTCATCTAGCCATTTCAACTGTAAAATGACGAGAACTTTACTCTGCATTTAGTAATGCATTTAAATTCATTGAGTCTAGGTACCATAGAGGAAAGTTCATCAGAATAATTAACAGGAAAATATTTATAGAAAAAGACACAAGGAGCCTATGTTAGGGTGGTGGGGAAAGTGACTGAAACCAAGATGCCATGTCAGGACCAATAACACTGCAGATTCTTCTTGGGATTTTAAAATTTTTAAGAGCTGACTGAAAAGCAAGATGCCAGAAGAGAGTTCCAGAAATGAGAAGTGTATAGAATTTATGGTTACATATATTTCAACTGTAAAATGACGAGACCTTGCCGTCAATTTAGTACTGCACTTAAATTCATAAAGTCTAAATACCAAAGAGGATAGTTCATCGGAACAATTACAAAAAATATAAATAACCACAGTCTTATATACAATTATTTATAATGTGATTAAAAAAATGAGTTATGTAGTAAAATCTCACTCCAAATAAATTATTGTACATATTTCTAATAAAAACATATGACTAAAGGTGGTAAAGTAGGTGAACTGTAGTTGGGATCATAGAGTTAATGTAAACTCTACAATCCTTTCCTTAGCAGCATAGCATGTGTTTCACCAGGGCTACACATGGTTTTGAATTCAGAGTTGTTCTCATAGACTGATTACCAACCAAGGCTACAGTTCGTTAAGTAGCATATGAACTACTTATGAGTCATGTAATGCCAAAATTTAATTTTCTAGATAGCATTAATATTTTTGTTTACAAAAATGTATTACTGGTAATTTCTTTTTTTTCAAAACTTTATTGCTGGTATTTTCACTATAAAAATATATTTTTATACTTCCATAGGGTTTTGACCCCAGTTTGAGGGTTAACTATTTGCCCATAGTTGGGACCCTAACAGGTACTATCACCTCGGGTCAGGGTGGACCTGGAAACAACAGCAATTAAGATATGGTTTCACACTCCTCAAATCCTCCCAATCAGAAGGCTTCCTGACAGGTGAAGCTTATTGTCATACTCAGAGCAATAAGGCTACAGAACTCAGATTGTGTCACTATTTAACCCATAGCTAGGAAGAAACGAAAAATGGATTCATATCTTTCCAAAGATTTATTTGCACATAAGTGGAAGTAATGAATGTAAATGAAAGTCAAACTTATTTCTTTGATTTCCTCATTGTGGGCCACTATCCGTTACACCACCTGTACACCTTATAACATATTATGAGCTGAAAATCAAATGTTGTTAATAAAAAATTTAGTTTGAAAGTAATGACTTGCCCAATAAAATCCAAAATTATATACAGAAATTTCTTAGCAGATTTTCAACATTTAAAAAAAAAAAAAAAAAAAAAATCTTTATAGTGTATCCCCCAAAGTTAGTACGCACAGTAATAATTAGGTTGGATATCTTTTATCCAAAATTCCAAAAATCTCCAAATTCCAAAAGTTTTTCTGGAGCTGACATCATTTGCCACAAAGGGAAAATTTCAGAAAGCAATATGGCTACCCATAGCATGATTATTGTGTTGTAGTGTGATGTAATGGAATAACCTGGCAAACCCATGAATGATTAAACTATAGATCAACTGTCTACGAGAGATGGGGGTAGACGTGAAATGGAAGAGAGAGAGACGACGCAAGCCCGTCTGACCTTCCAATTAGTGGCACTCACTACTAGATTGACCTGTGTGTATAACTGTACCGTATTTCATATTGTACTGGTTGTGTACAATAAACCTTTCTTCTATTATCCACCTGGTGTTAAGTATTTATTCCCTTAGCACAGAATATAACACAGTGTTACAAATAAAATGCTATTTTCAGTTTTCATTACATATAACTGTAATCAGAATCCATCTTTTGCTTTTATACGAATACTGTACCTATATGTATTGTAATATTTTAGTCAAAACACCAGATCGTTGGTAGAGACTGATAGCTTACTGAATTTTCCTCCTCACACTCACAGTGATATCATCGATGATGTACCCTCCCCCTCCAGTTTCTCATACCTGATGTAGAAGCAGTGTTTGATGTTGCATTTATATATTTTATGTAAGTAGTGATCATGATTTTATGTACAGGTATAGAAAGTACAAGATATTATTTTTATGTGAAATCTTAATTTCACCACTTAAAAAATCCATGTGTGTATTACATGACTAGCATCATTACTTTTATCTGTTAGGTGCACAAAATTTATTAAATTTTTTATATAAAACTACTTTCAGGGTATATGTTATTTAAATAAAACTACTTTCAAGGTATATGTTATTTATATAAAACTACTTTCAGGGTATATGTTATTTATATAAAACTACTTTCAGGGTATATGTTATTTATATAAAACTACTTTCAGGGTATATGTTTATTTATATAAAACTACTTTCAGGGTATATGTTTATTTATATAAAACTACTTTCAGGGTATATGTTATTTATATAAGACTACTTTCAGGGTATATGTTATTTATATAAGACTACTTTCAGGGTATATGTTATTTATATAAAACTACTTTTAGGGTATATGTTATTTATATAAAACTACCTTCACGGTATAAGCTGTGTTGTGATATGTAAAGGGATATTGTGTTTATGCTTCAGTTCCATTCCCAAGTTGCACAATTTTATAGATGTTATATACAAATTAAAATATCCTGTATTCCAAAATCTGAAAACCAAAGCATTTCTGCTTCCAAGAATTTTGGATAAAGGATTCTCAACTTGTAATAAAATACATTTTTGGGGGGCTTTATTTTCCACCCATACCAAGATTAAAAAAAAAAAAAAAAAAAAAAGGCAGAAATATAAGAAAATAAATTAAAAATAAAAATAAAATAATAAAAAGAATAACAAAAATAAAAGTGATAAAATTAAAAAAAAACAAAACAAAGAAAAACAAAACAAAGAAAAACAAAAAATAAAATCTACCAAACATTAAATAATTACCACATTTCAATAAAATATTCTGTATTCATTTATGAAAATAATTTTTTTTTTTTGTTTTACAGGAAAAAGATTTTAGTTAATTAACACATTCCACTCATTGTATTTAATTCTATGAAATATCATTTGAAGATTAAAAATATTTACATGTCTGTGTGTACAGAAAAGTCCCTGGATGAAATAAATCAACTGCAATTTTATTTTAAACTTTAATCAGACATGTAGAAAAATATACCATGAATTAATATTTTTTTTTTATCTTGAAAATCATTTTTAACTTTAATTTTCAAAATTTGATGCTCAGAATGAATTGCATTATTTCACCACAAGATTTTGAATTTGATTTTGCAGTTTTGATTAACCTAGAACCTGTTCATTCAATTAATTGTGGCACTTTTTAAAAGCTGAATTAATTATGCTAATTGAGAGTTGGGAAAGGTCTTTTATATATGTAAATTAGAAATCATTTGATATTCAACAGGGTGTTCTGTATTTTTTACTTTTATTTAATTTCATGAAATCCCTATAAAATATCATCTGGATACTGAAAATATTTACATTCCTATAAACTTAAATCTCCAGAGAAATTAAATGAGTTGGAAATTTTAGCTGGTGATGAAGAACTTGGAAAGTTTTCAACCAATTATTTTTTTTCTTTGTATGTGAATATTTTGTTGATTTTTGGGTTGTAGAAAAAAAAAAAAAAATACAAAAATATATTGAAAATATTTATTTAATAAAATATTTATAAAATTTTTCTTTTAAAAATTATCTTTTTATTTCTAAAATTTGAATATCGGAGTTGGTTATATTTTATCTTGTTGCTCTTCAAGTCTTGGTTAATGAAGTCATGGCTAGGATAAGAGTTTGAGAATTCATCAATCATGTTAATTAAGGGTTTCCTGTATGTCCATGGTTGGACTTGGATGTGAACACTTCATTAGCTTTAATATTGGGCAGAAATTTTCAAGAGGCATCCAGAGGATGAACTGAACCACAAACCTGTCATCATCTCCCACGGATCAACAATTGGAATAAACCAATTATACACCTAAATGTATGTGTTTTTAGGGCTACAAAATGGGGACCATTACTAAATCACCTTTGTGGATCAAATGTAGAGTATTTCTATAAAAAAAAACATTTGCAATGCTTTTCTACTATATATATATATATATATATATATATATATATATATATATATATATATATACATAGACATTCTATAGTAAATTATTAACCCAGCATTTCTACAGCATGTATAATAGTATTTTGCAGGTAGTGTTGAGAAAATGCTATCAAAAATTAAAATCATAGAAACCTGTTGTAAATTTAATAAAGTAGAAGAAGATGGCTGTTGGTCAACTAAATTACATTCCATTAGTGTTGGGTATTCCACGGGAACCAGGAGGCAAATTTGCCCGAGAAGTAAGGAAATTTCTTTGATACTTCTCCAACTGCAGACAACCAGATATTCTGGCATCAGAGTGACCAATTCTTTGCTCTGACCGATGGCATTTAACCAGGATTTTTGATCATCATCATCATAGGTTGTGACAAGGGCAGACATGTCCAAGCCAGGGCCTGAAGAAATGCAAAGAACAAAATCACAAAATGTGAAATTAACAGAAGTGTGGAAGCAAAATCGAAAGGGGAGGAAAAGAGTTGTGCACAGGGGGCTCAGAGGTAGAGGAAATTGCAGGCAGGGGTCAGAGAAAAGAGGCACAGGTGAGATTGGAGAAAGATAAACATGCAGGCAGCAGAGAAACAAGTCATGCAGGAGCCAATGAAATAAGTGGTCAGAAGTGTGCAAAGAGAGGGGGGGGGGAGAAAAAAAAAAGAAACAGAGGTGGTCAACAGGTAACAGAAGCCACAAAAGACCGTTTCAGAAAATCTACCAATTAGTGACCTTATAATAAGAAAAATTATCATTTTTCTCTCTCTCTTCATAACTTACATGGGACATTTAATCTTAACAGATTTTATTCAGAACATAATAATAATAATAATAACAACAACACTGTTGTTTTTAACCCAATTTTTCAGTTGATATTTTCTATTTTTATTTTTTTTTTAATTTATAGAAAAAGAAAAAAACAAAATGAATGTACGGAATTCCCGCCAATGTCACATTTGATTTCTTCACATAAAAAAATTGACACAAATTGTCAACATGGTGAGGCAGTTAAATTACGACAATTTGTCGCTATAATAGTTTTAATTCATAAAATCATTTTTTAGTCTTGGTTATAGAAAAGATTTATTTTTGTTTACATAGCATACAATGTAAACAAAAATAAATCTTCTTTTCAATAAATGAGACTTAAAAAATGAAACATTATTTTTATGAAACTTAAAATTGTTTCTATAAAATCCATGTATTTCTTAAAATTTTATAGCTTTTGAAATAGATTCTCATCTTTATTTACTTAAAAAAATAAACAAAATTTTATTTTAAGTTTCCCGAAAAAAATGCAATTCCAAACAAAAGTTTTTTTTTTTTTAAAAACCCTAAAATTTAATTTCCATCAAAAATTGTATTTAATTTTACTAATATTTTTCTTTAGCATAACTGAACTTTCCTGTGTTAAATTATTATGGTATTAAAAATATTTTGGAGTTTTTTCTTATTTATTCCTCCTCAGAGACAAACGTGATGCAAGTTTTAAGTAGAAGCATATAAAAAAAGGAGAAGTCAAAAACAAGTATTTTTATCCCATCTTTATCTGGTGCAATTAAGCCGCAGTTTTTTTCCACTTTTAACATGATTTGTTTTAATATTTAAAAAAAACAAACAAAAAAAACGAGTAAAATTTCATCTTCTAATAATCTAATAGATGACTGAAAAAAATCGATTCCATGCAAAACAGACATTTACATTTGTTCTCATCCTTATGAAGATTTTAATCATTTTTAATCTTATTTTTATTTTAATGTTTTGTAACATTTGAGAATCTCATTCCTTATAAAATGATCGAGTTGAATATTAGCAATATTTAGCTTTCAACTTCCTATTTTTTTAAATTGATTGTAAAGTTTGCTAAAATTGCTTAGATCTCTTTCTTAAAAAAAATCAAGGTAAATCTTTTTACTGTTTTGTTTCACTTTTACTCTCTTTTTTTTTTCTTTTAACAAAAATAAGACACTTTTTGATTCTTTTTAGAAATTATTAAATTTTTTTAGTTGACAAATTTATTTTAGACAGTAAAACTCAATTTTTTAAGATAAGATTGAAGACCTTTTATTATTTATTTATTTATTTATATACTTATTAAGTTGCTATGATAATTCATATTTAATTCTTATTAAATATCTGCCAGCAAATTTAAAATTTGCATTTATTTTTATTCACTGTCTTGCAAGATTAGGTACACCTTGTACTTTATCAAAATATATGCATGAGTTAAACCACAATACTGAGGCAATATTATATATATATATATATATATATATATATATATATATATTAATGCATGTTTCATTAAATAATATAGACAAGTTTTGTCTGTTTATTTTAAGTAAGTTCCTTTCATATTGTCTAATAAGCTTAATAATATTATCATTGAAAGACAAAAGGAAATCACCATATTGATACATGTTTAAATCCAATCTAAGCTTTTGGCTTACATAAGCCATTATCAAAGATGGCAGTTACTTTTCAATATATCAACCAATACACAGATGAAACAATAATGATAGTCTGTTTTTGTAGCATTAAAAATTTCAAAGCAACGACCAAGTCATATATACGAGATGCGGAAGCAAAAATCATGTCGCAGCTCATGACATCACACATGACCGCACGAGAGTGAAAACGAGAAGTATTAAGTATGGGAAGCCATTGGTATAAACCAATGGCTTCTGTTATCAATTATAGGCATTTAAGAATATTTGTGAAGATTTCATAGTTTATTTTGTTCAGGTTAAGTTTCAACTGTTTTATGTATATAGCTTCAAGAATTTTTAGTTTTTGTTTATTGTTTTCATGTTTAAGTATAGTTGTGTTGTCAATAAGGATTTTCCGGAATTGTGTACGCGGCCAGGCATGTTGTTTTAAATGCCTAAAATGATAATGGCTTATGGAAGCCAAAAGCTTAGATTGGATTTAAACATGTATCAGTATGGTGATTTCCTTTCGTCTTTCAATGATGTTATTGAGCTTATCAGACAATATGAAAGGAAAATTACTTAAAATAAATAGACAAAACTTGTCTATATTATTTAATGAAAAATTGCTGCCTAACTATACACAAAATATTTGTTCCATTCATTGAAAAATGCTACATATAAAATTTTAAAGAGATTGCATAATATTTAGAGGGTGCCTTTGCTTGTTAAAACTTAAAAAGTGGACAAAAAAATAGATCCCTTTTTTTATTTTACAATTAATAGCAAACCATTATTAGTTGAATCTTTACAAATTATTCACATTAGAAAACTAGAAATATTTTTTATTTAACAGAGAAAAATTTAAATTTTAACCAATGTTTATTATTTTCAGACCTCAGTTATGTCAAGTGTATCTAATGCCAAGCAGAAAAGTGTAGTTTGGAAGTTTTTTTTTTAAAGATTTCTGATGATAACCAAAGTAAAGCAATATGTCAACTGTACGTAGATACTTAAATGATTTACTTAGAGAAATTGTTCTCTTTATTGTTCAAACTGTTACCCAATTTTTTAAATAAAAAGGATATCTAACTTTATTCCATAAGCTTTTAAATTAATTTTTCTATTAAATGTTTCATTAATAAATGTACTTTGTTCATTAAGTTTCCCAAACCAACTGTAGGACCTGAAAATAATAAATTTTAATCATTGTAGGTATTGGAATCCAGGATCATATCAGAATTGGAAATTTAGAACAGTATCAAGAATTGTATTGGAATCAGTAAAAATATCAGTACTTGGGCCTAAGTAATGAAGGCAATTACTTTTTGGGCCTAAGTAACAAAAGGCAATTACTTTTTGGACTTATGAAACGTGCTTTTTCTGTCTGTCTCAGTTTCATTATTTCCCTTTAGTAACTCAACGTTTTGTTCACCTCTGCTGTGGCCAGGTATTGAACTCACAACTCTTTGGTTCAAGATTACTTCAACCAACACTTTTATCCACTGGGCCATGTGAATGTCTATAAAAATGAAGACAACAGTCTGAACAATGTAAATATTGCGCATAATTACAACACCTCATCTCTATAGACATATATTAAAATCACTCCATTGTATATCAAACAAAATGACTTGTTAATTAAGGCACCTTTTAATCAATCTTTGAGTAAATTATATTCATGATTTTTGTTTATTAAAATGGCATTTTCCAGGTCAAAATTGTGATCACCAAAGTTGTGGTGGTTAAAATTTGTACTGAGTAGGTCGTTTTATTGTAAATCATTTTAGGTACATATATTTTTTTTTCTTTAAATTTTGGGATGCATGGAAAAAACCTGAATGCCCTATCGTCAAAATGTGAAAGGTCACTAAATTAGGGGAAAATAAGAAGTTTAGGCTAAAAGGTTAAACATACCCATGATGGCACCTTCTGGAATATTTCCCTCAGGAGAAGAATTATGTATAACAGGAGAGACAACAGTAGCAGCTTCAAGACAAACACTAAGTAACTTGCTGAAGATTTCCTGCCAGCATTTAAGGTTATGAGATTGTCTGAAAAATAAAAATTTAGCAATTTTATGGAGGTGAAAAATTATGGTATAGAAATTTTTATATTCTAAACAAGAAAATAAAGAAATATATTTATGAAATAAGTATATATATATATATATATATATATATATATATATATATATATATATATATATATATATAATCTCCCCCAAATGAGAGAAAGAACAGATGGAGTAAAATTCCACTGTTCGTAGCATTTACTTTTACAAAATGCTCAATACAAAGTAGAGCAATATATTATATTTTTATTATAAGAGATTATAATAAAAACATGTTGACAAAAGAGCTTTCATGTTCCAACACTATGATTGCATTTCATCAGGCAATGGAGTACAATCATAGTATTGAAACATAAAAGCTTTTGTGTAGCGATTTCAACATATTTTTTTTTTATAAATCTCTTATAATAAAAACAATAATAATAATATATATATATATGTATGTATATATTAACAGTATAATAATAATAATATATATATATATATATATATATATATATATTGTTACGTTAACCCCATATTTGTACCCTCACCTCAGATTTTATAAGTATATTTTCAGTACCTTGTGTATTTGCAGCGAAACATATGAATCTTAATAACTTCTTTATATCTTGAATATGCAGATTGTGGGATATATATTTTTTTTAATACCCAGATAAGTCAGGGCCAGTTCTCAGAAAAGAACCTTCCCTTCTCCCCCCTCCCATTTCCTACCTGGTCTCTGATGTGTAGGCCAAACAAACGCTGTTTGACAGATATGTGCGAATGATATTAGCCAGGTCCATAGTCGTAGACCAAAATGAACGCTGTTTGACAGATAAGTGCGAATGACATTGACAGGGTCCGTGAATGACGCATACCTTTTTTGGGGGCCAACACGCGTTGACTCAACATATAGCAGTTTTCGTTTTGTTTTTGTGTTGAGGTAACAACGATCTCACATAGTTGCTGGCTATCGGAGGAATCAGACGTCACCAAAACCAGTCTTAGCTATTTGACATTAGAAGAAGCAGTTGTCACCAAAACCAGACTTCATTGTTTGATGCCAGAAGAATTAGATGCCACCAAAAACCAAAGGACTGACGACAGAATCTAGAACAACATCCTCAAGCCCAAATCGGCTACACTCCTGTGATTTTTCTGTGTGTTCTTCTCACCATCAACACGGATTGGACGTCGCCAGTCAAAAATTCATATTAGAACATTGACAATCCCATCCTTTACTTTCAGAGAGGTGTATGAATATTCTTTTGAACAAACTGTACCCCGATAATAGTCAATCGACGTCGATTCCAACCTTATGTAAGTTTCTGCATGTTTTTCCATAACTTATAATCTGCTGTCTCTGTATTCATATGTATTTTGCCGCATTAGTATCTGTTTAATTGGTAACTTCTCTCCCCATCCGTTGTATTATTTAGTTTTCTTTTTCTTTCATTCACACTTTGTGTATTCTATAAATAAAATCTTTGTATTATATATTCTCGTGTTGTCTTCTGTTGTGCTGTGTCTGTGTATAGTTCATTTTCTCTCTGCGTTTACCGATGTCTGGAATTGGAGAATTCCCCTCCCAATGTTCTTTTCTTTATTTTTATATTGAACCTTACTTATTTTTTTTTTATTTTCTTGTTGCGTCCCGGCTATCGTAGTCCCAATGAAATCCCGGGTGTAACAATATACATTAACAGTATATAATAATAAAAATATATATATATATATATATATATATATATATATATATTAACAGTATATAATAATTAATATAAAAGTGAACATAGAAGTCAACACTGTTTCATGCTATATGCAATCGTCAGGCCACATGTGCTGTTATTTTTCTCGGCTATTTATATATATACGGGTCAGTGGTGCATTGTGGGTAGTCTATTATGGCGGTTATTTTACCGGAAGTAGTTTATTTATTTGGGTTAAATTATTTTGCTTGTTTTTATTTTTTGTTTCTTATTTTATTTATTTATTTTATTTATAATGAGCCAGGCAAACCTACCTAAGTTTCACCTAAATATATATATGGGCATGCAAAAATTTTGGGCCAACTACATAAAATGATTATTGACCATTTATTTTTTTTTTTAAGAAGTTAATCTTAAAAGCAATGGTAAAAGAAAATTGGTAAAAGTTGATGGAAACCTAAACAGCAGAAAATATATTAGTTTACTATCGTCTAATCTTCTGCCAGACTATGAAGAGGGAGACATTTTTCAACATGATGGCGCTACTTGCCACACTTCACGTGCAGCAAAAAGATTTCTTGTAGATGAAGATGATTAATGTTTGAAAGGTCCTGATCTCAATATAATTGAAGAATTGCATCAAAAGCAATGGTAAAAGAAAATTGGTAAAAGTTGATGGAAACCTAAACAGCAGAAAATATATTAGTTTACTATCATCTAATCTTCTGCCAGACTATGAAGGATAAATTTTTTTTCTCCTTGCCATACATCGCATGAAACAAAAAGATTTCTTGTAGATGAAGATGATTAATGCTTGAAAGATCCTGATCTCAATATAATTGAAGAATTGTCATGGGAACTGAAGAAACAAGTACTCCAATGAAAATCACACAATCTCCTAGAGCTCTGGGATTTTTGCCAAAAAGAATGGTAAAAAATTCCCAACAAGAAAAACTGGACCTTGTTCTATTCAATGCCACATCGAATTGAGGCAATTATCTGAGCCAAGGACAGTAATTCTAATTAGTAACTCCATACTCTGACATTTTGTACTTTCCGTAATATTAAATATCACTTTTTGTCAAAAAGATTTCCTTTTTAACTTAAGAGCTGAAAGTTGAAATTTTTGCTGGTGGCTCAGTATTTTTTGCATGGCTTTTTTCAGCACCCCTATTCACTATTGTCCACTGTACAGAATTAACAAAAATGTAGTAACTTGTTTTCTGGTCCCTAAAAATCATAAAATGTACTGAGAAAAGCATACTACTCAATTTGGGGTCAAATTAAAAAAAGAAATTAATTTATGAAGGTGGGCCAAAAGAAAGATTTTTTTTTTTTGCAGACCAGTGTATTAAATTTTGCATTTTTTGACTTCTGTGGGAGAAAATATATACATTTTTATATACCAGAATCTTAGGAAATTTAATGGCAAAGGGGAAAAAGTTTTTTTGTGACATGTTTTATCCTTTAGAACTTCATTGGATTAAGTGATGTTTACATCGATATAACAATGTGTGCATGAAGGAGTAGGAATGCTGAAGTTTTAAACTTTTAAATTAAATTTTTTTTAATATATAGTTTAGCCAATTTTATTTAGTTTTTTTTCTTTTTAAATAAAAGAGTTATTCCATTGGATTTTATGTATGTTCTATTCAGATGGACAATGAAAATATTTTAGAAAATTTGGTGGCGTACATTATACAGGGTGTCCCCACCAAAATTGACATCATTTAAAATTCAGATATCTGATTAACTACACATTCCAGGCAAACGAAATTAAATAGGTTTGATGTTGAACAATAAAAGATTTATTTCTAAAAATTCAGACAAGATATTCAAAGGAATGTAGATTTTATAACCGATTTCACAAAGCTTTACAAAGGATCAATATATGCACTATTTGTGACATGACACAAGTCAAATCAGTAGTCCAGCTCCTGCCAAACATGCTGTAGCATGTCTTGTGTAACATTCTCCAGCACCTCAGTGATTCACTGCTTAAGTTCCTCCAGGCTTGTAGGAAGAGGTGGGTATATAGACCTGTCCTTTCACATAGAGAAAGAAACAATAATTTGTTAAGTCAGGTGAACAAGGTAGACATTTCAAGAGCACATTGTCATTATCACTAACACGCCCAATCCATCTTCCTCATAGATTTTCATTATGATAAATCTGCACTGAGGTTCTGCTTGCTGCCTTCTTTGGAGGACATTTCTAATTATCACTGTCGCAGTTGAGCAGAAAACATATTGAAAGACAACATGTATGCTAATATTGTGCTAACCCCACTTTACTTTGGGACTGACACAAATAAGAAGAATACTTTATCAACATGTAATAAAGATATTTATTTGTATTTCCCTATCAATGAATCCCTTTATTTCTTTATACAAACTCATTTGTATTTTCCTATCAAATCAGTTCTTCATTCTCACACCCTTTTATTTTCCTATCAACCCATTCCATTATTTTGCTAACCCCACTTTACTTTGGGACTGACACAAATAAGAAGAATACTTTATCAACATGTAATAAAGATATTTATTTGTATTTCCCTATCAATGAATCCCTTTATTTCTTTATACAAACTCATTTGTATTTTCCTATCAATTCAGTTCTTCATTCTCACACCCTTTTATTTTCCTATCAACCCATTCCATTATTTTGCTAACCCCACTTTACTTTGGGACTGACACAAATAAGAAGAATACTTTATCAACATGTAATAAAGATATTTATTTACATCTAAACATGAATACAACGGTTAACATAAACACAATGTCCGTTACTATATAGAGAGAATATGTCAGATGGACTTACACATCTGGTGAGTGAAATAGGTCTAGATAGCTTGTACCTTTAAAACCCTCGGCAACTGGTACCGTTGGTTGCAGAGAGACTTTCTTGTGCTGCTTTGGAGCAGGTCAGGTCCCTTCTCTGGTGGTGGTCAGCTTTTTCTGAACCCATGTGGTTTTATTAATCAATGAGTGTGTGTGTGTGTGTAACATCATGTGACCAATCTCTCTATATAGGAGCAGACAAATTTTACAAACACAACACTGGGTACCACTTTTTTTGAACTGTTACCCTCAATGTTTTACTTCTATTAGTTCTAGGGCAAAGCACTTGAGGGACAGCTTTTACCTTTGGGCCCTGTGTAAAATGAACACTACTGCAAGCTGACAGTTTTCAATGTATTTTAAACATATTACTTTCTTCATTTGATGTTCTGCATATTCTTGTGTGCATGTGTGTTGGTGCACTTAGAGACTGCAATCCAATTTTATTTTACATTGAATAATGACAAGAGGAATAACGAAATAGATTAAATAATTCATCTTCATGAAAATTCAGACAGAAATTGAAGGAAAGATTATCATTGCTTACCTGAAGTTGAGATTAGCGATGATATATCGTATACAATGTATTGTGGGATACATTGGCCTTGTGGCTGCAGCGTGAACCAGTGAAGTTTTGGCAACTTCTAATTGGTCAATAAGAAGCAGGATGAGTTGTTGCACAAGCAGAAGGTCATTGATCTTGACCTCTTGTTTCTGGGACCCTGGTATAGGGAGCGGGATCTGAAGAAAAGAGGCTGAAGAATTTGATAACAAAGTCAGCTTGTAGTTCTTAATTACAGGCCCAATGTTTTCTTGTTGCAGTAACAGACGAAGAAGGTAAGCAGCTGTGGAACAATCTTGTGGTCGAGTACTTTCAGACAGCACCATAGCAGCAGAAAGGAGTTCCTTAAGGAATTCTGGATCCTGTTTTAAAGTAAAGTAAGCAAAAGCGATAGACTAACACACAAATTACAAATGGGGGATACCAAAATCAAACAAGTACAACAATATAAATATCTGGGAAGTCTTTTAACAGAGGATACTAAGTGTGACACTGAAATTTGAAGGTGCATTCAGACAGCAAAAGATGCCTTCCAAAATCAAAGCAAAGTATTAAGAAACACAAAAAATTCTTTAGAAACAAAGCAAAGAGTACTGAGCTATTACATAATATCATATATGGCAATGAATGCCGGACAATCTCCACACAGATGAAGAGGAGACTTAAACTAACAGAAATGTGGTCCTACAGAAGGATGCTGAGAATACCATAACCTGAATATGTAGAGTGGCAACAAAGTTTTAGAGAGAAAATGGAAACAAAAATAAAATTTTTGCAGGTTATTTAAAGCCAGATATTTTAGATTGTAAAAAATTTTAAAGGGATATTAATAATGATTTGCTGATACAAGTTCTACTAATTAACCCATAGCTGGGGGATTCATACTTTTGTGCGAAATAAAAGGTATTTGTGTGTAAGTGAATATAACAAACCCAACTGGAATTGAAATTTGACTTTCCGATTTTCAATTGTGAGTTATTATCCACTATACCACTTGCACATCCAAGTTTGCAGCACCTTGTATTCCCAAGTAGTCACCCATCTAGTTACTGATAGGTTCGACATTGCTTAACTATGGTGATCTTAAAAGAACCAGTGTTTCAACGTGATATGACCATAAACCTTAGAACATTTAAATTTCAACAGGGTGCTGTTTATTTTTATTTTGTAAACTGGCTAAGGAGGTTTCATTGATTTGTTTTTTATGATTTATCACCGTTTCATCTAAGTGGGGAAGGGTTATATACCGGTTATTGAAAATGTTTTGCTAAGTATAATTAAAAGAACACTGGTAAGGAACTGAAAAGCTCTTAGCCACAACCCCAAATCAATATGCTGTTGTTTGTGCATTGAATTACTTATTTGGGGAACTGGATTAAGTCAAGAAATTTTCAGCCCCCCACCCTTTTCAAATATTTAGCTCTTTTCATCTTGATTGAAAAAGCATACTATTGATGAGGCTTAGAGATTAACAAGAGAATCCTAATTTATTTACAATCCAGCAAATATCAAATGAGTTACCTGGAGAAGTTCAGCAGCCTTTCTTACTTGGGGGCTGGTCAGGATCTTTAAGGCAGCTATTTTGTTCTCTTCAAAAGTATCTGTGAGACATTCGAGCAGCGTGTGACATTCACTTCTCGTGAGTGCTTCAATAGGAAACAAGTCATCTTCAGTGGACTCTGTTGAAAAGAGATCCAAATTTACAAACATCAAGACAAAATCATTTCAATCCAACCTTACACATGAAACATACAAATGTTGATTCTATGGACAGCCGCATACAAAGGAAAGAGGTTGTTTTATGTTGATCTCAAATGATTCTGTTTGATGGGCCAGCAGATGATTTATGAAGTTCACTCTTATAAAACAGAATCCACTTTGAATGGAAATGGGAATTAAAGGAGTGGATTAGGGGTTTTTAGAGATCCAGTGACAACAAAACTGGAAACAGGGTATATCCGGGTGCTGGTCTATAATAACAGTCCTGCATGGTATTGGGGTGGGTTCTGGTCTGCCCTTGACAGGAGATGGATATGTTTGTTGTATGGATCCTGTGCCATCCATTCATATTGTCAGTCACCATGTAGATGGGTGAGGTGTTGGTAGGGGGAAGAGCTGATCAGTTAGACCAACATAGCAGAAATTGTTGCAAGTATCAACTACCTAACCACCCAGACGAGCAGATAAAGCCCTGAATAAAAAATCTAATTTATAATATGAGAAACAGGGTTCACATTCTTATTTTTTGATGTGGCAATTGTCTTTCATTGTGTTACCTTGTGATGCGCGCAGCATGCCCTTTCCTAGCTTTTGGTGCACACTGACAAGCTGAGTAGTCAAAATGCAATGTTGGGTAATCATTGGCCGGTTGGTGTGTTGTAAGTTTACACAAAAAGCTTCAAATAAAATATATTTGAGGCATTACTTTTGGAGCATCTCATTACCTTAATCATGATCTCTTTAAAAAATAAGCTACAATCTGCTGTTAAATGAGGCAAAGAATGACTTGTTAAATTTAATGCCTACAAAATTAGACTTCTCTCTTTTAATCATCTGAGAGAACCCCTTTTTAGCTTCCATCAGTATGGTTGATGCTAACCACCAGGAGAGAGACACATTTCCATCCTTCTTGGACTAATGTTTTCTGCTGACAGGAAGTGGAAAGAGTATATTGAATCAGTTGCTAAGTATGCAGCTAGGAAAGTCAGTTCACTCTGTTAAAGCTAGACAATTTTCTCACCAGAATCTATTTTACATATTTATAAGACTACCATCTGTCTTTCCTTTGAATACTGCTGCTACACCTGGTCTGGTGCTCCTGCTATAGATTTAGATATTCTTGATAAAATACAAAGAAGAATCTGCAATGTTATTTGTCTTGACCTGGCATCTCGGCTTCAGTCATTTCCCCACCACCATAATGTAGCTTCCCTGCGTCTTTTCTATCAATATTTTCATGGTAATTGTTCTGATGAACTTTACTCTATGTTACCTAGACTTTATGAATTTATGCATAGTATTAGATTTGTAGCAAGGTATCTTCATTTTAAAATTTAAATAGCTAGATGTAACTGTAAGTTCTATGCTAATAGTTTCTTCTGTCATACTTGTCACTTGTGGAACTCTCTTCTGGCTTCTTGTTTCCCAGTCAATTTTGATCTTCAAAAAAGTAAATGCTCTATTGCCTTGCTTGGGGTGAAATGATTAAAAAAAAAAAAAAAAAAAAAAAAGAATGTTATTTTTCACTGTATAATGATCAATATTCATCAATGAATTAAGTGCATTGATGAGGGAGGCAATTAGGTTGGAAAATGTTTGCTGTGTAACATAAATGTTTTTTTTTTTTTTTTTTTTTTTAGTTTTCAGAAAAGCAGCAAGAGTATGAGATTGATCTCTAAATATATACTGATCTCACAAGTCATTAATTATGATCTCAAACCAAAATGAAAAATTTTCTCAATACATGGGTTTCTATTTTTTATGCCTATACTGGTTAAATAGAGATAGAAAATTAAAGAAAGAGAAAAATAAAGTAAAATTACTTTCTAGAACAGAGACTCCATGGTTATAATTTTTAACAATAAGAATATTTCTTACCCTGGGTAGGATCCACCCTGAATACTTCAATCATGGAAGATATTAGGGCCAGAGCTGTAGTTCGACGAGCAAAGGGACTACCAGGAAAGATTCCTTTCAGAAGTACCTTCATCAAGTCAAATAAAAATACCTTGAACAGAAAAAGAAAAATATTTATAAGGAGCAAGAGAGGAACCAGGTGAATGGATAATAAAATTAGGTATGCACCAGTTTAACGTATTAATACCCACTGTCCTGAAAATAGAAGGGGTTGGTATTAATAGTCAGTAGATAGAAACCTAAAATCACAGATTTTATTTTAATTTTTATAATTAATACCAGGTTTTTGGTGGACATCAACGAGTTTAATACGACATTATTTTTGCACCAACCTAATAATATGTATAAGAATGAAGATTTTGATTAAAATATGCATATTATTTGGAATGCACCTTTTAAGTCGGACAATCTTGGAAAGGGGTGTGGACGACATTCTGACTTATGGTGAAAGGGGTGTATTGGTCAAAAAAGTTGAGAATGACCGTGGTAGGGCCCATCAGTTTAGAATACTGATTTGAACATTTTTTCATTTAAATAAAGAAAGTGTGTTTTTCACTACATGAGCATAGAAATGGTTGGAGCTGAGGAACACAGTCAGTTGCAGTTTGTAAAAGTGAGCAAATGTATCTCAACACATTGACCTGTAGAGGTCAATAACAAAATCTGACTTCAAAACTTTATAATAG
The DNA here is from genome assembly GCA_963932145.1 of Acanthosepion lycidas. Lineage (NCBI taxonomy): Eukaryota > Metazoa > Mollusca > Cephalopoda > Sepiida > Sepiidae > Acanthosepion > Acanthosepion lycidas. Next base: position 12,425,543 of record OZ010602.1, read on the forward strand.
CCAATTTAAGCAAGAAAAATGTTATGAGTTGGTTTATGGCTTCAACTGAAGTTTTATCATTGTTTTTTCTTTAAAGGTATTGCTGCGAATAAACTTCCAACAGATGAATTTTTATTAGTGCCCAGATGGGAAAAATTTAAAGCAGCAATATAAACTAAAATATTGAATCTTTCAAGATTTATATATTTTAGATTTACAATATGTAAACAAAAGAATTATTGTAAGAATTAACATTCAATATAAACAAAGGTTAATATACTTTTAATGATTTGTTTTTGTTTTATCTTAAAATAAAACTAAGTTAGGAGGAGGGTAACTCTTTAAAAGTGCATGAATATCTTAACAGTGCTTCTAACATGTTTTTTAAAGGTCCATTTTGATGGCCAATTCAGAAAGAGGGACTACAATAAAAAGGAGACCCTGGAATTCAACAAAACCTTTCAAGGGAAAATGATCATAGAAAATTGCATTTAGCACATTGACCTGCAAAGGTCAATTATGAAATCTGACTTCTAATGTCGACTTTATAATAGCCAACTTAGGCAAGAATATGATTTTATGAGTTGGTTTATAGCTTCAACTGAAGTCTTAACATTATTTTCACACTAAAAGTATAACTGTGAATAAACTCGATCTATCAGAAAATCCCAAACACAAGATAACTCATAGCTGTTATCATATTAAAAACGTATCTCATTGGTTTTGGTTTGGTTTGGTTTTATGGCATATGAACCTCAATGGGTTATAAAATGCCGAAAATTGTTTTATTATTTACATTATTTGGACTATTGTCCTCATCCTTGTCGGCATATTTATTACGATTCGGCCGTTGTACACTCCGGCCTTCTTCAGGTGGCTGGAATGTCGAACTGAACCCTTTATTTTGCTCACTGAGGTAGACTGTTCTTGTTCCATGTGCCATGTTTAATGGATGTCAGTTATCAGTTAATTTCCCTCTGAAAGTTCTCCACTGCCTTAACCAGGTATTGAACTCACACTCTTTGGGTCTTATCACTCAATCTAACTAACACCTTTATCCACTGTGCCATGTGTCCTTGAGGAAATATAGACAGATACAAAATTTTTATTGTTGGTAATATTCTTTTTTAAAAATCTATTAGGTTGGTGCAAAAATAATGACGCAATAATGTCGTTTTTTGACGTTAAAAAATACATCAAAAAACGACATTATCACGTCATTATTTTTGCACCAACCTAATATTTCAGATAACATTTTTCCTTCAAAAAATCTATTTCTGGTAATAATTTTCTTAATAATGTATAGCTGGTACTTATCTCATTGTTGACAGTCTGTGTTGAAAATTGGAGCTGAGAGACACAGTCAGTTGTAGTTTGTAAAAGTGAGCAAATGTATCTCAACACATTGACCTGCAGAGGTCAATAACAAAATCTGACTTCAAAACTTTATGATAGCAAATTTAGGCAAGAAAAATGCTACGAGTTGGTTTATGGTTGAAAATGAAAACAATTAGAGCAGTCTCACTGACAATCACCAACACACCAACGATTGTCTACAAGTTATCTGCTGCTTGAAATTAGGTAAACAGAACTATTCAGAAGCTGTCGATGGTTGTCACATGTCATTTTGACCAAGGAATTGAGTGCATTGGCCTTATTCAAATGGATGATTACACCAGATTATGAACTCTCTCTTAGAAATTGTAACTAAAGTTTGCTCAGGGCAGTTGCAGTATAAACCACAGCTGAACTGTGTGAGTTTTGAACACAAATGTGCCTGAGCAGGTATCTACAATAGGAATTTGCTAGCTGCCCTGAATGACAGGTGTGCTCAGAAACAGGTAAGTGGCCATTATTATTTATACATTTAAACATCACTTGGAAAGTAATGTCTCCTATGTTATTATTTTGGCCCACAATGTCATTGACTGATAGAAGTTGAACTTTCTTACCAAAACTTCAATTCCTTTTTTTTCTGTCTTGCTACAGATAGCAGTCTTGCAAAATGGCTTCTAGCATGAAAGTGCATACAAAGTAGAGGTGTATCATTATATTTTTTCATGCAAATGCAGGAAAAAATCTGCACCCATTAATATTTATCAACATCTGCCAAGTTTACAGAGACCAAAGAGTGAATGTGAGCACAGTTAGGTGGTGAGTAATCTATTTGTTTACTAGCATGATTTGCAGGCTCTTGTTAATCACTCGTGAAAATAGTAGAGTATTTTTATAACTTGCTCTCTCCAATAACGTCATTATGCTCTGTTGTATGATGAGCATGTGGCCGAGTGGTTAGAACATTTGCATTCTGCCATGAGACCCGGGTTCAAATCTTACCATGGTTGATTTGTCAGGAAGGAGACTTCCTGATGTTATTGGTCTGGAGGGCATCTTTGGAAAGTTCCTGAAAACCATACCACAGATTGACCCAGGCCTTGTGAGTGAAATTGGGTAGACAGAACTCTTGGGGGTCGCTGATAACTTTTCTAGCACAAAGTCATCATGCCTGAGAGCTTGAGTGTGCTGGCCATGTTCAAACTGTTGATCATGCTAGATAATATGCTCTTTTCCAGCAAGATCTGCTCAGCATAGTTGCAGTATAAACCACAGGTGAGCTCTTTAGATTTTGCATAAACATAAAATTCACCTGAGCAAGTGTCTGCAATAGGGATTAGCTAGCTGCCCTTGTACATGAGTATCCTTGAATATGAGTGGCCAGCTAAACTATACTATCTGTTGTACGGCAATTATTCAGGTATTAAATGCATCTTTCCAATGAGATTTCTAAGTCTAAAAATTATAAGAGAATATTAACTTTCTTCTTTTACAGCTGCATCCATTGCTGAGACAAACAGTCTAAATCACTAACACGATTTATTTATTTATTTTTAAAAAAAAACATTCACATAGATATCAAGCACATTTGAACAACAATAACTAAGAAGTAATAAAAAAAAAAAGAAAGAAAAAAGAACAAGACAAGATAACCCCTGCCATGGAATGAGTTTAAAGTTTGTTTAAAAACTTAACGACCCATCGATCAGCAAGAGATCATTTAAGGTCAAAGTTGTTTTTTTCTTTTTCTTTAAATAAGGTTGAAATGCTTACAAAAAGACTTTCACTTTCCTTCTTTTTCAATGTTGTACTGCTTTTTGTTTTTAAAAATTCCCTGTTTTCAGAGGTGTGTTGTTGTTTGAAAATTCCTCACCTAGCAAGTATCCAAAGGTTTCCCCTTTCATCATCAGACACCAAATTGGAATTATATTTTATTATATAGTCCAACTTTCCTAAGGAAAGTCAAGATCAAATTGGGGTTTGATTTTTCGAAAAGTTCTTTCAAGTTGTTCACATTGTAAAATAATTTTCGAATATGTGCCATATCACCGCAATCAAGCAGGAAGTGCTTCACAGTATAAGCCTCCTGGCATGGTATGCATTCCGGAGGATCTTCATCTTTTAGGAGGAAGGAGTGAGTTATGCGAGTGTGTCCTATGCGAATACGGGATAAAACCACTTCTTCTTTGCGTGATTTTCTGTGTTCAGTTAGTTGTTTCTTTAGAGAGGGTTTGATTTTAAATAATTTGTTGTTTTGACAGCTGTTCCAAGCATCTTGCCATTTCTTCAAAATAAAGTCATTTATTAGAGGTTTATAGTCAGTGTATGGAACCTTTATGTTACTTGTGTTAAGTTTCAGAGAGTTTTTTGCAGCCACATCAGCTTTTTCATTTCCATGAAAACCAGAGTGGCTGGGAATCCAACAGAAAATGATAGTTTTATTTTGTAAGATTGCATGTATTCTATGCAGGAGTTTGATAAGCAAAGGATTGTCTAATTTTTGGTTTTTTATTGATTCAAGTACTGATAATGAGTCTGCAAAAATAATGAATTTATTTGAGATATGTTTAGTGATGAGGTCTAGAGCTAAATCAATGGCTGTAATTTCAGCACTAAAAATTGAGGAGTTGTTAGGTAATCTTTTCTGTAGAACAGTACTTTTAAAGATAGCCGCACATCCTACTTTGTTTTTGACTTTGGAGCCATCGGTATATATGTGGGCCCAATCTGGGTATTGTTCCAGAATATCATTCAGTTTTTCTACATAGTATAAGGGGTGTGTGTCAGATTTAGTGTGGGCAGCCAGTCTTAAAATGACTTTTGGTCGTTCCAATAGCCAAGGTGGATGTTTGGGTAGCTTGAATTCATGTATACTATTTTTGTCTATCAAACTGTCTGTAAGTGGTTTTATCATTTTTTCCATGTAAAGACCAAAAGGTTTGATAACATTTTCTTTTTTGTCAAACAGATGTTTATAGCTTGGGTTGAATGTGCATTGATAGTCCGAATTTGATGGATTGGATTTGAGTTTTAAGTAATATTGTATAGCTAATTTCTCACGTCTCAGTTTTAGAGGAGCCTCATGAGCTTCAACATATAGGCTTTCTCTGGGAGATGTTTTAAAGGCACCAAGAGCAAGTCTTAGACCTGTGTGGTGGATGGGGGCAAGAATTTTTAGGTAGGATTTCCTAGCCATACCATATATGAAACTTCCATAATCCAATTTGGATCTTATTAGTGTTCTGTATATTTTTAGGAGTGATATGCGATCTGCTCCCCATTCTGTGTTAGCTATAACCCGCAAAAGTTGTAGTGTTTTGAAACATTTTTGTTTTAAGTATTTCAGATGGGGAATGAATGTGAGTTTTTTATCAAATATTATTCCCAGAAATTTGTGTTGTTCAGTCATTTCTATTTCAGTTTCTTCTAATTTAAGTGTTGGGTCGTTGTGCATTTTTCTTTGATTACAAAAATGCATACACTTTGTTTTGGTTTGTGAGAGTTTGAAACCATTTTCAATGGTCCATCGATTTATTTTATTTATGCATATCTGCAGTTGACGTTCTGAGGTATGCATATTTTTTGATCTATGGCAAATTAAAAGATCATCTACATATAAGGAACCATCAACTTCATTGTTCAAACAGGTTACAATGTTGTTAATTTTTATGTTAAATAGAGTGACGGACAAGATGCATCCTTGTGGGACTCCTTCTTGAATTTTTGAGTCTGAGAGAGTCGATCCTATTCTTACTTTGAAGCTTCTGTCAGATAAAAAGTCTTTTATCAACAAGGGTAATCTGCCTTTTAGGCCAAGATTGTATAAGTCTTTCATTATTCCCTGTCTCCATGTAGTTTCGTAGGCCTTTTCTAAGTCAAAGAAAATGGCTATTACATGTTTTTTATTGATGAAAGCCTCTCTGATAAAGGTTTCTAAGCGAACTATGTTATCTATTGTTCCTCTTTTATTTCGAAAGCCACTCTGTAAGTTGGTAATTAAATTATTGATTTCCAGATACCAATTTAGTCTTCTATTTATTATTCTTTCAAATGTTTTGCATAAGCAGCTTGTTAATGTTATGGGTCTAAAGTTTTTGGGATCTGATTTGTCTTTTTCTGGTTTTGGTATGGGAATCACAATAGCCTGTTTCCAGCTATTAGGTAGTTTTCCCTTGAACCATATTTCATTAAAGATGTTTAACAAAAATTTAATGGATTTGGGGGGAAGTTGTTTTAAAAATTCGTAATGAATTTCATCAGGACCAGTAGCTGTATTATGTGATTCACTTACAGCATTTATAAGTTCGTCCTTCGTAAAAGAAAGATTGTATTCTTCTTTGTTATTTGAATTAAAATTTAGTTTATTATTCTTTTTTTCTGTATCCTGCTTAATTTTTTGGAAGAGTTGTCTGTAGTTTTTGTTAGAGGAATTATTTTCGAAAGTTTCCGCAAGTGTTTGTTATATCTTTTGTTTCTGTTATTTTTTTGTTATTTAATGTGAGATGGTTAAGAGAAGAAGATAAATTCTTTCCAGAGATTTTCCTTAGCATGTTCCAAACTTTTTTTGGTTTTGTATTATAGTTTATTTTGTTTACATAATCTTTCCAGGATTTCCTTTTGGCTTCCTTGATAACTCTACGTGCTACTGCTCTTTTTTGTTTGAAAAGATTTAAATTATGAGATGTAGGTTGAGAGTTAAATTTCCGTAGTGCTGCTTTTCGTAGTCTTATTGCCTTTTTACATTCATCATTGAACCATGGTCTTTGTTGTTTGTTAGATCCATTGCTTTTTGGTATGCATGCTCTTGCAATGTCTATTAAAGTTTCTGTGAAGTATTCGATGGATTTGCTGGAGACTTCTTTGTCTGATAGTTTTTGTTGGCATTTTTTTTTATATTCTCTCCAATCTGCTTTATTTAGCTTCCATCGATGAAGATGGTTTTCATTTGCTTTTGAATATGTCAAAATAATTGGAAAATGGTCACTACCCCATGAATCATCTAGAACATTCCAATCGAAATCCATAAGTGTAGACGAGTCACAAAGTGATAGGTCAAGCACTGAATAAGTGCTTGATGCAGGGTGTAGATATGTGTTAGATTTTTTATTTAGTAGGCATAAGTCATTGTTGTTAATGATGTTTTCAAGATTTTTGCCTTTTTTATCAGAGTATTTAGATCCCCATATAACGTTATGACTATTAAAGTCACCTAGTAATAAATATGGTCTTGGTAGTTGATCTATTAGGTTGTTTAAATCAGTTTCGCTTATGGGATTGTGTGGTGGGATATAAATGGAGCAGATGTTGATGGTTCTGTGTAGAGTGGCCTTTGTAGCAACAGCTTGGATATGGGTCTTCAATTGTATTTTACTTTGAGGGATATCATTTCTAATTAGTATCGATACGCCCCCTGATGCCCTTTGATTGGGGTTATGAATGTAATTATATTGTGTATAGTTTTTTATTTTAATTTTATCATCAGTTTTTAGGAAGGTTTCCTGTAAGCAAATGATGGTGGGGAGATGATTCGTTATAAGCAGAAGTAACTCATTTATATTTGGCTTTAAGCCACGACAGTTCCATTGTATAATTTTTTGAGTCATTCTGTCTTATTTGTATTTTGTTTTTTGTTGTGTTTTTAACCCTTGGCTTTCTTTTGGTTCTGTTTGTTTAGTTAGAGATGTTGCTTTTGTTTTTCCCTTTGATTCATTTGCTCTTTGTTTAGATGTAGACCATTCCCTTGTATGAGATGGGCTGATTGTTTTTTGATTGTTTTTGTCGGGACTTTTTAAGCTTCTCTGTCTTGAATGTCTTTCTTGACTATCAGTTTCCATCAGTTCAAAATTATTTTCATTTTCAATTAAAACAATTTCTGTTTTCTTTTTGCTGTGTTGATTTTTTAATGGAGATTTCCTTTTTGGATGTGAGGAGTTATTGAATTCGTTTGAGGTGTTTGGGAGATTTGGCATTTGCTGTTGCTTGTATTGTAATTTTTTTGTAACCTCTTTGGTTTCGACGATCTGGTATTGAGGATTTTCCTTTAGATCTGACTTGGTATCAGTTCTAGTTGTTAAACAGTTTAAATTTTTCTTTAATATCTCTAGAAGTGATCTTAATTCTTCTACCAGATCGGACAGATTATTTTGTGATGTTTCTTGTTTTTTAATCGAATTGTCTGTTCTTCTGACTATATTTGCATATGTTGATACGTTCAGAGAACTCTTGACTATTCTTCTTGCCTCCGGGTATGATATATTTTTTGTATGTTTAATCGAGGATATTTTTTTTTCTTTATTCCAGACTTCACATTCTTTCGAGTCTGCTGCATGATTTTGTTTGCAGTTGGCACATTTAACTGGGAGTTTACAGTCAATGTGATCCCCGATTTCTCCACAAACTTTACATATTGATGGTCTGGTGCATCTATCCTTATGGTGCCCGAACTTTTGGCAGTTGTGGCATCTCAGAGGATTTGGTATATATATTTCCACTTTTTCTCTTATATATCCAATTTTTATTTCTTCTGGAGGTTTTGAAGTATTAAAAATTAGGATATATGTGTTTGTAGGAATTATTTGGTTGTTTTTTTTAATTGATATTCTTTGAGCATCTATGACTCCTTGTTTTTTTAAATTATTTTTTATTTCATCCAGAGTACAGAGTGAGAGGTCTGGGCTTCTTACCACACCCTTTGAGGAGTTCAAGGAAGTGTGGGGGTAGGCCTTTATTTTAAGCTTGGCAAAATTGTTTTGATTCAGTAACGTATTTGCAGAAGTTTTATTTGAAACTTCTACCAAAATGGTTTTGTTCCTTAGTTTTTTTATTGAAGACGTTTTTGTTAGGGATTTCATTGTTTTTTCCACAATGAATGGAGACAGTTTGGTGATAGGTGTATCCTCTACTGATTCCAAGACAATAAATCTAGGAAATTGATTTTGGTCAAGATCATCGTCAGACTCAGTTTCAGAGTATAGGCTCTCTGAACTGTCTTCTATGTGGGGCCTTTTATTTTTATTTATAGCCATTGGATTTTTTTTTAAATTTCACCTTCCTTGCTCCCCACCCTCCTTGGAGCCCATCAGTGGGAGATGTTAGGGGGGAAACCCATTCGCCCTATTATCCCAGGGATACAAGGAAAGGTATACTCACACTAGTAAGTTGGCTGTTAGCATTTCGGTTTAACTTTGTTTTCACGACCCGTTTTTTATGAAAATGTCTGTTAAAAACCCTATCTGTAACAGCTTTTTCTTACTAGTAGATTGACCCTTGCCACCGCCTTCTAATACTTACTTATAATCTATCTCTTGTTTGTGGTAAAAGAATAGACCAGTTTTGTATAACATAAGTGTTTTAGATAGATGGGTTTTAATGCGAGTAAGTATTAGTGCTTGACGTGACTAGCCGATTGATCAGATCGGGCCTCTCCGACCACCCGTCTAGCCCAGGTAAGGGCCAAAGTGATGTGTTGCATTACCATGTCCTTTTTG
>OZ010602.1:12439343-12449343 GCA_963932145.1 Acanthosepion lycidas
AAATAACTTAAAAATCAGATCAAAAAGAAAACCTTTTTTGTGTAAGACACGAGACTTTGACGGAATGCAGGAATCTGACTATTCATATTTTCCTTCACAAATCGCAGTAACAGAGGAAGTTCTTCTTCGGTGAGGGGTTCAGTCATTTTGATGTTCTCACACAACAGGGCATATGCGTCAAGACGAATCTGAAAGAAGAAAAACAAGATATTTGTGGTGACAAAGGAGATAATTGTTTGTGATAAAAGATCACAGAATAAAAAAAACAAAAAACTTTTTTATCATACAGTGAATCATTCGAGTGTCTTTAAATACCAAGTAACTTTTAATGCAATATGTTTGGCATCTTTTTATTCATATTGATATCAATAGTTAAAATATATATGACTATTTTCTACCTGAAGAGTTCTAGAATTGGCTAAAAATAAAAACTAAAGCCCACAGGTCAAAATCTGCAAATCAGCAGAGCATCGGTTACAAAATTGTTCTTCACACACCTCAGTGATCCAGAAAACCACCCGTCCTGGCACTTAGGGCACTCTGCTTATATATAGTTCAGAAAGTCAATGATTGATTGAAATATCACAGAAATTTGCATAAAGTTTTCTGTATAAATTGATTGATACATTTTCTATGGCTTATCAATCCATTCAGGTTATTGAAAGTCAGAAAATATTTTTAGATTGTAAATATTTTTTTTGATGATGATAATGGTTTAGCGATACAAGTTTTACTAATTAACCCATAGCTGGGGGAGAAGAGGTGGATTCATACATTTCACAAGGGAATTTGTAGCTAAGTGAATATAAAAAACCCAAATGGAATTAGAATTCGGCTCTCCCATTAACAATTCCGAGCAGTTATCCATTTACCCCAACTGCACCTCCAAACTTACTGCACCTAGTATTCCCAAGTGGTCACCCATCTAGGTACTGACCAGGCTTGATTTTGCTTAACTTCAGTGATTGTAAGTGAACTGGTGTTTCAGCATGATGTAGGAAGGACAAGGTGTTGGCTGCCATTTTTCAATCATATTTACTTTGTTTTAATTTCAGTGGCTTTTTGTTGTACTAGTCAGTACAAGAGAGAGCCCAAAGTATAAGCATTACATATTGGGGATGTCAGAATCAATCAACGGGATAATGAATTGTCTTGGAAATACAAGATTAGGTTATGTCAGTTATTCCATGTCAAATACAAGTCTGATTAGGCAAACATCACGATGAATTGATAGATAAGTAAATATAGTTTGCATCAGTTAAAAAGGTAGACATTGGTTAGGTTGATACCCAAATCAGTGAGTATCTAGCTTGGCTGGTGACCCCTGCAGAGGATGCAGTCAACATATTCAAAACATCTCTAACAGGACAGGTAATGTAAATATTACTTACCTGACTTTTTAGATGAGTTAATGCATGAGTCAGTACTGAAAATGGAATCACTCGATTCCAACAGAGAACATCTTTGTCATTGTCTGTTTTTTGCAGTTGGTACAGGAGACCCAGGGATTTTGCCCGTCTCAAACACGTCAGGAGGGCACCAAGATTTTTGTAAAGTTCATGGCTTGAATCTGAGGGAGAAGAAAAAAATGGCAGTATGCACTGTTTTATTTATAGTGCACAACAAAACTTTAAACTCAGGTGAAAATTCCCAATTTATTATCCTCATATTCTGATGAAGTGTTGCAAAATCCAGAGCTTACATATCATTTTCAAAATGAGACACTGCACTATTTTCCTATGCCTGAAGCCAGAGCTTTTAATTATTTGTTTGATGGCTTCTTTATTCTTTTTAAACATGTCACCCCAAGCAAGGCAATAAAGCCACTAAAATATAAGGAGTTACTGAGTGTTAAAGAATATGAGAAAAAAAAACTATAAAGGAGAGAACATGAAAATCATGCAACGGTTAGATTTCAATCTGCACCTGACGTTTGCATTGTGCATGAAATTCAGAGTTGTGATACTGGTGATGAAAAAAATGTATATTTATTATTAATATAAATTATAGCTCTGTTATTATACATTGAGCACTATTTCATTAGAACCAACATTCAATGTGTGATATTTTGTATAACTTAAAACATTACAGTGAATTGTCATATTTAAAATATGAAATAGACAACCCCCACCACCATTTTTATTTTCAACTGTGTTTATGATCTCTATTGACATGTGCATTTGAGAAATCTTAATAAAGAAAATGGCTGACTCTTGTAAAGATAGAACATGGCAGAAGGAGTTGGGTACTTTCTGGAGCAGTTTCTTGTTCTGCTCCAGAAAGTATCCGACTCCTTCTGCCATGCTTTATGCTTATATATATATATATATATATATATATATATATATATATATAATCTTATCTTTATGTTTTCACCAAAATATTTATATACCATATTTTCCAGCTTGGAAGACGCACACTAATATTGTAAAAAAAATATTTCTAAGAAAAGAAAAAGTCATTCTCATACAACAACATATTCACCATGTGTCCCTCATATACTGGGGCCACATATTGTTTACTTTACTCACTCGTCCAATTTTGTTTGTATGGCAATGACATACTAGTCAACAGCAGAAAGGTTTTCGTTGCTGCTAGTAAACAGAGCATGTTTAAGCTTGTGGCTCAGCTCCAGGAAGGTTTATAGGCTTGGAAATACTTATAAGTATTGAGTAGTGAGGTTACGTCATATAAAAGACTAAATTAGATGGAAAGCTAACATTATAGCATAATGACTCAACATACAAATCCCTGTCCGTATTAGTCAAGCCAATTAGGTGACTGTCCAAGCTTACTTGAGATTGGGAATTGACTTACATTTGTCTTAGAAGATGCACTTGTATCTTTCAGGATATTTTTTAGGAAAAAAACTGCATCTTGTAAACTGGAAAATATGGTATATCTTATCTTTATATTTACATCCAAATATCCTTACAGGCCATATTTAATTAAAAAAAAAAAAAAAATACTCTGCCCCTGCCAATTTATTAAGTAAATAATAATAATAATAAAAGCTTGATGATTATTACTTTGTTGGGATTTTTCAACTGGTCCAATAATGCTGAGCATGTGCTCCAAGACATGTTGGCTGCTCTTCAATAATTTGGGAAGAATATACTGTGGAAAGAGAAACGAAAGAGATTAGCGCATATATACATAACCAAAATTAAAAAAAAAAAAAATATTCAGCAATTCATCATATCAAATTTAGGCCATTATATGAGAAGAAACCTCAAGGTATCCAAAATACACTCTTTCAGATTACCTTTGGAAATTCTTCTACGTGCCATGTCCCTTCAGGATGTAAACAATCATGGCTCTTCACAATTTCCTGTCATTTGTAGCTCTTAGTAAATTTTGTCTTTTTGTTATCTCTCCTAAACCTTATTCAGGCATACATTTACTCAAGTTCACTAGGTAGGTTATGCCTTGTTTTTTTGTCTCGCCCATCCTCAATCTATCCTGTGAGTATCATATTTTCCAAGCCCTCTTTCCTCATTATGTGCCTTAGGATTTCAACTGTCTCTTCCTGATGTTAAGTATAAATGTCCTTTTCGTTTCCATTTTCTCTACAATTTTATTGCTGCTCACATGTTCAGAAGATGGTATCCTCAGCATCCTTCTGTAGAACCACATTTCTGTTTCATCAATTCTCTTCTTCATTTGTGAGGAGCTTGTCCAGCATTCACTGCCATATAGGAGAACTGATATTGCATAACAGTTCAGTACTCTTTTCTTTGTTTCTAACAAAATTTTTCTGTTTCTTAATACTTTGCTTGGCTTTTGGAAGGTACTGTCCAGTATTCCAATGTGCCTTTGGAATTCACTGTCGCACTTTCCATCCTCTGTTAAAACACTTATCATCTAAATTCTTTGAGTTGTGTTTGAAGTAGAACAAGAAAAGCATTTTGTTGACTCCTGGATACAATAAATTTGTAAATGGAAGTCTCATGGAAATCTATTTACATTCAATATTTACAGTATTAGGGAATTAGTCTAGGTATGAGTACTGGCCATCTACAGCATTTGTATAATCATAAACGTACCATGTAAGTAAACTTTGCATGCAACATTCATGAGAATAGCAACATTAACTGTTTCTTTTAAAGGAAACTTTCAGCATTTTTTGGCTGAGCAGCCAGTCTTGCTGTCAGTTGAGATTTCTAAAATCTTTCTCTTAAAACAGTTTTACAGGAAAATAGGTTTCTCAAAATCCAGTAGCAGTTCTTGCTCTTTTCAGTATTGTTGGAAGTTTCTGTCCTTGCTTTTTGTTTGAGGTCATGTGGAAGGATCTTATTTCATTATCCTCACTTCAAGTTACATATGCTAACCATTTTAGTTGTTGCTGCTGTTGAAAGTCCTCAAGTGATATAATTTCTATTATTTAGTACAGTTCTATATGATTCTGTAGCGTCAGTTCACAAGGCTTGAAAGAGGATGGTCCTTGCTAAGACCTAATGTAAATTGTGGCATACAAGCTGACCTCAAGAGTTTTAGCTTAAAATTTTTAGTTAGGTCCATACCTACCATATAGGTCAAGTCCAAAATATGTGGTAGGGTTCTAGTGACTCAAAACTTAGGCCTTCCGGTAAATGAAGTTAGCCTACATTGTGTGTGTGTATGTATGTGTATATATATATATATATATAACCTGTGCCAAAAGGTCACACCACTTAGTTGTATATTTAGATACTAATGATATATTTGGATTGTATAGCAAACAACCTACAACACACATCAATAGGTACTGTAAATTGCAGTGTTTCTCAACCTTTTTTTACTTAAGGGCACCCTTGCAGCATAAGTAAAACTCTGGGGCTTACTCTAAATTTTAATACGGAAAAATTAGTCATGAAATTTGAAAATAGGAAAATACTAAAGAAGTCTTTTGAAATAAGCATTTATTTTTAAGACATTACATTCTATATTTAATGATGCTTGGGTGAAACCTGTGCTTGATGTGCTTAGGCTAATTTTTTTAATGTTACACCTGATGTTATGCATCGAGGAAGTCAAAAGATTAAGGAATTTAGCATTTAGTTTGCAATACCTAATGACAAAGATTTGACAAAGACATGGAAGCCATGTGTTTGGTGTCTCTAGATTTTTTAAATATAAAAATAATTAATAAATTACTCTTCTGTTAACTTCTGTGCTGGAAAGTGTCTTTGGATTCTATCAGTGCAGAATGGTTCATGCTATTCCTCTTGATAGAAAAGTATTTTTATTTACTTTATTCATTTTATATGGCAGGCAACAATGACACATTTCTTGTTTTTGATAAACAGGTTGAAATGCTCCTCTTATTTTGTCTTTCATTTTAATTAAAGCATTCCAATCATTCTAATTCCCTTGAGCAATTAATCTTCATTCTCTCCTTTTCTTTTTAAATAACTTTTCCACAGGATGGAAGATCAAGTATTCCTGTAAACATTGCATTTTATCCACATTTTAAACGGAAGCAAACCACTTGGTTCTGTAGAAAATCATAAAAGCAAACTACTTACAGGAATATGACATCACCATTAGCTTCTCTGTTTAGAGCAGGTTTTCTCAGCCTTTTTTTTTTTCTTTTTTTTTACTTCAGGGCCACACACTTGTAGAATAACTAAAACTTTGGGTCGCACTTTAAATTGGGAAAAATTAGTCATGAAATTTTGCTTTAGCATTCTCAAACAAGATCAGTTTTCATTTAAAGGGAAAAATCTACTTTTTTTTTTATAGAGGTCGATAATAACTGATTTAAATCCCTCGAGGAAGGTAAGAGGGAAAGGATTATCCACTCCTTAAAGATTAAAGAATTTAGTAACCAGTTTAAAATATCAAATGACAAAGACTTAGACATAGAAGCCATGTGTTTGGTGTCTCTAGCTTTTTAAAAATAAAGATCTTTTAAATATAAAAATAATTCATAAATTACTCTTGTGTTGGAAAGTGTAGAGTAGAAATGGAAGATCTCATTAGATAATGGGGTACTTCGACAGGCAGACACTAGAGGACATATGTTATCTCCTTCAGTGTTATATAAACAGCTGACTGGCCATGGGCCGAGTATATTTGTATCTCGTTGGTACAAGAATAAAGTAATTCAGAATTACAACTACCATTGTTGTTGTGGTTATTTTACACAAAAGGTTCATCTTTCATTTTACTTCTTGGACTAATTGGTACAGAATGTCGATGTTTTGTTAAAAGATCATTCTTTTCTCAACTATGAAAGCCTATGTCATCAGCAGATCTCCCCACCACCTCAGCCTCTGTATATTGGCTTTGGGAGGGGAACCAGAAACTTTTGTTTTCTGATAGTAGATTCATTGATAGCTGATAATATTAGCCATTTCCTTACAAGGAAACATTTGGCATTTGTTTACCTAACATTTGTGGTAGTATTGAACATCAACATCTTGATCATGTCATTATTTTCTTGATTTACATGTGGTATCCATTTTAATTGTTGTTGCTATTGATAGTCCTCATGTTGTTTCTGTTATTTGATAGAGTTCTTTAAATCACTCCCCTATTTTCATTTAATATTAAAGCATTATGCAACTAGGCAAGATCAGTACTATTTGCATCTGAGTAAGAATTAGCCAACCAGAAACTCCAACTTTGTAGATAAGACCGAGGAGATATCCTTTGAAGGTCGTTTAAAAAACAAAAAAACAAAAAAAAAAAAAACAACAAAAAACAAACAAAAAAAACAACAAATAAAAAAAAAAAACAACAAATAAAAAAAATAAAAAAAACACATACAAATGGTGGAGACTGTTACATTTTACAAGAGAGTTTTTTTATTTTCATTTTACACCTGGAAACTCCCTGCAAATGATTGGGAATTTCAAACTATTTACTAAGAGGAAAAAAAAATACAGAAAACATATTCCTTTCAAACTAAATTAGAATTTCACTTACCTCGGTGATGTGGACATTGAGGCTGGAATCAGCAGGTTCTGTGCATAAGAAATCAATCACTGGCTCCACCCACTGCTCACACCAAATTTCCTTCCACTGACCATCCAATACTTGGGGCACAGATCCTTTATGACAAACTGAATCAGTCAACTGGTTGGGATTATCTTTACTGGACTGACTTTGCAGGAGTTCATCTTTGTGTTTTAAAAGTAATTTTTCATACAATTCACTTGCCTGAACAATGAGAGAAAAAAGTCTTTTTATAGGTTTCAAGTATCTGTCTATATTTCTGAGATGTAACTATTTACATTGTTCAGACTATTATCCTTATCTTTATTGTCATATTCACAATGTTTTGGCTCTTGTACACTCCAGTCTTCTTCTGGTGATATATGTTAGAATTTCGAACTGAACCCTTTATTTATTCAACTGGGGTAGATTGTTCTAGTTCCACATGCCATGCCTTTTCTGGATACCTCAGTTTCAGTTAATCCCCTTTAGTAACTCAACTCTACAAGTTTTTGTTCACCTCTGCTGTGACCAGATATTGAACTCACAATTCTTTGGGACAAGTCCTTTTACCACCCAGTTTATCCACTGGGCCCAGTGGATACAAGTGTTGGTTAAAGTAATCCAAGACTTTGGACTTTGTGAACTTTTATTATATATATATATATATATATATACTAGCTGAGATACCTGGTGTTGCCTGGTATACATGGCAGCAATTGTATAACTGCACCCCACCCTGTCTAGAAATGTCTGTCTGCATTCACGCTTGCATGTATCACCCATTGGTATACTAAGCTACTCCCCTCTCCATATTTTTTATGGTATATCCTTGAAAGTATTTGATTGTTCTTAAGAAAGGAATTCCATCAATAAAACCTTCTTGTGTGGTCGTTGCTCAAGATTAAATTGTTTCAATGTTTTAGATATTCAGTAAATTTTCTATGGCTTTCAAATAGTATGGCATTGTTCACAAATTTAATAATGGAACAAAAATAGGGATGAAGCATCAGAGCTTGATTTCATTGCCAATTTAGGATAGAATCATACAAAGAAACTATTGGCTAAATGGCAAAA
This sequence comes from Acanthosepion lycidas, assembly GCA_963932145.1. Classification (NCBI taxonomy): domain Eukaryota; kingdom Metazoa; phylum Mollusca; class Cephalopoda; order Sepiida; family Sepiidae; genus Acanthosepion; species Acanthosepion lycidas. Next base: position 12,447,342 of record OZ010602.1, read on the forward strand.
GCCAATTTTCAACTGAGTTTGTTGCAAATTTCATTCACTTAACTGAAATAATCTAAATTGAACATTCATGCAAGACAATCTGTGTCATATGTAATTTACATGGCAAATTTGGCAAGCATCAGATGAAAAACCAAGGAGTTAGGGTCAAAAAGTTATTCATTATAGCGTCCAAACTTACAGCACCTGGTATTCTCAAGTGGTCACCCATCTAGTTACTGACCAGGTGTAACATTCCTTAAGTTTGGTGACTGTACAAGAACTGTTGTTTCAATGTGATATAGCCAAGTAGAAGGCTTAGAGTGTAACAATACATTTCACTGCTTAACCGCATATATATATATATATATATATTTTTTTATAGTTCTTTATAGTCATTCAAATCGTCATACAAACCTGTGTACTTTTTCAAAATTAAAATCATTGCTTTTTCAGCAATCATTGCAAAATTGTCAGTCAGAGTGAAAATCTCTTCTTTCGGATTCTGACAATTTTAACAAACGTTTCTCGTAAAGTAATGATAACTGTTTATTTGTTTTACACATTTTTGACTTACAAAAAGTTTCTTCAGAATGCTCTTTTCTCAGTGGTTTATTCCCAGACATCTTTTAGTTATTGAATTCATTTTTTATGTTTACATGTGTTGTGAATAATGCAAAGAATCAATTCAGTTGTCCAAAGATCTTGTTTTTGTCAGGAGGAGGAGGTTTTGGCCAATGTAATCCGATTATTTATTTTTTCTGATGATAGTTAGATTTGTTTATTTTATGACATGTCAACAGTTCGGTTATTTATTGTTGAATTTTGTTTGGGGCACCCAGTGAGGATCAAACTCACTACTCAGTAGCAATGGTCAACTAGACTAGCCTTGCTTGCCATTAACCTTAAAATTAACTTGATTTAACTCATATTTTATGTTTACATGGGTTTTGAATAATGTGCAGAATCAATTCAATCATCCAAGGATATTTTTGGATTCATGGTTTGGTTTCTTTTGTTGTACGTCATATCAACACCTCAATGGGTCATTTAATGCTGACAACTTTTTTTTTTTCCTGGTAATATTTTTGTTTGGTCAAAAATCTATTTCTGTTAATATTTTTTCCTCAAAAATGTATAGCTGGTAATATTATTTTTCCAAAAATGTATTATTGGCAATAGTTTTTTTTTCAAAAACATATTGTTGGTAAAAGTTTTTTCTTCAAAAACTTATTGCTGGTAATATTTTATAATGCTTTTTACCTCAGTTTCGGGGTTAACTATTTTCCCATAGCTGAGCCCCTAACAGGTGCTACCACTCTGGGTCAGGGTGGACCTGGGAACACCAGTAATTAAGAGGTGGTTCCATGCTCCTCAAAACCTCCTGATCAGAGACCTTGCTGTTGGACGTAGTTTATCGTCTTACCCAGTATATGGATGCAGTTTATCGTCATACCCAGGACGTGGATGTAGTTTATCACTTTACCCATTACGCGGATGCAGTTTATCGTCATACCCAGGACGGTTTTGGATTCATCTTGTTTTTCTCAGTACGTAATCATTTTAATGATCAACAGATAATAAAAGATTGGACTCTCAATTATAGTAAAAATGTGAAGGTTATTTTTAAGATCTGGGAATGCTCAAAAATATTTCTATATAAATTAACAGCAAGTGCTTCTTCATTTGGTCACTTTTGCTTATGTTTCATAGGAATACACCACTTTGTATATAATCATCAAAATGAATTCCTTTTTGCTTAGTTAATAAATCCTATGCTTTGGTTGCATAAATATCTCACATATATAAAATATCCATCAATGAGAAAGGAAATACTTACATATGAAGCCAATTGTTGTTCTCTCACTTGTAGAAGAATGAAGTTGGCAATATTTGATTCCAGCTGCAGAACAGTATTTGCTCCAAGATAATCTACAAGGCAACAAAGGGCTCCATATTTTCCTTTGCTGGACCAGCTGACATCTTGAAGGAGACGATTTGTCAAGGCACACATAAATTCTAAATT
>OZ010602.1:12458305-12535805 GCA_963932145.1 Acanthosepion lycidas
GTTTGACTTAATACTCTCATTCCTGTCAAACCGTGTATTCAAGGTTGTTCTCAACGGACTCTCCTCCAGCTCCTATACCATGAACGCAGGTGTTCCCCAAGGCTCCATCCTAGGCCCTACTCTGTTCCTTATCTTTATCAACGATCTTCCTGACGTCATACTGCCAAAACTAACCTGGCCGTTTGTCTCGAAAAGGACCTCAATCGATTGTGAACTGGGGCAGGAATTGGCTGGTTAACTTTAACGCCTCATAAACAAAACTACTCTCTATTACTCACCACAGAGATCCTTCCCTGCCCTCCATTAGAATGTCTGATGCTCAACTTCTCGAGACCACCTCTTTGTGGCTGCTCAGTCTCACATTGTCTGCTGACCTAAGATGGAGCAAATACATTTAGTCAATTGCTTTGTCCACCGCTAGAAAAGTTGGTTCCCTGTGCCATGCCAAGAAATTTTTCTCCCCGGAATCGATCCTTCAAATCAACCATTCACCCTTGCATGGAGTATTGCTGCCATATATGGTCTGGAGCTCCTCCTGTTTGCCTCAGGGTTCTTGATAAGATCCAGAGACGGATATGCAATGTAATTGGCCCTGTTCTGGCATCTCGTCTGCAGTCACTCTCTCACAGACATTTCGTTGCCTCTCTCTGTCTTTTTTACAAATACTTTCATGGTAATTGCTCCAATGAGCTGCTTTCTCTGGCTCCCAGCCTCTATGAGTTCAAGCGTCCTACGAGGCTGGCATCCTGCTCTCACCCTTTCACTGTTGAAACTGTTAAATGTAGCCGTCTTTTCTACTCCAATAGCTTCATATCTCACACCTCTCTCTCCTGTGGAACTCATTTCCCTTTTCTTGTTTCCCTGATAGCTATAATCTCCAACTATTCAAATGCAATGTCAATCGGCATCTCCAGTTGCCTTGATCTATCCACTATCCTTCTCCCCATCCTTCCTCTATCACTACTATCTGCTCTTGCTCACAATCCTCTGTAACCCCTTGCGTGCTAGTGGCTTTCTGCCTTGCTTGGGGTGAAATGCTTAGGAAAAAAAAAAAAAAAAAATTATTATGTATATATAAAGTGGACATTGAAGTGGACACTCAGAGGCGAGACGCAATCGTCAGGCCATACATAAGCTCTATCTCTGATAATGAACACTTAACCCATAAATAGAGCATATATCAAAACTATATTTTATCATACACACACACAAAACAAAAAAAGGACACAAGAAGAACCTAAGGAATTTGTTGGTCCAAGATGATGAAAAACAGATTATCACTATTAGATCAATTACTTATTCATCTGTGATTAGTTATTAATCTGTATATTTAATCTTGTAAACAAATGACATAAGAGAAGGAGGAGGATACCTTTACAAAACACTTACGCCAAGCAACAGCAGCCTCACTGTAGACACCAATCACATTTTGGAAAATGTTTCTGGCACTTAATCGCACGGCCTGCAAAAAAAAGAAAAAAAAAAAGAAAAAAAAAACTTTTTTTTAAAAAAATGCATGATTAACTATTAGTATTTTTTAATATGATTAGTTTATCAGTAGCATAAAAAAAAGACTGACATAGTTAAGTAACTTTTGCTTTTGCATTGGTTACAGTTTCTGTACAGGTAATCTAGGATTTTTATTTACACAATTCTACAGTCATATGAAATAATTCTACTTTTTAAATCATGAAGTAAAAACAAAAATATCCAAAGAAATCCAATGCAAAACAAATAAAAAGCAATATATTTGTATTTTGGTTATTTAATGCCGACAACATTTTTAGGATAGATTTGTATGAATAGAATATGTATTCTTTGGTTTAGATTGGTTTGGTTTATTTTCTTTTATGGCATATCGACCTTAATGGGTTATTTGATTGCCGACAAAATTTTTTTATTGATGGTAATATTTGGTTTCGTCAAAAATCTGTTTCCGGTAATATTTTTCCTTCAAAATCATATTGCTGGTAATAATTTTTTTCAAAAAAGTATTGCTGGTAATAGTTAACTATTTGCCCATAGCTGGGATCTTGACGGGTGCTACCACCCTGGGTCAGTGTGGACCTGAGAACATCACCAATTAAGAGGTGGTTCAATGCTCCTCAAAACCTCCTGATCAGAAGCCTTGCTGCTGGATGCAGTTTATCATCTTACCCAGGACGTGGATGTAGTTTAACGTCTTACACAGTACACGGATGTAGTTTAACGTCTTACCCAGGACGATAAAAACAAAGGGGAAGAAAGAACAGGGACAAAAAAAATTATTTGTCACTGTAATGTGATGACTCAAAAAAATCAAAAACATCATCTAAGTGGTTATCGCTCCTCAGAGCTCAATCAAAGACAAAAAATAAACATGTGCACAATGCCTAAAGGAAGTGTTATCAGAGAATCAGCAATAGAAATCATAGACATATTAGCTCTTCAATAAAATAAAAGAGAATGTCAGTGTGTCACACTTTTTCAAATTTACTCCTAAAGGCCGTAGCCCAACATATACCATTTTGGAATCAGGCAGGCCATCTCCATGAGCAAATTAAAAACATTCTGGGCCAAATCTGGATCTGCAATCCTGAAATTTTGGATTCCCAAATTTTCATTACTGTAATTATTTTCAGTGATTTTTTGTGACAAATTTGTACGATATTTTTATAACTTGGAAATAAATTTGGGAATAATCAAAATTAATTGCAAAATCTAGTAAAAGTCATTCACAAAGTAAAAATAAATGTTTATATGGAAAAGTAAGGACCTATGGACATCAAATTGTTTTTAAATTAAGTAGCGACAGAGGAATTATCATTGAACTTTGAAAAGGTAAGCTTAAATATTAATGCAATACTTGATTGCAGCGATCAATTTTGAGTTCCTCTGTAGTTTATTGTTGCCTTATCACATCTACTTGTCCCTAACTATTGTGTTGAAGGCCCAACCAAGAACCCACTGCAGGAGCTAACAAATGCTGCCGATAGGGTAGCTTTTAAGCTAGTAATGTATTATCTGTGATTTATATTTTAGTATTTGTGGCATCAGGTTTAATCATTTGTAAAAGTCCTGGTGTAAATCAATAAATCTTCTTCAAGATATCACAGTTCCATAACTGGTACGTATTTTAAATAAACTTACATCTGAATGGTCTTCCCAAGCAGTCCATATATAATCAAGGATTTTGGACAAAGTTCCTCTTTCTTCTGTCAGCAACACTAGGTTTTCTTTAACGACTTTGTCGGCTTTCAAAGCTGCTCTAGAGAAATAAAGACATCAAAATGTATAAAGATGATGAAAGATGAAACATTTGGTTTCTCTATCATTTCAAATGGTTATCCCACTTGTAAATAATAGCTTCATTTTGCCTTATAAAAATGAAGGATTTTCCGATATACAGAGAGATTGAAAAGTAACTCCCTATTTCATGTATGATGGATTCTCCTGCCAAACGATAATTTTTACATGAAGGGAGAGTCCATTATACATAAAATAGAGAGTTACTTTTCAATCACCCTGTAGAATGGCTGTTGGAATCATGGAACATCATGCATATGTGTTGAAGTGGTTTGGTTTGTTTTACAGCATATCAACCTTTAATGGGTGATTTAATGCTGACAAGATTTTTACTGCTGGTAATAATGATTTTTTTTTTCAAAAAGTATTTTTGGTAATATTTTTTCCAAAAAAGGTATTGCTGGCAATAATTTTTTCTTCAAAAATGTTTTTCTGGTATTAAAACCTATTTTTACACATTTTGACCCCAGTTTTGGGGGTTAACTATTTACCCATAGCTGTGACCCTAACAAATGCTACCATCCTGGGTTAGGGCGAACCTGCAAACACCAGCAATTAAGAGGTGGTTCCATGCTCCTCAAAAATGTTCTGAAAGCAAAGGAAATGTTTGTCGCAGATTAATTCCACAACACAGAGAACAAATCACTCTAAGTTCAGACTTGAATTATCAGGGGCAGAAAGAAATGCCGAAAACTTGATTTGCAGGTTCTATCTCACCAATTCCAATGCATATAACCAATCAGAAAGATAACTCACTTCAAGTTAATTGAGTTACTTAGTTAAAATTCTTTAAAGAATATACATCTAAAATATTAAGAGCAATGCTAAAATGAAGCCAAAAATAGTTCATTTGTATAGAAAATTACAAGAGTACCAACTTTCAGCTTCATATTTTCTTAAGTTTCAAATTATAAGGTGTCAAAATCAACAAAGCTATGATTTTGGTATAAGTTGTTCTAAAAATTTTTTTTAACCCTCTGACAGAAGTTTGTCCACAAAGAAAAAAAAAAGAAAGAAAGAAAAAAAAAAAAAAGAAAGAAAGAAAAGAGTAAGAAAGAAAGAAAGAAAAGAGTAAGAAAGAAAGAAAGAAAAGAGTAAGAAAGAAAGAAAGAAAAGAGTAAGAAAGAAAGAAAGAAAAGAGTAAGAAAGAAAGAAAGAAAAGAGTAAGAAAGAAAGAAAGAAAAGAGTAAGAAAGAAAGAAAGAAAAGAGTAAGAAAGAAAGAAAGAAAAGAGTAAGAAAGAAAGAAAAAAAAGAGTAAGAAAGAAAGAAAAAAAAGAGTAAGAAAGAAAGAAAAAAAAGAGTAAGAAAGAAAGAAAAAAAAGAGTAAGAAAGAAAGAAAAAAAAGAGTAAGAAAGAAAGAAAAAAAAGAGTAAGAAAGAAAGAAAAAAAAGAGTAAGAAAGAAAGAAAAAAAAGAGTAAGAAAGAAAGAAAAAAAAGAGTAAGAAAGAAAGAAAAAAGAAAAAAAAAGAAGGAAAAATTGCAATGCAACTCACCCCATCTTAGAAGTCCATAGAGCCAAACATTTGCATCCAAGAAGTTTACAAGCTGAACTTTCACTCCTGGAAATTTTGAAATAATAATAATAATAATGAAAACTTGTTTGATTTCAATAAAATATCATCTTCATTTAGGTTGTTAAAAAAAACAGATTTCAACGATAACATCATTAAAACTGTCACAATATCAATTATGTGCCTTATCAGGAGAGGAGAGGCATGGCTAAAATAGGAAACAATGGGATGGGGGAAGAGAGAGAAGTAGAGAGTGGAAGAGGGAGAGAGAGGTGGGAAGAGAGAAGTAGATTAAGAGAAAGGGGAAGAGAAGTAGAGAGGGTGGAAGGAGAAAAAAAGTAGAGAGGGTGGAAGGAGAAAAAAAGTAGAGAGGGTGGAAGGAGAAAAAAAGTAGAGAGGGTGGAAGGAGAAAAAAAGTAGAGAGGGTGGAAGGAGAAAAAAAGTAGAGAGGGTGGAAGGAGAAAAAAAGTAGAGAGGGTGGAAGGAGAAAAAAAGTAGAGAGGGTGGAAGGAGAAAAAAAGTAGAGAGGGTGGAAGGAGAAAAAAAGTAGAGAGGGTGGAAGGAGAAAAAAAGTAGAGAGGGTGGAAGGAGAAAAAAAGTAGAGAGGGTGGAAGGAGAAAAAAAGTAGAGAGGGTGGAAGGAGAAAAAAAGTAGAGAGGGTGGAAGGAGAAAAAAAGTAGAGAGGGTGGAAGGAGAAAAAAAGTAGAGAGGGTGGAAGGAGAAAAAAAGTAGAGAGGGTGGAAGGAGAAAAAAAGTAGAGAGGGTGGAAGGAGAAAAAAAGTAGAGAGGGTGGAAGGAGAAAAAAAGTAGAGAGGGTGGAAGGAGAAAAAAAGTAGAGAGGGTGGAAGGAGAAAAAAAGTAGAGAGGGTGGAAGGAGAAAAAAAGTAGAGACGGTGGAAGGAGAAAAAAGTAGAGAGGGTGGAAGGAGAAAAAAAGTAGAGAGGGTGGAAGGAGAAAAAAAGTAGAGAGGGTGGAAGGAGAAAAAAAGTAGAGAGGGTGGAAGGAGAAAAAAGTAGAGAGGGTGGAAGGAGAAAAAAGTAGAGAGGGTGGAAGGAGAAAAAAGTAGAGAGGGTGGAAGGAGAAAAAAGTAGAGACGGTGGAAGGAGAAAAAAGTAGAGACGGTGGAAGGAGAAAAAAGTAGAAAGGGTGGAAGGAGAAAAAAGTAGAGAGGGTGGAAGGAGAAAAAAGTAGAGAGGGTGGAAGGAGAAAAAAGTAGAGAGGGTGGAAAGAGAGAAATAGAAAGCAACAGGGAGGGAGGAAGGAGAAAGAGAGAGGGAGGGAGACGGATGAAGGTGAGAGAAAGAAACAGAGAAGGAGGTGTGTGTGTATATAATTAAAAAAACAAAAAAAAAAACACACAGACCACTTAAAGGTTCCATTGTTATAATTTATTTCACCAGAGATTCTCTGGATCATCCGACCTCACTTCCAAGGATGAAAAAAATTTTTCATCCCTGGAAGTGGATAATCCCAAGGAAAATTTTTTTCATCCTTGGAAGTGAGGTCTGATGATCCAGAGAAAAAGAAACTCTCTGGTGAAATAAATTATAACAATGAAACCTTAAAGTGGTCTGTTTTTCTTTAAATTAAATTATTTGCTCTGATTTAACATTGTGCTCTCTGGATTTCATCCTTGGGATTAGCCATACAGATTACCAAGATTTTCATTACATATATATATATATATATATATATATATATATATATATATATAAAATTTATCACCAGGAATTTACAGCTGCTTCATCATCACGAGTGCTGATGTATATTTCTTAAATATTTAATCCCGAGATTAACAGAGAGCTAACAAATACAATTTACCTTGCAATTGTAGAGAACAGTTGGTCTAAAATGGCATAAAGAAAGATGGAATTATCTGGAACTGTCTGGGTGGGCTGGACAAGTTCTGTTGGGGATGCCAAAGCCAAAACAGCAAAAATCAAGGAGAGAGAAGAGGAGGCAGGCAGATTGGCAAGCAACAACCCAGAGTGGGTTTTCTCTTTGAACCAGAGTGGAAACTGACAGTTTGTCTTATCAAGTGCCACTTGCTGAAATAAGGGAGACAACTGCAAAGAGAAAAAGTTCATTAAAATCAGAAATTTAAGTCAGAGGATTTTAGCTTTTCATTTACCAAGAAGTCTTGGAAGAATAGAATAAATCATGTGTCCAGTTTAAAATAAATTTTAACGACATTAAAATAAAAGAAAGAACTTTTGTTCGTAAATAAAATGATATTTTACATTTAATGACAATACAAACTCATCTCATTAATTAATTCTTCTGTTAATTTGTGCTTTTGCTAATTTGTTTTTTTTTTTTTTATGTCAGTTGTGCTCAGTTGCCCTGAATTCTACTGCCTGACCCACAGATTGAACTCACAACAAGTGGTACAACTTAGCATTCAGCACACTGGAGATGAAAATTGCTGTAGATTTCTCTCTCTTTACACACTGTAGGGTCGCTATAAATAAACATTTGTCAACTGCTACTTTTTGGAAACTTTGTCAATTCTGTTTGTTGAGAATTTTGTCAGTTACACTTAACTATAACCAATTCCTCTAGAAGGTTTTTATCTCTACTTTCAAAAATGTCATCATCATCATCAGGTCAAGCAAGTTCGACATTCCATGACATGTTGATTCCATCCCTTCCTATTGTCCATTGCATTTGGAAGCTCATCCAGTCTGCATCCTGTGTCTTCAATCAGATAGTCAATGTACATCCTCTTTGATGGACCTTGTGTTCTTTTTCCATGCGATGGTATCCAGAGTAGAATGTCTCCAGCTAGTTCTTTACTATGCCAGTAGTGACCAACAAATCTTAGTCTTTGTTGGTGTATTAATTTGCTGATGGGAGGTATGTTGCCACAGAGCTCTTTCATTCTTTGGTGATCTTTCCAGCATTTGTTTAGTGCAGCTGGAAGCATTCGTGCGTGAGCCCCATCTAACCTATTTTCCAGTTTGCCTGTTAGTGTCCAGGTTAAGGAGCCATAAGCAGAGATGGACCCTACTGTAGCTCTGAAAAAATTTCTCTTCAGTTTGTCTGGAAGATACAAATTTCCAAATTTTGTTCATTCCATTAAGCGCTCCACAGGTTTTTCCCAGTGTGATGTTGACATCATTCTCAGTGGAGGCAAAAATGTAAACAACTTAATAATATTCATGATCCAATCAGAAATCTCCAAGGAAATCTAAAACTGGTATAATTTACATTTTGCAAGCACTTGACTTAATGCAGAAGGACTTTATTTTTAATGAAAGAAAATTGTATCACTGACTTGGTTCCAAGATCAAAACAGAGGAATAGTTGTTTTGCACAACCCTTTTTATTTATATTGCTTTTTTAAGTTTTTGAATATAGAGACATTCCAACTTACCAACAAGGAAAAGTCATCTTTGTTCCATAACTGTAACAAGGTTACCAAAACCATTGAACCATTAGTTTGGCAATCAACCAAAATTCTTTCTGTAGAACGTGGAAAGAAGATGAAAAAGAAAAAAAAAAGAAAGAAAGAAAAAGAAATCAAGGGTGTAATAAAGTATTTTTAGCAAACAGGAAAAAGTGAAGGAAAAAGAGAAAAATGTGGGTGAAGAGAGAGAAAAATTAATCACCTTCTTGAACAAGTTGGCAGGCCAATTGTGTGATGTCTTCCAATAACAAAAGTGTTTCTTCATCTTTGGAATGCACAATGTCAGTGAAGACGTCAGAGAACTTCTGCAACATTTTATTGATGGCTTTACAGGCGGCCAAGCAATGATGCATTGCCTCATTGCACTGGACAACAGGCAGATTCAAAAACCTGAAAAGGAATTTGAAACAGAAAAGGGAGAGCTAATAGTTTCAACAGCTCCTGCACTGTAACCTTGTACGCTCGGCAACCACACTTACAAATAACCCGTAGCATAATGGTAAGCCCGTTTAGCAAACCAAGATTGTCTCCTTTTACTATGGCCTTGTGCCAGGACAAAAGAGGATTTTGTTTTTGAGCAATGATTAGCAAACTAATCTTAAAGACTCACAGCTGTAATGAGTTTGATTGTTGGATTGCCACAACACTGCAGCCTTTTGTCAGACTTAGCTAAGGGTACTTCAAAGCATAGAGCAGTGCTTCTCAACCTTTTTCAGCCCATGGACCATTTTTTTTCTTCAAATAAATTCAAATGGACTACTTTTACTTTTAGGCAGTTCAATTTTCACACTAAAATACTCAATGACAAGATAAAATAGTCTATTTACACTTTAAAATTTATTTTAGTAAACAAGGAACAATACAGGATATCAAAATCAATTTTGATGGTGTCAGTCAGTCCATTCAGCTACTGACTACCTTGATCTTGGTGTTTCTCACACAAAATATCATAATCAATTTTGATGATGCCATTCAATCTTAGTCTGATAGTTCCTCTGCTGCTGAGATTTAATTTATTTCTTTTTCTACTGAAAATATCCACAACAGCCAAAAATCCAGATACCCCCATCCATGTGGTAGGGAAAGAAATGATGCTTGCTTCTACATGTTGAAAAATATTTGGGTGCGAGTCCTTTATTGATACGTAGGCAAAGAAACCTTAATAGCATTATATAAAACCTATGCAATTTCAAAATTTTCAAATATAATGGACATGTGTGCAATTAAACAAAATATTATACATTTTAATTCTTCAAAGTATGAATAAGTCAGATACATTTTTGTGAAATGGCTACAATTTTTTTTTATGGCTATCAATTCTCTGTGGACTACTGGTGGTCCATCTGGACCACGTTGAAAATCACTGGCATAGATAACTGGTTAACAGGCTGGTCTTGAAGCTTACAACTGTGCATATGCAATGTGACATGCTCTCCGAGTCTTTCACCAACCAGACAAACCACCTCCATGTTGCATCACAACTGCATCAATGGGCACAAAAACTGGCAAAAGCTTTGCTACATGTTAACAAGTGGATGTGAAATCAGTGCCATGATAAAAAATAAAAACATTAATCCTGTTTTCAAAAACTGTCCAAGTTTTGAGTCGGACATAGCACTCTCTTTGGGGGTAAGTGGGTGAACATAGGACTTTTCGCTTTTTCTTCTGTAAGCGTTCTGGGATTGCAAAGAAAATATTTGCCGCAAATTACTTCCACAATGCAGAGAACAAATCACTGTAAGTTCAGACTCAAATATCGGTGACAGAAAGAAATGCCGAAATCTCAATTTGCAGGTACTATCTCACAAATCACAATGCACATAACCAGTCAGAAAAATAACTCACTCCCCGACGAATGCGGTAGCCAAAATATGTGAATTTCATTCCTCCCTCTCGATCCAAGAACACCAACTGCATTTTTTCCATTCGTCAACAACTGGTAGAGGATGCCCAATTTTAGCATATCAAAATACTTTTATGGCGACTCCTGCTACTGACTTGTTTCTAATTTAAATATTTCGTCTTCGGCATGTCATACGGAATACATTCTGTTTTTTTGGCAAGTAATTTTCTTTTTTGTCAATTTTCCATTGTAGGATACACGCAACAAGCTGTGGCTTGGTTTGACGAGGTAATTCACCATTTTCTTTGCTATATCTTTTTACTTCTACTGAGCGACTGCTACTGACATGACAGGTTGGATAGATGCTTCCTCTCTCTGACACTCTAACCAGGAGTCCAACTACATAATGCTGTAAGTGGAAATTTCAACTTACAATTTATTGTCGCTTGTTCCCAATAGTCTTCATTTATTTATCTACTATATTATTCTCTTTTGGTCAAGTGTGTGGCTGCTTTTGAAGATCCAATTTCATGGACATTACTGCTGGCCATTTGAAGGACCTATTATGCAGCAACTACTGTAGAAATTTTGATCATCACTGATTGCACCATTTGTGGCCTTTTTCCAGACTAAATCTTCATATTTATAAATGTGTGTTGATTTGAGTGCAATAGTTGGTGTCTCTTATAGACCAATTTGCAAATGCCAGAGTTCAGTTCTCATTGGGTGCACCACTATTGTTGCTTTAAGACAAACTAAATTAAACTTAAGAAATGACGCAACTGTGTATTGTCTAATATTCTTTTATTTAGAAACAAAGTAGAAAAGATTATTTGTGTCATCATCCTTTACAACTTCATTAGACAAAAGTGATGTTTATGTAATTACATATGCACATGAAAGAGAGGGGGATGCTGAAATTTTAAACTTATTTTTTGCGTTTGGGTTTATTGCAATCTGATCTCTTTAATCCAGCAAATCCAATTTTAAAATCAGCCACAATTAGTTCATTGACCAGCTATGAGGGAAATGCCACATGTTGTTTACACCTTTCCACAGCAGCCGATAGCAGCAGCAGCAGCAGAGTGCTCCGATGATATATTATTGGTATATATCATTTCTTGGTTTTAGGCTTTTTCAGCCTTCATATTACATGAAATAATAAAAACCTTGTTTGAAAGCATTAATGATTACTTTATTTCCTGTTTACAACTTTCCACAGAAGCCAACAGCAGCAGAGTATTTTGGTGATACAGCTGTAGTGATAGCAACAAATAAATCACTAAATAACCTGTAACCCTTAATACTAGACTATGTTAGCATATGAAACCAAAATAATAAATTAAAAATTAAAATTTAAGTAATAAAATATGGATAAGAATGCTAAAGAAAAAAAAAAGGTTAGATCATAAATCTTTTTAAATATTGAAAACTCCCATGATGCACCAGAACAGACATTTTGCTGGCAATTGAAACAAAAATATAATTCTCTCTCATCTTTGATGGCATAATGAAGCAGATGTCTTGGGACAGCTCTCTGACATGTCATGGGCTACTACCAGATAGGCACAAACTTTATCTCTGTATATGTAGATGCTCTATAAAATATACAATATTTTTTCTGAAATGTATACAAAAGCCTTTTGTCATTTTTTCTTATGTTTATTGTGTTGTCTTTCTACTAGACTGGTTACCAACCATGACTAAAGAGTGCAGTCTGTCCTATTGTTTAACCCATAGATGGGGAAGAGGAGATGCATTAAAGTATATTAAGTGGGGTTTTATGGGATAGAGTAACTAGCCTCCAGCCCAACTTGAATTTGCATTTATGCTTCTCCTAGACTGGTTGCCAAACCAGGGCTGAAGAGTTCATTCTGCTCTATTTGTTAACCCATGTGTGTTGTCTGATATATGAAATGTTGACAAATTATTATCCTCTTTTTTGTTGTTTTGATTACTATCAATTTTTATCCTTCTTCTATGTAAGATCTAATCCGCAGTGAATGCTGAACGATTTCCTCAGACATGAACTGGAACGATTATATGGAATCCCTTACTGGGTCTGCCACTAGGAAAGTCAATTCACTGTGTTGTGCTAGACAATTTAGAATCTATCTTATACGTTTATAAGTCTACTATTTGTCCATTCATTGAATATTACTTTCACATTTTGTCAAGTGCTTCTGCTATATATCAAGAGATTCTTGACAAAATCCAAAGAAGAATCTGCAATGCTATCGATCATGACCTGGCATCTCTGTAATTTAGCTTTCCTGTGCCTTTTCTATAAATATTTTTGTGGTAATTGTTCTGATGAACTTTTCCTTTTGGTACCCTGACTTTATGAATTAAACCAAGTACTAGATTGGCAGCTAGGTCTCATTGCTTTACAGTTGATACTGATAGATGCAACTGTAAGTTCTATGCTTACAGTTTTTCTCTTGTACTTTTCGCTTGTGGAACTCTGACTTCTTGATCTTCAAAAATTAAAATGCAATGTCAATTGTCATCATCAATCTCCTTGAATCCTGCTCATTTATTGTTCTCCCTCCTTAATAACATATTTCTTTTTCTCATATTCTCTCACACTTGGTAACTCCTTGTCTTAGTGACTTTATTGCCATGATTAAGAACATGTGAGCAATGAGGAAGTCTTTTAGAAAATAGGAACTACAAAGAAACTTATATCCACAATCAGAAAGAGATGAAATTTCTGAGGCATGTAATGAGGAAAGTGAGCCAAGAGAATATAACACTCACAGGATATGATGAAGGCAAGAGAAGCAGGAGGGAGCCATAAATAACCTTCATAATAAGTTCATGTGATTGGATGGCAGAAAAGGAACAAAGGGGGCTGGTAAGACCTTAAAAGTTACTAGCAATAGCAAGAAAGGAAGTTGTGGAGAGATATAATAGCTCATACCTTGAAAGGAGATGGCACATAAAATGAGTGAATGTTAATATAGAAATGCATTACAAATGAGTTTTTATGACAGAAATTGGGTTTATTAAATTTAAATTGTAATTTTGTATATTTATTATTTTTATTTCAAACAATTTTTTTGCCTTGCTCTTCATGTTTATATTGGATTGAAATGATTCAAACAGATTTTTTTAAAAAAAAAGAGTAAACTTGGTATTTTCTTTTTTTTTTGACACAGCACAATTTAACTCCATTGAATAAAACCATTTTGTTTGGAAGCATTAAACAGAATTATATTTACCTGAAAGTTTTCAAAAAATCTTGGAGGCTTTTTGACAAGAAATAAAGTCCTAGAAAACAAAATAAAATTCACAGAAAATCATTTCTTTTACAAAGAATTTTACAATAATTTTATGAAGCTCTAAAACAGGGGATGGCAACCTTTTGGAGAGAGTGGGTCAGAAAGCTATGCAGTGCCTCAGATGAGGGCCATGATAACAAATATACTATAATATATTGTCTCGACTTCAGAACAATTTATCCAGACGACTGCCTCGGTCTTGAGGTTTAAAGAAAAAACAACAAAGTTAATTTTATACTATTTAAACAATATTCCTTATTTTACTGCAGGAATAACAGGATAGCAACTAACACAATCAACAAAATACATGTAAAATGGCAAATCATTTAACGAGACATTTGTTTCTGCTTATTGTTCGATAATTGCTCCACGTCAGGTGAAATATTTGTCAATGATAGGAACAAAACATCATCCAGGTGACCATCACCCAACTTTGTTCTTAACCAACTTTTGGCATATTTAATTTTCAAAAAAAAAAAAAAAGTTGTTCACAAGCATATGTACTTCCAAATAATGATGCCATCATTTTTGCATTATTCAATAGGGTTTTATATTTTCCGCTTGGCAAAACATATTCTTGAAGAAATCAGCAGTGGATTCAGAATTAAATCTTGATTTAAAAAATTTGTTGCATTGTATGTCGATTAACTGATATTTTCTGCTGCTTGCCCCACAAATGAATGAGATAATTAGTGTCCAGATGTTAAGTTGGTAGCCCGGAACCAAATTCAAATCTAGGACCTTTCCACTCCTGTTGACGGAGCAGCACTTTGAATGATTATGTCTTCAGAGGTGTAGCCATACTAACCACACTTGGCCAACTGAGGGTTGGAATGGTTTTATAACCAGAAGATGCGGACAATAGTCTGAAGTTTTGAATTCAGAGTTGGCCTTCTCCTAGACTGATTGCCACCCAAAGCTATAAGACACACACTGTTCTGCTATTTACCCATAGCAGTGGGTAGAAGAGATAGATTCATACCTGACACCAAGCTATTGGTTAAATAGCAAAACAGACTTTTCTCCTTAGTTTGGGGATGGGGGAAGGTAAACAAATCTAAGAGAAAAACTACTTGAGTGCAAAACTGTGAAGGCAACAGTAAACTACTCCACTATCTTTCTGAAGAATCCATGACAATTTATAAATGATGGAGGAAAGGAATCTATAGAGCTATGATTGCCAACATTCTGAAAGAACATGGCATTACCAAAAAAGAATAGACTTGTCATATCATCTGTACTGTGATTTGATTGACCTTGTCATAGGTCAGTTATCAACACCTAGTGAAAAAAAAAATAAAAACAAATAACTGGCAAGGCAAATCTGTTCATATCTACTTCAACATTTTTTTATATATATATATATATATATATATATATATATTGTTATTAAATATCCCACATTATGATAATAAATCTACCAAAAATGGTGAAACATTGTAGGAACTTGGATGCAAATTGACAGCGGATGTTCTAGTAATTGAAGCACTTTCTATACATTTTCATCTTACTGAATTGTTTCCTGTGTGTTCATATAAACTTTTATTTAAATTCCTTGAGGTTTCTCCAATGTATCCACTACGGTAATTATAACAGGTGTTATGGCCAATTATAGCAGCACAAAGTTTAAAAAGAAAAGATAAAAAATACAACAACCTGTCATCTATAAGATGTCCAGGTTTTTCCTGCCATAGTGGAAGGATTCAGTGCAGGTACAAATACATGATTTTGGAACGATAGCCAACAATGACCACCAATATACAAATTCACAAGATTTAATTACAACTAGACAATGCATAAAATACATTTAGATATAAGAATGCGTGGAAATGTGTGCGCTACACATTTCTGTGTAGATAGATGTATGTGTTATTTTATAAGGGCAAAAGTTGAAACAAAAACATAAGCTTCATTTTTTCTTCTTAAATAAAATAAGGTTTTCTCTTTTCACTTTTCTCTAATGATTCACTTCTTTGTCCCTTTTAATTTTAAACCAGTTCCTTCACTCAAGTAATGGTGACCTTTGATCTATTCTTCTTACTTCAAAGTTGCATTCATTATCTGGTCATTTAATTTGGGCACTGCAGAAATCGGACATTGGCTTATGAAAATTCGATGATGTATATGTCTTACATTCAGCTGTGCAGAATTCATGTTTCGGATCCTTCGTCCAATTAAGTATATCACATATGCAAATTGGAGTTCATCTCTTGCTGTGCAATCTCTCTTGCTTGACTGAACCAAGTGAAAGAGGAATTGTCTGTGCAAGACATGTCCCCGTTTAATTCGGTGTTGGAGCTTCATGTGATTTGGGGGTCATCATTCTTTCTCTTCAATTCAGAAAGTCAATTCACGTGAAAAGTTAATATACCCTCAGTTTCCTTTGAGATTCATTACCTAACTGAGTTCTGTCAATCTTTCTCACTTGATCATTCGTATCTGGTCATGTGACTTGCCAGGTGTATGAGAATCTATTTTTAGCTTTGGCTTCTGTTACTGTGGTCATCAGTCTAACCCAGTTGTCATTGTGTTCAGTGACTGCTATTACATACAGAAAGAGAGGGGGAAGAGTCCACATATAATGAAAGAGAGATGTGTTGCTAAGTGTAAGATTTTGTGTGGGGATGGGTGGTGAGATGTGGAAAGCCATAATATATGTAACAGAGTAAATTCCTCCTTCAAGTTTTAGCATATTGTTTTATCTTTGATTGTTTTAGATGTAATCGAGACAACTTTTATGTTGATTTTAGATAAATTCTTTTCAGTTGTAGTTGTGATAGAGTTAGCAGGTAGAGCAATATATTTTTTTGATTTGTTGGGTTTCTCAGGATGGGCTGTCTTTCTATTTGCAAATATTTTATGAGCCTTTTGTTTTGCACTGAATATGAAATAGGGTACTGGAAGAGCTTCAAAGTATGTTCAATGTATTTCTCCTCTTAATATAGGTATACCTCACCCTACATCATTAATTGGTTCTAGAGGTCATGAAAAAATGACTTAAGTTGAAATAACCACACTATAAACCAGAAATAAACAATAAGAAGTTGCCTTATAGTTTTACGCTTAGCATTAGCACTTTTCTTTGGAGCCATGGACAAAAATGTTTTCTAAATCAATGTAAACAAGACTGAATTCAAAATCAGTGTTGGAGCAAAAAACAACACACAAGTGCCACTTGTCAATAGGAATTTGAAATAAGAATATCTGCTGAACATATGCTATTTTTTTTTGTTTTTGATGATTTTATTATATATATTATACATATTTTTTTAAATTTATTTAAACATGATTTTATATCTGTTTATGGATATTCTAGTGTTTTGACATTTCTAATATTTTTAACGGCTGACATAAACGAGTAAAACAACATGAGATTTATTTTTCATATAATACTTAAAAGAAAACCTGACGTATCTTTGAAAATGACTTAACTCAAAATGATTTAAGTCGAGGTATGACTGTAAAGAGGTCTGAAAATTCTGAGTGGTCTTAGTCTTAAGTAGAATCTGATGATTATTCCAGATTTTATATTGATGATGCTCTATTAATATTAATATATCCGTGTAATAAGGATTTACCTGACCTTGTAGATAAACTAAACAAAGTCAAACAGACAATAGAATTTACATACAAAATGGAAGAAAACAATACTTTATTTTTTCTAAATATCATGCTACACTGCATTAATAACAGCTTAAGACTTAGTGTCCAATGAAAATCAACAAATAAAAATGATCTAATAAATTTCTATTCCAATCATAAAATAAAAATCTGGTATAATCATCGGATTCTACTTAAGAGCACTTAGAATTTGCAGCCCATAATATTTACATGATCCACTTTGTCATATATAAACCTTAAGCGTAATTGCATGTATTCATAAGTACCATTGCATATATGAATAGGTATTTTCAGAAAACTGAGTACCTGTTATAAGAGGGAATGTTTTTAAAATAAGATCAAAGAAATACTTGTCAAAAATTAATATGTCATACCCAACCATTTCTAGTATTTGCAATGAAGATATATGTAAAAAAAATAAATAAATAGCTCACCTGGAACAGCGAATGTTTTCAAACATTTTTCGCCTGTAAAAATGAAATGGTTCAAAAATAAATTAAAACAGTTAAATATGGAATAGAAAAGCAAAATTGTATTTAATCAATGGGTAATTAAGGTTTGAGAATTTCAGTTTGTATAACAAACAACCACCCTAGTCAAAGGTTGACTGAAAAACTAATTTATTAACATCACAATACTTATAAAAAAAATATAGACCCCACAAATATAAAAGTTAGATTTTACTAAACTCATAAGGTTATTGGTTGATAAATATTTTTCCAATTTTTAAATATTCATTTTTAGGGAGGGTAAATATTATTGATCATTTTTCTTGAGGAAGCCTTGAAATTGTATATACAGTCAATGACAAAATTATTTGTGTACCCATCAATTTTGAATATTTTTATCCATTTCTCAGAATCTAATGCCCATATGATGCCAGGGTTTTTTTTTTATATATATCAATAATCACAAAAAAGAAGATAAAATTCAATTTTCAGAACAATAGGTTAAATACAACAAATTTGACAGGCGAATTATGCAAAATAGGAAAAGACAAAATTATTTGCACACAAGAAAACATTGTTTTAAATTGATTGATTCGTGTAAGTAATTTATATAATTATCTTATTAGTGAAGCCTTCCAGACTATTGGCAACATCCTGAAGGGACACAGCATGGTAAATTTTAAAAGCAAGATGTTCTGAACAAAAAAAAAAAAAAAAAAAAAAATTGCTCCGTATAGTTCATTAAAGAATTGATTATATTAAAAAAAACTCACCCAATGGAAAATTTTCAAGCAGGCTTAACAAAGCATCCACCACAGCCCTCAAGTGTCTGTGTACATTTTCATCCTGTGGATATTTTTGCCAAGAAAGCAAATGACCAATGTCGGCATTCAGGTAAGAAGCCACATAATTCTGATCCTCTTCTGGAAAATTCTGGAACAAGCTGAAAATAAATATAAATGTTTAGATTTAGAAAATAGATATGTTTAAATTTTGAAGCTTTGATTGGAACAATGGTTTTAAGCAGAGAAATAGTTGGGAGAAATCTTAGAAATTCCACTCTCTTCTGATACAATGGTGATATTAAAAAAAAAAAAACTGAAGTTTACTTTTTAAGTAAAGTCTTGTTAAAAAGGAAATTGTTTTTCATATCTCCAAAATCACTAAGGAAAAAAAGAAAAAAAGTAAATCAGTGATATGGAAAAGAATTGTATACTTAAGTTTGCAAACATTAAATGCTCCCACGAGAACATACAGAGTTATCTCCTTAGATTGGATTACCAGTTGGATCATGCAAATATATATATATATATATATATATATATATATCCAGGTAAGACAAGAACAAATAGAATACAATTCCACTATTCATAACATTTAATTTAAAAGAGGGCTTAATACAAAGTAGAGCAATATTATTTATTTTAGGATACTATATTGAAAACATGTCAAAATTGATACACAATCGCAGTCATGTTTCAAGGCGTATTAATGCATCTCCTCAGGCAATTGTAAATTACTGGTGAGTGAATGATTTATTTAGATTTAAAAGCAAAATACAACCTCTTTTTACAAAAAACAAGAAGAAAAAACTGGGGTTATAAGGTTTGTGAGCTTTAGTCAGATCAACCAATCAAATAGGACCTACATTAGATTTAAACTAAGTGAAGAAGCAAAAATTAAGAAATTATTTATCATATAGGGTGCATGAGCTGTAGATTGGCAGTCAATGGTAGCACAGATATTAAACAGGAGTGGATGTTGATGGATACATATTATACATACCAGAAAATGTAATTTCCTATGAAAAAAATGAGGTGGAGTGGAAATTTAACCAAATTCTAAACAAATTATATGCTTGTGAGTTTCCTAAATAAAAATTTTTTTCATAGCTGATGAATAGCTTCTTAAAGAAATCAGTAAATAATTTAAACATATAGAATTACTTGGTAAATTAATATGTAACTGCTGACTAAATAATTTCTTAATTTTTGCTTCTTTGCTTAGTTTAAATTTAATGTAGGTCATATTTGATTGGTTGATTTGAGTAAAGCCCACGAACCTTATAACCCTGCCCTTTCTTTTTCCTTTTTTTTTTTTTGTAAAAAGAGGTTGTATTTTGCTTTTAAATCTAAATAAATCATTCATTCGACAGCAATTTACAATTGCCTGAGGAGATGCATTGATATGCAAATTGCGTAGCAATTTTGACATGTTTTTGACTTAATAAACTAAACTAAATAAATAATATATATATATATATATATATATATATATATATATATATATATATAGAGAGAGAGAGAGAGAGAGAGAGGCAGAATATCTTCATACAAACCTGTGTCATTGAATAATATAGATATATTGTGTTTATTTACTTTTTACTGATCTTTTCTAGTTTTCTAACCAGTTTCTTGATGTTAAGATGAAATCCATGAAGGAAAGTGCCATAGTTTTTTCTAACCCAAGTACTTTTGATCTTTTCCAACATCATTTTCAGGGGTAAATTATAAAGACAAACTTATTGTAATTGAGATAAAATCTGCATTCCCTCAAGATGATGATTTTTAAAAACATGTGTTCAAGAAACTGATTAGAGAATGAGAAAGGATCAGTATATATATATATATATATATATATATATATATATATATATATATATATATATATATATATGATAAAAATAAAGTTTTAAGGTATGCTATATTTATGGGTTAAAGTGCTCAATATCAAGGATAGAGTGTATGTAAATATAAAAGTGGACACTGAGGTCAACACCCAACGATGACAGTGTTTCATCTTTATATGCAGAAAAGCCCTATGATTGTGTTTAAGTATGAAACAGATCATCACCGCTGGGTGTTGACCTCAGCATCCACTTTATATATATATATATATATATATATATATATATATATATGGGGTGTATCAAAAATACTTTTAGAAACTTTAGGAGTAGGTACCTAACAGCAAAACAAGTTAAAATGTCCATATAAACAGAAGTCCAAAAGGCCATTGTTGTGCCTCAACACAGCAACTAATAACAAAATTGTTCAAAATGTCCTCCGTTTGCTTCTACACACACATGCACCTGTCGGATCATTGACTGGCAGACCCTTTCAAATACTCCCACATATTGTCAAATGATTTTGCAGTCCTCCATGACATGTTGATAAAGTGTCTCAGCATTATTAATGTCTGCTGCATAAACGAATTATTTTAGGTGGCCCCACAGATAAAATCCCAAAGATTGAGGTTGCAGGAACAGGCAGGCCAGGGAACCAGTCGGCATGGTTTTTAAATATTATACACAAATAATGTAAATAAAGATATCACTGTGATACCTTTTCAGGCTTTGTCAATGAGATTTAAGTAATTTCGGATATTAAAGTGATCCTTTAAAAATTCTCTTAGGGTCAGGTTTGTATTTTTGGTCACTTCAAAACACCTCTGAAACAAGGCAGCTTTATCAAAGCTCTCAGCCTCTTCATATCTCACTACACTGTGGATGCCAGTTCTGTTTTTAGATTTTTCAAACCATCCTCGGCTTGCTTTAAATTCATGTAATATCTTCAGACACAGAATCACCTAGTAGCTGCCTCTCATTCATTCACACCAACAACAGATTCTTAACATCTTCTTGGGTTTTTGGACGATGCTTGGTAATTATGCTAACTCCCTTGGCTACATAAAGCTTTTTTTTTCTATCTTGTTCTTTAGGATAATGCAAATTGTTGCTGCTGAATGTCTGTATAGATTGGCAAGGTCAGAAACACTGGTAACATCTTTGTGCTTCTGAATGATCTCCTTCAGTTGCACAAATATTTTTTCCCTCTTCTTAGTAGTAACCAGTTTTTTAGGTGATTTTGTGGTCCAGAAAAATTTAAAACTTATTGTATATGTGCATTAATATTTACAGTAACATTAAATTGTACAGTCACTATATCGAAAAATGTAAACGAACAAACTGCAGTGATGAAATGTAACATACCAATCAATCTAAACTGGATGCATAATTTATTTTACTGTGTTGCTTACGTGCTGTACCTGCATTTTATTTTACTCTAAATAAATTTTTTTACATTTTTCTACTGTACTGTATTGATATCAATTTAAAATTCAACGATTATACACTGTACGTTAGACTAAGCCATGCTTTACATATAGATGAAACGAAATGAACGAGGCATTGTCACATTTTACCTACTTTTAATTCAATAAATTTTAATAAAATTCACACGTTACTGTACATAGATTTTTACACATTGCTATTTTTTTTTTTTACACTAATATGATCACAAACATGTGTATACTACAAATGTTTATTCTATGAGTTAACAAAGAGGACTGAACAGGATGATGCAATGTTCATAGTATCCCACTATATCTAGTATGATGGAACTGTACAAAAATATGTACTATGGTGTAACCCGGATATAAGAGAGAATTTCTCTGGTCCCAAATTAGAGCCTGTGTTAATGTATATATTAGGTTGGTGCAAAAATAATTTCGTTTTCTAACATATGTTACTATGTGAGAAAACGAAATTATTTTTGCACCAACCTAATATAATAGACCAAACTCGGATATAAGAGACGTCTTCTCCGGTCCCGACAACTCTCTTATATCCGGGTTACACCGTATATCATAATATAATACAGTACTGTATATAAAATATAATAATGTACACTGAATATAAAACATAAAAATCTAAGAATAAAAAAAAAGTATAAAATATATCTGCAAATATTTAGCAGAGTAGAGTATAAAGATACAGTATAAAAAAGTATCGTAATACTGTTAAATACTACAGTATTATATTATTATTATTATTATTATATATATATATATATATATATATATATATATATATATATATATATATATATATATATATATATATATATATACACACACACACACAGGGGGCCAACACTATTTTTGGGATACTTTGAAAAGTGTGTGTTAAAGGTGTTTTTTGCTGCCAAGATCTTTTGTGTTGATGAGTAGGTAGTTCAGCAGTAACTGTCCATTAATGGTATGAACATTGATTGATGAGTTTGTCTTTGGTTTCATGTTTTCTTTATTTTTACTTCAACTTAGGCGACATTATTTTTCGGACATGACACAAATTCCGGGTTTTTTAATGACTTAGACGTTGAACATCTACAATATTCAAATTGCCTGCAGGTAAATTGTACCCTGACCATTACATTTGAGTATCTTTAATTTGTTATTCCATCACTTCTAAACGTTGCCTCATCTGTAAACAAGATTGAATTAGACAAACAAGGGATCAGCAGTTTGTGCAATAAATCATCAGTGAAAGTTCTCCTGCGGTGAATGATCAGAAAGCAAAAGACCCAGAACACGTTGAAAATGGATACAGATACAAGAGCTGCTCTTGAAGTACCCTCCATGTGGTACTGAGAGATGTACGACATGCTAGGGTGACTTAACATGTGCTGATACCTAGAATGTCTCCTACTGCCTGTTGAATGTGTTCTTTGTGGTCAGGGGCATGAGCAGACCTCTGTCTTTTTCGATAAATAATTTGTGGTGTCATGGATCCAGTCTCAGCAATGTGATGATAAACATCAGTAAAAGTTGGACGACCCTGCTGCCTTGTGTTTGGAAACACAGTCTGATACAATTGTGCATCCTCGCAGCTGTATGTAAAAATTATCTCTTCTTGCTCATGATATGAATATCTTGTCATTGTTAAATGGAACACTTCTCAGTTAACTCACTACTACACATGTCAAACATTGAAAACAGACTAACCACAAATGTACACAAATCACAAATGCCATCCAGTCTACACGATAACACATCACCATTTGCCACAAACTTTTTTAAACTTCATAACTTAAAAATGAAGGATTTGCAGACATGTTTATATGAACTTTTGTCCTTGTTTTGGTGTTATGAACCCACCCCCAAAGTTTGTAAAAAGTATTTTTGACACACACTATATATATATATATATATATATATATATATGGGGTATATCAAAAATATAACAGGCTAATTGAAAAAGAGGTATATAAATTTTACAAAACCACCAACAATGAATCAGAAAATAATACAAATAAAAATTAAAATTAGATAACAGAATCTACTGAAAATAGAACTGTTAAATTAAAAGATCATAAAGGATAATTTTCTAAACAAACCTACATGTAGATTAGTAAACCCCACAAAAAGTAATATCGGAAAAATAAGTAAACAAATAGTAGAAAAACATGTTTGAAATTAAGAAAAAAATTCAATATAAATCAATGGAAAAATACAAAAGAAACTATTAATTTGTTTGAACAACAAAAAAAAAAAAAAACAAAAAAAAACAATTGCTCTTTTATACAAATAGATATAAAAGACTTATCCATCCATTACCATATATATATATATATATATATATATATATATATATATATATATATATATATATATATATAATAAAATAAATAAAGGGTTTAATTTAACAATACAAAACACAAAAATTCAAGATGAAGAATTAGATCATTGTAGAAAATCATTATTATACTACATCAATAAAATATGGCTAAAAAAGAATAGCAATAATCATAATTAAACTTTGATGTATCATTGGGCAGTTATGATGGGTTAGAGCAAATGAACTTAGGGATATATATCATACATAATTTATCAAATGTCATTAATACAAATGATATAGGTTTATAAAGAGATTATGGTGTAATAATTGCAAGAAATTGTAATGTTAAAAAAACAGAAAATATACACATGCACAAGTATAGGATTGGTGTATACAGAATAAATTCCAGTAACCAATATTGTTATTCTTAAAAGTGTTCTCAATACAGTGTAGAGCAAATATAATTTATTCGAAAATTATAACATAAATATGTTCTAAAATCACTACAAAAATAGCCAATTTGTTTCAACATTTCTGGTGTCTTATCAAGTGATGGTGTTGAATGTAGAATAAAGGGCTTTAAAAGGTTCAAATCAAACACCCCTTGCTAGGAGACACCTATTTCCTGTTTTGCTTGTTTTTTTTTTTCATTTTTATATATGTAAATATGTCTATGTGTTTGTGTATTATAATCTGATTGTGTATGTATTGTCTTTTGCAAGATTTCACCCTCCCCTGCTGATATCATCACTTCAAATGTATCTTAAGTTGTAACGAAGCTTAGAGCAACATTAGATTTTAACGTTTATTCAAACTTAATTTTTGGCCTTTCAATAAACACAAAATAAATAACAAAACATGTATTTTTTCCTCAATATCAGATATGGTAATGGTGAAATCAGCCATTTCCACACAGGAAACAGTTGACATTCATTGACCAAATAGCATTATTGGTTGAAACTGATAAAATATTTTTATTAAAATTTTTTCAGGAAATTAGACGTCTTAAGTTCATGGTTACTGCTCTTTCTAGTACTGACAAGAGTTTCCTTCCAAACCTTTTCTTTTTGGTAGTTTAGAAAGTAAATGGCTTGATTATATTATTTTCCATTTTAGTTACTTTTGCTATCCATTTTTGTTGTTGCCAATGTTGGAAGTCTTCAAGTGATGAGGTTTTTGTTATTTGGTAAAGCTCTTTGGGATTTTTTAGTGCCAATCTATAGAGTTTAATGGGGAATTGTCTTTAAGACATGAAAGAGTTATTTGCTGGCAGTAATTTTTAAACATTGAAATTTAATCTTTCATAAAGCAGAAATAAAAGACCTATTTTTGACATTAATTTTATTTTGCAATACATTTACCATTGTGTGCTTCGGCAATCTTTCAGGTAGCTTCCTAATTTTAAACTCCAAGAACTTTTTATCTTTCTCAGTGAAAAACTGCTTTAAGTTCATCTTGCATTCTTCTAGGAAATAAAACATTTATTCATTCAGAGATTTCTACAGCAAATGCTTATCTTAAGATATCTGCTTAATATGACAGCAGAATGAAAAGTTCCCAACAATAATAATAAAACTTACAAGCCACTTTTGACACATTCATACAAGACCCAAGAGTCACTCAAGTTATAAAGCAAAAATAAAAGACCTATTTCTGATATAAACTCTCTTGTGCAATATATTTGCCATTCTGTCCAATTAGTTTCTACAATCTTTCAGGTAGCTTCCTAATTTTATACTCCAAGAACTTTTTATCTTTCTCAGTGAAAAACTGCTTTAAGTTCCTCTTGCAGTCTTCTAGGAAATAAAACATTTATTCAGAGATTTCCACAGCAAATGCTTATCTTAAGATGTCTGCTTAATATGGCAGCAAAATAAAAAGTTTCCAATGATACTAAATTTTGCCTGATAACTAAGGAGCAGTATAAAACTTTATCAGCCACTTTTAACACATTCATACAAGATCCAAGAGCCACTCAAGGTAGAGGCTTACTCAAGAAGGTTGTTGTATGAGCAGTAGGAGTAAGCTGTAAAAAGTGCGGTTTATAAGGATATGTGAAGAGTTTAAGATTGTAGTGGTTGAGAAAGCATCCTCTCGGGAGTCTATTCCAAAAAGTAGCAGGTTTTGGGAAGAAGCTGTCCAAGTGGAATGTCCTTTTTACTAATTATTTTTTTTATCAATTCATTCCAAGCAAGGCAATAATGCCACTAAAATGCAAGGGGCTATTGAGAGTGAAAGAGAATGTAAAGATTTTAGAAGGAAACGGAAACCCGATCCTAAACAGGAAATAAGGGATAAACCTCTCCTCCTGTTCAAAAGACCAGGGAGGAGTGTGAACAAGTCAAGAGACTGTAGTAGAACAACCTCCCAACTCCTGTTTTTTCTCATTTGGCCTTGTGCAATAATGAGGTTGACCAAGGACATGTGCGAGGCATTTCAGCAGCATTTTGAGAGCCAATTTACCAAGGAGCGACGAGTTTCACAGCTATTTTGCTGATATTCCTCAACATTTTCATTGACTGAAGCAGCTAGTTGCAAAGGTGAGATCACAGAGGACGAAGTTCACTTGACATTGAAGGAGGCTGACAGAGGCAAGTCCTCGGGACTTGATGGCCTGCCCTACAAAATGTACTTGAGGCTGTCGCACATCCTGATTTTGACAGTGATTCTCAACAACTGGTTCCACCAGGGGTCTGTCCTCATCCGGTTGGTTGGTTGGGTTTTATGGCATATCAACCACTGTATAGCTGGCAACATTATTTTTCCGAAAACATTATCTGAAGCCTTGTTGTTGGACGTAGTTTATCGTCATACCCAGGACGTGTATCTAGTTTATCGTCATACCCAGGACGTGTCCTCATCCGGATTTCTAGGAGTGTGATCAGGCCATTGAAAAAGGGCAAGGGTGTTGGGAGGGATTTAGATGATTATAGGCCCATAACTCTGCTAAACACAGACTTAAAGATTTTAGCCAAGATCCTGCTTTGGCGTTGGAGCTCCCCCTTTGCCAGCTGAGGGACAGGGTGTGCAGGCCAGTCCTACGCAGGATCGTTGTTTCCCCAGGTGGGGCTAGAGCCAGGGTTTCTGCATACACCAATGATGCATCCATTTTCATGTCATGCTGCAACGACGTTGAAGTGTCTAGATGAAAATATTGTGGTCTGGGGTGAGTGTGGGCCAGGAGCTGGTAATTCTAACTTTTCCTAATTAAGCTGGCAGGAAGGAGGAGTCTCTCCCAACAGTGAGCAGTCCATCCCAGTGACACTATGAGGAGGAAACCCTATTTAATACTTTCTGGTTTCCCCTATTTCTAGAATCTACTAGCACCCATCTCCTCTCATTGTTGAAGCACATGAATAAACCAGAATGACTTCTTTAAAAAACAGTGTCCGTTTTTGATTGCATCACTTTTTCCGTATCCAACAAAAGCAATCATCCAATAAGTGGCATCAAGAACCTAACTAGATGTTGATCCAAGACGCATTTACACTTGAGCTGCAATAGGCTAAGCTCCATAACTATCATAAGTAACTTTTGTAATTCTAAAAAAAAAAAAAAGAAAAAAAAAAGAACAAAGTCAGTTGTTATTTTAACCTGTTTCCTCTTGGCATCAGTTTAAACTGATGTTTTATTTCTGAACCTCCTCTCCCCACCTATATCTAAACTATAATCATAAATTTCTGCCTGGAGGAAGATGAGAAAGCTGTCACTGTCTCCCTTATGTCAAGAACTTATCAGAAAGGATTCAGATCATCTAATGGTCTAATTTAACATCAGGACAATATTAAAAAGCAGCTCCAACCTACAGTGAAATCTATGCTGAGTCAAGTCTAACACAGAGGAGAACATAACCAAGAACTGTGTGTACACAATTCCTTGCAGTAGTGGCACAGAATATAAAAGTGGAACTACCCACCTCCAAAAAGGCTGGAGGAATAATGAAAAGTATCAACCCCTGTAGAATAAAGTAAACATACAGGACAGAGAGTAACAACTGGAGAGTCAATATTACTGAAAAAATCAGCACATATGCTACGCTATGCAGAGCTCCTTAGTAGGCCTAGCATAGAAATAAATATGATAAATGAGCCATGAATAAATAAAGCAAGGCATGACAGCAAAGCTTCAACAGCAGCAGCTGTAACAAAAAGAGAAAAGCTTCAGTAAGTGCAATCTAGCATGATAAGAGCAGCACTCATCAGCAGGTAGGTTAGACTTAAAGCTCCAAGTTCTTCACTTAGAATTGTCCCATGAGAAAATAGCTTATAGGATTAAAGTGTTGGTTCATGAATTTGAATTCAGGTAATGTGCTCTTGGACTCAGTGGAAATGGGGTGAGCAATAACTGAGCAGTACTAAATAAGAACTAGACGTGATAGCCTTGGACAGCAGAATGACAACAGTTTGCCAACCCCTAGATTAAATAAAGGGATCAGTTTGAAATTTGCTGATGTTACCTGGATCAGCAAATGTTACCTGATGAAGGCCAGAGAGCACAGTGGTTGAAACAGTATGATAACAACAAAGATAGTGACAAGAGTCTGCGCATAAATATTTTTATTAATAATGATCAACAATGATTTTTGCAAAATGAAAATTTCACTGATATATATTGGAAAGCTTTCATCTATAATCAAGAAAATATGAACTTTAAGCAAAATATTTGAACTATTTACAACAGTGGTTCCCAACTTCTTTCTCTGGGTCACATTTTTGGAATTAAAATTTGCTCATGCCTCACCAAATTTTATTTGATAAAATGTATATTTTAAAATAAAAAAATATAGAGAGGGTTAAAAGGAGATAACCTCGGATTCAAAGCCAGAACATTATCATTGATAACTCTCTCCTCTAATTTGCAGACCTTAGTTACTATATTCTTAATACTTGATAATGTAAAAATATCACAATGATAAAATCAGTCAATAATTATTTATAACTATTTAGACTGGGACTCATGCATGCAATTACAAGTAATCCATAATAATACTTTAAATTTTGAAATCATATTTATTTTTGGCATATGAATTTTTTGAAACTGTTTCTAAATCTTTGATTGTCTTTCAATTGTTCCACCTCACCTGCTATCCTCTTCTACAGCGCCATTTGGGAACCACTGATTTACAGGTTGACTATTGTCCTCATCTTTGTTGTTGCTATCACAACATTTTGGCTGTTTTCCCCCACCCAATTCATTTAACATGTGTATGACAATTCTGAACTAAACCCTTTATTTACTGTTCTTGTTCCGCTGTCGTGTCTAGAGATATCTCATCTAGTTCTTATTTTTTAGTACTGCTCAGTTAGTACTCAACTTGTTTCCACTAAGTCCAAGTACACATTGCCCAGCCCAGGGACTGAACTCGCAATCACTAATCAAAATAGTCACAATATATAGAGTGCGATGGATAAATTGTCGTCTAAATGAGGCAAAATGAAAATCCCAGCATCTCATTTTAACACATATACAAGGTGCAATCGATAAATTGTCGCCTAAATTAAACAAAAATGAAAATAACACTGACATCTCATTTTAACAGATATATTTACTAAGATTACACAAAAATATTTTGAAATACATGAGTTAACTTATTCAATAAAATCACCATTGGCATCAACCACAGCCTCCAAATGACCTCAGAATCTCCTGCAACTCTTCTGGATGGTCTCCTTGTTTAAGTTGGTGACTGCTGCCATAATCCTTGCCTTCAGTTCATCTTTGGTGTTACAAGGAGTTTTGTTGGTCTTTTGCTCACCTGTACTCCACACATCATAATCAAGGGAGTTTCAGTCTGGGGAGTTAGACAACCAGATGTAAGGGGTGGTGCGGCTGCAGAAATTGTCTGACAGCCATGACTGGGTTCTCCTGCTTGTGTGCATGGTCCTGCTGCCAGACATAGGATCTTCCAGCAGCCACCCTCTTGACCCCAAGGCAGCACTACCTCCTCAAGGCATTTGAGGTAGGCCTACATGTAGAGTCTGAGGCCCTCTGGGAAGATGAATTGAGACATAATGTCGTCATCACTAGTGATCTCTCCAAACACCTCTGTAATCACTATTAGAGTCATCCAATTCTTTCTGAATCATCTGTGCATTGTCCTCAGATTGACATCCAAACATCTGTAATTGTACTCGAGCTGCCAGTGTGAATGCCAAAAAGTACAGAATACTGTTCCCAAATTTGTGGCAGAGTGAACTGCTTCATGGTGTTCTTTTTCTCACAGACAGTTACCAACTAACTTTACAATACTGTGCAGTTGACAAAAATCAAAAACAAATGGATGTGTGAAATTAAAAATATAAAATGGTGACAATTTACCCATCACATCCTGCAGAAAACAAAAAATAGGTGTCAGTTTAAACTGACACCAAGAGGATATATGGGTTAAAGCAGTCAGTTAAATGCCTATAAGAAATGACACAGTATATGTAAATGAATCAAGGGAGGAAAAGACAATATGAAAGTAAAAAATGGTTGAAAAAGAAAAAAAAAAAAAAAAAAAAAATGTGTGGTTACCTTCTTAAAATACTTTTAAGGGGATGCCGACTTGGATAACGTAGATAAAGTCCAGTAAGGATTTTAATACAAGTGCAAGTAGCAGGAGACTGAAAATTGCAAGATTGTCTCAATTCAACAACAATCTAAAAAGAAAAAAAAATGAAAATAAAAAAATAAAAAGGCTCATATTCTGAATACCAAGTAATAAAAGAAACAGACTTTTAACAATTATATTATGGACTACTTTGGTTGGATTGATTAAACAAATACATTTAAAAAAGAAAAAAAAGAAAAAGGTGAACTTTTATTTGTTCTTATAGAAAAGTCACAAAACTTCCAATGTACAATAAGGAAATACAAGAGGTGTGGTGGTGGGGGGGGAAGGGATAACGATAGGTTAAGGACACAGAGAGCAGAGTTTGAATTCCAGTTGAGTTCATTACATACACTTACTTACATACCATGGGAAAGGTATGAATCCATCACTTCTGCCCAGCTATGGGTTAAACAGCAGGACAAACTGGGTTCTACATTGTATTAGGTTGGTGCAAAAAATAATGATGTAATAATGTCGTTTTTTGACGTATTTTTAACGTCAAAAAACGACATTATTACGTCACTATTTTTGCACCAACCTAATAGTAGAAGGACAACTCTGAATTGAAAACCTCCAAATCCTCAATTGGCCAAGCATGGTGAGTACAACCACATTCCTGAGGACATTGTCAATCAGAGAAGAGTTCTTCCAACGGGAGTGAGTAGGATTTGGATTAGGGAAAATTAAAACAACAATTTGTGACGTAAACTGCACCAACAACATCTGAATTCTATGCCGTCCTAAATATGCATGAAGATAGATGGGATATGTTGAGATTTCTTAAGACAATAATAATTTCTAAAGCTAACAGAATATACACAATCAAGATCAACAAACTTTTATTTTTTATGACATGCATTGCTTAATAAACGTACGGTAGCGCAAATGAACTGCACGAGAGGCCTCTTAATTTTCAAAATTTTACAAGGTGTATCCCTTCCCGTTTTACTGAAGAAACAATTGTTGTGGAAAATATTTTCACAACAGGGGAGGTTACTGAGGTTAAAACAAGGGAGGTAACCGAAATTTCATTTTTTTTTTTAATTGCATTGAAATCTCAGGGTAGAAAAATCTTAATTTTACTCCTCCAAACAACTCCACCCAAAATGTGCAGGCTTGATAAGGGAAGAGTGAGTTCATACCTTTCTAAAAAGCCATCAGATAGAAATCAACAAATGAAAAACTTCAAACTATTGATTTATCACATTGTCAGGAAAAAAAAAAAAAAAAAGAAAGTATAATGTTCCTTACCTTTTTAGCAACTTGAAGTAATTGTTTATCACTTGAGCATGCAAAAAGTTCTAAGAGCAGAGAACAGATGTCAGGAACATCATCGGATGGTAAACCTTAAAAAATAAAAGAAATTACAATCCTTAGATTACTATTCAAAAGTGATAACTTTACAAAATCACAAACCTATTCTGTTATAATTGTGCTTGTCTCACTCTTCATTAGTTCACACGACCATTATGCCCTGCCAATACCTCATAAATAATAGATTATTCCATTTTGATTGCGTGGAAAGAGGGGGAAAAAAAAACATTACTTGGTTTCAGTGAAAAAATGAAAGAAAGAAAGAAGCTAGAAGTGAAGAGCAAGAATTAGATTAAGCTAATAAAAACAGATACTTCACTTTGATCTTAGCCAAATGGCTAAGAAGTGACTGTATTTTCTTGCCACCCCATGCTGGCAGGATACAAAGTCAGTTTAATGCAGAGAGCCCAGGCATGTACACCCAAAGTAGGTCCAAAAATAACCCATCCTTTGCAAACATCAGTTGCACTGGTATTGGTATTACTGCTGATCCCCCTCTTTAGTGCAATGCGTGAGGTACTGCCATGGGCAACTATTTCTCGAAACTGGGCACCTCTCAATAATATTTTCAGTTGTGTTCTGTTTGAAGATAGAGACACAACTGAGAAATGAAATGCAGTTTATCTGCCCAAGGACAGATACTACACTTTGATCGCTGCTGAAAAGCAAAACACTTCACACTATTACCGAATGTGACACAAGGTCAAAGTTTACAGTCGCTTCACTGGCAGTACTGTAGAAAAACTGCTTAAGTGCCCTCAACACTTCCTCTTTTAGGGATGCCTTAGGCATAAACCCAGCACCCTCCTAAAGTCAGGCCTAAAATTTTTGACTCTCTCCTCCTCCTGAAAGGTCTTTAAAGTAATGGCAACTGTGCCAAAAGTGCCATCTTTCAGATGGCCATTATTGAACAATGGAAACCGACTACAGTAATTACAAAAAATCTAGCAAATAGCATCGTCAGTTGAATTTGGCTAGAAAGAAAGAGAAGATAGAAGTGTTTAACAGCTGTTTTACTGAAATGAAAGAAGTTATCAATTTCAAATCTTTTCATTTGTACCCACTTCTTAAAATAACAACTAGCATTCATATTTATAATTGTTATTTCAATATTTTGTTAAAGTTGTTAAGTGCAAATATTTAATGAGGTGATAGGGGAATTTCTAC
Source organism: Acanthosepion lycidas (assembly GCA_963932145.1). NCBI lineage: Eukaryota > Metazoa > Mollusca > Cephalopoda > Sepiida > Sepiidae > Acanthosepion > Acanthosepion lycidas. The sequence goes on from OZ010602.1 coordinate 12,491,182, forward strand.
AGATATCCTGTTTTCATAGAACTCACCATAAGCTTATTCAATTATCAGAAAATTAAAACAGGAAAACCATGAAATCTTCACAGGTATTTCTAGCTTACACTATTTATATTCAGACTATTGTCATCATCTTTGCTGTTGCTATCACAACTGTTCAGCTGTTGTGCCCACTGGCCTTTCTCAGGTGTATACTGATCTGGGTTGCGTACTGCATACTTGCACTCATTGGAAACAGGGCAAGCAGTAACTGAACAGTATTAAATAAAAAGTAAGAACTAGACAAGATATCCCGAGACATGGGCAGTGGAACGAAAACAGTCTACCCTTGTAGATTAAATAAAGGGTTCAGTTCAGAATTCCCTGTAGGTTATATGAATCGATATACACGTGAGGAAGGCTGGTTTGGTTTATGAAATATCAACCTCAATGGGTTATTTAATGCCGTCTAGATTTTTATTGCTGGTAATATTTTTTTTCCAAAAATGTATTGCTGGTAATATTTTTCTTTTTCAAAAATGTACTGCTAGTAATAATTTTTCCAAAAAAGTATTGCTGGTATTAAAACCTATTTTCATACTTTCATAGTGTTTTGGCCCCAGTTTAGGGGTTCACTATTTTGCCCATAGTTGGGACCCCGACAGGTGCTACCACCCCACGCCAGGGTGGACCTGGGAACACCAACAATTAAGAGATGGTTCCACGCTCTTCAAAACCTCCCAAACAAAAGGCTTTGCTGTCGAATGTAGTTTATAGTCTTATCCAGGATGTAGATGTAATTTATTGACTTACCCAGGATACGGATGTAGTTTATCATCTTACTCAGTACACAGATGTAGTTTATCGTCATACCCAGGACGGAGGAAGGCTGGAGAGCAAAATGGCCAAAATGTTGTAATAATAATAAGAAAGATGAGGACAATAGTCCAAATATAAATTGTGTAAATGATAACTCCTCGTCCCAGAAATTCAGACAGAAGGCAATCAGGTGATAATAACAACAAAGATGAGGACAATAGTCCAAATATAAATAGTGTAAATAATGTTAACTCCTCGTCCCAGAAATTCAGACAGAAATGATCAAAGAGAGGATGTCGGTTCCAATTCTGTGGGAAGACATTTTTTGCTTAGTTCTTTATCTTTGCCCTGTTCTTTTCCTATTCTGTATTGGAAACTTTGACAATTCTATTTGTTGGCTATTTTGACAAATTACCCTTAACCATGGTCAATTACACAACAGAGGATTAACCCCTTAATTCTTAAATTACAGCAGGAGCAACTCAATTACCGTTTCCCAAATGGAGCAGTGACTTTGATAAAAAAATAAAAAAAATTGTTATTCACAGCTATAGTCATATTAGTAATGGAGTCTTATTAATTGTAAAAATCATATTTTCATTTATAGTCATATGTTACAGTAACTTTAATAAGCAAAAATTTTCATTATTTATAACCGAGTTATAGCCACATTTGTGTGATCTATGGAAATTTTTGCCATTCAAAATTAAACCAAAGAACTGAAATGACCAAAATTCCATCCCATGATCTGCAGTTAACGGGTGAAAATCTACAAGAAGTTTCTAACTTGTGGCGAATGACGAGAGAACTTATTAGCTGATTTAAGTTTTATTAATCATAATTCGTACAAGGAATTGACATTAGTCATTACAAGTGTATGTATGTACCATATAAAAAGGAAGTAGTGAGAGAATTGATATCTTATTTACTGTATTTTCCGGTTTACAAGACTTACTTTTTTTCCTGAAAAATTGGCTTGACTGATAGGGACGTGGATTTGTATGTTGAGTCATTACACTATAATGTTAGCTATCTAATCGAGCATTTTATATGATGTAACCTCAGTACTTAGCAGTTACATGTATATCCAAGACTATAAACCTTCCTGGAGCTGAGCCACAAGTTTAAACATGCTGTTTACAAGCAGTGGCGGAAGCCTTTCTGCTCTTGCTATACAAACAGAATCAGACGAGTGATTAATTTAAACAACATGTGGTGACAGTAGGGGTGAGGGACGGCATGATGAATGTGATGTTGTATGAGAATCACTTTTTTTTTTCCTTAGAAATTTCTATCCAATGTTAGGGTGTGTCTTCCAAGCTGCAGTATCTTGTAAGCCAGAAAATATGGCATATTGTTAAAAAAAAAAAAAATGGGGGGGGGGAGATAAATTTTATATCTTATAGTAAGCTGAAGAGTGCTGCTAGCGACAAATTGAGCTTGTAAACAATTGAATCCTATTTTTATCATATCACCAAAACAAATCAGATGTAATTTTTTAAATTACAGGTTTAAACTCTCTAATCTCATGGAATGTGGTCCAGAAAATCCCAACACCTGACACATTTTAAATCTGCTGCTATCAGTTTGTGAATGTGACATGAATTCTTCAATGTTATGGTTTGAACTATAATGATTTTTTTTTTGTTCTCATATTTCAATGAATTCAATTATCCAAAAAATCTTTCAATTATAATGACTTTTCTCAAAATTATAGACAATATCCATAATTAACTGTTTTATGAACTTACTGATTAAAGAATTCTAGCCTTGCAATCATTCTACTGCAGAAAGAAATAGCAACTTATTGTGGGAAAATATCCTGCCTAGTCAGTCATGAATCAAGAGAGACATGACCTCCCAAGTGTGTATCATGCATGGCATTTCACTGACTGAATTAACCATTATCACACAGGAGGTGAAAATGGTTGACATAGAATTCTCTCCCTTTGCTGATCTCGGCGCATTCTGTCATATTGAGATGATATAAATAGACACTTGTCAACTGTTATTTCCGGTATTTTAAGCTGGAAATCACCTACTAACATTTTGGAACAAGGCCTTTTCTGATACCATTTTGAATTCTTCTAGACTCTACACGAGGTATAACAAAGATTAAACAAAAATTGCCACATCAACATCTAATGAAGGCTTTATTCAGGAGTTTTTCTTTGATTCGGACTCCGATGATGAGTTCAAAGGCTTTACTCAAGTGGATATTGACTCAAACATGTCCGTGAGGTAATGGTTGAGGGCAACAGAGGAAGAGGCCTGCCCAAGATAACGTGGAAGGGTGTTTTTTAGAAGGACAGGGAAAAATTGGGCCTAGAACTAGCTGATGCTAATAACAAGTGTATGTGGATAGACAAACTGAGATCCTGTGTCAGACATAACCCGCCTTGTTTTGTGCAAGATTAATTACAGTCCTCCTGTCTCAACAAGAAAAAAAAGCACGGCTATGATGATGAGACAGATCAATTTATTTAAAAGAGTTTCTTATGGATTTCTGTAAAAGCGACACCCTCAAACCAAAAATCCCTTTTAAATTGCCCATAAAAGTCCGTTCAGTTTCCACAAATTTTATACAATTAGAAAAAATATTCAGATATCAAAGTTATTTTTATACAACATAAAAATGGTAAGTTATGTTCGATTTATTTTTGCTGTTAAACAACTATGAAACAAAATGGACACTTACACTCAGAATGAGAACAAACAGCTGGAATTTCTTATACACGCGTTATAGGTCCAAGAGGGCTAAACTAGCATAGCCTATATGCGCAAGCAAATTGCTAGTGATGTAGACTCTCCGAGCACCGGCACTGGAATGATGGGGTGCATGTGTTAGATCAAGGCCGGCAGCATGCCCAATATGCAAATTCTCTGGCTTGGCAAGAACATATAAAAAGGTGAGTTCTTGTCGAGTCAGTAGCAGGACTTTTGTGCGTTAATCGTAATTCATGGCGCTGCATACTAAACCAGAATTCGTTGCAAGGGTGTTTCTAGTGTCTGTGCTACTGAATTACATCTTTTCTGCTACAACATGTAAAGAAGGAGGGCTTGAAGAATTTGACACTCAGAAGACATATTAAAGACAAAAAGGTTTCTGGCTGCATCACATTTAAGTGCCAGTTCCTGTATGAGCATTCAAGTTAAGCAATGTTGATCCTGTTCAATACCTAGATGGATGACCACTTAGATACTGTAAGCTTAGATGTGCGTGTGGTGTAATGCATTACAACTTGGAATTGTTATTTGAAGAGCTGAGTTCCCACTCCTGTAGGGTTCGTTATATTCACTTACTTGCAAATACCCCTGGGAAAGGGATGAATCCACTTCTTTTCTCCTCAGCTATGGGTTAATTCAATGGTTCCCAAACTTTTTTTCTCTGGGCTGTATTTTTGGAATTAAAATTTGCTCGCACCTCACCAAATTTTATGTGATAAACAGTACATGTATAAAGACACTGATTCAGGTGAAGGGAAGTACCAGTGAAAAGGTGCAAGCAGCCCTACAGCATAGAAACTATAGAGACAGGATTAAAGAAAACTAACTGCAGATTCAAAAGTCAGAACATTATCATTGATAACTCTCTCGTCCAATATGCAGATATTCATAATATATATATTCTTAAAAAATGTTTATCAGATACCTCATTACAGTTTGTTACTAATTTTTTTTTTTATGTATAAACTATTTCTAACGCATTTTGCTCAATGATTTGGGAAACAAATTTCAGTTTCGTTTGAAAACTCGACACTCCTATTTTTAATAATGTTTGAAAATGAATCTGTTTCTTTTATGTGCCGTGTCCCTCTGAACCTCTCCACAATTTCCTGTCCTTTTGTAGTTCTTAGTAAATTGTCTTCTGGTTATCTCTTGTTAAACTCTATTTTGGCCTGACGATTGCATATAGCATGAAACACACTGTCGCCTCTAAGTGTTGACTTCTATGTTCACTTTTATATTTACACACGCTCTATCTCTTATATTGAGCACTTTATCCCATAAATATAGCACACCTTAAGACTATATTTCTTATATAATGCAAAAATATCACAATGATAAAATCAGTCAATAATTATTTATAACTATAGACTGGCAAATGAATAAAATTATTTTAGAAATGTTTCTTCTTTTATAAAATCTTAAAAATCTTTTTCTTTACATCTGTTACTCCTCAGTCCTCACTTATTTAATTTTATGAAATTTCGAGAAATTCATTAGAGCTTAATGTTTACTTGGAGAATTTATTTTATGCAAATATAATTCTCATTGTTATAGGTTAAAAAATGAGGAAAAAAAAGACTCCGTCTGTCAGTTAACTGAACTCTTTCAGTTCTGATTGAATAAGACGAAAAAATTCTTAAAAAATGTTTATACCTCATTACAGTTTGTTACTAATTTTTTTTTTTTACGTAAAAACTATTTTTAACGCATTTTGCTCAATAATTTGGGAAACAAATTTCAGTTTCGTTTGAAAACTCGACACTCCTATTTTTAAATAATGTTTGAAAATGAATCTGTTTCTTTTATGTGCCGTGTCCCTCTGAACCTCTCCACAATTTACTGTCCTTTTGTAGTTCTTAGTAAATTGTCTTCTGGTTATCTCTTGTTTAAACTCTATTTTGCTAACCATTTTTATACACTCTCGTTCCGTAGTTTATACCCTATTTCCCTGTCACGCTTCTGTTGAGAAAAGAATAATAAAAAAAATACATAATTAAATCATAAATTCCTATATTAGAATTTATAGAAAAAACGTGTAAGCGATAAGACAAAAGTAACACTAATTAATTACCAACTTAACCAGACATTTTACCTAACAATAATCATACCAGCAATCTGAATAAAGTAAGTAAAAAGTAAAAACTAAAAAGGTATTTTTAAAATATTATTTTATTGACAAGACAGTAGTTGTTGTGACTATAAGACTATGAAAGTATTTTTTTATTAAATAAAAGTAAAACCAATATTCATATTTAACATATCGCTTTTAAACACATCACTAGTTTTAAAATGAAGAAAAAAAGAATTTCATTAACGAACAAAATTTGTGATTTTTCCAAAACAAAACATTTTTTTGTCTGTCATTGAATCGTTTACTTTCGACAACAACAGATACATATTTTCTGATTACGCCATTTCTTTTTCGAAGTTAATAAATTCATGTTTACCAACCTTGAATAATATCTTTAAAGCTGATAATCTCATCCCTGAAAGAAGAAGGGAGCAGATCTGGAGAAAATAAAGCACAGTTAAGTTGACAACATCCCACCGGCTCCACGTGTTGGGAAGCCATCTTTGAAAAAGGGAGCAGTTATTAACGTGAAAAGGAAGTTGTATTTGCGCATGCGCCAGCAGACGATTTTCAAAAGTAAATATATCGTCGAGAATATCAAGTGCAGGTGTTTTTTTTTTTGTCTTCGTGTAAAAACATATATATCTCCATAAATAGATTGTGTACGTGTATGTTTTCGTGATAAATAAATAAAAATATTTTGCATATTTGAAAATATGCACGTGCACAAAGCATTTTCGATGTATAAGAGAACACATTTTTTTAATTCTTTTTTTAATCTTTTTCTTTTTTTACTTCAATCAAATCAAACGTTATTTTTAAAGTTTATATACCATTATTCTATTTATTTACATATTTATACCAGTACATATTCTATTTATTTTTTTTAAGTATCTTTATTTCTTTTACTGCACACTCGAGGAAACTTAAACAAAATGCGTTCTCCGGCAGGGTTACAAGACAAGAGAATCCAGAGTCTAATTTGTGCGTGTTTTGACTTTAGTTTTTTTGACCATTCGTCTATGAAGAGCTTCACAATCAAGAAAGGTTCGATTTGACTTTTTTTACTGTTTTAAATAAACGGAACATCTACCCAAATAAAGGTATCCACTAAAAATGACGTTAACGGTTAAGTAATAAAAATATACCGGATTAAAAATAAATCGAACAACTTTTTAGAAAACTACTTATCTATGATTTTCTATTTATCTGTGAGTATGATTTTTTTATTTTTAGACATCTCTATCTATCTACGATTTTAATATCTAGCTATATGATTTTATCTCTCTCATTTTACCTATGTAGTGGATGGGTTATTGTGTGGCAATATTTGTTAAGAATAGGTTGCGTGTCAATTAACTATTTCCACTTACATCAAAATTAAAATATAAAATCCAACCAAATTATTTATAACATAATAAATTTTATTTAAATTGACGTACAATGTGTACCAAAAGATAGGACAAAGTTGTGTCCCTTTAACTCGGAATATTTGTGCCCGAGTTCATATTATGAATGAAATTGGATAAAACATTTGCATACAGTTCAATATCATGTACAAGTAGAATATAGGTCTGTGTTACTGTTATGTTTGCAAAGAGTTCAGAAAAGTTCTTGAAAAGTTATTTACCTTTTAATGTTTCTACGGTCGTACATATATAGATTTTCACTTAATAAATAGTAAATGTAATTTACTTTAAGTAAGCAATATCTAAGAAATAATGTCCACAGAATTGGTAGAGTTAAAATATTAGCGAGTCAGCGTTAAGGTGTTTTTTGTGGCGGCAAAGTTTGGTTTCGAACGACGGGGAGTAAGTTAGCAATTCTCTGTGGCACTGTTGCTGACTGTCTAAAGTTGGTAATTGTCTTTAACGTCTGGTCAGCAATGACTAAGACGGGAGTCGGTGAAGGTTACATCTTGAAACTTGGTAATTACTACAATATTTATTTATACAAAAAGTATAAAATGTGGCACAAGGCCTAAAAGGGGGATGGGGAAGGACGGTCATCTTCTGTCTTAAATCTAAAAACTTAGCTAGTCTCAGACATGGACCCAAACACACTGACAATGTCCCAATCACCAAAACAACACATTCACTCCTACCTTTCTTACTACGTCCACCATAATACCTCAAATTCTCTATGAAGTCCTAACTAGTCCCCTTATGTACAAATATTGTTCGTGGGGGAGGGTCATAAAATAACAACTTTTAAAAGATCCCCAAATGAGTATTTACAATATGAGTTAAATATTTACAATAAAACTAAACAAAACTGTATTAGTAATAAAACCCCCCACAAACTATAAATGTGGCAGAAACATCAGTTAACCGGACGAAATCAATGCGGGACTATGAAAAAATGAAAAAAGCATTCATACCTCCAAGCATTCACACAGGCACACACACATTCATACACAACAACAAATACGAAAAATCACACACACGACACGAAAGGCGCCCCGCATCCACCAGAGAACTGACGTCACTGACCACCTAACGAGGGAGGGGATGGGGAATTAAACAAAAGAAAAAAATAGGGACAGAAATAAAAGGGACCAATGCGCATGCATACCCTAGCTAAGTTAACCAGAAAACGGAAAAACTAAAGAATAAAAAAATATAAAGCCTAGTCTAACCTAATATCTGGGTGGGTTGCCTCTCTTCAACCCTGTTAGGACAAAATTCTGTGTCTAACCGACATCCAAGTGCCACTCTAGGTCAGCCCCTTTTACTCTACACATTCGCGCAAGATTCACCCACCTTTTGCCAAATTCCGATGAGGTGAGCCGCCGCCTTCCGTCCTAATCTTGACTTTAAGCCGATGCTTAAAGAACAAGATCAGTTGGGAAGAGGTGAACTTCTCGCCCTCATGGAATTCCTTCTGACGCGTCGTCCAAATCACGACTCTCATAATCCCTAGTAAGCAACAGAACACATAGTGTTCAGCCTTCGTCAATTGCGGCACCACATTGCTACAAACAGAACTGGCTTCCAGGACAAAGAACTTTCCCTGCAGCATGCGAACCATGAGGCCTTCAACAAACCTGCACAACGGCACTACCGTCTTGCACTGAAAAAAGGTGTGACCAATGGTCTCGACTTCCCCAGTACAGCGACGACAGTTTGGATATTTCTCCAAGCCTGCTGAACAAAGTCTCTTGCCGACCCAGAGGGCCCCACGAATCATCAGCCAGGTGAGTGATGCCTCATCATTATTGAGACATTTCAACCCAGGCGCCCAAGGCCATATCGAGGGAGCCTCCTGCTTCGTAAGAACCGAGCTCGTCGATCAGATCATCTTGAACGGACCCCCTAACTAACAATTGATACAATGCCTTACGAGACAACGCCTGGGCGTCGGAGAGGCCATCCGTCGTCCGTAAGAGGAGCTTCAAAGCACGACGACATTCGCGGTAGAAGGAGCACTCAGCACGAGGTCTACGGCCGGCCTCCTCCTCACACGAGTGCACACTTCTCAGGGATGGGAAATGTTTTCGGACATCTTCTTTCCAAAAGGTGCCCACCTCATCCAATCCGCGACACATTCGATCTAGAAAGGTAATGCGAAGCATATATTGACGAATTTCAATGCTAGGCATACCCAGACCGCCCTCACAGGGATGAAAGCAACATATTTCGCGAGATACCAAAGGGGCCTTGTCTCTCCACAAGAAAGAGAACAAGGTCCGGACTAATGACATTAGTCTGGCATACAGGAGTGGAAGCACAGAGAGTCAGTAAAGGAGAATCGGATATATGTGTGAAACACATACCTCCGCCCTTCCCTTCAGGGAAAGTCTCCTCCGAGACCACAGATTAACCGCGATCTCGGCCTTCCCTTGTACCTCCGACCAATTCATTTCCAACTGGAGATCAGGACCGAACCAGACGCCGAGAATCTTGATCGGCCCATCCGTCCAGAGGAAAGGTCCGGGAAGAGAAACTCCCTTCCACGCACCCAACCGCAAGCCCACAGACTTATCGCGGTTGATCTTGGCCCCTGTCACCATCTCATACCCACTGATCTCTTTGCTGACTTCGTCAATCTCGGCTCTGCTCGACACAAGAACCGAAACGTCGTCAGCATAGGCAGAATACCTGGCTGAGGTGGAAGCCCCAGTCAGGGAAATTCCGCGCAGGACCGGATTCGCCTTTAACTTGCGCAGGAATGGTTCCAACGCAAGAACGTAAAGCAGAGGCGAGAGCGGACAACCTTGACGAATGGAGCGAGACAATACGAAAGGCTTCGATCTTACCCCATTCACTTCCACCAGCGCACCGGGGGTCGCATACAAAAGTCGGATCCAGGAGCGAAAGTCCGCTCCGAAACCGGCCGCCGAAAGGACAGCCTCCATAAATCGATGGTCAACCCTATCGAAGGCCTTGGACTGATCTAAATTAATCAGCGAGGCTTCACTGTCGACTTGTTCTAAGATCAAGCGTACCATATGAAGGTTATCCTGAATAGTCCTACCCTTCACAGCACAAGTCTGTTCAGGGCCAATCAGACTAGACAGGACAAGCTGCAAACGGTTGGCTAAGATCTTCGCCAAAATCTTTAAGTCAGTATTTAACATCGTTAAAGGGCGAAAGTTCCCTAACCCATCCCCACCGTTCTTGTCCTTACGCAGCAACTTGATCACACCCCTGGTGAAGCGTTGAGGTAAAGACCCCTGCTTCATCCAGTGGTTGTAAATCAGTTCCAGCAAAGGAACAAAAACGTGCGACAACCTCAAGTAAACCTCGTAGGGAAGACCATCTAATCCCGGAGACTTATCCAGGCCAACCTGCTTCAGCGCTTCCCAGATCTCCGACTCTGTAATGGGTCCCTCGCACCTAGCCGCTTCAGCTGCCGAGAGGCAGGGAAAGTCAACTAAATAGGCGTCGAACTGAGCAAAGCTCAGACCGGGCTCCCTGGTGAAAAGATCCTGAAAGTAGTCCCCAAAGACCTCACATATGCCCGCGTTTGTAGTCACGGTCCGCTTATCCAACAACGTGACGCATGCTATATGTCGCCTAGACGCGTTTCGATTTTCCTCTGCACGCAGTTCAGCGGCCATATTCGTTGCCTCAGAAGACATTCTTTTTAACCTAGCCCTAACTACCAGAGCTTGATCCTTCTTGATAAGCAAGGAGGACAACTCTGCCTTAGCTAAAGCTATATCCCCACTAACACGGGATTTCACAGCCCGATCAACTTTATTTTCTAAAACCGTTTGCGCCGCTAATCTATCTAGATTGAGTCGACGACTAAAATAGGCAGCAAACGTTCGAATTTTAGATTTTAAATTTCCCCACCAGGCATTTCCCACAACCGCACCCGTCAATTCCCTTTGTATCATTAGTAAAAGCTGGTCCCGGAAATTCTGTTCACTAAATAGTGAACAGTTCAATTTCCAGTAACCAGCCAACCTAACCTTAGGCTTATCTAAGTTTACACGGACCCGGACAAGCCTATGATCCGTATAAACTATGTAATAGAAACTTGGACACCCTAAGAGCCCTACATCGACTCTCCTAACTAAGACTCGGTCCAGGTAGCTCGCAAGCGTCCCGGGAGCCGAGTTGCCACTAGTTGTCCAAGTCCATGCTACCTCCCGAGGGTGTTCATTCCGGAACCTAACGACAAGATCAAACTCATCGATAAAGTCCCGAAATGGTTTCACATCCGGGTTATTAGTACCTTGTTTATGCCCTATACGATCTATATCGGGGTCAAGGACGGCATTCCAATCCCCCGCTAAAACTACCCGACGAGACGTCGTCAAGAACGGCGCGATCTGCCGAAACAAAGCAGGCCGCTCGGAATGGGTATTGGGCGCATAAACCCCAATGAGACGTAGAACCTTATCCTTTATGGTAACATCCAGCACGCAAAGTCTGCCCGCCGGATCCGCAAAGACAAGGGTACAAGCAGCCTTCAAAGACTTGCTCACTAGCCAAGAGACACCCCTCGAACGACCATCAAAACAGGCTGAATAAAGGGCGAACCCCTTAGACAGTATGTCCTCACGATCATGAGAAGAAAAACGGGTCTCTTGTATACAACATACATTCACCCCGAGGCGCTGAAGGTCACGAGTGAGCCTCGACCTCATTTAAACTAGCTAACCAGAGTGACATTGTCAAATCGAATTAGGGTTGTCCTTCAGGATAGAACATGGCTGGGGTGAGGACACCGACAGCTCGTCCCATGGATCCGGACGCCATCTCATTTTCTATGGTATCATCCTGAGACAAGCCGCCGATGTCCGAAGGGTAGGTTAATTTAAGCGCCCTATAAAGGGATGGGTGAACGAAAACGGGGACCCTCCCTTTCAGTTTTTGGTTTGCGTCATCTGCATCTGGATCGAGAAGATAGGCAGCTGGGGGCACCATTTTGAGCGACGACTGGGCCTCCTCTATCATGCTCCAAATCTCCCGCGTACCCGGGCCAGTTCTAATGACGGTTAAAACTCTTCCTGCAGAAGGGAAGTTTTCGGGATTTTCCACATCTGCGCCATTTATATGTTTAAAGTTCCATAGAACTTTTAGGTCTTTGGGATTCCTGGTCTGCCCAAAGACCCTTTCCGCCTGGTCCCGGGATACGCGGCAGACGTCTTCCCCTGGGAGGTAAGGTGGTTTGATGATTTTTTTTTCTTTTTGTCAGTGACTGTTTGAGTATCAGGGCTTTTCTTTTGTAGTGATTGGATGGGTGTTGACATTGGTGTGACATTGGGAGTAGTTGAAGGAGTCCACCCGGAAGGTGTCCTCACCGGTGAAGGTTTGGACGAATAAATATGTTTAACTGGAGAGTTTGACAGAGATTTGGGCAGAGGTGGTTTCGTGAATGTATTTTTTGATGAAGAAGGGGAAGACGGGACAGAGGATAGGGGGCCCGGTGCCGCCAGCGATTTTTGATTTTTACCCCGCTTTGTTTTTAGTTTTTCTTTTAGTTTTTTAATATCTAAAATCTTTTCCCAGCTAGGTTCATTCAATTTCTGGGCTTCTGTCGCGGATTTTGCATAAGACGACGAGGCGTCGCCCTCCGAGCTGGTAGAGGGAATGGGGCTGTAGATGACTTTGTCCCTGGTGTCATGTTGGGACTGAGGAACCGCTGTTTGGGTCTTCCCCTTGCCCCTAACTACGAGGCGCCATTCCCCCTCGTCCTTCTCCTTAACCACACTTGTGGCAGGCGTTGGTTTCGGGGTAATGTGGGTCTGGGCCCAACCGGGGGATTTTCCTCACCGGTCCGCCTCGCCGCTAGGCCCACTACAGGCGCCGCGGATTTTATCTTCTCGGCCAAGGGGGGATTTTGGTCGCCAGCGACCGGAACTCCAGGGGCCTTCTTTCCTGGGAAGGAGGAGGAAAGGTGACCAGTCTCTCCACACCTCCAGCAAGTTGGTGTCCTACCGGTCACTATGACCGGCATTTTCCGGTCGCCATACTCCAAACAGTTGGGGACGGACTTGAAGGCCTTCTGGTCAAGCATTATATCGAAAGTCCATCCCCCATTCAAATTGTCGGAGAGAGCCCCTAAAATTTGGCCGAACTGCATAAAAAATGCAGCCAGGAGCTCTCCCGAAATTTGAGGAGGAACCTCGAAAACGGCCACCCTGGTCCGCCTGCGGCCTTCGTACTCAGTTCTTATAATAAAATCTTTCGTAATCAGTTCTTTTTTGGCCATGGACATGCAATCTTCTGGGGTGGGTAGCAGAATGCCCCACATGAAGAACCCTGTACTCTTTATTACTCTTTGGGGTTTTATCCCCAGGGACAAAAGTGATTTAATCACTGTGTCTTTTGAGGAGCGACAAATCTTTTTAGTTTTCTTGTCGACCACAAAAATGGTCACCATTCTCTTTGCGAACACATCGAGATCCTGGACAACATCGACGAACCCATCTTTATTAACAAGATGGGAGTACCCCTTCGCCTTATCCAAGAAATCCGCCATGTTCCGAATACAACTTGGGGGGGGGACTTCCAGCATGAGGGCAATTCCTCGGCAGTCTTCTTTTGTGCCTCCTTTGGCACCTCGACAAGATTTTTGGCACTACTAGCACCTTCTTTCGAATTTGGGCTAGCATTAGCCCGCTTTTTTGATGATTTATCTGACGGGTCAGCTTTAGCCGCCGACCCAAAAAGGTCTTTTTTAACATTAGACCGACTGGCTTCATCGGCCATAATGAAAACGTGTGGAGACTTCGACCTGCGGGTCTCTATCAAAAATTTATCAAAAAAATGAGGAAAGGAGTTGGGAAAAGGCAACACAAAAAATCAAACAAATAAAAGAAAGTCTGGTTAAAAATAAGAAGTATTAAAAATACAAAAGCAAAGCAATAAACTTTAAAATTAAATAAACTGAGAAAACTACAAAAAATAAAATAAAAGACAAACTAAATCAATTGAAATAAATAAATAGACAGGTAATACTTTTTTTTTAAAAAAATAAAATAAAAAATGGCGCCCAAAGGCAGCCGGAAATAAAAGAAAAAACAGAAACTCCTCTTTTTTCTGGTCAAAAAATTCAAAAATGTAAGAAAAAGAAAAAGAAATAAAAAGACTGGTTTGCAACTCGTCAAACCAATAAAGGTTTGCGGCCGAAGCCGCTAACGAAAATAATTTTAACACAAAAGAAAATACAATCAAGTTAAACCAAACAAAAAGAATACGACCGAAGTCGTTAAATAAGAAGGAGGGTAAAAATAAAGAGTAAATAAAAACAAAGCTTTTCTTTTCTCTTTTTTTAAACTGTACTAAAAATTTTTAAACAAAAAAAATAAAAAAGCAGTCGTCCGGTAAGACTGTCAAACCGGACTAAAAAATAAAAAAGCAGTCGTCCGGTAAGACTATGTCAAACCGGACTGAAGAATAAAAAAGCAGTCGTCCGGTAAGAGTATGTCAAACCGGACTGAAGAATAAAAAAGCAGTCGTCCGGTAAGACTATGTCAAACCGGACTGAAGAATAAAAAAGCAGTCGTCCGGTAAGACTATGTCAAACCGGACTGAAGAATAAAAAAGCAGTCGTCCGGTAAGACTATGTCAAACCGGACTAAAGAATAAAAAAGCAGTCGTCCGGTAAGACTATGTCAAACCGGACTAAAGAATAAAAAAGCAGTCGTCCGGTAAGACTATGTCAAACCGGACTAAAGAATAAAAAAGCAGTCGTCCGGTAAGACTATGTCAAACCGGACTAAAGAATAAAAAAGCAGTCGTCCGGTAAGACTATGTCAAACCGGACTAAAGAATAAAAAAGCAGTCGTCCGGTAAGACTATGTCAAACCGGACTAAAGAATAAAAAAGCAGTCGTCCGGTAAGACTATGTCAAACCGGACTAAAGAATAAAATAAAATATGTGGGCCGAAGCCCAGAAATAAATTATAAACAAACAAAAGAAATGGAAAAAACAGAAAGAAAAAAAATAAAAACTTAAGCAATAACTTAACAGAAAAAGTCTTTGTGGGCCGATTCAAGTATGAAAGTTCTTGAAATATTTGTAGCAAATTCTCGTGGGTCAAACAAGTTCGTCGCACCAACGCAACCGGACAGAAAAAAGTCAGGAAAAAAACTTGGTAATTACTACTCGAAAAGGTTCACACGTGTTTGGTTTATATAATCGCTGAGTGGCTCCTAGGATATGAGCGGGAAAACAGATTGGTCGCGTGCAGGCGGTTTGATTGGTCGGAACTGACCAATCAGCAAGCCAGATTGGAGGTGACTGACCAATGAATACTTGTTATATTATCTGAAAGTAGAATTTGGCTTACCAGATAGGAAGAGTGCATTTCCTACAAAGAGGTAAGGCTGGTTAAGATGTGGAAGATTCCACACATATTTATCTATGATTTTACATATCTATCAATCTATGATCTTATATATCTATCTATGATTTTACATATCTATCTATCTATCTATCTGCAACACTTTTTGGGTTGCTGTATATTAATAATAATAATAATAATAATAATAATAATAAAGACTTGGAATATCAACAACAATGGGATATTGATGAATAAACTAGCATGAAAAGGGTTAAAAGAATATCAAGAATGATAGACTGATAATAATTGATTTCCAGCGAATCAAGGTTTACAAAATGAACCAGGTCAATGGCCGAGAACAATGCTTGGTTTGTACGACGGGCCAAGTGTTGACAGTCTTTGAACGAATTGTCACCATAATGTGAGTTGCAAAATTTACCCTGGGAAAATATCTCTTGGGTCAAAGGCGAGAAAGCCAATTGTTGTGTCAATTAACTTATGAGATGATAGCATTTGGAACAATATATATTTTTAATTAGTCTTCGACCGAATGGCGGAGGTGACAAGCACAGAAGAGCGACCAAAGGAGGAGAGGCTGCCTGCAGCCACTGCAGGGTAGCAAGAACAGACGGGACAATAAGAAGGTCGAAGGAGCTGCCCACACCCACTGGAGAGCACTGGTGGGAGATAGCAATAAGAGAAAGTAGAAGTAACCAGGCGGAGTGATGCCTGCACCCATCTCCCATGAGAGAAGAGGAATTCCCCAAAATTACGAAGTAATTTAACTTCTCAGGACCCAAAACAATGGAAATGACAGGTGGATGAAATATCAATTTCTCTCCCCCAACTACATCTTACCCCTACACCAGTTTTGTTTTCGCAGACAACAATGGGCTCTTGTTGGAAATCAGGGGATTCACCGAAACCCAAACTACATCGTGCCCCGCGTTGGTTTCTTGTTGGAGTTTATAAATACGAATGCGCGAAAGCGAATCCAAACAGTTGACAGTTGAGAGCTGAGAAGAGATAGAAGGTAAGTGTCGGAGGTCGCTGAGACATTCTACAACTTCTGCTGAACACTAGAACCTCCGACTTCAGCCTTGAGCCAAACTTACCAAATCAGTAAAACAAATTTCGCTAACTCTGCAAGCCAAAACTTACCAGCTTACCCGTATTGCATCCGATTAGGGAACGGGTTGGGTCGACAAACACCTGTATGCGACCACAACTACTAACGAACCATTGCACGCAGTATTCGATATAGACATAGTAAATATTTTTTATATATATTTCGAGTGCTATTTTTCTCCAATTTTCCTGTACGACTTCGACCAGCCCAACACGAAGATACCTGCGACGAATTGATCTTAGCCTCCTTATAATCAATCAATCACAACATGGGGTTGGGCAGGGCAGGATCGAAGAGACCATTCCATTGATCAAACCACGATTCACCCCGGGCTGACCATGACGAATGTGTTACATATCTAAAATTGTATAGATTTATATTCAGATTATGGTTGCTTCTGACAAGGTCCAGTGGTGACCGCTTGGGAATGCCAGTTTTTGTAAGCTTGGATGTGTAGATGATGTAATGGATAATGGCTCGGACTTGAAAAAACGGACAGTTGGGTTCCAGTTCCAGTCGGATTCGTTATATTCACTTACATGAAAATACTCTTGGGAATGGTATGAATCCACTTCTTCCCCCCAGCTATAGGTTAATTAGTAATACTTGTATCACTAAATCATTATTATCTCACAAAAATTTCTTACAATCTAAAAATATTTTCTGGCTTGAAATAACCTGCAAGGGGTTGATAAGCCGTAAAAAATCAGTCAATCAAATCAAACAAAGTCCAGTGATGTGATTTATGCATTAGGAAGATTATGTTGCGCCAATTCAACGAAAGAGGAAGTCTGCCTGTCATCTTCAAAATTCTGAATTCTTGTCTAGATTTTGAACATAGAACTCTGGCACCAGTAGGAAACGTGGAAATATATGTAACAAGTCAGTTCACAAGATATATACCTACCGTAACAGCAAAATTGTCCAAATCGTCTTACAGCATATTCATCCATCACATAAAATGTTTAATATCTAAAAACCCACAAAACTAATTCAGTTTTTTTTTTCTCCAAGTTTTCAGATAAGACTTTTAGCCACCTTGATACCATTTGTCGAAAGAATCACTGAAAAACCCTTTGAATTATTCATCCAAAAAGAATGAAGATTAAAATCGTTTTCTGTCAGACTCCCGGTCTTCCAAACTGAGCTATGGTGAGAGGAAAAAGATCATTCAGGCCTCCAGTAATGGTACCAACATTGATACTCTGGCTTCCATCTTCAAAGTCCATTCAAGAACTATGAAGAGAACGGTAAATAAGTTTTAAAAAGAGGAAACAATAGAGATGAAAACTGAATCAGGAGAACACAACGGGAAGAAGGATCATCATTTCAACTTAGAGCTAAAGAGATCAGTTAGAAAAGATCCAACTCAATCCATAAAACGTTTGGCACGTAAGAGAGGAGTTTCAGCTATAACAGTCCAAACTTCCGATCCTTAGCTATGATTAATTAATGATGAACATGTCATTTCCGTTTATGATCGCTTTCATTACGATTCTTCTGTCAAGCTTGGAGAGTAATTATATATTCTTATTGCTCAAAGTAGGGTCCAATAGTGTTATAAAAACCTCGGAGAATTCCAGTAAGATATCTTTAATCATTTCTATGATACAACGGTTCAAAGCTTAATCTAACAAATGGACAATTTTGTTGTTACACGATTTGGGCAATTTTGCTGTTACACCCGGCATATATATATATATATATATATATATATATATATATATATATATATATGTAATAAAAATAAAGATTTAAATTATACTATATTTATGGGTAAATGTGCTCAGTATCAGTGATAGAGCATGCGTAGTTATAAAAATATAAAAGTGGACACTGAGGTCAACTTATCCACCGTGGAAGAGTGGTACAACAATATTTCTGCTTCAGTTTTCTCCTTTTAATCTTGTGCCGCACTTAACTGTTACAGAAAACTGGCATAAGTTCAAATTCCAGCAGATACTTCGCACTAATGTCCCCAGGAAACGCGTGAATTACTCCATTCTCCCCACCTTTGGGTTAAATAGCTTGTTCTCGAACATTGTGTAGCAGCCAGTCTTGAAGAATGATAACAAAACCGCGGAGAAGCTAACAAGAAACCATTCCACCAAGTTCTTAAGAACATAGCATTGCATTGTTTACAGGTATAAAGGGGAAGGTGTGGAGAGGCGTAATCGCTTCAGTGTTGAAAAGATGTGACATTTAAGGAGGGGAATAGTAGAAAATTTCATGAGTAAAATGATTTCAATCCTTACCAGGTGTTGCATACTGATAAGCCTTGTGACAGAATTAAGCCTTGCTGTGGAATCATGGTTAGTAGTCTCACAGACCATCATTACTGTTGTGAGTTCATTCCTTGTCCAAAGCTTGTGGTTAGGCAAAGTCAAATTAATAAATATTTATCAATATGATATTAGTTTAGTTTTAGTTTTTTCTTCCGCTTGTGCTGTTTGGCGTCGTGGGGAGACACAATCGTTTGTCAGCGGCAAGGCGAGTGGTCAGGAGGAGAGATATCTCATGGGCTCTGAGAGTATTTACCTCTCGCTTTCCAGCCAGAGTACCTGAGAGTGTATGCTCGTAGGGCTGGATGGTTGATAGGCATATGAATGAAGTGTCCGAACCACTTGATCCTCTGTCGTTCGATGTGTTGTATGATTGGTATTTCTCCTACCATATCTCTTATTGCCTCCCAAAGACCAACCACCGGCCAACGGGGCACTGGTGAAGCTGTGACTGGCTTAGCAGGCCGAGAGTGGATACAAATTGCTCAAGGAATCAAAAGGAGTATTGTGCCCTCTTAACCACTAAGCGAAGACCGAGTTCTTTTTATTGATGTCTTATTACAAGCTGATATATTCAGAGTTTTTCAGCACTATAGAACCAGACTGTTGTGCTTGTGAAGAAATACTTTAAAAATCTGTACAAATCCAGATTTGGTAAAATTAACAAATTAGTAGGACTCAAATTATAGCTCGGCTTATGGCCATATCACATTGAAATATCGGTTCCCGCTCGATCACCTGCTAGAGCCTGGTCAGTACTTAGATGGCTGACTACTTGGGAATACCAGGTGTTGTAAGTTTAAAATGTGCGGGTCGTGCAATATTTAACGGCTTGGAATGAGAAATCTTTTTCTTTTATGTGCAGTGTTCCTTCAGGACGTAGGCGATCATGGCTCTCCACAACTTTCTATCCCTTGCAGCTCTTAATAAATGTTGTCTTTTTCTTATTTCTCCCAAACCCTGTTCTACCATACATTTACTTAAGCTCATCAAGTATGTTACGCGCTGCTTTCCTTTGTTCATCTTTTCCTCAGTCTATCCTGTGAGTATCAGATTTTCCAAGCCTTTCTCCCTCACTATATTACCCAGAAATTTCAACTGCCTCTTTCTGATGTTACGTTAAGTTTCCCTTTTGTTTCTATTTTCTCTAAAACCTCGTCCATGTTCGGTCCATGGTATCCTCAGCATCTTTCTGTAGAACCACATTTCTGTTCATTATTTACATTATTCGGACTATTGTCCTCATCTTTGTCGCTATATTTATTACAACGTTTCGGCCGTTGTACGCTCCCTCCTTCTTCAGGTGGTTGGAATGTCGAACTGAACTCTTTATTTCGCTCACTGGGTAGACTGTTCTAGTTCCACGTGCCATGTTTAATGGATGTCAGTTATCAGTTATCTCCTGTTAATTTCCCTCTAAAAGTTCTCCACCACCTTAGCCGGGTATTGAACTCACACTCTTTGGATTTTGTCACTGGATCTAACTAATGGCTTTATCTACTGTACCATGTGTCCTTGAGGAACAGTCTACCCAGTGAGCGAAATAAAGGGTTCAGTTCGACATTCCAACCACCTGAAGAAGGCCGGGCGTACAACGGCCGAAACGTTGTAATAAATATGGCGACAAAGATGAGAACAATAGTCCGAATAATGTAAATAATGTACATAATACCTCATCTCAGAAATATAGACAGACACATTTCTGTTGCTTCAAGTCTCTTCTGAGGAGATTGTCCAACATTCACTGCCATATTCGAATTCCAGTTGGTTTCGTTACATTCACGTACGAAAATACTTTTGGCGACCATAAATTGAAAAGAGACTTTTTTAAAAGGATTTCACCTCAGGAAATTCGGGAGAGACACTAGAAGGCAGGAGGTTACAGAGAGTGAAGGTGTATAGAGCGGATTGAAGAAAGGATAAAAGAAGAACAGAGATCGTGGCAATAGAAGATGGCGACTGACGTTGCATTTAAATTTTTGAAAATTGTAACATGAAGGGAGTTTCACTGTCGGGAGGCGAGAGAAAAGCTGCTTCAGTAGAAGTGGTGGTTACATTTAACTATTTCAACAATAAAAAAAAAGGTGGGACCTAGTTGTCAATCTAGTAGCACGCTTAAATTCATGTAGTCGGGGCATCGGGGAAAATAGCTCGACAGAACAGTTGCCATGAAAATATTTGTAGAAAAGACAGAGGGAAGCCATGTCATGTCTCTGAGAGAGTGATTGAAGTTGAGATGTCAAGTTAAAACTGATTACATTGAAGATCTTTCTTTGGATTTTGTCGTGAACCTCGAAGAGCAGAGGCACCGGACCAGATGTGGGAACAATATTCAATGCATGGACGAATGGTAGATTTGTAGAAACCTTTTGGCACGACACAGTGAACCGATTTTCCTTGCAGAAGATGCAGCTATTGATTCCATGTAGTTGTTCCACCTCAAGTCATTAGAAAACGTAAGGCCAATAAGGCGCAATGAGACATTCTCACGAAGTCGAGCATCAACCATGCATATGGTGGGGGGAGGGGCAGGCAAGTCTCTCTGTGGCGGTCAAATGAGAGCAGTTTATTTTTGGAGGCATTGAAGTTTACAAGCCATTTACTGCCCCAGTTAACCATTGCATTGGATATCTCAAAGGCGTTTAGCATGTATGTCTTCTTCAAAAAGTTAAGGTATTTCTTGAAAGGTTATGATATTTCCGGATGAATATTTGATCTCATTCAATCTTTCTTATCAAATTTCGAAATGAAAGTTGTCTGTAATGGCCACTTTTCTAGACATTTTTGCATTAATGTGGTTGTCCCCAAGGTTCTATATTTTGGACTACTTTGTTCCTAATTTTCATCAACGATCTTTCCGATGTCATCAGCTCTCAACTCAATATCTATTTTGATGACAACTATTTAATCATGTCTTGATAAATCTGATCGGTTTGACAAATTGGCAGCTGATCTAAAATGACCCACAATTTGTTGTTCTCTTGGCAAGAAATGTCTTGTTAATTTTAATGCCTCTCACACAAAACGGTTCTCTTTTAATAGTCTTAGAGAACATTTTTTGTATTACATGAGCATGGCTGGTGCTAACCTCCAGGAAAGTGACACATTACACTTTCTCGAGCTAATGTTTTCCGCTGAGCGATTATATTGAATCAGTGGCTCACCAGAATCTGTCTTGAACATTTATATAAGTCTACCATTCCTTCATGCTTAGAATATTGCTCTAACATCTGGTCTGGTGATTCTGCTATGTATTTAGAGATTCTTGATGAAATCAGCAATATTATTGGTCCTGACATCTCAGTTTTAGTCACTTTCCCATCGTCATAACGTAGTTTCCCCCTTTGCCTTTTCTATAAATATTTTCATGGAAATTGACAGCTCGACTTTACGAATTTAAATGTAGTACGAAATTGGTAGATAGGTCTCATCCTGTTACAGTAAAAATGATTAAATATAACTAAGTTTTATGCTAACAGTTTCTTCTCTGACACTTCTTACTTCTGGCCTCTTGTTATCTGATCAACTTTGATCTTCAAAAATGTAAATGCAATGTCAATCGTTATCTCCTGTCTTCTTTTATTGTTCTTTCTCCTTAATAATATTTTTCTTTTTCTCGTATTCATTCACTCTCACTAACCTCTTGCATCATAGTGGCTTTATTGCCTTACTTGTGATGAAATGATTTAAAAAAAGTTTAACTTTATGAGAATTTTAAAATTTCATTTTTAATATAAAATAAAGCAGGAATAGCTTGCCCAATAATAGAAACTTGATCGATCTGAGTTCCATAACGGATTCGAGCCATATTTATTGCAGTTATAATATCATTGGGTTATGTACAGGGTAAGATAGCTTGACAGATCCCAACCCTCTTCAGGTTGGTTTGAAATTCAGAGTTTGCCTTCTCGACTGGTTGCCGTTTCAAGTTTTACTATTTAATCCATAGCTGGAGGAAGATGGATTAATACTTTTTCCAGTGGCATTAATGTGAAAGGAACGAAACAGAATCGAGTGAGAATTGAACCCAGCATGCCAAATTCCTTTTCTGCACCGATAACCATCAAAATATCTGCGCCTTTTATAATAGAAACTTTGGATGTCTTATTTTTTATGATTGTATTTTTCATCATTTACTTTGCTTAATTCAAGCACAAGGCCATGAATATGGAGCATCCAGTGATGATCAAACTTAATACTCAGTAGTAATGGACAGTCAGATTAGCTAATTAATCATTATCCTACGTAGAAGCATGCTTGTTATTATTTACTCATCTTAACTTATTTTGGTACAAGACCACAAGTATGAGTCATTCAATGAGGATAAACCCTCTACTCATTAGTAATGGTTAACAAAACTAGCCTCGTTAACCATTACCCCAAACTGAGATGCCGTAGAATCTTATAGTAATTCGAGTGAATCCATACCATAAAAATGACATCAGATATAAAATTAATATTTTGCTAAGTTCTTATTATAAGGAGAGTTTGAATGTATTTTTATCGAAGATTGTATTGTATTATTGTTTAATTTTCCACTCCTGATGTTATGTCTTTGTTCATTGCAGATATGAAATTTACACTGGATTTTGCTGAGGAGAAACTAGAGAGCTTGCTTGAAAATAACTTCTATAAATTCAACTCGAATTTAATAAAAATAATGGAATTTGCCAAAGATACTTGCATCCAACTGGAATTCTGGGAAAAGGCAGCCAATTATGCAGAAAAGGTTTCTGAAGGGATTCTGTAAGCAAACCATTCTTTTTCAAACCATTTGGATTAATAATTTCTTTCATCATTTTTATGAGATTTCATTTTGACTATTATTTACTTTAATCTCAGTTTCTTATTAAATGAGTCCTGGATAAGATGATAAACTACATCCCGCAGCAAGGGCTCTGATTGGGAGATTGGAGGTTTTGAAGAGCATGGACTCCTCTCTTAATTGTTCTTGTAACCAGGTACCCACTAACCTGAGGTGGCAGCAACTGTTAGGGTCCTAGCTATAGGCAAATAGTGAACCACCAAACAGAAAACAAAACACTAGATGGCTATAAAAATATATTTTTAGTAAAAATACCAGCAATACAATTATAAAAAAACTCCATGCTTTCCAAAGTGGGGCGCACGACCCACAATGGGGATTTGATATTTAAGGAAGGCAATTCGAAAATTAGTTATTAACTGAATATTTTTTCTAGTAAGACTTTGTGAGTATGAGGATTAATATATACAGTGCATATACAGTATGCATACATAAAAATGTGTGTGTGTGTGTGTGTATGTATGTACAGGATGCGATGGATAAATTGTCGTCTAAATGAGGCAAAAATTATACAAAAAATATCTTGAAATAATAAAGAGTAAATTTATTCAATAAAGTCACCATTGTCTTCAACCACAGTCTCCAGACGATTTCAGAATCTCCTGCAACTCTTCTGGATTGTCTCCTTGTTTAAGTTGGTGACTGCTGCTTGTTACAAGGAGTTTTGTTGATATCTCGCTCAAGTGCGTCACGCACATAATAATCAAGGGTTTTGAAGTTTAGGAAGATAGGTGGCCAGATGTAAGGGGTGATGTGGTTGCAGAAATTGTCTGACAGCTATGACCGGGTTTTCCGCCTTGTGTGGCCTGGTGCAGAGTCCTGTTGTCAGACATAGTTTCTTCCAGCAGCCACACTCTTGACCCAGGACAGCACTACCTACTCAAGGCATTTGATGTAGGCAGGGTTGAATCTGAGGCCCTGTAGGAAGATGAACGGAGGCATAACGTGGCTATCACTAGTGATCGCTCCAAACACCATCCGTAATCCTTCGTAATCACAGTTAGAGTCATCTAATTCTTTCCGTATCCTCTCTACTGTCCTCAGATTGACACTCAAACACCCTGAAATGTTCGTATTGGAGCTTCAGGTAGGAATGCCAAGCAGCACAGCATACCGTTTCCAGATTTCTGGCGGAGTGAATTGCGTCATGGTGCTCTTTTTCTTACAGATGGTGCCCAACTGACCCTACTATACTGTGCAGTTGACCAAATCATAGACAAACAGCGGCACGTGCGAAATTGAAAATATAAATGGCGACAATTTATCGATCGCATCCTATACATATGGTGAACTCTCCCCGACGTACGAGGGTCAAGCAGTCGGCAGACACCAGCACATACGATTTGATTATAGTGGTGAAAGTTTTGTGCAGAACCAACAACACTTTTTGAAGGGCCGAATACAGTGCCCAAGGTCCACAAACTCCTAGTCCAGTTGCCATCCAAGGCTATAGAACCCAGTCTGTCCTGCTATTTACCCATAGCTGGAGGGAGAAGATGATGATTCATACATTTTCCAAGGGTATTAGCGCGTAAGTGAATGTAATGGATTCGAACTCGGCTCTCCTATTCCTCAATCCCAGTCACTATCCACTCTCTCTCGCTATATATATATATATATATATATATAAACACAATAGTTTTTATAAATATTGAACAATTCTGAAATTGAATTCTAACACTAATGCATGTATGCAGTTTCAAGTTCTTAAGGAAACCTTTTAGGTTTCCTCCACATGAATAGGAATTCACTTTTTGAATAATAAGAATTCTACGTCACGAAGGGCAGATGCTTAGGTGGGACACGGCCAAAAATAGTTTAGGAACCACTGCTCTTGAGTGGACCTTGTACCTTGTATAAGGTGAACATTAGTAACAAAAATTACTGGCCAAAAACAAAAATTGACCAGTCGCCTTGACCATTGTCATAACACCCAATTCTGCCACTTTAGTGCAATGGGAAAAGTGCTACCTTAGTGTTGGAATCCCCTGTGCTAAAATGAAAAAGGGTGAAGGAGGACACGACTTCCGGTAGACTGTGTTGAAAGCTTCTTTATTAAAACAAAGGTAAACTTGCCGGTAGCAGGAGAGAGAATGAACTAGACAGAGAGGAAAAACGATATTCAACAAGTCCCATCGGTGAGTTCTAACTCAGGGGACACAAAAAGGAAAAGATACGGAAAGGGAAATAACTCACTAAAACAAATGCCAGTATCAGCGCTGGACCAGGATTCTCTATTGAATATTTGTCAGTGGCTGTGAGTCTCTATGTGTGTTTCTTGTGTGGTGCACTTCACTCATATCCTCAACCCCAGAGCAAAACAAATAAAAAAATAACAAAGGAAAATTTCATTTCAAGTTTTATTAAAGAATTTAATTCGAAAAAAAAAAAAAAAAAAAAAAAAAAAATATGTGAAAAAGTAAGAATGATTAAATGAATAAATAATAGAACAGAGTCAGTGAGAAATGTTTGTTGTTTGTTGATTTTTACCTGGCCTCATATTCTGTACATACACTTTGAAGAATATATTGACTTTAAAAAAAAATAAATAACGCACGGTAGAATTGTATTACTGAGAACGGAAATTTATTTATTTATTTATTTATTTATTTTTTTTTAAAACAGTTACAGTAAAATCAAACTTGGGTAAATTAACAAAATTTGGAAAAAAAATCAATCAAGTTATCATAAGATAAAAAAAATATGACTAAGGAGTAGGAGTTAAATCAGGTATTAAGTAAGGGACGCTAAATTAGATATGAAGTTTTAAAGATTTCTTTTCTTCATTTTTCATCTGATCTAACGCTAGATGGAAATAATCTATGGTCAGATGATCTTTTTAGGTGTGAAACAGAAACATACAGTGCTGATCTTTATGTCCATACTTTATCTGCAAAAATCTATCATTAATATTGTGTACTCTTCCATGAATATATGAATGTTTAACAATGTGTGTGTATGTGTTAATGATTGCAAAATTTGTCCCCCTCCCCGTCTTATAGTCAGAAGGATACAGAATGCATGCTGGGATATTTTTAATAGCCAATGAAATGGGACGGCTTGCGTTTTTTGACATGACTCCGTTCAGATCTGCCGTTTCAGGCGGTTTGGGCCGACTTGTCGAACTGTCTGCCTTCGGGCAGAGGGGAACCCAGACGAGGTTATACTGGAGGGCAGAGTCACGTCTGGGGAGGTAGACAAGCGTGTATGCGGGGTTATTGGGGAAATTTTGCCCAAGCCTACAGGCTCGGATTCACCCCACATAAAAATACGGCCTTCTGCCACATACTGCTTTGTGGGGAGGCGAAGTAAATAAGCTCTGTTCAGATCTTCCGTAATGACTAGACAGATATACTGTGTTCACTTAGCCGACCTTGCTTTTGTGTACAAACACCAACTCCTAGTTTGTGAATTATTTTGTTTTCTTATTAATTTCGATTTGCGTTAACAATATTGTTTGTTTGCTTGTATGATTGTTGCTGTTTCAATTTTTTGACCATTTTTTTCTTTTCCTTGCAAACTTTATTAATTCTGATCGTTTTATTTATCTTGCACTTTAACAATGGCTTCTAACCACCCAGTATGTGTGTGTATGTATGTATGTATGTATGTATGTATGCGCGTGTGTATGTATGTATGTATGTATGCGCGCGTGTGTGTGTGTGTGCGTGCGAAAACAAACTTAGCCGCGAACGTTAGTCTTTTTCACTGAGCATACGTGCCATAAAATTTTGTTTTTATCGTTGTTGAAAGACTCCAAAAAATGCACATTCAGAATATGAGGGTAGATAAAGACATGCCCTTTTATTTTTCATATAGAGGAAATAGTTATATAAAATTAAAATAACTGATAAAATGCTTGAACAAACATAACTACGGCTGTGTATATAGTATGTAACAGGTTTGGGATAAAAAAAAAAACAACAAAAATAAAAAAACGAATTCTATATGATGCAACATCTCTTTCTAAGTTCGGGGTGGGGGGTGGGGGGTAAGGGTTGGGACATGACAAAGGTGGAGGGGAGTTAAGGCACACAGGGTGAAAAGAGGTTTTAGGTAGATAAGTTATAAAATTTGTATTTTGCAGGTATGTTGAACGTACAAAACCAAAATGGGTTTTAGGCACGAATTACTTTCCTGATGTTAATACAGTAGTTACATCTCAGATTGAACATGAATCGACCAGATTTATTTTCAGGGGAAATGAAATGCAGTTTTTATCAGATGAGCAGTATCGTCAACTCATGCAAAGAGGATTATCAGTATATATGTATAAATAATTGATTTTATATATATATATATATATATATATATATATATATATATATATATGATTCTTACGTATATAAGAGTGATCAGTTTTAAATAGCTTTAAAAGAGCTTTGTAATACGCATAAAAAATAACACATTTGATTTAATTACCTATTTCCAGCCTGTTTCATGCAAAACATTTTTTTTTCAAACAAGGTGCTTGTCTTTCTTGGATGTGCCGGAGATCTGGCGTTGAGACTTTCCTTTTGACAAACATGAAAAGAACGATATATCTCGGGAGCGTCAAAAATAAACAAGCGCAAAAAATGCTATGCTCGAAACAGATTGCAAGTTGGCAATGTTTATATATATATATATATATATATATATATATATATATAATGTGGGAAAACGATATATAAATTTTTTACATATCAGAAACAATTTTAGAGGAAAGAGGTATGATAAAGTAGAAAAAGTTTTCGTGTGATGCAGGTAGTCATATATATATATATATATATATATATATATAAATAGTTGGTCATTTCGTCCTTTAATCTGATGAAGTCACAAAGGACAAAACACATCACTCGAAAACTATTTTCCACTTTGTCATACTTTCCCCCCTTATATATATATGTGTGTGTGTGTGTGTGTGCGCGCGCATGCGCGTCATGTGTACAAGGACCAATATTTGTGTGTACACTTCTGTGTGATAAGTGTATGAACGTATTTAACGAGTTAATCTACAAGGTTGTATATTAGTGTTGTGAGTTTGATGTGTCTAACTTGTATATATCAGTCAAAGCTTAACTCATTATATATATATATATATATATATATATATATATATATATATATTTATTTTAAGACATTTTAATGTTTATACATTCTTTTTACAGATACAAATATTTAAGTAAATGCTCTGTTTATAATAAACAGTATTAAAAACATTTACCGGCCTGAATGTCCGAGAAATTTCCCTAGAAAATATTCGACCTCCGACAGGAAACGAACCTGTATCCTATACGGAATCGCCATATAGCATGACGTGCCTTAACCGATCGAACCACGGAGGATCGTTCGATTAGCAAGGTCGATTTTACTGCTTTTAAACTAAAATCTTCCATGAATTTCTCACATACATTCATATCTGCTCAATGTGTATCCTAATGTAAACCAATGACCTCACACATTATGAAATGGACAAAGTCCGACAATTATTTTAAGACATTTTTATGTTTATAGATTCTTTTTATAGATACAAATATTTATGTAAAATCAGGCCGGTGAATGTTGTTTCATACTGTTTATTATAAACAGAGCATTTACTTAAATATTTGTATCTATAAAAAGAATCTATAAACATAAAAATGTCTTAATATATATATATATATATCTGTATGTGTGTGTGTGTGTGTATTGTCAATAAATATGTACGTATTCGTATATTGTCGTGTGCACTGATTTTTCAATTGTGTATGCCTGGATGCGATGATGTATATCTCCATACATTGTTACCGATATTTGCTAATCAGTGCATCTATACAATGTAGAGATAATTATTTCATGTGTGTTGGATTTTCATCGATCGTGTACATTTAATGATCTTTGTCTTTCTGATAAGCGTCGTACCAAATCTCCGACAGACAAATGACTGAGTGGAACCGGATAAAGATGAGGAGTGGCAGACAAAGATGAATAATGATGTTCCACGCCAGAAGACCAAAGAATTTCTCATGCAAAGGGACCACGGTTGTTTTCTTCACCTCAAAGCTACTAACCGACCACAGTGCCAAATTACACACCAGCAGGAAGGTGACAATAGCCCGTCCTGGTTTTCTTGTCTGTTGTTCTTCGTATTTTATGCTGCGACAAAGACCGTCCAGCAGGAAAACGGCTTGAACACTCAGCTGGACAAGTTCCATGCAGATACAAATAACAGAAAGAATGGCGACTAGACCAAATTCTTCAAATCCAGACGCCGAGGAAATGAGCAACAAGAATAGGTAGACGTAAGTACCGGACAGTGCAATGATCAACAAGATGGAATCGAGCGATATCATTCGGCTACTACGGAATCTCAGAGTGGACAGGCGAAGATAACCGAGGATTACACCAATGGTAGTGATGACGAGCAGAGCGATTTCAGTTATAAAAAACACCTTAATGGCGGTCTCCGAATCTGAAATGCGGACTTCGAACACGAAAAATGTTGCGATTGCAATCAGTGTGATGACCCCGATGAGAAGCCCGAGAAAGAGACCACGGTTGGCCTTTTCGCAGTCCATTGATGCTGTGCTCTGCGGTTGGGAACTGGTCAGGGACATGTGGCTTGGCCACTTTTGCTTGACCTTCACACCAACGTACAGGTACATGCGATGGATGATACCAGATGCAATTAGGCTGTACATGATGGTGCAAGGGAAGAGATAAGGGGAGGCTACTCTGGCCAGAGTGACATCTTCAAAACAGCTTTTTGTCGTGTTGGTAACGGATTTGACGCCCTGAGCTGGAAAGAAAAACCGAAAAAGAACATTTTTAAATATATGAAGAAAGAATTAAAAAGAACAATGATAGAATAATATAAAAATCTATAAACTATTTAAACAATATAAATGAATAGAAATAAAACAAGATAAATATCATAGTTTTCTAGTTTTTATCAATGACCCTCCTGATGTCATCAGTTCTCAACTCGGTATCTATGCTGATGACACAAATTATTTCCTCATGTCTTAATAGTAATTCTGATCGGTTCGATAAGATCAAATTGGTAACTGATCTCTAAAATGATCTACAATGTTATTGCTAACTGGGGCAAGAAATATCTTGTTCATTTTAACGCCCCCCCCCCCAACGAAACTGCTCTCTTTAAATCGGCTGAGAGAACATTTTTGTCTTTCAACTGCATAGCTGATGCTAACCTCCAGGACGTCAAACTGGCAACTGATTCCTAAAACGACCTACAATCTTATTGCTAACTGGGGCAAGAAATATCTTGTTCATTTTAACGCCCCCAAAACGAAACTGCTCTTTAAATCGGCTGGGAGAACATTTTTTTTTGCCTTTCAACAGCATGGCTTATGCTAACTTACAGGAGAGTGACTTATTGTGTCTTCTTGGGGCTAACTTTTTCAGCTGATATGAAGTGGGAAGATGATATTGAGTCAATTGCCAAGTCTTGGTTCACTGTATAGAGCTATTTTTTTCTCGCTAGAATATATCTTACATATTTATAAGTCTAACATTCATCTTTGCATTGAATATTACTGTTATATCTGGTCTGGTGCTGCTTCTATATATTTAGAGATTCTTGATAAAATACTAAGAAGTGTATGCAATGTTATTGGTCATGACCTGGCATCTCAGCTTCAATCATTCTCCCACCGTAGCTTCCGTCATCATGGCTATATATTTTTGTTTGAAAAATTATTGCTTATTATTTTATTTTATAGATAACATTTTGGGTATTTCGGCAGTGTTGTTGGATTAGTTCATTAGCAATTGGGAGGGAATTGGTATTTATTTTTTAGAGTATTAATTATTAAATATGTTTAAGATGTTTTTGCCAGTATTTGCTATTTTATTTATGTTGGGTTATGATGGGCGGTTGGCGATAACCGAAAGCGATCGGCAAAACACCGTACACTAGGGTCAACTTAGACTCAAATATAAAAAGAACAACTTGCAAGAAAGCAAGTGAAAAAAAAAAAAAAGAAAGATTATTAATCGGAAAAGTTCCGCAGTCTTTAACACATGCCTTAATAATGACACACTGCCAATATATATATATATATATATATTCAACGTGTTTTAGTAGACTCAGCAATTTTCAATCTGCATGTCCGAATCATCTTCAAGAAGCGAGAGCAAAATCTAAAAGGTCAACCAATCTAACAGTGACCTCATCTCATAATCCTCACACTTGCTCCATATGTAACCTCCTTTGTAAATCACTAGCGGGTCTTAAATGCCACTTAAGATTAGCGCATAAACTTTCATAACTGAATCAATAAGCTGGCAGATCTTCATACGTCGAAACCGACGGGAGAGTCCATTATTATATATATATATATATATATATATATATATATATGGGATTAATACGAATATAAAATTTGTCATTTAGCTGATTGATATGAACAGACAAAGATAACAGACTGAGAGAAAGATAGTTATGAAGAGAGAGGTGTAGACGGGTATGAACACGCGTGCACGCACGCACATAGATAGATAGATATGAACAGACTTAGGACAGAGACCAAAATATGAAGAAACCGAGACAGATATACATTTTTTCTACTTACCCGCCTTCGCTACATGTTCATGGCTTTTGAAGAACTCTTGCTGCCTGTAGTCCTTGGCTGTTTCAGCGATGGCTGTAGATGACCAGATGCAAAGGTTGGTGGCGAGCAGATGCATCAAACCAAACCTGACCAGGGCTTTGCTTTTGTTAATGACCAGCTGCAATGGCATGGAATAATATTTTCAATTTGAAAATAACGCAAATCATTTTTTCTTACATTTTATATACAAATACTTGAGTTCATTACTGACGTGTTTTGATAGTTCATCCGGAATTTTTGAAATAGCACAAAATGCTAAATAAAAAAAGAACAGTATTTTATCATTTCCCAAAGTTTTGGCAACATGTTTTTAATAAAGTACCACCGTACATTACAAACGAAACAGGAGACTACTTGGTCAATTACCGTCAGTTAACAGCTCGCTGTAGCCTCGTTCCCGAATTCTCGTGTGGATATACGAGAGACACCGCTTTCTTCCTACCTCTCAGATATGTGTTTATATATTTACCTGTCATACGTTTATTTTCACAATTGAGCAGATCAGGTAGATCTGCATTAGATCTCAGTTGGCCCAATATCTATCTATACATCTACCTTCCTATTTCAGTTTTTCCATTATCTGTATATTTCTGTTCGTCCATGATCTATCTATCTATTTCAGTTTGTCCATTATATATATATATATATATATATATATATATATGAAGTGAACATAGAAGTCAACATTTAGAGGCGACAGTCTGTTTCATGCTAGATGCAATCGTCAGGCCACGAGTGCTGTTATTTTCCCCGGCTATTTATATATACGGGTCAGTGGTGCATTGTGGGTAGTCTATTTTGGCGGTTATTTTACCGGAAGTCGTTTATTTGTTTATTTATTTATTTATTTGGGTTAAATTATTTTGTTTGTTTTTTTTTTTATTTTCTTAATGAATCATATATGTTGTAGCATTACATAGATCAGAATTTTTTCTGTACAGGTGTCGCTGCAATCACTAGTATCAAAATGGCGTCTATACATTTACTCTGTGTCTTTTGTATGTATCTGCATGCGCGCACATGAGAAGTGCTACAAGAGATGCTGAAGTTTCTATCTTGACGATGAAGGTCTTTAAAAATACATACGATCTTTAGTCATTTGGCCAAATCTTGGGAAGAAGCTCTGGCCGAGAAGGTTTCAGTATAAACAAAATGAAGGCGCGTGTCCATTCTTTCCTTACCTTGTGGTTCTTAAACACGAAGAATGTTTGAACAAAGACAAACAGTAAGTGCACAACATAGACCATAGGAAAGATGGGACTTTCACAAGTTGCTGTCGATTCGGTCTCGAAGTAAGTGGCAATATGGAAGCCATCGAGGGCCACGCTACCTAAACTGAAGGCTGAAAAGAACAGAAAAGAAAATAACTCATTATCTTAATATTATAAAGCTAGTGCAAAAAGAAAAAAAAGATAGTGATCTAAAGTTTTCAACATATAATATTCAATGTCTGTGATTAATTAAAAAATGGTTAGATTAAGTGCATTGACAATAAAGGAGATTATGTCCAAAAACATTTTTTGTCAAATTCACTTTGCCGTATGGCTAATAGTTTTTCAAATAAGATTTAAAAGTACATAAACATATCACATTTGTAGATAGATTTAAACAGATTTAGTCATGAATAGACTGAGTGAGAAATGTTGACATTTCACATTACTTCAAAGAAAAGATTAGGAAGGAAACCTCCATTAATACTGGAAAGAGTGATAACAGCTACTGGACTTGAGAAGAGAAAATCATGACATAATAAAGATGTTGACATTCCACACTACTTCAAACAAAAGGTTAGGAAGGAAACCCCCATCAATAATGGAAAGAGTGATAACAGCTACTGGACTTGAAAAACAAAAGTAGCACACACTGTTCGGCCAATGAATGCCGAATGTTTCCTTATAATGGAAACGATTAATATTATCCTTACCATACATAAATATGAATAGATTTAAATAGAAATACACTTAGATATGAACATATGTCATGAAGTAGAAAGAGTATATTGAATCAATTGCTAACTCTGCAACCAGGAAATCTGGTTCATTTATAGGGCTGATCTCAAAAATGACCTACAATCTAAAGAAATATCTTGTTCATTTTAACGCCCCCCTCCCAAGGAAACAATCAGTGTTTTGTGCAACGGAAAAGAAAAAAAAAAGGAAAAGAAAAGAAAATGAGTTGTTTGCAGTCAGAAATCAGAAATTGACGCAAACCGAACTTATAAATTTCATTAATTGTTTAATTAAATAATTTAATTAGTTGCTTAAATTAATCGTTAATAATTTTATAAGAAGATACCATTGAAAAGTTCACAAGAGTAATGAATTGGATATGATATATATATATATATATATATAAAAATGACATAAAATAATAAGCGCTAATAAAGAAAAAAAGGCGAGCATTGGTAACTGAATACGTCATTATCGTACAATTTTATATACTGAAACCCAAATCGTTATTAATATAATAATATATAAATAAGTTTAATGATAATTTAATTATTATTAAATAGTTTAATCATAAATATTTAAAGCCGTGACATCCAACTATAAAAGCCGTTTGTTTTTTTTTTTTTCAGATGACTAAAATCATTAGGCAAACGAAAAGCAAATGAGAAAACTTCAGGCGCCATTTTGTCATTTTGTGCGTCTGTCACTAATACACGAATGATTTGTAAGTAAATACGAACAATGAATTCCTTTTTCTACGATGTTTGTTCGTTAACGCTTGTTTTGAAAAATATCCCTGGAGAATGATTCAAAGAAAAATAAAATAAAAAAAAAGAAGAGAAACGAAAAGCCAAAAAAAAAAAAAAAAAAAAACAAAAAAAGAAAAAAAAAACAAAAAAAGAAAAAAAAACAACAACCCAAAACTATTGTTTAAAAAAACAAACGAGCAAAAATGGCAGCTGCCACCCTAATAAATATTAAATACTCATTTCTTTCCCACCCTGTAACATTACAGCAACACAACACCTACCAAATACTTTCCCGTCAAGGTACCTTACAAATCGTTCCCAATTCTGATAAATCTTGCTTTTAGTCATCACACGAACAAAATAAATTCAGAAAAAGTAGACGCTATTATGTTTTCACGATACCCAGGAGAATATCTCTGTGAATTACAAAATGATACGAAATTAGAAAAGTACGTATTATTAGTACATATGTATATCTTCTTGGTTTGATGTCGAGAACGAAGTTCTCGGACAGACATGCTGTTCACGACCAATACAGGCCCGTTGGTGGCTGACCAGTCCAATGGCGGGACAGGCAGATCTGTCCACAATAGCTGTAGACGAATATTTGACCCAGGTTTGTTGCTATGGTGACACGGTTGACATAAATTTCCTCATTCTTTGATTGTCCATCAAATCATTCCTGCGTTTATTCTCGGAGGAAGAGACGACTCGATGAGCAGTGAGTCGCCGGGTTTTCTGGTTTGGGACTCGGCAAAATCCCACCCACCACGAACTGCTGACAAGTTCTGAGCGTTGTCTTTTTGTTCCCAAATGTTTTTTTATATCCCTTTTTGTGTAACCTATTTTCGCGGTGTAAAGTGGAGAGTTCACCATAAATCACAATCTTTAGCGCGTGTTGATTATTCATCCTATAGACATGTCCAACCTAGCATAGTTGCATATTTAATAGCCAGATGTTCATGCCCGTTCCAGAAATTTGACGTTGGTAACCGGAGCGAGGTCAGTACAAAGGCTCTGTCCACACTGAACATGTATATCTAGATATTTTACCAATATGAATTTCTATAAGACCAGATAATTAGTAGGGAGTTCATTCTTCATTCGAACACTATTACCGTGATCTTGACCTACTCGGTGGTGAAGCAGATAGTAGACAGGCGAGGCGGTGCTGATTCGGAGAGAGAGCCTCAAATTAGTAAAATTAGCCTCGCATTTTATTTTATCCCAGCTTTTCTGTTTTGATGTGTCTAGTGGGATAAAAAGTAATTCTTGGGCCCAGATATTTTAGAAGAGATGGAAACTACTAAGTTATCTCCCTTTTCCATCTGGGATATTTTAAAGAGCAGATGTCTAGCATGGCATTCTCATAATGTCGGCGTGATGTAGCCAACTAACTCACCGATAAAAAATATTCAAGAAAAAAAAAAAAAAAAAATTGAAGGAGCATGACACACACGTGGATAACAGATTTGAGAATCAGGACCATATTTTTTTTTTGTTATAAGGGTCCCTCTCCTTTTGGTGTTTGGTCTAGATCTAAGGGGGTAACGTAGCGTTCTAGTCTGTGAAGAAAAAATGGTTCAGAGTTAATAACTTCTCTAATGTCAAGATTTTTCGCAATAAATTCCACTGGAATGGCATTTTAAAGCAACACTCCTTCCACCCAAACACAACGTTATACCCAAACTTTCTTTCGCAAACCATTTCCGATACATTTTAATTTCGACATTTTTTTATGATTACAACTTTAGACTTCTCAGTGGGCGAAACGAGAGAATGTTTGTCTTTTACGGTCGTAGCCGGTGTTCGATTTCAGATAAAGGCGAGGATTTTAAATTCAGATTTCACAATTGGATGTTTCTCTCTCCTTAGAGGAAATTGGCGCTTTACGTATGTACACACAAAGTTGATGATAACTAGCCAGAGAGACGACGTCATTTTAGATTCCTACTATCGGAATATCTTGCCAAATCTAATCTAATCTTTCTATGTATCAAAGGATGAAAATGTTTCGACTCAACTACTTTTCAAATTGTGAACAGATAAACAAACATCAGTTTTTTCAAAATCCTTTTCTGGTTTGACTAAGAACGTTTTAACATACATTAGTTTCTCTCTCTTTCTCTCTCTCTCTCTATATATATATATACACACTCAATTCTCTTTTTGCACGGATTTACATTCCAGAGATTACCGTGTAAAAAAATATACAGTTTCGATATGAAAATTACAGATAGGTTTCATCCAAATATATTTAATAAAAAATGTTCATTTTCACAAACAAATAAATTGATTTTTTTAATTTATAGATATATATAACATAATCAGTCATTCAGACAGTAAATGTTCCCGCTTTCTGTTGTTTTTCAGTGGCGCAAAATCACTCAGGTCTCTGGAAATATTTAATAGCGATATATTTTCATGTGTATCTTGAATAAAATTAACATCTTTTGTTTCACTGGTTCTAAATACTAAATCGGTTATCAGACGCAGTGATTTTGTTTTTGGTAATTCTTTATATGATTGTCCATAACGTGCCATAACCATTTTCAAATCACGTTGGAGTTGCACAGCTCGTTCAACATTAACATTTGTAAGAAAACGATTTCCAAGTTTATTGTCTATTTGGAGGCCTTCTAGATGCTAACGACTGCCGCCGCGCGCCGTCTGATGGAGCGGTTACACACAGCCAGCGGTATGTACAGTGTATAGGTCCCACCCACACCGGAGAGGGGCGATCACTATACCGAAAAAATAGATTGGATTCTATTTTACTTTGGTAAATTGATACTTAATCATGTTACGTAGAGTTTCGGTAGTTTGTAAATTATAATTAATTTTGAAAATTATAATTAATTGGTGTTACTTAATCGTTTACTTGCCACTTGAAATAAATTCGATGGTCACACAAGGACAGATGTTTAAATCGTGTTAAAGTAAAAAAAAATAGTGCAAAAAATAATCGGTTCTTTTTGATATACCGTGTTATTTCAAAACCGTGCAAAAAGAGAATTGAATACACACACACACACACACACATATATATATATATATTGCTTTTATTTTGGCATTATGTTTTCATTAAGACATGTCTCATTAAATAATTTAGAGAAGTTTTGCCTACTTATTTTCAATATGATCCTCTCATATTCACAGACAAGCTTCTTGGTATCCTTATTCTTTCAGAATAGACAAAATTATTCCTATTCATTTATTCCGAGTACTTTCGACATTGGCACGATGTCATCATCAGGGTGTTGATTTTTCTAAGACAAACTTGTTGTGCTCATCATTTTTCTAAGACAAAATTATTGTGTTCACCTGAAAGTTAAACGTTTTACTTGTGAAGTGAAAAACGCTAAGGTTATGTACTGTACGAGTTAAATTTCACGATGTAAACGTCAGGGGAGGTAACGAAGTTATGCGGTGTCTAAATGGTTTTTTTTTAGAAAGATTGTCCGTGGATATGAAAGGATCCTATTGAAAATAAGTAGATAAAACTTGTCTAAATTATTCAATGAGACATGTCTTAATGTATATGTATGTTATTTTAATTTATTTTATTTAAACATTATTTTTTATGGATACTCATATTCGAGTAGGAGCACTGCTTTTAATTTAACAGTTTTTTTTTATCTAAATGCATCTACCGGCCTGAGTATTCAAGAAATACTGTCAGAAAAATATGCATCCTTCGGCAGGATTCGAACCTGCGTCCCCTCCGTGGAACCATCATTGGATCTGACGGCCACGTAGGATTCCGGTCAAAGAAAGCTCGAATAGTGCCTTTTGAACACATTCTTCTCTGCTGATTCTCGAAGCATCCAAATCTGCGCTGTATCGCTGTTACGGTTAAATTAAAAACAGGGTTTCTACTCGAATATGAATATCCATCAGAAATAATCTTTAAACAAAATAAAATAACAATATGTCGGATTTAACCCATTTCTTACATATATATATATATATATATATATATATATATATATCCAAGTATATGATTGGTGTATATGGAATGAATTCCAGTAACCAACAATTACTATTCTTAAAAGAGTGCTCAATACAAAGTAGAGCAGATATAATTATTTATTAAAAAAAAAAAAATTTATAACATAAATATGTTATAAAATCACTACAAAAATAGCCATTTTGTTTTGAAACAAAATGGCTATTTTTGTAGTGATTTTATAACATTTATGTTAGAAATTTTTTTTTAAATAAATAATTATATATATATATATATATATATGTGTGTGTGTATGTGTGTGTATGAGATTCTGTTAGTAAATAATTATCGCAAAGATCTGGTGCAACGTTGATAGTTTTTAAATTATTTACTGTCTGGCCAGAATGTATTATTCATACACCGGGAATTTTGTTTTGACGCACATTCCACACGAGTTATGTATTATATATATATATATATATATATATATATATATATATATATATATATATATATATATATATGTGTGTGTGTGTGTGTGTGTGCGTGTACATACACATGGATATCAAATATGTCTCTCTCTTTATATATATATATATATATATATATATATACACACGAGCATGTGCTGAAATGTTCTTGATCAGATCAAGAAGGTTTTTCCCTCAAAAATGTTGATGTCTTCATTTGATCAGATCTAAAGAAGTTGGTCAGGCTGCAAGGTTTTCAGCACAGTCACACACAAGCACAAACACACAGAGGCTCAGCGCTAGGCTCTTGCCCCCCCCCCCTCGAAATATTGATACCCACTCCTCTCTACTACATGTCAATTTCAAAGTTTTCCAACCTGGGGGCTACAAACACACGAAGGAAAATTGTAGTGGCGGGGAAGAGTGGCACTTTTTTTTCTTTTCTCTCATTTTCACTCCCTGTAACACCCAGAGGAAATTTCCGCTTTGCTTGGGGGGGTGAAATGATTAAAAAAAAATTACAATAATCATTGCTCTAGATTTCTATTGAGTACTTTGACAAGAAATCCTGTTCAGCTTGACACACATTAAATTATATAATAGTTGTTTATATATATATATATATATATATATATATATATATATATATATATATATATATGACAAGAAATAAAGTTTTAAGGTGTGCTATATTTATGGGATAAAGTGCTCAATACCAGAGATAGAGCGTATGTAAATATAAAAGTGAACACTGAAGTCAACATTCAAAGGCGACAGGCTGTTTCATGCTAGACGCAATTGTCAGGCGACGTGTGTTGGGTTTTTCTCGACTATTTATATATACGAGCAAGTAGTGTATTGTGGGTAGTCCATTCTGGCAGTTATTTTGGCGGGAGTGGTTTCTTTGTTTATTTGGGCTAATTTATTTATTTATTTATTTTTTATTTATTTTATATATTCATTCTTTTCGGTTTTCGATGTTTTAGCGACGTAGCAAAAACTTTTGAGATTAGTTCAGACCGTTTATTTAATAGTTTGTTTTATATATATATATATATATATATATATACATACACACACTCTCAGATATCGAGCACTTTTACGCCAAAATATATGTAACTTAAAATATTTTTTCATATTATATATATATATATATATATATATATATATATATATTAGTTGGATTGATGTGAGTTTGTGACACTGGGTTTTACGCTATTTGCGATCGTCAGACAAACACTGGATTTGGGGTTGTCTGATGATCGCAAATAGCGTGAGACCCAGGGTCACAAACTCACATCAATCCATCTAAATATGTTAGCTCTATCACTAATATTGAGCGGTTTCCAATGTGTACCGCGCAGATATAATATATAAATAACACACACACACACATATATATATATATATATATATATATATATATATATATATATATATAGACACATTTTACACACACACACATAGTCACATACATTTTACACATACAGACACAGTCACATATATATATATATATATATATATATATATATATATATATATATATATATATATATATATACACACACACACACACCCACCCACAGATATATATATATATATAACGAAGTTAGATGTGCCGGTTAATGAAAATACACTCAGGCGAATGAATGACACGATATTTAAATCTTTCGTATTTAAATTTTACATTTTATTTTCATTTCAATACTCCGTCAGCTAGTCTCGGTTCATCTGTTGTGCAGCCCCTTGTCCGATATATAGACCTTACACACTCGTCCTGCGATATTTACTGAGAGACTGCCCAATTCATCTCTGGGTCAGTTGTTTATACATCAGGGTTAACGCTTTCGCATTCGGTAGCTGAATGTAACTCATGGCCTACCCCGCACCTAGATTTCTTGTTCAGGTGTGTAATTGAATGCAACGCTTATACATCGCCCGCACACAAATGAATTATTTGCTAGTTTAGGTATCTGTTTCTTTAAGGGTGTTCTAGTCTATATGTAACACAATCTTCTCTCTATCTAGTTTTGTTTAGTGGAGAATAAAGCAGAAAATTTGCTATCGTCACTCAGTGTCCAGTGTCCGTAACTGGATACTGAATTCTACAGATTCTTC
The DNA here is from genome assembly GCA_963932145.1 of Acanthosepion lycidas. Lineage (NCBI taxonomy): Eukaryota > Metazoa > Mollusca > Cephalopoda > Sepiida > Sepiidae > Acanthosepion > Acanthosepion lycidas. The sequence continues at coordinate 12,532,591 of OZ010602.1, forward strand.
TTTTTCAATAATCGACTTGACAAAATCTTTTGATTTTTTTTCGCACGTAATGAAATAATGCAGTCGTAAAATCTGAGGTTGTCCCGGGATCTAAACATCTGTCTTTCTATTTATTTATCTTTTGTGTGAAGAGTTCTTTGTTTGAAGGTGAGATACTCTTTCAGAAATGATTTGACACAACAGCAATAGACTTGTCATCTGTTTTGCATTTTCAAGCGAACTATTTCTTTTTTCACTGAAGGCTGATGCAAGATACGCAATGATACATATCTAACGCTTGAAGTACCAACTCTATGCTTTGAACTTTTCTTCTAGTCTTGTTCCTTCTTTCTTTATTTATGTATTTTTTCTTTCTTTCTTTGCCTATTTTCATTTTTTTTCTTTCGATATTTTTTTTTTTTTTTTTAACTTTTATTCTTTCAGTATTTATTCTTTTTCTTTCTTTCAGTATTTTCTCTTTCTTTCTTATTTACTTTCACTATTTTATTTTGCTTTCTTTCATTATTTCCTTTCTTTCTAGATTTCTTTCAGTATATTCTTTTTCTTTCTTTCTTTCAGTATATTCTTTTTCTTTCTTTCTTTCTTTCAGTATATTCTTTTTCTTTCTTTCTTGCTTTCTTTCAGTATTTTCTTTTCTTGATTGCAGTATTTTCATTTTCTTGCTTTCTTTTCTTTTTATTTCTTTTCCTTGCCTTCTTTCAGTATCTTCTTTTTCTTTCTTTCTTTTCCTTGCCTTCTTTCAGTATCTTCTTTTTCTTTCTTTCTTTTCCTTGCCTTCTTTCAGTATCTTCTTTTTCTTTCTTTCTTTTCCTTGCCTTCTTTCAGTATCTTCTTTTTCTTTCTTTCTTTTCCTTGCCTTCTTTCAGTATCTTCTTTTTCTTTCTTTCTTTTCCTTGCCTTCTTTCAGTATCTTCTTTTTCTTTCTTTCTTTTCCTTGCCTTCTTTCAGTATCTTCTTTTTCTTTCTTTCTTTTCCTTGCCTTCTTTCAGTATCTTCTTTTTCTTTCTTTCTTTTCCTTGCCTTCTTTCAGTATCTTCTTTTTCTTTCTTTCTTTTCCTTCCCTTCTTTCAGTATCTTCTTTTTCTTTCTTTCTTTTCCTTCCCTTCTTTCAGTATCTTCTTTTTCTTTCTTTCTTTTCCTTCCCTTCTTTCAGTATCTTCTTTTTCTTTCTTTCTTTTCCTTCCCTTCTTTCAGTATCTTCTTTTTCTTTCTTTCTTTTCCTTCCCTTCTTTCAGTATCTTCTTTTTCTTTCTTTCTTTTCCTTCCCTTCTTTCAGTATCTTCTTTTTCTTTCTTTCTTTTCCTTGCCTTCTTTCAGTATCTTCTTTTTCTTTCTTTCTTTTCCTTGCCTTCTTTCAGTATCTTCTTTTTCTTTCTTTCTTTTCCTTGCCTTCTTTCAGTATCTTCTTTTTCTTTCTTTCTTTTCCTTGCCTTCTTTCAGTATCTTCTTTTTCTTTCTTTCTTTTCCTTGCCTTCTTTCAGTATCTTCTTTTTCTTTCTTTCTTTTCCTTCCCTTCTTTCAGTATCTTCTTTTTCTTTCTTTCTTTTCCTTCCCTTCTTTCAGTATCTTCTTTTTCTTTCTTTCTTTTCCTTCCCTTCTTTCAGTATCTTCTTTTTCTTTCTTTCTTTTCCTTCCCTTCTTTCAGTATCTTCTTTTTCTTTCTTTCTTTTCCTTCCCTTCTTTCAGTATCTTCTTTTTCTTTCTTTCTTTTCCTTCCCTTCTTTCAGTATCTTCTTTTTCTTTCTTTCTTTTCCTTCCCTTCTTTCAGTATCTTCTTTTTCTTTCTTTCTTTTCCTTGCCTTCTTTCAGTATCTTCTTTTTCTTTCTTTCTTTTCCTTGCCTTCTTTCAGTATCTTCTTTTTCTTTCTTTCTTTTCCTTGCCTTCTTTCAGTATCTTCTTTTTCTTTCTTTCTTTTCCTTGCCTTCTTTCAGTATCTTCTTTTTCTTTCTTTCTTTTCCTTGCCTTCTTTCAGTATCTTCTTTTTCTTTCTTTCTTTTCCTTCCCTTCTTTCAGTATCTTCTTTTTCTTTCTTTCTTTTCCTTCCCTTCTTTCAGTATCTTCTTTTTCTTTCTTTCTTTTCCTTGCCTTCTTTCAGTATCTTCTTTTTCTTTCTTTCTTTTCCTTGCCTTCTTTCAGTATCTTCTTTTTCTTTCTTTCTTTTCCTTGCCTTCTTTCAGTATCTTCTTTTTCTTTCTTTCTTTTCCTTGCCTTCTTTCAGTATCTTCTTTTTCTTTCTTTCTTTTCCTTGCCTTCTTTCAGTATCTTCTTTTTCTTTCTTTCTTTTCCTTCCCTTCTTTCAGTATCTTCTTTTTCTTTCTTTCTTTTCCTTCCCTTCTTTCAGTATCTTCTTTTTCTTTCTTTCTTTTCCTTCCCTTCTTTCAGTATCTTCTTTTTCTTTCTTTCTTTTCCTTGCCTTCTTTCAGTATCTTCTTTTTCTTTCTTTCTTTTCCTTGCCTTCTTTCAGTATCTTCTTTTTCTTTCTTTCTTTTCCTTGCCTTCTTTCAGTATCTTCTTTTTCTTTCTTTCTTTTCCTTGCCTTCTTTCAGTATCTTCTTTTTCTTTCTTTCTTTTCCTTGCCTTCTTTCAGTATCTTCTTTTTCTTTCTTTCTTTTCCTTCCCTTCTTTCAGTATCTTCTTTTTCTTTCTTTCTTTTCCTTGCCTTCTTTCAGTATCTTCTTTTTCTTTCTTTCTTTTCCTTGCCTTCTTTCAGTATCTTCTTTTTCTTTCTTTCTTTTCCTTGCCTTCTTTCAGTATCTTCTTTTTCTTTCTTTCTTTTCCTTGCCTTCTTTCAGTATCTTCTTTTTCTTTCTTTCTTTTCCTTGCCTTCTTTCAGTATCTTCTTTTTCTTTCTTTCTTTTCCTTCCCTTCTTTCAGTATCTTCTTTTTCTTTCTTTCTTTTCCTTGCCTTCTTTCAGTATCTTCTTTTTCTTTCTTTCTTTTCCTTGCCTTCTTTCAGTATCTTCTTTTTCTTTCTTTCTTTTCCTTGCCTTCTTTCAGTATCTTCTTTTTCTTTCTTTCTTTTCCTTGCCTTCTTTCAGTATCTTCTTTTTCTTTCTTTCTTTTCCTTGCCTTCTTTCAGTATCTTCTTTTTCTTTCTTTCTTTTCCTTCCCTTCTTTCAGTATCTTCTTTTTCTTTCTTTCTTTTCCTTGCCTTCTTTCAGTATCTTCTTTTTCTTTCTTTCTTTTCCTTGCCTTCTTTCAGTATCTTCTTTTT
>OZ010602.1:12540805-12575805 GCA_963932145.1 Acanthosepion lycidas
AAATAAATCAACATTGTTTAGTGCCAAATTTTAAAATGACCTTGAGATTTTTCTTGTTAAAAAATTGATTAATCTCAACACATTCAACATTATGGATAAAAGATAATGAATTTTATATAGCGTTTTTTTTTTTTTCGAAACTTTGCATGAGCAAAACAAATTCACGGAATTGATGGGGGGGGGGGGAAAACTACACCAGAATGACGTCAAAATCTGCGCAATTTTTTTTATCTTTTTATAGCTGTGTTTAGTTTAATTTGTAACATATATAAATGTAGGTAGAAAAAAAGCAAATGTTGATAAGATAGCGAGAGTGACAAAACACTGCTTAGGCCCGCCATTTCAAGCTTGTCCCCCCGGTCGTGGTGTTCGGGGGTAGTACGCACTAGCCCTATATATAAATATATATAAACTTTTTACTATACAAGGCTTAACTTTTTTGTACTAGTTGCAGTGACTGTTATGATATGGCAATTCTCTGATAATAAAGAAAACGACGTTGTTTTTCATAATATTGATTATCTAATAAAAGGCCCAAGAGCCACTCAAGGTAGTGGACTACTGTGTGGCACTGCATTAATGAGAGAGAAGGCAAGAAGTGCAGTTCATGAGATAATGTAGGAAAGATTAACCATAAACTTGAAGAGATCAAAATGATTGGAAAAACACCCTGTCTGTTCCACAAAGCAGCAGTTCTTGGAAAGAAGCTGCCCAAGTGGAACTTACTTCTTACTCTCTGTATACGAAGGGAATCAGGATGATTCATCTTTGTGTAAGTGGCATGGAAGGTCCCAATTGCAAAGGTCAGGGCTTCTCAATTCTAATTACCCCTTTACTTAAAGATTTGTTAGTTTCTTCTTATTGCTGCCCAACGTGTTTACTTTGCATAAGTCTGTTCATTTGATTGCAGTTAAGTTTCTTTCTAAATTTCTTTCAATAATTATCACTATAGATGTATAATAATGTCGCAATGACAATTCAAATAGGGGAGGAACTGAGGAAACTTTGGATCGCAAGGGGAGGAATATGACCTGATTTAATTTCTACTTTTTTCATTTTACCCATTTGCGAAATTTTAAAGCAGATACATTTTGAAGGAACTCAAGACCATAATATTAACGTTAGTTTGACATATTTTCTGACATAAACATGGCCTCGAGTCAAACTTGAGCGGATCAAATTAAAATCCATTTCATGAGCTATTTTTGTATAATATCCAATATTTTCTTTGTTGCTTTGCTTCAAGGTTTTTTCGTTTCGTTTTTCTATTTTTTTTATCTTTATTTTCATTCCGTTTTTTCTATCTTTCCCCTCTCGGTTTTTGCTTCCCTTTTTTTTTCTATCACCCCATTTCGTTTCCTATTTGCCTTTTAACTAATCGGTTATCCTTCTTTTGTTCTGTTTGCTTTCTTCCTTTCCTCATCGATATTGCTTTCTCGTGTCTCTCTTTTTTCTTCATGTCACTCTTTCAACTTATTCTTTCTTTGAATTTCGCTTTTTCTTTTGGCTTCTTCCTTTCCTTTCTTCCATTCACTCAACATTTTTTTTTAACCACTTTTTATTCCCCTATTACCCACCAATATATTTTTTGAGTCGACCTCTCAAAGTTCCTTAAAGTCATTTAATCGGATTTGCTTGACACCTGAATAGGTTGCCGCGACAGTTTTTGCTTTGATCATTTCGGATATTTTTCAACCAATATCTTTTCCAAATTTGGAGCCACCAATAGACGCAGGATAGCTTATTTTATTTTTTATATTTAAAAAAAAGAAAAAAAAAAAAAGAAAAGAAAGACAAAAAAAAAAAAGAAGAAAAATGCGGAGAGGAAAAAGGGCAAGGAGATAGGTTACTAGAAACAAGAGGGAGGGCAGAAAAGAAAGAGGGAGAAAAAGAGAAAAGAAGGAGAAATAGAGAACAAATGAGAGAGAAAAGCGAGAAAGTAAAAAAGAATGACAGGAAGGAGAAGGGAAGGAAGATAGGAAATAAGAGAAAGAAGAGAGAAAGGAAAAGAAAAATGAGAGAATGAAAGAGAGAAAAGATAGAAAACAAGGAAGAGAAAGAATCAAAAGTTAAGAGAGAGAAAGATAAGAGAAGAAAATGAAGAAAGAAGGCAGTTAAGTACAAAGAAGAAGAAGAAGAGAGAGAGAGAGAGTGTGAATAATAGAAAAAGAGAGAAAGATAAAGTAGGAAAGAAAGAACTAGATTAAGGAGAAAGAAAAGAAAGTAGGGAAATAGAATAAAAGAGAGAAAACAGAGAGAGGAGAAAGTAAATGTAGTGGAAAGAGAAAGGGCAAATAGATAGAGCGCTAGGTAGAGAGAGAGAGAGAGGAGAGAAAGAAAGAGCAAATTCAAAGAAAAGAGTAAAGGTTATTCACTTACCTAAACATCCAAGTCGGAGGTAAAAATTGATGCCTTCTCCGACGTGGGCGGCTGTACCTTCGGCCGGAAGTTCCAGATGGCTTTGAGAACTGGCATGTGACGAAGTGGACACTTGGTCTGGGTTGCACGTTTTGGTTGGCGTGTCGGACAGGGCGGTCACCTGTTCCTCGTTGTCGTCGCTGGTCGGTTCGGTCGATATCGACTTGTGGAGGTTATCTTGGCTTCGACGGATCGTGATGCGAAGGTTTTTCTCAAAGTACGTGTTTCGCATTCCTCGAAGGAGATGCACGTGGAAGTAGAGAAGGATGGCCAGAGACATCACGTACAGATAAATAAGGAATATCTGAAAAGGAGGAGCAAGAAAGAATGGTCCTCTTACAAGAGATAAGTACGTCACAATATACATATTATATTCTGACCCTGCACAAATTCTTCACCACTGTGTATGTATGCATGCAAGTGTATCTCTCCTCCTCTCTCTAATTTTGAGAATAAAACAACATTTATCCCCAGAATTTTGAATCCGGCTGCCAGGAAGAGTCAACTAACCAATACTTCTGGCTCTGCTATTGCCGAGCATGTAATAAATAGCAAGAATTGTGTGGTTGATTTTAGTGGCGACTGTTTTTCGATTTTATCTAGGTCCCACTCCACATTTCACCTCAAGGTTCTAGAGTCCTTGTATATCAGATCCCGTGAGCCTTCCCTTTGTAAACAGAGGGAATGCTTACTGGGTCTGAATGTTATTGGACTCTAGTTTCTTGAAATTCATTTTTTTTTCCATTTCATTCATTATAATAATTACATTAAACTTATATATATATATATATATATATATATGTGTGTGTGTGTGTGTGCGTGTGAAAAGTTTGGAGTAGAATCCAACAGAACGATAGGATAAGGAACAAATAGGAAAACATAAATTTGTTTCGCTTTTATGTAAGCTGCATCAGAGAAAAGAAAATTCGGACATTATTTTGCTCGTTTTTCATTGGTTGAGCAGACCTCGAGTATATTTGCCCTGTCAAGTAACGTTCGTGAGTATAATATTTGGGTGTTTTCATATCATAATGTAGGTGGTCGGTGCATGACTTGGTTGATAGTGTGTACGTGTGTGCATTTGAGCTTCTAGTGTGCATTTTTATTTATGCATGATAGTGTCCGTATTTTGACTGTGGGATGCTTTGTGTGAGAGTGAAAGAATTTAGGTTACACCGGTTGTGGTTGTAGGTAGAAAGCTCTTAGATTCTTTAAGTATGGATTTTATAAAAGTTGGCGTTATAATAAAGTGTGTTTGGTTTGTGTTTATTGGTGGCAAAATATTTATCAGGATTCCTTCTAAGTATTTTCTACATAGTAATTTATGTTCTTTTCCAATTAGGGTGATAGAAATAATAGAAGTTGTGGCCTGTTTTGTTCTCTTTTGTAGCCAAAGAAAAAGATGCGCCTTCCAGCAGGAGTTGCTAAATAAAAAATCCATTACTTCTTCGAGTTCTGTTGGAGAGCGCTTATTTTTCTTTAATAAGATTTCTCGAATATTCGGCCAGGTTGACGAAAATAAATATAGTGTTTAAAATAAACGGAGTGTCTACTCAAATATGGGTATTCACTAAAAATAACGTTTAAAGTGAGAAAAATAAATGTACGTCCGGTAAAGGAAGCCCTCATTCACTCTCAAATAAAACAAAAACAAAGCAACCCAACAAAACAAAACAAAACAAGCCACACAACTTTCTTGTGTATCTAGCGAGTCAAATCAATGGCGATAATTTGAAAATGGAAGGACGTTTTACAATCATTTTAGACAGTATCTCAAATCCTTTATTGTTGTGGCTAGGTCCGGATTAAGCCATTCATGGATTAACGCATTATTGGATTATACGTTGAAGCCTAGAATTAATACAGGATTTTTATAAACCTATTTAATAATACCGCATTTTTATGAGCCTATAATTAATAAAGGCTTTCAAAAAAGGAAACCTATAATTAATATGGAGTTTTTATTTAAATTTTTATAACAGATACCAAATTTTTATAAGTTTATAATTAATACTAGATTTTATAAACCTATAATTCATACCGAATTTGTGTAAAACTATAATACCAGATTTAGGGTGGTCATTAATGGTCAAGTAAACATCAAATGAAAATGAAAAGGTACCATAGATTTTCTTCTGAAAGAATTGAGTACTAAAAATGGATTTTTTATTAATCCGACAGAGAGCGTAAATTTTTATTTTATAAGATTTCTCGAACATTCAGGCCGGTAGACGAAAATAAATAAATGCTGCTTAATAAATAAACGGAACGTCTACGCAAATACGTGTAGCCACTAAAAATGACATTTAAAGTTATAAAAAGAATTGAATGTAATACTTACTTCAAGGTAATATTTATGTTGTCGTTCCTGGGCAGTTAAGGCATCGGCAGTAGAGAACACAACTCCAAGGGCGATGATAATAAGCGCATATAAACAACAAACCAATTTTGTCAGTGCAGACCTAAAAAAAAAAAAAAAAAAAAAAAAAAAAAATAGAAAAAAAAGGACAAAATCAACAAAGCGGAAAATAAAATTAAATGTTTAGTGAAAACCAACGATTAAATTCATATAAAAAAATCCATGCAAGCAAAAGTTTATCGTAACCATTTTTTCTTTATAATTCAAACTAAAATAAGTCCGAAGTGATGTAGACCGAGACAAGTTCCATCTTGCACGAGTTTCTTTGAAAGAACTTTTGGATTTCAAGTTCTTACCGCAGACATCATGGAGTGCCTTTGTCACCAGTCTAGGGAGTATTTATTTTGCACGAGAGAGATAGAGAGAATGAAAGAGATAGAGAGAATGAAAGAGATAGAGAGAATGAAAGAGATAGAGAGAATGAAAGAGATAGAGAGAATGAAAGAGATAGAGAGAATGAAAGAGAGAGAATGAAAGAGAGAGAATGAAAGAGAGAGAATGAAAGAGAGAGAATGAAAGAGAGAGAATGAAAGAGAGAGAATGAAAGAGAGAGAATGAAAGAGATAGAGAGAATGAAAGAGAGAGAATGAAAGAGAGAGAATGAAAGAGATAGAGAGAATGAAAGAGATAGAGAGAATGAAAGAGATAGAGAGAATGAAAGAGATAGAGAGAATGAAAGAGATAGAGAGAATGAAAGAGATAGAGAGAATGAAAGAGATAGAGAGAATGAAAGAGATAGAGAGAATGAAAGAGATAGAGAGAATGAAAGAGATAGAGAGAATGAAAGAGATAGAGAGAATGAAAGAGATAGAGAGAATGAAAGAGATATAGAGATAGATAGATATAGAGATAGATAGATATAGAGATATATAGAGAGAGAAAGTGAAAGAGAGAGAGAGAAAGTGAAAGAGAGAGAGAGAAAGTGAAAGAGAGAGAGAGAAAGTGAAAGAGAGAGAGAGAAAGTGAAAGAGAGAGAGAGAAAGTGAAAGAGAGAGAGAGAGAGAAAGTGAAAGAGAGAGAGAGAAAGTGAAAGAGAGAGAGAGAAAGTGAAAGAGAGAGAGAGAAAGTGAAAGAGAGAGAGAGAAAGTGAAAGAGAGAGAGAGAAAGTGAAAGAGAGAGAGAGAAAGTGAAAGAGAGAGAGAGAGAAAGTGAAAGAGAGAGAGAGAAAGTGAAAGAGAGAGAGAAAGTGAAAGAGAGAGAGAAAGTGAAAGAGAGAGAGAGAGAAAGTGAAAGAGAGAGAGAGAGAAAGTGAAAGAGAGAGAGAAAGAGAGGAGAGAGAGAGAGAAAGAGAGGAGAGATAGAGAGAGAGAAAGTGTGTGTGAGGTGAGAGAGGTGCTCTTTTTACTTAATATGAATTATAAGACCACCGCCTGAACATGTTAATGTTACTGCTGTGGTTTCTGTAGGAAGTAGGCCTTTTACAGTGTAAACTTTCCAGCCTCACGATGAACCGATTTTGAATTCAAAGTTATCCTTCTAAACTAGTTTCTAACCAAGGCAAGAGAACATAGTCTATCCTGCTGTTTAACATATAGTTAGAATTGAGAAGATTCAGGTATTTGCCAAGCGTATTTCACGATTTTGAACGCAACAGCCCTGGCAGAAATTTGAATTTGCTACGCTAATCCATAAAACAACCGAAGGCTTATCGGGATAGCCAAAGATGCCTTCCAAAAGTTAAGCAGAGCACTAAGAATTAGAAAAACCTCGCTAGAAACAAGGAAAAGAGTACTAAACAGTTACATGATATCTGTCCACCTTTATGGCAGGGAGTACTAGGCAATTTCCCCAAAGATAAAGAAATTTGAATCAACAGAAATGTGGTTCTACAGAAGGATGCTGAGAATCCATGGAGCGAACATGTGAGCAACGACGAAGTTTTGGAGAAAACAGAAACAAAAAGGAAACTTATACTTCACACCAGGAAGAGGCAATTGATATTTCTATGGCACATAATGAGGAAAGAGGGCTTGGAAAATCTGATGCTCACAGGACAGGCTGAAGGCAAGAGGGACAGAGGAAACGACGCAAAACTTAATGAGCTTGAATAAATGGATAGCAGAACAGTGTTTAGGAGAAATAGCAGTAAGACAACATTTATTAAGAGCTGCAAGGGATAGGAAGATGCGGAGAGCCATGATCGCCTACGTGCTGAGGGGAAACGGCAAATAAAGCAGAAGCTAATCCCACTTTCCACGCCCTAACCACTGCGCTAGGCGCACATCCTTTGCATGGACACGCATTTAAAATACAACAAAAAGTCTTTTTCATATTACTTTCTTGGAAATGGCGTTTTGATCCCTTTTTTTGTCACAGACAAGGGCGTACCACTCATTAAAATGTGGAGGACAGTTATTTTGCATAATCATAAGTTTAAAATACTGGATCAGTTCAAATATGTGACTAGAGATACCGTAATATTTTTGCTTGTGGAGAAGACCTGAATGCCAGACCCTGTCAAAGGCTTGTGATATGTCCAAATGCTACAACAGGGGCTTCACCGTTTTTATCTAGAGCATGATAGGCTCTTTCTGTAATTATCATTAGCACATAATCAGTTGATCTGGAAAAACAAAAGCTGTATTGTTTGTCAAAGTCCCTGTGAGGAGAGATGATGAACCGATTCATCATTAATTAGGGCCTCTAATAGTTTCCCCGCAAAAAGTAAAAGCCTATTAGGGTGATAGATGGGTCATATGGTCCACCGGAGTCCTTAAAAACTGGAGCAACAGACGATGACTTCTAGCAGTCAGGAAAACCGGTGTCAGCGAATCATTTATTATACAGTTTAGAGAGAACAGGAGCCAGTTCGGGAGCACACTTCTTAATGACTATTATAAGGATACCATCGGGTACAAATGCTTTGTGAGGATCAAGGTTAGAGATGACAGCAGAAACCATGGAAAAGTTTATATGCATATCACTCAACAGAGATTCAGTTCTAGGTCGGAACTTAAGTAGGGATACTCCAAATGAATCAAGACTAGAGTTTTGAAGAGAATTTACAGGCAAAGCAGCTTTATCAGTAGAGAATGATAACATCTCAAATCGATTGAAGAGGTGGGGAACAGAGACGTTACACTTATTTAGTACCCTATTTCAGAACCGCTATTCATCAGGAGAGCCAAAGTTTTTAGTATTCATTCATATTTATTTATACTTTTAATAATCTGTGCTCCTAGAATATGAGAGTGTTAAATTATAACGCAGATATTGTTCTAGTATTGTAAATTGAGTAATTGCCGGCCACATTATATTATTAAATGTCTAATCTGAATAAAATAATGATTTTTATTCACTAAGCTAGGCTTACTCTCATATAAGACTCCAAAGCGTTTTTTTAAAACAAAAGTGAATTAAAACTAAACGCTTCCATTGCCATTTAAAAACAAAAGCCGAATGAAAATGCTTCATTACGCAATAAGGACAAGTTTACAGTCAAAACAGGAATTCCCACTTTCATTATTATTTGACACTGGCTCATTCAACCTTTAGACTGACCATTAATACGTCCTCTTTCGAAATATGAAGTTTCTCCTGTTTCTGCAATAGGAAGCATTAAGCCGTTTTTTACTTTTGCATTTTTAAAATAATAAACAGAGCAAATGATAATGAATTTACGTAAATAGTAGGTTGGTGCAAAAATAATGACGTAATAAGGTCGTTTTTTGACGTATTTTTTAACGTCAAAAAACGACATTATTACGTCATTATTTTTGCACCAACCTAATAGTACAAGAAAGCATTCAGAGAGTGTATATCTCCGCCAATGACATCGTCACTAAAAACTAAATGAAAATCAGTTCAAAAAAAAAAAAAAAAAAAAAAAAAAAAAAAAAAAAAAGAAGGAAAATTTGGTTTGGTTTGTTTTACGGTATATCAACATCAATTGTTTTTTTTTCAAAATGTAATGTTGATATTTTTTTTCTCAAATTTGTACTGCTGGTAATAATTTTTTCCCCCAAAACCTATTTTTACACTTTCATAGTGTTTTGACTCCAGTTTGGGGGTTAACTATTTGCCCATAGCTGGGACCCTAACAGGTGCTACCACGCCATGTCAGGGTAGACCTGGGAACACCAGCAATTAAGAGGTGGTTCCATGATCCTCAAAAGCTCCTGATCAGAGGCCTTGCTGTTGGGTATAGTTTATCGTCTTAACCAGAACGGAAAAAAGAAGTTTCGATTTTTTAAATATATTTCGAATAATGGAAACTTTTCGAGTGAAGTCTTTGCAATAGTACTTTCATAGACTTTATGAATTCAGGCGCAATACTAGATTGGCGTCAGGGCATCATTAATTCATAGTTAAATTAGCTAGATGTAACCGTTAGTTCTATGTTAACAGTTTCTTTCTCGCATTTTTCGCTTGTGGAACTCTCTTCCGGCTCCATGCTTTCAAGCTAACTTTGATCATCAAATATTTTCATGCAATGTCAATCGTTATCTACTGTATTCTTGATTACTTTTCTATTGTTCTTGCTCTTTCATAATGTTTCTATCTTCTATTCTTTCACATCCAGTAACCCCCTCCTGTCTTAGTGGCTTTACTGCCTTGCATGTGGGAAATGATTAGAAAACAAATTTAAATGCAATGTCAATCGTTATCTACTGTCTTCTAGATTACTCTTCTATTGTTCTGGATCCTTCATAATGTTTCTCTTTTTTTAATCTTTCACACTCAGTAACCCCTAGTGTCTTAGTGGCTTTACTACCTTGCATAGGTTGATATGATATTAAAAAAAGACGGTTTTAATTTAGGAAATCGAAAGAATATTTGAGGAACCATCCCCAAATGTAATCAATTATTGCTTGGCATCATGGCTTACCATTCTATAGAAGAGCATTGGAATTCATTGAGAACTTTTGGAGATATTGTGTGGACAGACAAATATAGATGAATATATAACAATTAATGAAAGAAAGTATACATTACAAAACAATAAATAACGATGTCTATCTAGAACCCGGATGTATTAGTAACGTAATGGATATGGACCAAGAAAGCGGAATCATCATTCCGAGTTCAAATTCCAGCAGGTTTGTTGCGTTCACTTTCGCACAAAATACCTTTAGAAAAGGCATGACTCTGCCTATACTTGGCAGTACAATCTCTAGGTTAAATGGCAAGTTAGACTGGGTTTTTTTCAGATTTTGGTGGAAAGCTTTGAATTCCAAACCGTTGAGAAGGAAACCAGTCCACCATCTTTCGCATAATCTTCTACATTTTAAACGGACATGGTACTCCCCACTGCTCCCACCAAAAATCCCTGAAATGATTATTTCGTTAGCGAAACATAAACATTGGGCAAACGTATAGGTCAATATCTTCTACCGTCAGGTGTATGTGCGCGTTATTATAGCAAATGGCAGAGAAGTCTTCTGCTTATTTATGTCAACTGGTAAATATTAAATATCTTTTCTGAGTAAAGTAAGAGGGTTTATTTACTTATTTACTTATATTTGCATAAATTAAGATGAAGCAGATTAACGAGAAAAGCCCCCCCACCCACAACAAAAATTAAAATTGAATGAATTTAAAAAGCAAACGATTTAAAATATGTCACATTTCATAAGCCAAGCTGTAACTTGAGGCGAATTTCTTTACAGCTGAAGTGTCCTACTTCCGGCGGATGTGCCAGCTGAGCGTTGTTGTCGCAAGGGCGAATAACTCTCGTGGCTGGGCCGTGGGAGAAGTCTTCGGTCAACTTTCGCATCGAATCTCTAGAAGTGTATTCGTGGTTTTTATGTTTTAATCTATTGTTGTTAACTTGAGTAATTCTTCATATTCGTGTTTTCTAGGGACATTTTTATAAATAGTGCCATTCATGGCTGCCCAAATTCTTCTTCTCACATGAACCTTCCTATACTACCCTTTCCACTCAGCATACAATCAGCGTTCGAGTGTCTCTATTCAGAGCATTAATCACGTTTTCTCAGGCCAGAATTGCTGATTAAAGCTTAAAAAAATATAAATTAAAATATCTTATATAATACGAAGGTTTAATGATAAGCAAGATCACCAATCGTAAAAAAAAAAAAAAAGAAAGTTTTAGATCAGTTAGAATAATGAAACTGGTATCAAAATAAACGGAATTTAATTCTCTTCAAAGTTACGTAGATGGATCGAGCAGATTGATATCGTCCGGTTCACAGTCATCCTCGGTGTTTTGAACAGGAGTAGAGGTTTATCCCTTTTTTCCTGTTTAGGATTAGACTCCTTCTAAAGTCTACTTCAGCTCTATACGTCTAAAGCTTACAGCCATATCACGTTGAAACACCGGTTCCCGTACAATCGCCGACGTTAAGCAACGTCGAGTCTGGTCAGAATCTAGATGGGTGACCGCTTGAGAATATCAGATGATGTAAGCTTGGATGTGTGGGTGATGTAATGAATAACGGCTCATATTTGGAAATCGGAGAGCCGAGTCCTAATTTCAGTCGTGTTTGTTGTATTCACTTACGCGCAAATAGCCATAGGAAAGGTATATATTAATTAGTAAAACTTTTATCAATAAACTATTATTATCTCAAAAAAATATTACAATCTAAAAATATTTTTAGGCTTTAAATAACCCGTAATCGGTTGATACGCCGTAGAAAACGATTCACTCAGTCCAATAAAGATTAATTTCTTTCTCTTTATTTTGCAACATCATCATCATTGAAGGCAACACATTTCTCCAAACGTTTTATCCTCCTTTTTTATTCTGTCCATGAAGTAAGTTTTGGGTTGATTCAATAGCGCTACAACTTCTACTTGGGCATAAAATGAAAAATGATCTTCAAACATTTATTTTCAGGAATTAGCAGAAGAATAATGGTGCCAAATCGGAGCTGTACGGAGTTTGAACAACAACTTTTGATGTTTTCAACATTTGTAACATCCAATAGAATCTTTAAGCAATAATAATAATTTCATGGATGCTCCCGTGTGAATGCGTCCCGAACATTAAAATCTTAACCTCTTCAAGTCTAGGGTCAACTTATCTATCCACCATATCGTCGTTATTTTCACTTCCTACTTCTTCCCCATACGTCTACATGAGACGCCTCATTCAAAAAACTATCTTGAGTGGCTCTTGGATTTTGTATTGGTTTAAATTTTGTCAAAAAAAAAAAAAAAAAAAAAAAAAAAAGAAAGAAAGAAATGGGGGGGGGTTACCTATATATGTTTCCGGATCTTTCCAGCGTGTCGTCCATGTCAACATTTACGGAATCTCCGGCCATTTTCTTGAGTTGAACTTGTGGACAATTTCCGTTATAGGTTGGGCTGTTAGCGTCTCCGCGGTTCGATCTTGGGTCGTTCACGATGTAAACTCCAGATCGCATGGCGCGAGGTCGGAAAGAACCGGGAGACCACTGAACAACTGCAAAGAGCAAAGAAAACATCCTGATTAGTGAATATGAAAATTTTTATTGTCTAGCACAAGGTCACAACAGAAAGGTACTCAGGATCAAACTCGCTACATGATCAATAGCCTGAAAACATTTTTAGATTGTAAGAATGTTTTAAAGATAATGATTTACTGATACAAATTCTACTAATTAACCCATAGCTGGGGAGAGTATTTGCGCGTAAGTGAATGTGAAGAACCCGACTGTGGAACTGGACTCCCCGATTTACAATTTCGTTATTCATTACACCACTGGCACATCCAAGCTGACAACACCTGGTGGTACCCCAAAGCGGTCACCCATCTAGGTACTGACCAGGCCCAACGTTGGTTAACTTCAATGATTGAACAGGAAACTTACTTAGAGCTATAAAGAACAGGAAATTGGGGATAGACATCGCCCGTCTCAAGTGGGGGCTTCGTGAAGTAATTTTGCAATTTTCATTGTCTTTATATAATATTAAAAATTGTGTGAAAAAGAAAGGAAAAAGTTTCGCGTGAAATACGTTTATTATACAGGGTGTCCATAAAGTTCTTGTGCCCTTTATTTGTATTTGCGATAGAAATCATCTGTAAAAAATGTTATAAAGTTTAATGTACCAAGTTTTAAGTATAGCTAAAATAACTAATGTGATTTCAGGCATTACTGTAAATCTGTTGGCAAATTTTTTCCGTGAACTGCAAAATCGTATTACCTTTTGTATTGCTAAAATTTCAATAAAACCTTAAAAATATAGATTTACTTCTTTCTAATACTTTTTACAAATTATTTCTATCGCAAATACAAATAAAGTTATAAATTTTTTAAAGTGCACACGAACTTTATGGACACCCTGTATAAAAAAAATGGTTATACCGATATGAAAAATTTGTAACAAAAATATTCCTTTTAAAACAATACATTATTTGATACTTTTCAGTATTTTATTGCTACAATGACTAATTATCCCATTACTTTTCATCTTTCAATTTCGATATGATTTTCTCCTCAGCTTTTCGAACAAACGCAGAAACAAAAGGGAAATATTATTATCGAAGTGTGTTTAAACGCAGATTCATATACTATGATTGTTAATTTGAAAACTGATCAAAAAATTGCTTTTTAACCGCATTGTCATATTTTAATGGTATTGCCCTAGCAGAAATCACATTACTATGTTCCGTTTTTGCTGCGTTACGGTAACACATCCACTAATCGGATCATCGTTATGTAGACGATAGTGATTAGTCGCATAGGTAGGTATTTACTCAGCTTACTCTAACACATTTATCCTCAACATCTGTGCCTGAAAATATTATCGCGGCATACATGTGTGTGTGTGTGTGTGTGTAATGGTATAAAAGCTGTACAAATTGTTGAATAGAAACATTGAAATAAAGTTCATATTTGTGTGTGTATTTTTGTAAATCTATGGTTATATTTCATAAAATTTAAATGAATACCCTTTAAAAATGTTGCTAAGTGTGCCATGATATTTTCATTTTCTCCTCGGTGTGCCGTTACTTCAAAACGTTGGGAAACACTTGCCTTACACAAGTCAACAAGAGGCTTACAGAGATATCGCATCGAAAAACCGGATCTCGTCAAAAATACCGAAGCTTTTGAGCTTGGTCAGTACCTAGATGGGTGACCGCTTGGGAATACCAGGTGCTGTAAGCATGGATGCGCCGATAATAGCTCGGAATTGGAAATTAGAGGTCTAATTCCAGTTGGGTTCGTTATTTATTCACACACGCAAATACTTTAGGTATTACTCTACTTCTTTTCTTCCCAGCTCGGGTTAATTAGTAAGAATTGTATCAGTAAATCATTTTTATTTTCAAAATATTTTATGGCTTGAAAAAGGTTGATAAACCGTAAAAAACAAATCAAAGTGCACAAGAATGAAGCAATCGATGAGGTTCGAACTCACAATAATGTAGTAATGGTTTATTTAGCTCTCTTTTGAACGGGCGATTATCCTGTTGATCAATGTATTGCATCACCAAACATTAAAAACACACGCACAAAATTCTGATTAGTCGTTTTGTAACGAGGCTTCAATTATAATCCCTATAAGAAGAACCAGGTCAGCAGTATGAAAAGAAAATGAATTGTTTTTGTTTCATAAAAACAGAAACAATTACTTCACCGCCTGCGTAGGCAGAGGAAGAAAGAAACGCCCCATAAGTACATCTGCAGACAGCATATAAATCCCTTGTGAAACATCAAATACTCACTGAAACAGACAACTCAAATAAAAGATTAAATAAATTACCGTTAAGTCTCCACCGTGTGTAACAAGACGCAAATATAGACAAGATGCCAGATGACATAATAAAGCTACATAAGGATTCATAGCATGTCTGTTTCTAACCTTGTTTCTTCCAATTCTTCTAATTTTATAAATACCTGTCGAATGTTTAATATATAAAGCAGATATGGTAAACTGAACAAATTCTGACATTTGCTGGTCCTTTCTCGCTTCCAGCTCGCTAATTTTGAAATGATAAAATGGAAGGTTTCTTCTTCTATTTGACGTGTACCCCCTCTGTTTAAGACTTGGGTGATCCTGTCTCTCTACAACTTTTGTAGCTCGGTGCAATAACACCCCCACTCTCTCCCCAATACTCTTTCGCCATCGATTTTCACTTGTTCTTTCCTACTTCTCTTGCCTTCATTATCTCCTGTGTGTGTCAAATTCTCTAAACCCTTTTTTCTGACGTGTCCCAGAAATTTTAACAGCCTCTTTCTAAGTATTATGAGTATCATTTTTTTTGTTTCTATTTTCCTTACAAACTTCATTGTTAGTCACATAAATGCTTTATTTATTATTTGGATGGCGCCTTTCGCTATGACAATGCAGCTTCGGATTTAAAAGTCACAGTTTCGGAACAGAGGGCATTTATATATATATATATATATATATATATATATTGATGCATGTTTCAATAAATAATATAGACAAGTTATGTCTATCTATTTTATGCAAATTCCTTTCATATAGTCTGATAAGCTTAATAACATTATCATTAAAAGAAGAAAGAAAATCACAATATTGATACATATTTTTTTTAATCCTATCTAAGCTTTCGGCTTACATAAGCCATCATCAAAGATGACAATAACATTACAATATATTACACAATACACAGACATGACAATAATGATAGTCTGTTTTTGTTTGCATGGAAGATTTCCAAGCAACGACAAAATCGTGCATACGAGACGCTGGAAGCGAAAATTGCATCGCGGCTCATGACGTCACACATGATCACGCGAAAGTGAAAACAAGAAGTGTTAAGTATGGGAAGCCGTTGGTATAAATCAACGACCTCTGTTATCAATTATAGGCATTTCAGTATATTTGTGGAGTCTGCATAGTTTATTTTGTTCAGGTTAGATTTCAACTGTTTCATGTATATAGCTTCAAGAATTTTTAGTTTTTGCTTATTGTTTTCATATTTAAGTATAGTTGTGTTTTCCACAAGGATTTTCCATATATATATATATATATATATATATATATATATATATATGTATGTGTGTGTGTGTCTCGCATATTGTGCGTTGGTGCTAATAAAATCGGGTTCGATATATAATAACAGAGCTATAATTTATATTAATAATAATAAATGTACATTATTCCTCGTCGTTACCCTACACACAAGCTACCAATCTGCCACTGGGTGTCATGACACTAGCACTTGCCACTGGTGATCCGCTGTCGGTCCGCCGGCGTGTTCATCTCGGCAATGTCACCATTGGCGAACCGCTAGAAGCCCACCAGCGGTTTGCGTGTAGAGTAGCACAAGTCTGAGTTTCATGCACAACACAATTGTCTTGTGTAGATTGACCTTTGCATAATTTAAATATTGATATTTATACCGCACTATGATGATAGTGGGACAGGCCATTAGTTTACGGTGGGGCGGGGCAAAGAGGTAATTAAATCATAAATTAAAATAATACAAAATAATATATACACATATACCGTTACATACTTACATACTTGCAAATACAAAAAATTAACTATAATTAAAAATATATATTTTATATTTTTATGTTTGGGAGGAGGGGGGTATGTAAGTGTGTATTCATAATTTTATTATTACCATTAATATTATGATGTAAATGATTATATGACGAAGATGCTGTTTAAATAGGCACCATCATAACGCCTTCCTTTATGAACTTTGACCCATTGTTGTAATTTTTTAAATTTACCCTTGCTATCTCTTTACCTTCCTTTATCCGTTATATCAACTCTTGTTCTTATCCTCTCTCTTCATAAGCAGCCCCCGACAAAAAAAAAAAAAACTTTTCTAGGTTTATTTATTTTTGCTATATATTTTTTTTATCTTTGTATATCTGTCTGCCTTGTATATCTTGATTCCATTTCATAAAATGTAGTCGGTCTGATGAGATCAATATGCTTATATTCATCGAAATAAATTTATTACTGCCTATAAATTTTAAAGGTTTTTTTTCCTAATTATCATTATATATATATATATATATATATATATATATATATATATATATATATATATATATATATATATATAGATAGATAGATAGATAGATAGATAGATAGAGAGAGAGAGAAACAGATGCTTGCGTCCATACATATTAAGCAATTCCTCTTAAGCACATATGAGGCTGGATAAAAAAAACGCATTTCAATTAACACCCGCCACCGATACTTTTATAATAACCTTGCTTTTATTCTCCCCCCACTTGTTTTTCTCCCTCCTTCTTTACGTCCTCCTCTTCCCCCTCCTCCCTTTCTATTACATACAACGTCATGCTTTTATTTATTTAAAAAAATAATATAGCGTTCATTAGTTTTTTTGTTTTTTTTTAATAAAGCGTTAAGAGGTCATTTGATAAAAATCGCCTGAGAATACTGTAAGGTTGAAACCAAGGTTTCAGATTCAGCTGATCTCCTGATTTTTAGACTATATATATATATATATATATATATATATATATATATATTGATGCATGTTTCATTAAATTGTCTATTTAAGTAAGTTCCTTTCATATTGTCTGATAAGCTTAATAACATTATCATTGAAAGACGAAAGGAAATCACCATATTGATACATGTTTAAATCCTATCTAAGCTTTCGGCTTACATAAGTCATTATCACGAGTTTGTTGTTGCTTTGAAATTTTTCCTGCAACAAAAACAGACTATCATTATTGTTTCTTCCGTGTATTGTTTGATATATTGAAAAGTAATTGTCATCTTTGATAATGGCTTATGCAAACCGAAAGCTTAGATTGGATTTAAACATGTATCAATATGGTGATTTCCTTTCGTCTTTCAATGATAATGTGATTAAGCTTATCAGACAATATGAAAGGAACTTACTTAAAATAAATAGAAAAACTTGTCTATATACATCTATGAAAAAATATTGCCTAAATATATATAAACAAATGTGTGTGTGTATATATATATATATATATATATATATATATATATATATATATTTATTACCGCCCGTACCCGTAAATAGACTGTTCAACTATCATTAGAGTACGGTACAAATACCATTATTTCAATTAAGAAATGGTCACTTGTTGACTATTGGGATGGTACTTGAATGCATTCTCCAAGATTATCCTCCTGGGTATATTCCATATACGCATGCCGTCAGTTTAAAATGACGCTTACTCTCCCCCATATATTCTTATCATTTTGTTTAAAGTACTTTTTTTTTTTTAAGTCAAATGAAAACTTGGAGATTCTACAACATATTTCAGCGAAATATTAATTTCCCCAAATTATATTTTATAGTTCAGACATATAATAAAAAGAAGGCGTCATCAATTTAAGCTGACACCAGGCGGATATGGGTTAAAATAGGTTGGCTTTGTCAGAAATAAGTCAGTTTCATTGTATTTGCATCTGTCGCAGACTTTTTGATAGTAAACTTAACTAATTACTACCGAAGACCATATGGAGAGAAGAAACGTTATGCTGTGCCAGGTTTCCTAATGGAGTGGACTCGTCTGTCTGCAACATTTGGATTCATACTCTATAATAATAGGACTTTTTTTTTTTTTTTCATGAATATGTTAACCTTTTCACCAAGCCAGTAAAATTAAGAACGCATCTGACGCCATCTTTATGATTCTCTCTTTACGACATTTTAATTTTTTTGTGGGGGCAAGACAAGAATGTTGTTTTTTTTTCCTGATTTATGGCACATGAATAATAGTAATAATAAAAAACCCGTCTGTTTGTCTTTTTCTTGCATTATTTGGGGAGGCAGAAGAAGGATGGATGCATGAAAATGTCATTTCTGTGAAACAAGCCCAGACAAGCAAATAGAGTTTTTTTTTCTCCTCTTTGTCAGGAGCGTGAGAAATGTGGAGGTGGACGGGGATTGATAGAACCAAATTTTACAACACAGATAAGCTATATAAGAAAATATTTTTTGTTTCTGCCTTATTAAGACAATAACACAGATAACCTCGGCATATTAAAGCAATAATACGAATAACCTCATATTAAAACAATAATGCAGATAAGGTCGTAATATTAAATCAATAATACGAATAATGTTGTATATTAAAACAACAATGCGGATAACGTTGTCATGTGAAAACGTAATGTGGATAAGGTCGCCATATTAAAATAATGACGCAGATGACATTGCCATATCAAAACAATAATGCGGATAACACAGCCACAATAAAACAAAATGCGTATAAAGGTCACTATATTAAAACAATAATACGAATAACGCTGCCACATTAAAAAATTAATATGGATAACAATGCCATATTAAAACAATAATACAGATAACTATGCCATATTAAAACAATAATACAAATAACGAAGATTATATATATATATATATATATATATACTATTAGTTTGGTGCAAAAATAATGAGGTAATAATGTCGTTTTTTGACGTTAAAAAATACGTCAAAAAACGACATTATTACGTCATTATTTTTGCACCAACCTAATAGCAGTAGAGCCCGGCGTTGCCCGTGGATGTAACAGTAAGAGATAGATCAAGTATCGACCGTCATAAAGACTGAAAAATAAAATTGACAAAGATTATTAAGTGTAGTTTTGTTGAAATTGGTTGAAAAATGTAGAAAATCCGATCCCATATATAAACGAACACACACAAACAACCTGGGTTTTTAAGTATAACTCTATATGAGTTGTCCCCCTTTCATTCTCGCGATGCCTCTTAATCGTGTTTTCAAATTGATTTAGTGCTAAAACAATTGTGTTTTTTCCAATTTTTGGTGCTGTCAGAACCACCGCAAGGTAATTTTACGTAGTCCTGTGAAGATTTGTTGACATAGGTTGAAAAATGTAGGAAATCCGATCCAATATATAAACTTACAGACACACACAACCTGGGTTTTATAATAAGTATGATATATATATATATATATATATATATGACGCATGTAGTATCAACCTCTTCCCATCGCTTCTGAGCTGAAATCATAAGAATATTCAACAGGCAGGTATTGAGGAGGAAAAGCGAGGGAGAGGAGGAAAGGGAAAAGTATGAGAAAAAACAAAAAACAAAAAAAACAAAAAAAAAAAAAAAGATTAATTTGCATAATGAAAGATTCCATTTAAAAGCTAAGCAAATCATTTGGATTTCGGATTTTTCATCGTCTGTTATAACATTTCCAGAGAGCTTAATTTCTGTATTTGTTTCATTTTGACGTCTCCAACCCGTTGCTCGCATCGTGGCCTGTTTTTATTGCTTTTCATGATGTCACTTTTTCATATAAAAATCTATTTGTTGAATAATAAAAATGTAAACAAAACCAAAAATAAGATTGTTTATATGCCATCGAATTGGTCGACATTTAACCACAAATAACACAAATTCTATTGATTTTATGATCATAGTTCTGATGTGAATATTAACCAGCATTTAAAGAGCTTTCTAAAGATATGTAACTTAATCATATTGGAAGATATGAAAATGTTAGCATCTAGTGGCAAATACCAAAATGCGCCATTTTGAGTTTTGTAACTCAGACCACAGTCAAAAGTTCACCACAAAATTTTGTACATATCTTTCAATAAAGCAAATTTTTTTGTCAAATTTAAAAAGAAAATTAAACATAGGTTTTTTGAGAAATTAAAGGTCAAATGTTAAGGTCCAGGTCAAATTATTTTACTTGATTTTTAAGTAAAAAAAATAAATAGATCATCTTTTAGATCTATCCAGTTACTTTAAAATCGTATATAATATAGCCTTGTGGGTGAAAAAAACAATTGATATTTAAACTTTGTGATTATATTCCAAAATTCACCTTTTTGGCAAGGGTCAAAGGATCATAGCTGGGGAACGATTTTACCTAGAGATATAAAATAGGCACCATTCAATGTCGATCAAGAAGCTCTAGAAGTGTATCAAATTCAAAGAAAAAAAAAAATCTGTGTTTGTTGATTTGACACTTAATGGCCCTTATGCCTTTTTCAAGTGCATTAGCGCGAAGTGAACGAAACTGATTAGGTTGGAATTTGAATCCGATTTCAATTTTAACGTCGATAATCTTTACACCACCTACACACCCGAATCTTAAATAAAAATAAAATAAAAAATTAAGAATGGGAAAAAAACAAAAAATGAAAACACAAAAGAAACAAAACATTGTAAATTTTGTATCATCAGTGAGTAAAAAAGAGGTTATGTTTCAACGATGATTTATGTTAAGTATTTTTCTGTCTTTTAAATGTCTGTCTATAGTCGTTGTAATTTCAAGGGCTGTGAAATGATTGCCAGTTCCAGGATGTGACACCCTTGAGTGAATCCTTAATAACGCATTTCCCATTCTTATCACTGCTTTTCCTAACTAGAAACGAAAGCACGTCTAACAATTTCCAATGAATCACTTATATAATCCATCTGGTGGAACTGACGCCATTTTTAGCCTTTTACCTACCCCACCCGTCAGCTTTGCACCCACAGCTCGACAACATGATAAATACGTGGCAAATATTAGATTCATCTTAAGCCTGACGTGCGAATTTGTGACTGCGAAACCCCGAGTAGCAAGATAAGTCATTGAACATTTTATTTATCAATTCACTATTAATGCTTAAAAAAAAAAAAAAAAAAAAAAAAATTGGGAACTCTATTTAAAAAAAATCTAATAGGCTGATTCGTTTTCTAAGTTTTATCAATACTATAGACCGAACAAGTGAGCAACGAGGAAGTGTGAAAGAAAATGGAAACAAAAAGGAGACTCGAAAAGAGACAGTTGACATTTCTAGGGCACGTAATGGTTGACTGACTCGTTTTCTACGGTTTATCAACAATTTGCAGGTTATTTATGCCCAGAAAATAATTTTAGAATGTAAAAACTTTTAAAAAAATAATAATGACTTAGTCATACATGTTTTATTAATTAACCCATAGTTGGGGGGATGTAGATTCATACCTTTCCCCAAAGGGATTTGCGCGTCATTGACTATAAAGAATCCAATTGACACTGGAACTCGGCTCTCCGATTAACAATTCCGAGCCGTTATTCATTACACAACCTATACATCCAAGCTTACAGCACCTGGTATTCCCAAACGGTCACCCATCTAGGTTCGACGTTGCTTAACTTCGGTGAACATACAGGTATTTCAACGTGTTATGGCCGTAAGTCTGAAAAACTATGCTCGCTTTCAGTATCTGTCTGTATTTCTGAGATGAGGTATTATGTACACTATTTACATGGCACAGTGAGAAGGACGGAGAGTACAACGGCCGAAACATTGTAATAAATTATGGCGGCAAAGATGAGGAAAATAATCCGAATAATGTAAATAATATGGTTGCCTTATCCTTCCGTAATTTGGTGATCGATGGTGTTTTAGGTGTAAACAATATTTCTTATTATAACTTATGTATATTAATAGGCATAAATAGTTGAAACATTTACTAAGCTTAGTCTGACACAAGGCAATAAGTATAGACCACTTGAACTTGTTGCATAACAGTAACTGTGTCCAATCTAAGTTAAGCTGTGTAAAAATAATATCTGGCCACTTTGAGACGATATAAGGATTAATGGCTGCCAAATGGTATTTTAATTTCGGTCAACTTAAGTTGGTACAAGGCTACACATGTAGCAATCAAATTCAGTACACAATAGAAATATTTTTCAAGAATAACCATAACGTATAGCGACGTATCAAGTTTGGACCATGGCGACAAATATTGAGGATCCCGTGAGCTTGGAGCCCGTTCTACAGTAGTAAATTTATGTTAGGCTAGCTCGTTAACCATTACTTCTCGGCTCGGCAACAATGTAAAGATGTTATAATTAAGAATGAAATAAGTTGGAAAAAATTCATTATATTTGTCAACTTTTTTTTTCCAACTGAAATAGACACTATTAAAACAATAGCTGTTGTTTTACACAATAAACAAAAACATGGCACCAGTTATTTCTTCAAAGAAAGGAAAAGAAAATTAAAAATAAAAGCAAATTGAAGAGAGAAGGAGGTCACAAAACATAAGTACATCTTTAAGAAATTAACGGGGTTACCAAAGTTCTGAAACTGATGTCTTTATAAGATGACCTTGGGTATACTCCGAAGGAAAGATGCAGTCATTGATTGCGTGTTTTGAAGTCATGTTGAGTGAGAACTGTACGAGTTTTTTTTTTTGTTTTTTTTAAAGATGTCAGGTTGACCTTTTCAGAGTCAAGAGAAATAAATTGTGTGTTTAAGTACAGTAGGAAGCAAGAAAGGAAGAAAGATCAAGAGAGAGAGAGAGAGAGAGAGAGAGAGAGAGAGAGAAGATAACCGATTGAATGAGTAGGTAATATTCAATTTAGCAAGAGAAAAAGACAGAAGGAATAAATATAAAGCGGATAAACATATACAGTCCCCTCCAAAAGTATTGGAATGGCGAAGCCAATTCCTTTGTTTTTGTTGTTCACTGAAGAGATTTGGGTTGAAAATAAAAAAAGGTGGATATGTGACAAGAGTTCAACATTTCAGCTTTTATTCCCTGGCATTTACATTGAGATATGATAAGCAACTTAGGACATACCACCTTTTGCTTGAACCCACTCATTTTTCAATTAAGCAAAATTATTGTAACACATGACTGACAGGTGTTTCTTGTTGCTCAGGTGTTGCTTTTAGATTGATTGTTTAAACATTAATTAGCTCTGATTGACGACTCTTGGTTTTAGCCTTAGGATTCACTTGTAAAGACTACATTTCTTGTTAAAATGGATAAATAAACATGAATTGGGTTGGATAAGAACGTTTTAGTACACCCTATATATAAACAGCGAATGAAAGAATCTTAATGCTATAATAAAGCATTGAAGGAACTTTTTAGCAATCCTTCTTCAGAAATATATCGTTGGCGAATTATTTTTTTAATACTAACAAGAACATCAAAAATAATTAGGGGTCAAATAGGATAGGAGAAGAAACTGGTGCATGATTAAAAGATAAAAATCGTCTTCTAACAATGAAGAAATCAGTTTAAATTGCACAAATAAAACGAAAAAAACTAATTAGTAACCTCAAGAAGCGCAAGAAATGGACAGAGATAAAAAAAATAAATAAAAAATTATGAACAATGATTTGTGTTTACCCAGTTGTTGAGGTGGTTACAAACGAGTTAAGAAGGCCCCCACCTCGTGTAGGCAAAAGAGAGCTGTAGACGTTCCGTTCTCCTTGTGGGTGAACACTAATGAGATTTTAATGAAACTTTCAGGACTTATTCAAAAATGAATTAAATTATTTTTTAAATTGAAAATTTAAATTCTCCTCGGACTTGTTCTTATGACTAATCTAAACATTAAGCACTACAAAAAAGAATTTCTCGAAAATTCATAAAATTAAATAAGTGTGGGGGTAACAAATGTAAAAATATATATTTTATCAATAATTTCCAAATCAGTGTGTTTTTCACGGCAAAAAGACATTATAATTTCCAAGACTCATTTATGGTACCCAGATGAAGCCATAGAAACAAGAGTTTTGATCAAAGTTTCGGAGCTTATAAACAGGATTAAAAAAAAATGCATAAAAATCCTTTGGTCTGTCCTTTTAATAATAACACAAAGATTTTGACAATAAAACATTTTATATTTAGTTTTCGGGGCATTTTTTCATCATGTATGCACATTTCTAGCGAATCCTTGGAGGCAGCTATACATATTTCATAATAATTCATCATGTCTAGACCTAAAAAACTAAATGAAAAACCACTTGATGGCCGTTTCGTCCTATTTTTGAGATTTATCAGCAGTGCGCATCTATTACCGAGAATCGTTGTATCGTAACGGTCCGGGTTCGATTCTAGGTAATGGATCAACATTGCTGATGAGTCTCAAAAGTATAACGAAACGGTCGTCTGGTGCTTTTCTGCATTCTGTTGAAGTTTCTAGTTCTAGACATGGTCAATTATTATGAAACATTAGTACTATATATATATATATATATATATATATATATCAGAATGCAAAAATACAAAATGTAGTATAAATAAACAAAAAGTGGTGAGATAATTTCTAAGTAGGGGTGGAAACATTCTTCTTGTTGGAGTTCTGTATAAGGATATTCCAGTTATTTAGAATCAAATGTAGACCATATGAAGGTGAGAGGGAATCGCAACTGTCTCAGCCACTAAGCTGCTATGCATGTATGTGTGTCGGGGGTGGGGAGAGAAAGGAAGAAAGAGAAATAATGCTGAAACGGACAAAACATTTTCTTTCCCTGTGATATTAAAGTGGCGACATATTAAAATTAAAAGGATTCGTTTTTGTCAAGTTTAAGTCATTTTACGTTGCCTCATTAAGGGTTGTCGAATTACGTCCATGACTTGAGTGACAAACTTTTTAACCATAACAATATGAAGCAAATGTTTATAAGTATAAGAAGCCCTGTTTTGCTTTACACTGTTTCAGTGAGGCTTTAGTCTTTTAAAATTGCATCAAGATGGATGTTCGAATTCATACATTGTCAAAAAATATATCTCCTCTTTTTTCTCAAATTTCAAACATCAGGTGTAGAGAAATCAAACTTACCTTATTTAAATGGTTTATGTTGAAGGTTACCAGAAAATGTTATTTCCTTCTCGAAATAAAATTATTCCTTGCAATAATTTAAAAAACATAAGTGTTTTCCTTTCCTTGCAGTCAGTACACAGACAAACCAGTGAATGGACAAGTGTATGCAAATAGACGATGGACAAGTGTATACAAGAATAGGAATGTCTCCAAGTAAAGGCTGGTGAAACGAAATTCTCTGCCCGAGAAAATGGCGGACAAAGTGACTAAAGGGCGAAGTAATGCAAAATAGCATTAAAAAATAACAAGGAAAAGAAAGAAATGTGTGAAATAAAGAAAGAAAACTGACATTTCAAGAGCTTAGGCGTTCGAGCCCCGGTAAGGATATCTACAACTTCCATCTGAAGAACGTCTACCGAATACCAGTGAAAGTCTTATCAGACGACACGATGAAATTGAAACAAGTAGATAAAATGTCGTAATAATTACGTATTCGCTTAAGAGAGGCTCTTGTAAATAGCATAGCAAAACAAAAACAAGAGATGTGACAAAAACAACTTTCTTTTTTTCTTTTTTTACTTATGTTCACTCTATGAATAAATTGTCGTCTAAATTACGCAAAAATGAAAATAACACTGGCATCTCAGTTTAATGTTTACCAAAATTACACAAAATATCTTGAAATACTAAAAAGGAATTTTACTCAATAAAATCGCCATTGGCTTCAGGCACGGCCTCCAGACGACTACGGAATCTCCTGGAATTCTTCTGGATGGTTTCGTGTTTAAGTTGCTGAATGCTGTCAAAATCATTGTCTTCAGTTCATCTTTGATGTTACAAGAAGTTTGTTGGTCTCTCGTTCAACTGCGCCTCACACATAATAATTAAGGGGTTCACAGCCTTGAGAGTTAGGTGGTCAGATATAAGGGGGTGATGTGGTCGAAGAAATTATCTGAGTTCTCCTGCTTGTGTGGAATGTTATAGCGTCCATAGGGCCTTTCAGCGGCCACCCTCTTGACCCAGGGCAGCACTACATCCTCAAGGCATTTGATATAGGCCTCCCCGTTTAGTCTGAGGCCCGGTGGGAAGATGAATGGAGGCATAACGTCGCCATCACGAGTGATCACTCCAAACTTCTAAATCACCATTTAGACACATCCAACTCTTTTTCCAATCCTGTCCTCAGATTGACACCCCAAAACACTCTGAAATGTCCGTATTGGAGCTTACGGCGCGAATGCCAAGCAGTGCAGTATACCGTTTTTAAATTTATGGCAGACTGAATTACGTCATAGTGCTCTTTTTCTCGCGGACGGTGCCCAACTGACCCTACTATACTATGCAGTCGACAAAATAAAAAACAAACAACGTACATGCGCGAAGTTAACAATATAAAATGATGACAATTTCTCTAAAAATGTTTTCTGGCTTTCAATAAGCTGCAAAAGGTTGATAAGCCGTAAAAAAATCATAATAAACAAATATTTAGATTCCAGTAAGTATTTATTTCATATATCGAGTAAATATAATGTGGCTAATCTGTTGTCCAACAACGACAGAGACAACCTGTAGTTTTTAACTGGAACTATACTTGAAAATAAGTTCGTTTCTTTGATTCAATAATTTGTCAGTATTTCTGTATTTAATTATTGAATCTATCTCGAAAGTTGTTTGGAATTTGAAACCGACAGATGATGTCCCATTTAATTTGTGGGTTGAAGCCTCTATCTTTAATCCTCCAATAGTGTTTGCATAGAGAGTTTGGTGTTTTAAGGAAGAATTAGAGAGGAGATGCCGTTGACTGTGGGTCTCTGTTTTCAGTTTCTAGCCGATATCCCTATGTATATTTTTTTATCATTAATATTTTCTTTCTGAAAAACGGTAGCTTGGTATATCAAATTTTCGGAATTACAGATGCCTCTAATTGGGCAGTTGGTGTCGGTCCTATAATTACAAGAGGTATACAGAAACCGTCATTTGACCCAATGTGCTATGCCATTTAGCTGTAGAGAAGCGTCTGGTTAGCAAAGTCAAAATTACTGTTTTTAAAGACAAATTTTTCGACGATTTTTCTCGATCGATCATATCTGCTCACGGAAGGGTATCTTAATGTAAACAATGGCAACATATGAAATGGATTAAGTCCGACAATGATTTAACTTATTTTCTGTTTATACAATATTTTTATAGATACAATTTATTTAAGTTAACTCTCTATTTTCAAAGCATAATTCTACGAAAATTCTCGGACACGCAGGCCGGCAAATGTAATTAATACTATTTAATTAAAAAAAAAGATAATTTACTTAAAAATTGTATTTGTAAAATAACGTATAAACAGAATATATATATATATATATATATATATATATATATATATATATATATGCTATCCGACGTATTTGAAAATGCGATCCCTTCGTAGGAGACACCTCAGTCTAATTTGGCGTGCTTTAACTGCTCGGCTACTGAGAGCTTTACAGGCAATATACTATTTACCTTAAAACACATTCACTCTTTCAGATTTTCCCGAAAGCCATATCTGCCCACGTAAACAAAGTAATTTCTAAAGAATTAATGGATTTTATTTTTTAATCCAACATATTTTTATTACATCAAACGATATTTTTAGCGGGTACTGCTATTTGAGTAGACGCACTTTAACCCCCCACCCAAAAAAACAAAACCAAAATCTGTGATTTCATCTGCCGACCTGCGCACTCGAGAAAACACACAGACAGACACGCACATTTTATTAGTGTAATTTGCGAGTCAAAAGCTGAACGAGAAATGACGCTGACCGTCAGGTGTAAACATAGGAGCCATTCATGCGATAATTAATAAGGATTATATACCTTGACTTATAAAACGTGTTTCACAAAGGCCCTAACATGTTAGTCAAAGCTGAGTGCAAGTTAGATAAAAGACAAGATAAAGAATAGTTTTAATCTCTAAACCAATGTCTGTGACAATTTACCAGGTTGAGGCGTTGGTGTTGGGTGGGGGGGGATCAAGGAGGAGAAGTGAACAGCGGTTGCCTTAAACTAATGTACCTCTCGTGGATTTTGCTTCCCGCGGCGGGAGAGCAGGTGTACAGTCGGGGGAGCTGGCAATACGTTATATCAAAGACCTTGTTGAGATATTAGTGACAAGAGAAGCCACTTCAAAGGGTGTGTCATGCATTTAACTCTATGAAATTAGCACTATGTGGAGTTAAAAATAAAAACTCAAGTGAACCTCTTAATAAAAGTCGGCGCGTCAAGTCTACACGTCCTCCACTCAATCAAGTCTGAGTAGAATCTCACACTCCGGCGCCAACGACTATACAGACATATTTGTACCAAATTAATTTTTTTTTATTAATTATATCTTATTTTTACTTTTGATTAGGTTAAGTCATTCGGATTTAGTATTTAGTATATATATATATATATATATATATATATATATATATATTAGTAGTGAGTATATCATTTTTACAATCCAAAACGAAATATATATGTCTAATAAGACTAAAAATATAATGAATAGTTTTACATTCGCTTTTCTATATTAATTACCATGAAAAACATTGCCACAATATTTTAATGTTATATATATATATATATGTATGTATGTGTGTGTGTGCGTGTTTATACATTCTTTTTATAGATACAAATATTTAAGTAAATGCTCTGTTTTATTATAAACATTATTAGTAACATTTACCGGTCTGAATATCCGAGAAATTTTCATAGAAAATATTCGTTTTCCGACAGATGTCAAACCTGTATCCCATACGGAACCGATATATAGCCTGACGTACCTTAACCGATCGAGCCACGGAGAATCATTCGATTAGCAAGGTCGATTTTACTGTTTTTAGACTTCAATCTTCCATGAATCTCTAACGTACATTTATATCTGCTCAAAGCGTATCCAAATGTAAACAAATGACGTCATACATTATGAAATGGACAAATATATATAACATTAAAATATTATGCCCATATGTTATATATATATATATATATACACACACAATAATATAATAATCATTTTATCCAGGACAGCCAATAAAGCAACTAAGACTCAAGATGTTATTGAGTATGAGAAAAATATAGTATTAAGAAGAAAAAAGACAGAAAGTAGCGATCGACATTGCATTTAAATTTTTCAAGATCAAAGTTTGAAGCAAGAAGTCAGAAGAGAGTTCCACAAGCGAGAAGTGCGATAGAAGAAACTGTCAGCATAGAACTTACGGTTAATGACAGTACCGCAAATCTATTACTGTGCTTAAATTAATAAAGTCTAGGTGCTATAGAGGAAAGTTTATCAAAACAATTTCTATGAAAGTATTTATAGAAAAGACACAGGGGAGCTACATTACAGCTGTGGGAAAGTAACTGGAGGCGAGATGCCAGGTCATGTCCGGTAACATTGCAGATTCTTCTTTGTATTTTATTAGGAATCTCTAAATGTATAGCAGGAGCACCAGACCATGTGTAGCAGCAATATTCAAAGTATAGATGAATGATAGACTTATAAATATGTAAGATAAATTCTGACGAGAAAAATTCTCTATCACAACACAGTGAATCACCTTTTTTTTTTTTTTTTTTTTCTTTGGCAGGAATGGAGTCAATATAATTTTTACACTTCATGTCAGCCGAGAACATTAACTCAAAAAGTAACAACAAATCACTCTCCTGGAGGTTAGCATTAACCACACTGACTTGAGGCAGGAAAAGGTCTTTCAGATGATGACTAGAGAGCAGTTTAGTTTTGGAAGTGTTAAAATTAACACACCATTCCTTGCTCAAGTTAACAGCAGATTGCAGGTTATTTTGAGATGAGCTGAAAATCTGACCATATCGAACTGAGCAGACTTAAGACAAGAATAAATGGTTGTAGCATCAGCATAGATACCGTTTTGAGGACTGATGAGAGGGAACGAATAACTCGGGGAAATATCACCAAAAAAAATGCAGATACATGCACTTATGCACAATGCATATAATGTAATAAATATAAAAAAGAATACTTTGAATTTAATAAGATAACGACCCCCCCACCAAAGGAAAAATAAATAAGGTAATAAATAAATAAATTAAGTAAATAAATAATAAATTTACAACTACGAATACACACATAATCATAAGTAAATTTAATAATAATACAGTGTAACCCGGATATAAGAGAGTCGTCGGAACCGGAGAAGAAGTCTCTTATATCCGGGTTTGGTCTATTTTGTTTACATTAACACAGGCTCTAATTTGGGACCAGATAAAATCTCTCTTATATCCGGGTTACACTGTAATAATAAAAACCCTGGTTTATTGTTGTAACCTAGAAAAGGTTACCGAATGAAGAATAACCAAAATGGAGATTGGAAATGAAATAGTAATCTTTATAACATCAACAAAATACAATACTCTCCAGCGGCGTGAAGTAGTTAAACCACTGCTAGTGGTGGACTACTTAGCATATTACCCCCACTTACAATATCATCCAACGTATTTATGAGGGTTGAGACATACCCATTAGTGTTCATAGGTACAGTATATAACATTTACGAAGAAAACCAGGCAAGCACAGTTGAAGTAGCTGTTCTAAACTAATTTTTGGATGTTGATTTCAGTTACGAAATCCGTTTGTCACTCATCACCTCTAGATTTTATATATACATGTACGTAAATTTATGCATATATATTAATTCAAATGCGACAGGTGTGTCCTATTTAGGAATTGCGTGTTTTTTTTTTTTGTTTTTTTTTTAATAAAAAAACTTGGCCGCTCGGCAATACAGGCTAAGTTTCATTATGGCGAAATCAAATTTTCGAATTCGAGTGCCCGATACGAATCGACGTATCCATACATACATGATCAATGTATATTTTATTTCGGGGATACATCCACAATGAAAATTCATTCTATTACGTGCATCGGAATTTCACAACAGTTTCATAGCACTAAATAGTTACTCAAAAGTCTTTCATTATTTTGACTGTAAAATTGAAGATCAGGACAAATCCCAGACCCCACACATCTGTTGTAAACCCTGTTATAATAAACTAACTGCATGGTTTCATGGAAAGAACAGCCTTAAACTTTGCTGTCTCATTGGTCTGGAGAGAGTCATGAAGCCATGCAAATGATTGTTATTTTTGTTTAACAAATATAACTGGTTTCAATGCTTCTTCTGAAAAATAAAATATCCCAACCTTCCATCAGCTATGTGTCATGTTCCCCTCCACCCAGATGATCTCCCTGTCCCTACCCCCGTTCCACATAAAGATGTTATTCCTTCATATGAATTGCCTTCAGAGGAAAATTTTGCCAAGTCGGTCTCTTCTGAAGACAATGTCTCTGTTTATTCAGGAACAAATGGCAGTGAGCACAACTGAATCACCCAGGAAGACTCGAATGACCGTGATTTATATCTATCTAAGCAGCAGTCAGAGCTATGGCATCACGACTTAAGCATCACAGCAGATGTAAGAATCACCAATTTCAGGACAAGGAACCAGGAATTCGCCACATTCTTCAACAAGGTAAACAGGTTTTGCTACTGCACAAATGTCTCTGGCTAGTTCACCTTTCTTGGCTTCCTCCACAATCTATTAGATTTTTTTTCATAGACCCTTCCACGCGAAGTCTTTGCTTTTACACAATAGGAATAAATACCCCGGCATATCCATTATCCACTCAGTCCATCTGATAGAGTCATATGGCACTTCATTTGGAATCTGTCAAGTACAAGCAGTACCAGTAGAGTCTCTATGATAACCTGAAGGTCATTAGATATGCAAGCGAGTTTCACGAAGTACTGTTGCCTTCTCTGTCTGTGGCAGTCGGAGTGTCCAAACACTACAACCAGAAGGACTGGGAGT
The DNA here is from genome assembly GCA_963932145.1 of Acanthosepion lycidas. Taxonomy (NCBI): domain Eukaryota; kingdom Metazoa; phylum Mollusca; class Cephalopoda; order Sepiida; family Sepiidae; genus Acanthosepion; species Acanthosepion lycidas. The sequence goes on from OZ010602.1 coordinate 12,572,928, forward strand.
CTAGGAGCACTTTTGTTACTGGTGAAAATAGTGTCAAAGAAAACCCTCTGGTGGACATAAACAAAGTGCTCCTTTTTCTTATCAAGCTTAGTCTAATGAAGAATTTCGTGAAGGGCCTGACCATAAACGGCACTGCTTTCCAAAAGCTGTGCATTCTATTCTCAGTTCTGCTAAGCTTAAGGAGGGCATCAGATCCGATAAGAAGGATAAGGTATTTGAGGAACTTCTTAAACGAACTGAGAGCATAGGAAGCATTTAAGTTGATGGTTTCCTTAGTAACAACATATGTGGGTACCAGATCACCAAAAGTGTATCGAGAAGTTGTTACAGGCTTATGAGAATATGGGATGCCGAATGTCACTGAAAATTTTCACTTTCTCCATTCTCACCTTAACGTTTTTTTTTCTCTGAACATCAGAGCAGTCAGTGATGAGCATGGAGAGAAGTTCCATCACGACATTACTAAGATGAAAAGAAACTACCAAGGCAAATGGAACCCCAGCATACTGAGAGCTTTCTGCTGGATGCTCCTGCATAACATACCGGAAACAATGTACACGAGATCGTCCAAAAAATAACTTCTGACTGCCTGCTGTATTATGATGTGTATGTGTGGTATGACCGAAATAATTTAGTTCCGTCAATGCTTAGTATCTATACTGTTTTTCTCTGTAATATCCCTTTGTAATAGATAAAATAAACACATATTTTGGATTTATATACACAGTATGATAAAAATGTGATATGTAAAAGCAAAAAAAAAAAAACTATCGGTGATTGAGCAAAACTGTTCAGAAATTTGAATTCACATCAAAATTAGTAAAAAAAAAAAAAAAAATCTATTCACATGCTTGCCTCAGAGAAAATAGTTTTTGTAAACCAGTGTAGTTAACAGCGAGTAATTAATGATATAAATGCAAAAACCCCTAAATAGTCAATAATAAATAAGGAGTTAAAAAAATTAACAAACGTCTCTATATAATAAAATAACAGCATTCTCATATTTATTTTACTCAATAGGCTTTAGAATAATTTAAAATATAGCTGTTCTCGTCTGTCCAGTAATCACTAGGATAACACAAACAAGAAATACCTGATCTTGCTACTCATAGTAACCCATTGACCAGCATATATAAATATTTGAGCTATCACCTAACGCACAAGGCCTGAAGATTGTGTTTAAGCATGAAACAGACTGTCACCAATTCTTAAATTTACACACAATCTATCCTTGACATTGAGTACTTTTAGCCATTAATATAGCGTACCTTAAAACTATATTTTTTATATTATATATACATGATAAACAATTATATTTTTATTTATCATTATATATATATATATATATATATATGATAAAATATAATTTTAAGTAATTCTATATTAATAGGTAAAAGTGTTCAATATCAGGGATAGAGCGTATGTAAATACAAAATTGGAGACTGAGGCCAACATTAAGCTCAAGATATAGCCGCTTGATGTTGAACTTCGAATATTGGATTTAATTTGGGGAGAAAAATACAATGTGGCAGGGGAGATATCACCGCTGAAATAATAATAATGATAATAAAGGAGGATATAATTTAAAACAGAAAACAACAAGTGAAAGAGAGGGCTTTTCGAATAAACGAGATGTTAATATAGTGTAAGGACTTTGAAATGTAAATGTCACAGAAAGTTAATTTAGAACACGAAATACAATCTTTTTGTAAGTGTACAAAGAATATCAGATTACTAATAAAAATTACTGGAATAATAATAATTTGAAACCTCTAAACAAAGAAATGGATTCTGACACTATAAGAATCGAAGTTAAAATTAAGGATGTTTTGATCTAGAATTTATTTTTAGAACAAGAATCTTTATAGTTTACAAAGAGCGGCAGAATAATTAATAGCGAGGTGATAAACAATAGCGCCTTGTTGTGAACCTTGGAAACCAATCGATGAAAAAGTAAATTGTTTATCCTCGGAGGAGTGAAGTTGTACTTTGGTAGTATGTCAGTACGTTTGTACTAGAAAAATAAATACGTCACTAGTCTGTTCTCTTAATAAAGAGGCAAGCCAAACGGAGAAAAGAGAGTTTTGAGTTCGTCTGTCTTCGAATGCAGTCGAACTGAGTAGAGAGAGGTCAGAGATTGAAAAGAAAGCATCCGTTATATGTTGCTGTAGCTCAGGGCGAAGAAGCGAAATACCGCTGCTAACATCTAAGTACTGATACTTATTTTTTTGTGTGTGTTCGCTTTTATATATATATATATATATATATATATATATATATATATATATATACAAAAAATAACATGTCCTTTCAAAATCGAATCGACTTGGTTATATTTATTTTTCTGTTAACCCGATTTTCACCCGACGAACTCGCAGGTGGACCAACGGAGAGCTTCTGGATTTCTATGATAGCCACTCTCCAGGATCAAAACAATCACAACGTGGCTGGAGGGTGGCTTTGAGCTGGCATTGGGAACAGGAGACTTGTGTCTAACCTGTAATACTGGACCATACCGGACCAACGGCCGTTCGTGTGGAGTGCGTGGGTCCAGTGGAGTGAGAATATGGTGTTACAAAGAGTTGAAATTTTTAAGACAAATAATAAGGAAAGAAATCTTAGAGAATTTAACACCCACAAGATCGAATGTAGGACGAAACAGGATAAAGCAGCGAAGAATCTAGTTTTGAGTGGAAGAACTCGTAACATAAAGCAAAAAGGGGGCATAAAGGACCAAAGCTTGCTGAAGTGACAAAAGAAAGGACACTGTGGAGGGCTGTTACCATCCAAGTCCCGGAGAGAGAGAGAGAGAGAGAGAGAGAAAAAGAGAGAGAGAGAGATGTTTGTTGAAATGGGGTGACAACTGAGAAATACAGAC
>OZ010602.1:12580805-12600805 GCA_963932145.1 Acanthosepion lycidas
GAAAAAGCCAACACTTAATATTATTAACTACAAACAACACCACAATGTGCTGTGTTAGGAAAATAAAACATCTTCATAACTCTAAAAATCAAATCGTTCTTGATAATAGCTAAAAGTATAGCCGTAAGCGCTCGGAATTATAGAACATTTGGACAGTTTCTACACACTGTGTTCAGAAAAGAAAATACTTGTTTCAACACAAGAAAAATTAAATAAATAGCTTAATCGTAGTATCTTGTCTGTCGTCTTTAATGAAACATGTATAAATGAATGATTTCTGCCTAAATAAACTACATATTTGCCTTTTTACCTGTATTAATGTATTACATTTTCTTCGTGGCTACCTACGTTTTTTATATTTATTTCAATCTGTTCATTTCCATCTTTTCATATCTATCTATATTTCTATCTCTTCCGTCTATCTTCATATATAACTCTTCATATATAACTGTTTTTATCTTTTCTTTTCCCTCCTCTCTTCATGTCTATATATCTATTAGGTTGGTGCAAAAATAATGACGTAATAATGTCGCTTTTTGACGTATTTTTTAACGTCAAAAAACGACATTATTACATCATTATTTTTGCACCAACCTAATATCTATTCATCTATCTGTCTATTTATATTGTTCTATCTACACTATTTACATTATTCGGACTATTGTCCTCATCTTTGTCGCCAGATTTATTACAACGTTTCGGCCTTTGTACGCTCCACCCTTCTTCAGGTGGTTGGAATGTCAAACTGAACCCCTTATTTCCCTCGCTGGGGTAGGCTGTTCTAGTTCCACGTACCATGTCTAATGGATGTCCTTAAGGACACATAGCACAGTGGATAAAGTCGTTGGTTAGATCCAGTGAGAGGACCTAAAGAGTGTGAGTTCAATACCCAGTTAAGGCAGCGGAGAACTTTCAGAGTGAAATTAACAGGAGATAACTGATAAATGACATCCAGGATTTGCTACTTTATACAACAGACTCCCGAGAGTATGCTTTCCCCGAACACTACAATCGTAATCTCTTTAAACGTTACCTATCGTATATATGTTCATAATCTGCATTTATTTTCCTTTCCCCCATCTTACGTCCATACAACAACCTCCTTTAGCAGATTTCTATCTTGAGTGGCTCTTGGTCCTTATATTGGGTGAACATTTAGAAAAAGAAAAATACCCCGCATTGCTTCAGACAACAAAATAGCAAAAGAGAAAGGTATATTCTGCTGAAAAGTTTAGATTATTTTTTGTCAACTGAAAAAAGAAACCCACTCGAGTAGTAACTTAATAATGCAAATAATCAAGAATTCTTTTGTTTATAAGATATGAAATCTAATATATAAAACAAAGTTTGTATGCGTGTCTGATAGAAAACCTCACAGTTAATTAAAACTTCAACATGAGATAAATACTGTACACTCATTTGAAAAGAAGATGACACAAGGCAGAGTTTAAAATCGGAGTTCAGTGTACACAGGAGACGAGGGATAATGAACTGCTAATCTCCCTCGGCATTTCTTTGTTTGGGAAACGCCTCATGCCTCAGGGATTAACCAATGAAGATGTACTGCTTGGGAAGGACGTCCCACTAGAGTTGTGAAAAAAAGGATTGTAGCGAACCCTCATTAAAAATGCTTGCTTATTATTATTTATATCTACCAGCATGGGTCTAGTATCGTGTCCAGTTTAACGCTTCTTACTTAATGAAAATAACTAATTCGCTTATGCGGTATAAAAATCAAATATTTAAACATGGCCGAGTTTGTTTTTTTTTATTCGCTTCCACTCTGGTCTTTTTGAGATCTTTACAAATAAACGATTTCTGCTGACTGAGAGCATTTTTGGTCTTACACCCCGCCTTTAATATACGTTTCATCTGAACATGATTGAGCAGGTACACTTGTTTAATGTTTTATATATATATATATATATATATATATATATTAGAAGCGCCGTGGAGTAATGAATTGAGGAATTGGAGAGCCGAGTCCGAATTCCAGTCGAACTCATATTCGCTTGCATGCTAATTCCCTTGGGAAAGTTATGGATCCATCTCTTCTTCACCAACTATGGGTAAATAGTAGGACAGATTGGTTCCAGTATGTATACATGATAGGAGTCACACACACACACACATATATATATATATATATATATATATATATATATGTGTGTGTGTGTGTGTGTGAATGAATGTGGCCCCTATTTCACTCACTCATCATTCACCCAAATCCAGGTGAGTCTTTCGACCTGTCAGTCCGGAATCAGGCAGGTGTATCTTAAGAGAAGTAGCTTGCTAGGCCTGTCGCTTAGCTTACGGTACTTGGAATTCTCCAGCGGTCACCTATGTGACTACTGACCAGGCTCAATGTTGTCCAACTTCGGTGATTGGACGAGAATCTGTGTTTCCCCATTATACAGCCGTTAGCCTTCAAACTAATACCACGCATTGAATTTATAATCTGCGCGAAAACGTAATGCACCGTTATGTTTCGTTTTAGGCTTCCATACTTTAAAATCATACATTTTAGCTTGTAGTTGAAACTAAGCAAAAAAAGAAAAAAAAAGTCCCTCAAACTCAATCATCCAACTTCAAGTAGGTATTCCGATCTGTCACCCCCAGAATCACATTCACATGTAGAGACCATCTGTGATTTTATCCGTCGCCGGCTTGCTAGGCCTGTTACATATCTTATAGTATCTGGTATTCCCCAGCGGTCACCAATAGGAGTGCTGACCAGGCTCACCGATGCCACCAACAGAAAATGCAATTAAATTTATTATTTTGTTTTTTTTTTCTGTTCTGATGTATTCTGTCATTTCCTTGATTTCATTAATGCTGGCCACTGTCCAAAGACTTAATTGCATCCGCCTGTAACTCAAACCATTTGGGCTAGTGTCGTAACCTTGACTAATGTGCAGTTGCTTTCATCCGCTGTCTATCTCTGACTTTTTATGTGTGTCATATATATATATATATATATATATATATATATATATATATATATATACGCACACATTACAGTTCAAAAGTTTGAAACCACCTCCAGAATTAGCATTGGATAAACTTGACAGAAGAGTGAAAAATATATATATATATATATATATATATATATATATAAGAGCTCTTAAAGTCAATGAAAAAAGAATGGACTCAATTATCAAACATATACTTTGATAAACTTTTGCGCCCGATGCCAAAAATTTGTGCTGCAGTAATCAAGGTTAAAGGAGGATATTTTGACGAGAGCATAATTTAATCGGCAAATGCTTTTTTTGGTCATAATAAAATTTCTAAAAAAAAAAAAAAAAAAAAAAAAAATAAATAAACATCTCACTTTTTAACCATATATAATAATTTTCTGTTATTTAAATTACAAAGTAACTACTTTTTGTACCAATTAAAAAATTATCAGTTGTTTCAAAATTTTGAAATGTAGTTTATATGTCCTTAATGTCATCAATATAGAAGTAATTTTTCAATTAAGTGTACTTACTATATATATATATATATATATATATATATATATATATATATATTGTGCATATTTAGGCAGCAATTTTTCGTTAATGCATGTTTCATTAAATAATATAGACACGTTTTGTCTATTTTAAGTAAGTTCCTTTCATATTGTCTGATATGTTGGTCACACCACAAACTGGCTTTCACGGCGCTTAACTCTACATTTAAATGATAACTCTAACATTTTTAGGCATTTAAAACGACATGCCTGCCCGCGTACTCAATTCCGAAAAATCCTTGTTGACAACACGACTATACTTAAACATGAAAACAATAAAACAAAAAATAAAAATTCTTGAAGCTATATACATAAAACAGTTGAAACCTAACCTGAACAAAATAAAGTATGAAATCTCCACAAATATTCTTAAATGCTTATAATTTAAAACAGAAGCCGTTGGTTTATACCAACGGCTTTCCATACTTAATAATTGTCGTTTTTCACTCTCGCGTGGTCATGTGTGACGTCACGAGCTGCGACGCGATTTTCGCTTCCGCGTCTCGTATATACGAGTTTGTCGTTACTTGGATATTTTCAAGGAGCAAGGGCGAACTGTTATTGTGGTTTCGTCTGTGTGTTGTTTGATTTATTGAAATTGTCATCTTTGATAATGGTTTATGTAAGCCGAAAGCTTAGACTGGATTTATACATGTATCAATATGGTGATTTCCTTTTGTCTTTCACGATAATGCGATTAAGCTTATCAGACAATATGAAAGGAACTTACTAAATAGACAAAATTACTCTCTCTCTCTCTCTATATATATATATATATATATATCCGATACAATGAGAACGAAAGTAATATATAAATTCTAACGTTCACAGCATTAATCCAAAAGAGGGCTCGATACTGATAGTAGAGTAATAATTATTATAATTTTATCATATAGACAAAAACAGTTTTTGTCTATATGATAAAATAATAATAATCATATATATATATATATATATATACATATATATATATATATATATATAAACACTACGTATTGCACTGTATTTCCTTTTGGATATTCAAGATTTCTCGAATATAAACTAAAATCAAATTTAAGATTACAAGCCATCCTTTACTTTTTAATCAATTAACCCAAGCAAGAAACATCAGAAACGGAATTATTTAAAAAAAACAAACAAAAAAACGACTTTGACATTTGTATCAGAAATCATAAGAAAACCAATTGGAACCGATCATTCAAGGCCAAAAATCTATTATGTTGGTGCAAAAATAATGTCGTTTTCTCACATAGTAACATATGTGAGAAAACGACATTTTTGCACAAACCTAATAATAAAACAGAGTAAAAGATATTAGATGGAAGCGGAAACCCAATCCTAAACAGGAAACAAGGGATAAACCTCTACTCCTGCTCAAAAGACCGGGGAAGAGTGTGAATCGGGTCTTGGGTCTACTAGTTGCGATGGAAAGGGGTTTTAAGTTGTAAGGACATTCGGTTGAAAGTTTTAACATATTAAAAAGAGTGAATTTAACACATAATGGATTTTATATAGATTTATATACAGAACTGGAAGGGAAAGAGAAGGAAAAGAGAAGGAAAAGACTTTGGAAGGAACCGGAAACCCATCCTAAACAGGAAACAAGGGATATGCATAGTAGGTATGGGTTTGTAAAACAGTGACTATTATAGCTAATATAGCGAGACTCTTCGCATAGCGAATTGAGTCACTGGGCGTGTTTCTAAAAATAAATACGCTAAAAATCCACCTACATCCCTGCCGACGTCTTAGTGGTAGAATCTCCGACTGACACCAATTCAGTCGGGTTTCGATCCTAGCTAGAGGCAACCGGATGTCTAGCCACACTGATGAGCCGTGAAACAGCGAAACCGTCTGTCTGTGGATGACGTTATATATATATATATGTATATATATATATATATATATATATATAATATAATATATATATCTGTGCGTGTACATATATATATATATATATATATATATATATACACACATATATATGTGTGTGTATGTGTGTGTACGTACGTGTATATATATATATATATATATACGTGTGTGTGTGTTTTATATAAGAGGTCTGATCAAAAAGTATCCTAACTGTTACTATGGTAACAGATCCTAATGTATGGAGAGTGAAGCCGCTTGGCACAAATTGACCTTGAACTTTGCCGTTCATACACACTAAGTTAGAAAGTTCTCGCTCACTTCCATTGTTTATAGCAATGCTTGGAAGGAACATGTGTAGAGTGTGGTTGTTTTACCACACCACAGGGCTTTCATCAGTGACCATAGCTTATGCAGCAGTCTTTGGTCAAGTACACATTCCCCAGGTCCGACAGCCACCATATTTTCCAGATCTTGCCTATTGCAACGACTTCTTCAAAAATCAAATCCCACTTGAAAGGGACAAAATTTCAAGATGCCGAGGCAATGCAAGAGATTACAACGATGCAGCTGCTGGCTAAATTCCTTAAAAATGTGTTCCAGGAATGATTCCGTTAATGGAAACGACGGTGGATAAAGTATTCGACTTCAGAAGAGGACTAATTCGATGGAGATTAAATGTTGAATTGATATGTGTTTTAGTTTTCTTTTTATAGTATCAGCGCCGATACTTTTTGATTAGACCTCTTATATGTGGCCCTATACTTCCTCCTTGATTATATACAACAAGATCATAAAAATTATGCTGCATAGAAACATGAATGTTCGGGCGTCACTTTGACCTATTAAGAGGGAGTGTTTTTTTCATCAGTACAGATGGCGCTGCAATCACCAATATTAAAATGGCGTCCATATATTTGAAATAAGGTAAAGACTATTTTCCTACCTTGTGTGACTATTTATATAAACATTGTGAGGATATAAGAATCAACACTGCATGATGACTGACACACACACACACACATATATATAACTTTACATATGTATACCAAAAAATGCTGTCACAATCTTCAGGCAGTAGTGAACAACCGAGGGAGAAAGAGAGAGAGAGTGCGTATATTATATATATATATATATAGATATATATATATATATATATACGCACGGGGTGTGCTCTGTAAAATGTTTGATCAGACCCACTCCCAATAATTTGAACAAATGTTTAAACATCAGAATTTTTCTTAAATCCCTTCTTCGTAGAGGCGAAAACTTTTCAGCTTCCCACTATATAAGTCCAGAGCAGATAACATTAGAAAGATTTTAGAGTTCCATGAAAGTAAGTGGATACAACGTTTAAAAACGCAGTATCCAGCCGGGTTTAACTATAAATTTAACAATATAGATAGTATTAATGTATAACCCTACAAATCAAAACCTACCCACATTTCTCACCCATACAAGACAGACATGGTTATGGAGGTGTTGAGGCCTCACACTTATACACCCACTCACACGAATATACACACTTACACACATCATACTCACTCACTCCATAAGAACCAAATAACACACACACACTTAACAGACACATCTTCTTTCCAGGAACCCATAAAACTGTCAAAATGACCAAGGGAATTCAGAGCAGCATGTATCTATCCAGCTCTTATCTCAAATAACAACTTAAAAGTGACTTTTTGACCAACACAAAGATTGACCAAAATTCATGTTAAAAAAAATAAGTTCACTGCTACCAGCAAGCAGAAAATTCTTTTTCTCCTGATGATGGCCATGTTTGGCCGAAACTAGTCGAGGAATCTAAATGAAATAATAATAAAAACGAAGGAATATTAATATACAACCCAGTGTGTCTGAAGATTTTAATTTATTAATATTTTTTATTGTTCAATATATATATATATATATATATATATATATATATATATATATATATATATATTATATACACACGAGAACAAGGATCAATACATTAATATACTGACATGAATTTGTTAGCTAATTTTTTATGAGAAATGTTCAATCTATGAATCAGTGAATTAAGTGCATTGGCAGATTTTCTTTTGTAAAATAAATGCATCTTCTCCGATTGGGCTACAAACTTATTGATGTATATCTGGAGAATTGATGTCCAGGTGATGAACGAAGATAATGGAAGAACCAAATTAAAATTTCAGTTCTAATACTCTTGGAGAAAGGCATGAACCCATTTCCCGCTATCCTATCGCCAGATATTTTTTTATACAAAGGTATCATCATACGATGCTTGGCAGAGAAGAGCGTGTGTGAATAAGCACTTATGTCAAACACTTTTTCCAGAACAACTTTATTCTCAAGTGGTAGCAGCTGAAACTAGTTGCTCGCATCGTCCACCTTGACGCAGCCCTACTTCCATTTGTATAGCTATTCAAAGTGGTCGAACAATTAATGTACATAACTATTCATATCAGCTTAAAAACGACATTACATTTCAGAGAACAGAAATGCCGTCACGTATTATTAAGTTTAGAACTGTTCCAAGAATAACGAAAGATTATTTTCAGATCAAGTTATTAATGGTAACATGATATTAGACGTTTCCTTATATAGAAAGATTCAGAAGAGCAGCCAATGGCATGATTTTCTTCGTTCCTGGCCGTCATGCGCGGATCAAAGTGTAATATCTGTCTTCGGGTAAACTACATTTTATCTCTCAATCGTGTTTTTGTTTTAGGATAGAGCGCAAATAAATGAGGGATGCTGGGCCCGGAGATTTCAACCCTAAAGCACCCCCTCCACTGCACCCAAACGGAAAGGGGTCAATGGAATATCGAAATCAGCTCGACATTGTTTGCAGGAATTCGGCAATTTTGGGACTTGATACACGTGCAAGCGCTTGGGCTTGCCACTTTAAATGCCTTTAGCCACTGTTCCATGTGTCCTTGAAGACACGTGGCACAGTGTCCAACCACCTGAAGGAGGACACATGGCACAGTAGATAAAGGCATTGGTTAGATCCAGTGACAGGACCCAAAGAGTGTGAGTTCAATACCCGGTTAAGGCAGTGGAGAACTTGGAGAGGGGAATTAAAAGGAGATAACTGGCATCCATTAGACATGGCACGTGGAACTAGAACAGTCTACCCCAGTGAGTGAAATAAAGGGTTCAGTTCGACATTCCAACCACCTGAAGAAGGCCGGAGCGTACAACGGCCGAAACGTTGTAAGAAATATGGCGACAAAGATGAGATCAATAGTATTCACTGATCGAGCAGCAAGTGCTACGCGAGTTACACATTTTTTTCACTACTTGGTCATCAGATTGGAATCAAATTGTAGTATCTATTCTAATCTCTAATGATTATAGTAATATAAGCTGTTTCCTTATAAGGCAACATTTGGCATTCATTGACTGAGCACCAGTAATACCTTCGGTTGAAATTCATAAAATCTGTCTCTTAAAAAATATTCAGGAAAACAGGTTTCTCGAGTCGAGTAGCTATTATAGGTCTTTCAAGTATTGATGAAGGTTTCCTTCCTAACCTTTTGTTTGAAGTGATGTGGAACGTTAACATCTTGATTATGTCATTATTTTCTCTTCGATTTACATGTGCTCTCCATTTTAGTTGTTGCCGCTGTTGAAAGTCCTCAAGTTATGTGGCTTTTGGCATTTTTATTTGGCATAGATCATTGTTTTGTGATTCTGTAGCGCCAGAGCACGAGGTTCAAAGAAGGATAGACCTCGCTAAGACCTACAGGGTTAATTTGCTCAAAACCATTTTTAATTATTGATTTGAGAAAGCGGTTTTATCTACTTGACAGTCAGGTCAAAAAACTACATTGGAAAACAAAGAATAGATTATTCGACTACTATGTAATATCTACCCTTCTCCATAGACATTTTCGTCGCAGATTAAAAAAAAAAGACTTGGAACAAGTGAGATATGCTTTTAGTGATGAACATCAAGAACGCCACAGATAAGGCCGGAGAAACAGTAAAGTTTTAGAAAGAATAAAAATTGCTGTTAAAAATCAGCAAGTGATAGTTGAATATTTTGGATGCATAATGAGAAAGGAAGGCTTCGATAATTTGACACTCACAAGGCCTATGAAAAGCACGAAAAGCAGAGGAAAACAGTGGGTAACCTACTGGACAAGTTTATGCAAATGGATGGACGGACTAACAAATTTAACAAACGCAAAAAGGACGTAAAGGAACAAAAATTGAAAGCAACAGAAGAAAGGAAGTTGTGAAGAAACATGATCGCCATCCTGCTAAAAGGTCTTGACAAAGAGATGCATCACAATTCCTAGATTGTTGTACTACGATCATTAGTAATATATGATTGATGTGATTTTCCAAGAGTAGCTTAGATGTTGCCCAAGGCCGATAGTAGGGTCACCTAGTGAGGATTGAACTCACAACTCAGCCATAACTATTATAGCGAGACAAACTTGCTAACCATTACACCGCCTCGAGTTGCCTAAGTAATTTTCCAAACTAAGCTTAGACGTGACACAAGGCCGAAAGTAGGGGACACTCAGTGAGGATCGAACTCACTACTCAGTTGTAATTGTTGCTAGCGAGACAAGCTTGCTAACCATTACACCACCTTGAGGAACTCTTGTAATATATGATTGATAATGGAGGTGCAAGTGGTTTATCGGTTATCGGCACAGCTAGTGGAATAGGTGAGACGAGTTCAAGTTTTGGCCTAGCCTGTTGTGTCCACTTTGCCACAAAAACTCTTGGAAAAAGCTTGACCCATTGCAACTACGTCTGAGCTATACATTAAATAGTAGGGTAAACTGGATTTGCTAGACTTGGGTAGTAACCAGTCTAGAAGGAAAGAGGAATTGAAAACAATGGAAAGAGAAATTGGAAACCATTCTACTACCATGCAAAAGAAGTCATGACAAATGACAGATAATAAAAAAGGGGAGCCATGATCGTTTGTATCCTGAAAGGATATGCCATTAAAAAATACTTCATCGAAGAAATTTGATTTAATTTTTAGCTAATAGTCAATTTCATTTTTTTTATAAATAGTAAAACACTCGAAGCTTAATTGGTTAGCTCACATATGGGTTTGAGTAGTTTTAATGAAAACCAAGTAAAATGAAGATGAAAGAAAAACTAGTCAAAAATTAATAATGGCTGACAATGGTTCATCTAATAAAAATTCAAGATAATATTACTACTTGTTTATTGATGGCCATAAGAGTGAGGGTCGGGGTAGTTGCAATGAAAAGCAAGTATAATGAAGATGAAACCATTACTAGTCAAAAATTAATGATTTATCTGATAATAAAAAATATCAAGATACCCTAACTTTATACTAATAGCTGTAGAATGACAATGAGTATTTGCGATGAAGCATAACTGAAAGTAAAAGAAAGGAAATAGTAAAAAAAATCGTAAGAGTTTTCACAGAATCTGACACTTGTTTGTTGCCATCTGTATCTTATATCTTTCGCTGTTTCATATCTTTTCCGATACAAGTAACAGAATGTTTTGCATTACATGTTAGAAGACTGACTGCATTCGAAATGCAAGAATATCATGTTTGTTGTTGGTGACGCCTCAGGAGTGACAATTATATCAGGCTTGTGGCCTTGCTCTGTACAGACGCACATATATAAGAAACTTTCAGTGTCAGTCAGCTGATAGAGGATGCCAATTGACATCCAGATCCCGATAGGCGCGTGACCCTCAACCTAAGGATGTGAACAAAACAAGGAGCAGTCTTGTCTGGGTGGGTCTAGGAAAGATTAAAGGGTCTCTTGTGAATATCCATTTTAAGGAGGAGAAAAATGATTTTAAATGGCTTATCTGTTTCAGTTCATATTTGAGAATTATATTAAGCATTTGCAGTTTGATAAGTTTTAAGAACCAATGAAAAAACAAAAATATAAAAAGAAAAACAAATGTTAAAATTATTCTTCTTGACAAATTTTCCATTTATTTGAATATAATGTATGAACTGGACATGATTACATATGCTTCATCTAGATAATATTATGACTTGTTTACTGATGGCCATAGACTGAGGGTCTGAGGGGTTGTAAGGAAAAACAAGTAAAATGAAGATGAAAGAAATACTAGTGAAAAATTAATAATGGCTGACAATGCTTCATCTAATAAAAATTCAAGATAATATTACTACTTGTTTACTGATGGCCATAGACTGAGGGTCTGAGGAGATGCAATGAAAAGCAAGTAAAATGAAGATGAAAGAAATACTAATCAACAATTAATAATGGTTTGCAATAAAATTCAGCCAGTTATTGTTTACTTCCTACCAACGAGACATTTTTGGCATACATTAAAGGCAGTTTTAAGGACTATAAACCTTCTTTTATGTGCCAAATCTCTTCATAGCTCTTCACAATTTACTATCCATTTTTTGAAACTGTTCTATTGCTTTGAGAAGATTTTCAGGAAAAAGCTTCAGCTAAAAAGCGTGAATAATATTTGCATTTCAAACACTGAAGTGTCACTTGAACAAAAATCACAACCTAGATGACCTTCAACAAACCAAGATGACCTTCAACAAACCAAGATGCTGAAAATCATTAGCGTGCTACAAAGCCAATGAAGATTATTATCATATCTTTTACAAGATATCCAAGCTGACTGTTTGGGAGTTTCCGAGAATCTTTGCCCACATTTTAAAAGGCTTTAATATAACGTTTAAATCAGAGATTTCCAACCGGTCTGCCACGACACTCTAGTGTGCCGCGAAGATTTTTTAAAGGTCATTTTTGAAAGAATTTCAAAGCACAATAAGTGTACATATAAAATTAAACCCCCCTTAAATTGATTATATGTGTATATCATTGTTATAATAAATAAATGTATATATAATATATAAAGTGGGTGGGGTGGGTGAAATGAGGTGGCTCGACCCGATATTTGTCGAAACCATCCAAAGTTGATATCTGGAATGACTCAGCAATCCCTCACTTGAATTGTGCCCGAAAATGTAGTGAGCACGCCTAGCTCTAGCTCGCGTATTATTTTATTTTTTTATTACATAGCGTTCAGTTAAAATAGACAAGTTTTCAATCAAGAAACAAAAATTAGAAGACAACTCTAGAGGATCATCTTAAATTTAGTCTGTCTCGGAAGTTTATTACGTTCAGGTGCATTATGTGTTAAACAAAGGTTGAAAAACGTTGCTTCAAAGTGTTCTAAAATTCGTACAACGCTCATAGTTGCTTGTTAGTAAGACTATAAGGAAAAAACTGGAAACAAAAGGATGAGAGAAGAAAGGTTTAATCAAAGGAGAACATGGTTTGAGAATACCATGGTTTCTAAATTCTCAATATTGTAAGTTTATTTTCAATCCTTGGTTGGTGTGAGTT
This sequence comes from Acanthosepion lycidas, assembly GCA_963932145.1. Lineage (NCBI taxonomy): Eukaryota > Metazoa > Mollusca > Cephalopoda > Sepiida > Sepiidae > Acanthosepion > Acanthosepion lycidas. Next base: position 12,593,553 of record OZ010602.1, read on the forward strand.
TTAAACGTCAACATTATTTTTTTTTAAACGTGAGTTCTGAATACTCGTTGCCATTATTATAAAGTTCGTCTAACGCTTATAGTTAAGATTATAAAGAAAACACTGGGAAGAAAAGGATGAGCGAAGTAAGTGATATATCCCGGAAAGGGATATATTTGTTCGAAGCAGCAAAGTGGTTTTGGACTACTGTAACCTGGTAGGGCAATCTAGCATGTAACCGTAATGGACTGGTCCTCGTCGTATTGGTAGGCAATAGGCGAAGACAATAGGCGTAGTCCTCCATGTACCTCCACATCAGTCTGTATTTATGACTGGCACCAGCCAATCATATTAACGTGAGGGGAAACCCAGGTTTATACTTATTCATTACATCAGAAAGGTTTAATTACAGGAGAACATGGTTTGAGAAATACAGTGCAACAAACGTAAGACTTTAAAGCGCTATGCCTTTGCAACTCACTTTTTGCTACTGTCTTTTGTGCAAACACACAGCAGATGGATGAGTCCATGTTTCACTAATAAGGGTAGAGAAGTTGAGTCGGTCTTTCTACACAATATAAAGTTAAAAGAAACAATGTTGGATTATAAATAAAATTCATTAATTCTTTAGAAATTGCTTCGTTTACATTCCGAATACGAAAATAAAAAAGGCAGCAGATATGGACTTCGAGAGATACGGACAAATGATGTGCATTTGTTAAATAGATTAACTGAATATTGCTTGACTGTAAAAGTCTTTTGTGGTTAAGCGGTCTAAAAGCATGCTGAGTGTAACGGTGCTTTCTTCTACAAGGGAGACGGAGATTCGAACCCTATTGGAAGGCACAGCTTTATTAAGACTCTCGAATGTGTAAGCCAGTAGACATATATCAGACGTCTTATGTAAGAAATAGCTGATTTTGATATGTAAACTGTGTAGTCGTGTATTTCGGAGGGTTGACAAAGATCGGTAAAAGAAAATCCAGAATTTCGGATGCTGAGTTTAAAGACCCCCCCACCACTTGTAAGATTAGCACAACACAGTTTTCCTTGACTTATTTCTTTCTCTTTGGACATACGTCACACTAAGTTAAACTTCATAACCGAGGTGCTAGTGTCATCAGTTTAAACGATTACAACGGGGACCCACAATGCCATATCCAAAGCGTCGAATAAGACTCATTCCCTTTGTAATTTATTGGTAAAAAGGAAATTATATTTCTTCTTTCTGTATAGTGCTTACTTTATGGAACAGACTCCCGAGATGATGCTTCTCTGATCACAACAATCTTAACTTCTTCAAATCTAGAGGCAATCGTTAGCTATCTTACGCACAATTCATTCAGTAACTCTCTACCATAAGTGGCTCTTGGACCTTATATTGGGTGAACATTTAGCAAAAAAGAAAAAAGTAAAAGTTTACTGGTAAAAGACGTCCGTGTTCAAGCCTACTTAAAAGCCAATATTTTGAATGCTGATTTCCGAGGTAGACAGGATTAATTCACTTGAATAATTGGCGCGAAAAATATTCTGACATTTGAGCTAAGCTTAAAATATATGTTTGCTTCATATGCATTACATGACATTTGCTGATAGTTTTCCAGAGATGGCGAACGTTTGCGACTCGACAAATATGCAATATATATATATATATATATATAAAAGAAGACAGGGATAATATCATGCAAGTCCCATTGTGGGATATATATATATATATATATATATATATATATATATATATATCTCAGTGGTAGATAGAGAGAAACAGTCTGGTATCAACAGTTTTCTTAGTGGCGAATCGCCACCTACAACGAAAGAGGCCCTTTTATAGTTACAACTGATGATTCTAAGTTGGCTTGCGGTATTAGATGGGGCTGGGAACCCTCTCAGTGAAAAAAATCAAGAAAAGAATAAAAATAGTTGGTTGGTTGGTAGAAGGTGAAGTAGATGGAAGGTGGATGCCGGCATTGGGAGGGGATTATTTGTAAAGAAGCAACATTCCTGAAATAACCATTTTTTAAAGCATACGTTGCGTAGCGAAACAAATAAATTAGTCCCGATCAAAATGTTAAAAAGGATTCAAGGGAGGAAGCCACCCAAATAATAAAGGATCATTTTCTTTGATTATTTCCTGTGAAAATGTTAAGGTTTCACTATTTGAATTTTCTGATGAATCCTAATTCTTAAGTTAATGATTGAATAAGACCCTGATGAATTCATCACTCTATAAAATACACGTAGAAATTCATTTATTGCATCGTTAAATATTTGATCTTAACAACTTTAACAAAATACTGCAATAACAATCATAAGTATACAGGTCATTATTTAAAGAAACGTTCGCTTTCTGACCATGAGATCCAGGTTCAAATCTCACCATGGACGGTTTGTCAGGAAGGAGACTTCCTGATGTTATCAGACTAGAGAGGGACGATCCCAGCATGCGGCACCTTTAGAAAGTGCCTGAAAAACCATACCACGGGTTAACCCAAGCGTTGTGAGTGAAATTGGTTAAACAGAACACTTGGGGCTGTCGATAGCTGTGCTAGCACGAAGTCACAAGTCATCGTGACCGAGGTTTTTGAGTGTGCTGGGGTTATTCAGATTGTTGATCATTCTAGATAAGACGCTCTCTCCCAGAAACTGTAACTACGGTCTGCTCAGCATAGTTGCAGTATAAACCACAGGTTGGCTCTGTGGGTGTTTAACAAACATAAGTGTGCCTGAGCGAGAGTCTGCAATAGGGATCCTCGAATACGAATGGCCAGCTATTATTATTATTATTATTAAGTAAGAGGGTACAAATGAAGAGTTTCAAAATTGAGAAGTTTTTTTTTTAAATTTCACTAAAGCAGACGTTACCTGCGAGCATGTACTTTACTGTTTACTTTCTTTTTTCTTTCTTTATAAAACCTAACAGCATCTCCGATATATTTTCCCCATGATGGCCATGGAGCGAAGAATAACATAATTCGTTTAACACTGGTTGCTTCTTTGTAAAGAAACTGCTAATATTATTACCATTAATATTAGAGATGAGGAGAACAGATATTACACTTTGATCCCAGTCCGATGGCCAAGGAGTGAAGAAAAGCCTAACTCGCGTAGCACTGATTATTCGGTCAATGTATGTCCAATGCTTCCTTATAAGGAAACTGCTAATAATATTAACATTAGAAATGAGGAGAGCATTTAATACATAGTGATTATTTTCTATGATTTCTCAACCTGTTGGAGGTCAATTAAAGCCAGAATATATTCTTAGATTATAAGAATTTTTTTAGTAATAATAATGATATACTAATACAAGTCCTACTGATTAACCCATGGCGAGGAGGAGAAAATTAGATTCATAAGTTTTCCAAAAGTATTTGCGCGTAAGTGAATATAACGAACCTAACTGGAATTGGAACTCGGCTCTGATTTTCAATTCCGAACTGTTATCAATTACACCATCCGCACTTCCAAGTTTACAGCACCAGAGATTCTCAAGCAGGTATCCATCTAGGGTCCACATTTCTTTACTTCGGTGGTCGTACAAGAACTGGTGTTTCAACGTGATATGATAGTGATATGTCCCGGAAAAGGATATATTTGAACGAAGTAGCTAAGTGATTTTGGCTATTATAACCAAGTAGAATACGGTAGCAGTAATCGACTGGTACGCTTCGTAGTCGCAGGTAAGAAGTGTAGATCAATGGCGTAGTCCAATGGGTGTCGTTCTAGACTTAGCTCTCAGACTAAGGCTCTGACTTCTGACTCTCCTACACTTCCGTCGATATTTATGACGGACACCAGACAATCACACTGCAGGGGGAACACAGGTGTATGCATATTCCATTATATCAGAAAGGAATAAACAAAGAAAGGAAGCAGAAAAAAAATGTCGGAAGGGGGAGATAAATAGAAAACTTTGAGAAAAAAGAAAAACGAAAAGGTAAAAGGTCCCCCCCCTAATACCGGCATCCACCTTCCATTTACCACCAACCAACTATTTTTATTCTTTTCCTTTTTAGGAAGGAGAGGAGGCAATAGAAAAACAAAAGAAAAAAGAGGAGAATATGTAAAAAAAGGAAAATGAGGAAAAAGAATAAATGAAAGACAAAAAAAAACAAAACAAATCAGAAGAAAAGAAAGATAAAAAAGAAAAGAAAAAAAGAAAAGAAAAAAAGAAACAAGGAGAACAATATAAATGAATGAAACTCATAACAGTTCGTAAAGAAAATTGAATGAAAGTGTGGACAGAGACTAAGGGAAAAAAATACGGAAGTCCAATAGGGAAGCAAAAAAATGAAACGCTGAATGAAGAAGAACGAACAATCGACTGGTACGCGTCGTAGTCGCAGGTAAGAAGTATAGATCAATGGCGTAGTCCAGTGGGCGTTATTATAGACTTAGCTCTCAGACTAAGGCTCTTGACTCTTATACCTACACGGCCGTCAGTATTTATGACGGACACCAGCCAATCATATTCCAGTGAGGGGCAACACAGGTGTACTCATATTCCATTATATCAGATAGTAAACCAAGTTACTACACTTTGATCCCAGTTCGATGACTAGGGCGTGAAGAAAAGTTTAACTTGGATAGTACTGGCAGTTCGGTCAACGAATACCGAATGTTTTTTTCTAAGGAAACTTAATATTATTACCATTACTGAGAAGGTTATTTAAACTTTCTTTCTGGTGTTGTCGACATAATATATATCTGGGAACAACCCGTTATGAATGAGGGTAAAAAATACATCGGGGGCAGTGTGTGTGTGTGTGTGGTTAACTATCGGTTATTCTTTTTATTCAATCTAATCATAGCATGCCTTTGTACAAACAAGTGCTGGTCTCCGACGGTGAATAGGATAACAACAATACTTCTGGTTCCGTCGGTATGACCAAAGAAAAACAGTTTACTGAGTGTAGGAACAGGTTTCTGACCTACTTCCCACTCTCGTTTCGATTGGATAGGGGGAGGGGCGGGGTTGACTGCCCCGGAACTGTGATAGATGAGTTCCCCACCGGCGACATTCAAGTTCAATTAAAACCCAGAATTTCCAACACTGATTTTCAAGGTAAACAAACCCACTTCACTGCCTAACTCACCTTCTCTTCCCTAAATCTGGCCTAGGATCACACGAAATTAAGCTGCGTTCTACCATATTTTTCTTCATTAAACAGATTAAGAAGATTGTGCTACGCCACTCTACCAGATGGGGGAGTATACCCCCAACCCCTCGAGACATCCTGGCTTTTGCTTTTCTTTCCACAATGACAAATGCACTTAACAGTAACAATTTCAAAGCAAATGTAGATTACCGATTTTAGCTTATTATTGCAAACTTAGTGAAAAGCACATACAAAAGAAGATTGTGTTACGCCAGGCAAGGTATACACAAGTAAGAGTTGGACGTGTCGATGAAAAGATGTAAGTCTGTTCCTGTAGACAAAAAGAAACAGTGTCGAATGTTTGAGTAAAGATGGATAAATGCCTTTTCCAAGGTTATTTGTACCTAAGTGAATGTAATGAACTCGACTGGAATTCAAACTCGGCTCTCCGATTCCTAGTTTTATACCGACGATATATTTCTGAAGATGAGTCGGTCGAAAAGTACTTTAGGTTATTATTTTATTCGGTGTGACACTATTGTATCTTATTTTAGTAATAAATTATTATCCTTGTTTTAAAAATTGCTATATATATATATGCAAGCAGAAATATTTCTCCTCCCGATGATGGCCATTTCGGCCGAAACTAGTCGAGGAACCTAAATGGAATAATAATAAAAAAACGAAAGAATATTAATCTACAACCCAGTGTGTTTGAAGATTTTAATTTTTTAATTTTTTTTTTCTTATTGTTCAAAATATATATATATATATATATATATATATATATATATATATATATATATATATATATATATATACATACACACAGACACACATCGGCGGCTTGAGGAATTGGAGAGCCGAGTTTGTTACATTCACTTACGTGCTAATACCCTTGTAAAATTTATCAATCCATCTCTTGTGCCGCCAGCTATGGGTAAAATAACAGGAGAGAGTGGATCCTATAACTTCGAGTAGCAACCGGTCTAGGAGAAGAACAACTCTGAATTCAAAACCTAAGAAGGGTCGTTTGGGAACTATGTGCACCAGTTTTCTGTATTTAGCCATTTCAAAAAGTGCGGTTGATTCTGCATTCACTGACTTCACTATTATCAAATCATATGGGCGAGTAGAACTGATTTGCTGTACCCTCGTATGCCGAAAACTGCGGGTGATTTCAGTATATATATATATATATATATATATCTTTTCCCCCCCAAAAGTACTGGAACGGCAAAGCCAATTCCTTTGTTTTTGTTTTTCACTGAAGACATTCTGGTTTAAAATAAACAGATGAATATGAAAAAGATTTAAGAATTTCAGCTTTTATTCCTTGGTATTAACATTTAGCGTGTTAAACAACTTAGGACATACCACCTATTGTTTGAACCCATCTATTTTTCAAGTGAGAAAAACTATTGGATCACATGACTGACAGATGATTTTCGTTGCTCATGTGTTGCCTTTTATATTGATTTTTTTTTACATTAAATATCTCTGAATTTTATCCTGGGGTTTCACCTGTAAAGACTGCATTTCTAATTAAAAAAAGGTAAACCAACATTAAGACGAGAGAGCTGTCTTTTGAAGCTGAGAAAAGAAAGTCGATAACAGCCATTGAACATAGCCAACACAACAATTTGGAATGTCCTGAAAAGGAAGAAACTATTGGCGTACTGACCAACAGACATAGTACAGGTCGCCCAAGGAAAACAACAGCAGTTGATGACAGGAACATTGTGAGAACTGTGAGGGGAAAAAAACCCCAAACAACGTCCAGGTTGGATGAAGACTTGAGAGTAGAAATATTAGGGCATACCACAAGATGCAAACCACAAGATGCAAACCACTCATCAGCAGGAAGAATTTGCAAGAAAGTACAAAGATGAACGATGAAGAATGTTTTATGGACTGATGAGTCTTTATTTCCTGGTATTTACTTTTAGATGTGTAAAACAACTTAAGACATTCCACCTTTTGTTTGAAACCACTCATTGAACAAAACTATTGGTACATGTGACCAACAGGTTTTCTTGTTGCCGAGTTTCTGTCTTTTAGATTGGTTGTTTAAACATTAAATAGCTCTGAATGACTAATCTTGGTTTTCTTAGGTTTCACCTGTAAAGACTGTATTTTTTGTTTAAAAAGGATAAATCAACATGAAGACGAGAA
>OZ010602.1:12605805-12623305 GCA_963932145.1 Acanthosepion lycidas
GTATATATTAATATTTATCTTTACTTATTTATGAACGACTATATATATATATATATATATATATATAGGACTGGAATGTGCGCGTAAGCAACATTTTATCGTTATGAATAATAAATTCTTCTCGGTGGATAGCCAGAAAGATATATAGCTTCACAAGTAGATATGTAAAGGCTGACAAACAAAAAAAAAACAGTGTGAAAACTAAATAGGTAGTTATGTATCTCCAAAAGTTTATATGTTCATATGCATAACGGACTGCTACTCTCGTTTTCCGAGCACACTCGTTTGCTTGGGCGGTTAGGCGATCCCTGTCGTAGGCACCTGTTCAGGCACATTTTGTTTTTGATCTTACACTAACAGAGCCCGCCTGTTGTATATACTGCAACTTTGCTGAGCGGGCCTTAGTTACACTTTCTGGGAGAGAGCGCGTTATCTAGAAATAATTTAATAGAAAATATGCGTTACTCCGCCAGGAATTGAACCTGCATGTTGTCGGAGAACGCATATTTTCTACGAAAAATATTCAGGCCTGTAAATGTAATTAATATTGTTTAAGAACAGAGCATTAACTCAAGTGTATCCATAAAAAATGACGTATAAACAGAAATATATATGTGTGTGTACACCATTAAGTGTATATATATATATATATATTTACATACCATTACATATATGCAAGCTTCATTAAATATGACAGACAAGGTGCTTTAAGTTTTTTATATAATTTCTCATATGATCTTTTTGATAACTTTTTTTCTTTTCCGTAGATAAATTATACGAAAACGTCCAAATGTTGTATTTTTCCAAGCGCTTTTGGCTATACCATTAGCCATTATCAAGGAAGAATTATATTTACTGTTAACAGGAAATGGATTGTTGCATTATGTATTTAGCATTATACTAGGTTTTATTTTCAAAACACGGTCAACATATTGTGTCCATGTTCATAGTTGATATGATTGAGTGTTGCATTTTTGTTTTTATTAATAAGGATTCCATTATTTTTAGCCTTTATTTTACATGTAGACGATGCTATTATATTTGAATTATCAACAAGTATTTTGTAAATAGGGTCCGATAGGTCTACATGAGTATTTAAATGAGATCTAATTGAGCTATGGTCAGAAAGATGTAGCGTGAGTCTTCTTGTTAAACATGTTGTGCTGTGGCCAATATAATTGTTTACGAATTTTTATTGATCAGGAATACAATTCCTTAATAGACATTTAAATTCGTAAATGATATTTGTTCTATTTAATTTTGATTTAAGAGGTGGATTTTATATTACACACACACACATATATATATATATATATATATATATATATATATAAAAAGAAAGCAGAGACTTCAGGAAACCATGGTAATGGCTATTACCATGACTTTCCATGGGAAATAGATATTACCATGGTTTTCTGAAGTCTCCCCTTTCTTAATTATCATTTGCTCTGGTATTACATTGAGCTCTTTGGATTTATATCCTCTTTGGAATTATCCATACGGATTATCAATTAATTTTATTATATATATATATATATATATATATATATATATATATATTCCTTCTCTGTAGCAGTAGTAATAACACTCATACTTGCTGAAAGGCAGCAAGCAATAACTCTTTGGAGAGAAAAGAAAAAAAGATACAGGCATTCTTTGTAGCTGTTTTTAGATGTAAAGAAACTCTTGAAGAATGCGCCGCCCCCGCACCGCCCTGCAAAATTTCTAGTTCATTTTTGGTTGAGGGGATGCAGTGTTCCTGCTATACGAGTAGGTGCAATGTACTGGAATTGGCTGGTAAATATTCTTCGGGTGGGCGTGTCGCTAATAATAATAATAACCCACATGATGAGCGCTTGTGAGATGTTTTCGCAGAAAGACGAGTATCATCATGTCAAAGTGGTTTCCCATCTGCATTAGGGCCTATGTAGTAAGTATGAACTTCAAGTCAACGAGAAACGCTACGGCTACAAGTTAAGATCTGGTGTGATTACAATATCCAAACAGGCCGCATCCTTGAAATCAGCAAACCAGACATCACCAACGTTGAAAAAACATAAAACGAAAAGAACACGTCCCCCTCATCAATATGGATGTTGCTGATGACCATAATATGAAGGTGAAATTTACTGAAAAGCTGAAGCAATACACCAACCACTGGGTTGATGTCGCCAGAATAAAGCCCATTAATGTTTTAGTTATCATAAGGGCGTTGGGTCCTTTGTAATGGCGGCATCCTGCCGGTTCGCGTGAACCGATTCTTTAAATTAGAAAAGCTTAGCGAATCGATTGTTGGATTATTCAAAAATAATCATATATATATTAATAGCCGATATATAATAGCTAAAAATATAATTAATACCATTGCTGTAAGTTCTGCAGAGGCTGAAAGAGGGTTTTCTGTGATGAACATGATTTCTTTTGTCAGAATAATTTATCTTGAAGTTAAAAATATGATAAATGTTCTAGTCATAAATTTGATGGATCTTCCATTGAATCTTTGGGACTGCAACGATTCAGTTTGAATGTGGCTAAGAAACCATAACACAGCTGATGACACTAGAGTCAAAAAAACATCGTACTTCTGAACAGAAATATGATGTGTACAAAAATTCAATCTAGAAATATCTTAATAAATAAATGTTTTCTATTAAATTATCAAAATGCTTTAATTCTTTTTGATACCATAAAGTAATTTGTTTCCATTTTCAGATTGAAAAGAAAATAAGCAGAATAGATTGTTACCTGCCTTTAGAGAACCGATTCCTGGAAATTTGGGATGTCATTATTCAGTCTATGGAACCGAACCTAATGACCTACATTAAGAAAATCGGAGTAAAATCTAGTATACCGTTGCTTAAGGAGTCTGCATTGCTTGCTAAAAGGAAAGCTGCTATGAGACCGTACGATTTGAAGGAGAACATCCATTCTCCGGTTGAAAATGATAATCCGTGGGGAAGAAGAGATAATAATAATAATAAAGAAGAAGAGAAGGAGTATGAGGAGCAGTTCTTGTTCTAACCTTTAGCACAGCGTAATTAATATTATTTCTCATTCCACTGCATTCTTTTTTTAAAGCCTCTCAATTGCAGTATCCTTATTTTAATTTCAGAGTCGTTTTCTGTTGCCATAGCAGGATATGACAACACAACTATGAAATTCAAACATACTATTATTCAGGGATCACAGTCACCTTCAGTAGCAGGATAAGCTTTTTATACAGCGAATGAAGTCACATACAGAGTGATAAAAGATTAATTGCTACGAGAAGAGAAATGACAGAAAAAAAACAACGAATAAAGAGAATTGTCTAAGACAATGAAAAACAAATAGAAGAGGAGTCATTAAAAAAAAGCGAAAGTGACAATTTTAAAATGAATAAATATAGTATCGAACAACTAAAAATGAAATCCAGAAGAAAAATGAATAAAAACAGAAAAAAAAAGAACCAAATAGAAAAACAGAAAAAAAAGAACCAAATAGAAAAACAGAAAAAAAAAAGAACCAAATAGAAAAACAGAAAAAAAAAAGAACCAAATAGAAAAACAGAAAAAAAAAAGAACCAAATAGAAAAACAGAAAAAAAAAAGAACCAAATAGAAAAACAGAAAAAAAAAGAACCAAATAGAAAAACAGAAAAAAAAAGAACCAAATAGAAAAACAGAAAAAAAAAGAACCAAATAGAAAAACAGAAAAAAAAAGAACCAAATAGAAAAACAGAAAAAAAAAGAACCAAACAGAAAAAAAAAGAACCAAATAGAAAAACAGAAAAAAAAAGAACCAAATAGAAAAACAGAAAAAAAAAGAACCAAATAGAAAAACAGAAAAAAAAGAACCAAATAGAAAAACAGAAAAAAAAAGAACCAAATAGAAAAACAAAATGAATAAGGGGGAAGACGAATTGAAAAAGAAAGAAAGTAAGAATGTGGAAAAGGCAAAATACAGATTGAAAATGAAGAAGAAAGGCGTGTTAGAAAAAAGAAGAGAGAAAAATCTAGAAAGAACGAACGTGGGCAGGGAAAGATACCTGTACAAGTTGGAGAAAAGAGATAAAACCTTGACGGGATCAAATAACAGAAACAACAAGTATCTGTCTATATTTCTCAGATGAGGTATTATGTACATTATTCGGACTATTGTCCTCATCTCTGTCGCCATATTTATTACAACGTTTCGGCCGTTGTACGCTCCGGCCTTCTTCAGGTGGTTGGAGCGTACAACGGCCGAAACGTTGTAATAAATATGGCGACAGAGATGAGGACAATAGTCCGAATAATGTAAATAGAAAAACAAGTGCACAAAATTAATCAAAATTATATAAAGAAAAGCTTAAAACAACACAGTCATCTTATCTCTCCTGATTTTGGCCTTGTACCACATTAAGCTAATATGCAGAAATATCTACATTAATGTATTTCTTCAAGATGTCGCGGGTGATGGGGTTTTTTACTATTTCCTGTTTTTATTGCTCTGATCAACACATGTTCATAAAAGAACCTTCTTTGTTTTTATGGTATTCGTTACTTCATCCACTTCCTCAAACTTGTCAAGTAGATTACTCGCAGCTTTCACCTGCATGTGTCAACAAAGTTTTAGTTGTATCTAATGTTTTTGTATCAGTTTATTTGTAGTCTCTTTGTATTGAGTATCTCGCTCATTTTGTAGACCATTGCGATTGAAATGAGTTTTAGTCATTGCAGAATATATGTATAGAATACATGTATCCGAATAAATTAAGCTCGCCAAATAAGCAATTTGGAAATCTCGTCATGGAGCCTGTTTGTATTGGGCGCTTCACACTGGAGCACTAGTTAGCGAGTTAATCTCAGGGGTCATTAACACAGGAGAGAATCTAAACATTGTAAAATAACCATTTCTAATTCCGAGTATGTACGAGACAAGATTAAAGCCAACAGGTACTGTAAGTAGAAACAATGTTATCCTTCTATATTAGTTCTTCCTTGATAACAATTAAGTTAAGAGTCACTGCTTTTAGTTTAGTAACACAATATATTCACAGAGTTAATCTAGTCATGTAAATATAGAGTAATTTAAAGAGAAATTCAGACTAGTTACTGCATATAATCTACATCATATGAGACGCTAAAATAAATATATTTTATTGATATTGCAAATGCTTAACTGTAGGCTGAAGAGCAATTTCAGTTGTACAGAAACATTCTTGACTGCATTAACCTTGTTTTTATTAGGCAATCTCTCCTTTAAAGAATTAAAAGTAACATTTTTTGATTTTAGTCCTTTACAAAAATCAAAAAAACAAAAAACAACATTTTTATGCTAGTTTACACGAGTTTGTGAAGTTTTATCGCCAATTTGATATGGTCAGGACAAGCAATAATGCCATGAGAAGACAAAGAAAAAAAAAACCCCAAAAAACAAATCCGTCCTGCCACCTTCTGTGACCCCTTTCTCATTCGCTACCCGCCGATATATGCAACTTGTTTAACGGTTAATCAATCGTCTGTAAGTGGGCGCCTGCGCGCGAGCACCCATCTGAAATCGAAAAGAGGGAACAGGAAGAAACAAGGAAACAAGATGACATTTCAAGAAAACAAGTGAGTGGGGGTGGGGGGAATATAATTACGTGTGAGTAGTTTTTGTTTACTGGCAAATTGGGGAGCACACATGATGGCTTCAGAGGTGAAAAGAGAGAGAGAGTGAGAGAGAGAGGGAGAAAGAAATAACACACAAGAAAACTTAATAAAGAAAAATGTACCCTTCGGCAGGATTCGAACCTGCGCACTGAATCAGATAGTGGTTCCTTCTGCCAGAAGTGGACGCAAGTTCAAATCCGGGCAGAGCACACATCTTCTTTATTGAGGCTTCTCGAGTGTACAGGTACGGTTGACAAAATAAATACTGTTTAAAATAAAGAAAGCGTCTCTTCAAATACGGGTACCCACTAAAAATAACGTTTGAATATATATATATATATATATATATATATATATATATATATATATATATATATAAACCAAAGTATTGGTAAAACCTCAATTGCGACTCGACCAACAAAAGGTCTGTCAAGTTTCAATAGAAAATATAAAAAAAACAAAAACAGGAAGCAATGAATAACTTGCTGGGGAAATGACTACTAAACTTTTCTAGTAATAAGTCATAAAATGTCGTATTGTTATATATATATATATATATAATGAACTGTATTAAGTCCGACAATTATTTTGTATATTTTCTGTTTATACGTTATATATATATGTGTGTGTGTGTGTGTGTGTATATATGTATGTACACTTTTGCTTCTTCCCAGCCTTATTTTTGTGGGCCGGGGTCTATGGACAATTGTTGCGATTTAGAATTCAGAATTGACCTTCTCTCAGACTGGTTGCCAATCACGGTTAATTCAGTATAAGAAAATCTTACGACTGCTTACATAAATATAAATAAATTAGTGTGAACAAGATGATCTTTTGTCTTTGTACAACTCTGTTGCAGTAAGAGGATGTTAAGGAGAGGGTTGTGTATTGATATCTGTGAAAAGGCCGAGAGTAACAGGCTAGTTTCTGAATTGCCTTTCCATAAAAACAACAGTTTAGATCGGGTGCTGTATCGGGTGGTTATAGAATATGTCGGAAGCAAAAATCATTGTCACATTTTTGTTTTTGGGTTACAACTCTCGCATATGACAAAAAAAAGTTAATTTGTCATCCAAATAGTGTGTGTGTGTGTGTGTGTGTGTGAGAGTGAGTGAGTGAGAGAGAGAGAGAGAGAGATTGTTTTTTTTTTAAATCTAATTTTAGAGATGGAAATCTTTATTTTTATATCTCTGTATCTAAGCATTTTTTATTTTATTTTCAGAGACATTTTTCTTAGTTTACCGGTTTTTCTCTTTTTCTTCTCACTTAATTTTTATCAATCCCTTTCCTTGTCATCAGTATACACGCATTCATTCCTTTTAAATTCCTATGTTTTTTCTTCCTTTGGCCTACCTACATTTCTTTATTTTTTTCATTGACCTACACACTTTTATTTTTTCTTTCTTTCTTTCTTTAACCTACCTTTTCTTATGTCTTTTTTTTCTTTGACCTACCCACTTATGTTGTGTTTATTTCTTTCTTTGACCTTCCTACATTCTTCTTTCTTTGATCTATCTACATTCTTCTTTCTTTTTTTCTTTGGCCCACCTACTTGCGTTTATTTTTTGCTTGCTTTCACTGACCTAACTACACTTCTTTCCTGCTTTCATTGACTACATACTTTCGTTTTCTTCTTTCTTTGCCTTACCTATATTTTCTTTTTTCTTTGACCTACCTTTCATTATGTCTTTCATTATTTGACCTACCCACTTTCGTTGTGTTTCTTTCTTTCTATGACCTACCTACATTTCTTTCTTTCTATGACCTACCTACATTTCTTTCTTTCTATGACCTACCTACATTTCTTTCTCTATTGAACCACCAACTGTCGATTTTTCTTTCTTATATTTGTTTCTATCTTTCATTGACCAACCTATTCTCCATTTTCTTCTTTATTTTTTTTCTACGAACCTTTCTTCTTTTCCTTCATTCTTTCTTTCTATGACCTACCTTCATTTCTTTCTTTCTTTCTATGACCTACCTTCATTTCTTTCTTTCGTTCTTCCCATGACCTACCTTCATTTCTTTCTTTCGTTCTTCCCATGACCTACCTTCATTTCTTTCTTTCTTTCTTCCCATGACCTACCTTCATTTCTTTCTTTCTTTCTTCCCATGACCTACCTTCATTTCTTTCTTTCTTTCTTCCCATGACCTACCTTCATTTCTTTCGTTCTTCCTATGACCTACCTTCATTTCTTTCTTTCTTTCTTTCTTCCTATGACCTACCTTCATTTCTTTCTTTCTTTCTTTTTTTCTAGTAGCTACGTTCATTTCCTTCTTTCTTGCTCTTGTTATGTCCGTACAACAACCTCGTTCAGTAACCCTTTATCTTGAGTGGCTCTTGGGCCTTGTATTGACTGAACATTTGATAAAAATACCTATTTTACTTTCTTATTTCTCAATCTTTCTTCCTCCCAATTTGTCTTTTTCCACCATTCTTTCTTTCTTTTTTCCACAATTTTTTCTTTTTCTTTTCCCAATCTTTCTTTTTCCTAGTATTTCCTTCCTTCTTTTCCTACATTTGCTTCTTTCTTTGTCACTTTTTGAATTTTTTTTAACCCTAAAGCACAATTAAACTCCTCGCCTTCGTTCTCTTCATCAAAACCTCCATCTTTCCTCATTACTTCCAACCCGAGAAAAGACAATTCCGAAAAATAAAAAAGTGACAGCTTTTTCCTTAGTGAAGTTAAAAATACACATTTCCTTTAGAAAACAATTCTAACAACTGCTGACTTAACAAGAAGAAATTGACCATAGTTGATATTTGTTCAGTTTTTTTCTCTTTGCAAAATTGAATCCACAGTTGCCAAATACATTTCGCTTCTAAAATTGAGACAATTAAATAAACAATGGAGCGCTAAAAACTTAAAAAGACTTTGCTTAATCTTAAGAAATGGCAAGGAATTAAATAGGTGTCCGAATTTGTTCAGTATTAAAGCAGCTGCGTTTGCAGAATGTACAAAGGCTAACCACAAGAGGCAAACTGACGCATGCGTAGTAGAAAGGAAAAGATAAACCTCTCATGTAATGAGAAAGATCAATGTCCTACACACCCTACCACTTCTATACACAACCTACTGTATATTTGCGTGTATAAGCTAAGATTTTGGATAAACGGTATAACTGATTTTGATGTGACGTCACTTTGGATTAATTCGAATCTTAGCGTTCAAAAAGAACAAACAAAAAACAAAAAAACGCACGCAAAATAAAGAAATTTAAATAAATAAATAAAAAATGTCAGGATTTAGCAAACAAAATCTTGTTTACCACCAGTGTTGCCAATTTAGAACCATTTTGATAAGTAAAATCAGTATTTAACATCTAATTAATATTTATTATTTTATAAATTAGTAAAAACAAACGAGATACTAAAATACGATAAAAGTTAGAAACGTTATATATATATATATATATATATATATATATATATATATATATATATATAACGACGCAGACGTGAATAAACTAGCATACAAAAATATATGTAATCAGACCGAGATAGACAGATAGAGACCGAGAAGGATAGATAGATAGATAGATAGATAGATAGAGACCGAGAAGGATAGATAGATAGATAGATAGATAGATAGAGACCGAGAAGGATAGATAGATAGATAGATAGAGACCGAGAAGGATAGATAGATAGATAGATAGAGACCGAGAAGGATAGATAGATAGATAGATAGATAGAGACCGAGAAGGATAGATAGATAGATAGATAGATAGATAGAGACCGAGAAGGATAGATAGATAGATAGATAGATAGAGACCGAGAAGGATAGATAGATAGATAGATAGATAGATAGAGACCGAGAAGGATAGATAGATAGAGACCGAGAAGGATAGATAGATAGATAGATAGATAGAGACCGAGAAGGATAGATAGATAGATAGATAGAGACCGAGAAGGATAGATAGATAGATAGATAGATAGATAGATAGATAGATAGATAGAGACCGAGATGGATAGATAGATAGATAGATAGAGACCGAGATGGATAGATAGATAGATAGATAGAGACCGAGATGGATAGATAGATAGATAGATAGAGACCGAGATGGATAGATAGATAGATAGAGACCGAGATGGATAGATAGATAGATAGAGACCGAGATGGATAGATGTAATCAGACCGTGATAGATAAAAACAGACTAAAATAGATACACAGATAGACAGACTGAAGATAGATAAAAGAGAGATTCATATATTGATACATGTGAATAGACTGAAAATTATGGATCCAAACTATTTCCGCATATCGATATTTCAACGACCAAACATTAGCAGACTGACTTTGAAATGTGGGTGTGTCAGAGAACTTTTCAATACCTCCACGTAGATAAATACATGATGGCTGCTACCTCATTGATGGGGAAGACCATCACAAGATATCATTTTAAGACATAATGGTGCTTTCTACAGGGGTGGCTCTTTCAACCGGATACACTCTTAAAATACATGACACAAAGTCGGTAGACATGAGAAACATACATTTTACTGTCACTTTTATGAATGTTTACCACATAGATAGATAGATTGATTGATTGATAGATGGATAGATAGATAGATAGATTGATTGATAGATGGATAGATGGATAGATGGATAGATGGATAGATAGATAGATTGATAGATAGATAGATTGATAGATGGATAGATAGATGGATAGATTGATAGATGGATAGATAGATTGATAGATGGATGGATAGATAGATAGATGGATAGATAGATTGATAGATGGATAGATAGATTGATAGATGGATAGATTGATAGATGGATAGATAGATTGATAGATGGATAGATAGATTGATAGATGGATAGATAGATAGATTGATGGATAGATAGATAGATTGATAGATGGATAGATAGATAGATTGATAGATGGATAGATAGATAGATTGATAGATAGATAGATTGATAGATGGATAGATAGATAGATTGATAGATGGATAGATAGATAGATTGATAGATGGATAGATAGATAGATGGATAGATGGATAGATAGATAGATGGATAGATGGATAGATAGATAGATGGATAGATAGATAGATTGATAGATGGATAGATAGATAGATGGATAGATGGATAGATAGATAGATTGATAGATGGATAGATAGATAGATTGATAGATGGATAGATAGATAGATTGATAGATGGATAGATAGATAGATTGATAGATGGATAGATAGATAGATGGATAGATGGATAGATAGATAGATGGATAGATAGATAGATTGATAGATGGATAGATGGATAGATGGATAGATGGATAGATAGATAGATTGATAGATGGATAGATGGATAGATGGATAGATGGATAGATTGATAGATGGATAGATAGATAGATAGATAGATAGATAGATAGATAGATAGATAGATAGATAGATAGATGGATAGATAGATGGATAGATAGATGGATTGATAGATGGATAGATAGATTGATAGATTCTGGCCAAATATGTGGCCTTCTCTACCACGCAGATTTGTCCACCAAAAGCAAATCCACACGAATGGCCTCGTCAAACTCCTCTTTGATTCATAGCAGTCTCCGCCACCGGGTGGTGGGTGGAGATGAAGGGAATAGGGAGAGACGATGACGATCCCAGTGATCAGATGAGAGTGGGTGCTGGCAACATACATACATGCATGAACAGACAGAAGTACATCTGTAGGTACATCAATAAGTCTGAAGCCTAATTACGAATCAAAATCATTTATTTTACACACCAACGAATTTTCAACATAATCTCCTTCCTTGACTATACATTGAAGTATTGAATAGTAATATAAATTGAACATTATACGGTGAAAATTTCAGATCAGAATTCAATTAAGTATTACGTGTCAAACTTCGGCCATATTTTCCATACATTGGCGTGTTGAATAGTAATCTATATTGAACATTATACAGTGAAAATTTCAGATCAATATTCAGATAAGTACTATGTGTCAAGCTTTGGCCTTATTGATCTACTCTGGTAGATAGACAAACCGACACACACACACGCACACAGCCCGTGCTACATAGATAAACAGGCTGAGGTAGATAAAAATGGAGAGATACAAACGTGGGCGAAGTTTAATTTGCCATTGCTGCGCTAAGCGATATTTTAATTTCTGAAACTGCCGACGCGATGACAAAAATTCTAACGACGTCTACAAACAACATTTGTGCTGTGGATTGAATATAAAACAAAAATGCAGATTGGAAATAAATTAGATACACACATTCTATCGCCTTTTGCTAGTCAGAAATATGTATACGAGCTGAAGTACCCGTCTACGTTTGGGTTAAAACTTGGATCGCAGTCGTACCATAATAATACAATAGCAATGAAACGATTTCATCTTCTTGAAAATTAGATCCGCTTTAACTTTTGAGAAAGATGAAACAAACAACTAAGAAATATCGATATTTAACTTTGTTGTCCATTAAAAAATATATGTCATAATGGCCGGGTGTCAAAGTTCATTGTTTTTAGCGACACCAATCATGTGTCTGGGTGGTAGGTTTTGTTTGCAGAAATTACCTGAAGATAGATACAATATTTAGTAAGTTCAAAGAAAAAACAAAAGATATTTTTTTAAAATTATATCACTCCATGCAAGGCAGTAAAGCCACTAAGACACAAGGAGTTACTGAATGGGAAAGAATAATAAAAAAGAGAAACATTATTAAGGAGCGAGAACAATAGAAGAGGAATCAAGAAAACAGGAGATAACGATTGACATTGCATTTAAATTTTTGAAGATCAATGTTGACTGGAAAACATGGAGCCGGAAAAGAGTTCCACAAGCGAAAATTGCGACAAAAACTGTTTGCAAATATCTTCAAATGTGAATTGACGAGACCTTGACGCCATTCTAGAATTGCACTTAAATTCAAATTTTACAATGTAGAAATTAAAAGTAGAATATATATTTTGGTGGAAAAATTTTCTGTCATATTCCTTTTACAAAGCGCTTGAATATTTTTCTTCTGTGAATATTAATAATAAATGTAAAGTTTTACAGTCTTACATAGAACGATTACAAACCGCAAGTGTTACTATTAAGGAATAAAAAAAAGAGAAAAAAAGATAAGATAATTAACTTAAAACCTTCTTTGGGTTGCATAAATATTCAGATCACGTTTTCCTGATGATCGTCTACTCAAACATGAGTATCCACTAATAATAACGTTTAAAGTGATAACAAATTTTCGGATTAATAAATTAAAAAATCCGTTACTTCTTTAGAAAATTGCTTTGTTTACGTCCGGATACGAAATTGAGTAGATATGAATTTTCGAGAACCTGAGAAGGATTTGCGCTTATAAGGTAGTATTCAGCCTTGTTTGACCTGCGATGCCCTTTGTGATCGATAAAGCATGTCGGATCTAAGAACGTTTTCTCCTGCAAAGAAAGATGTCGGTTCGAATTCTGCTAGAGGGCGCATCTTATTCTTTAATAGGATTTCTCAAATATTCAGGCTGGTAGACGAAAATAACACACGCACAATATATATATATATATATATATATATATATTAATAATAATAATAATGGACTCACTTTCTTCGGTTTCGACGTATGAGGATCTGACAGCTTAATTGATTCAGTTATAAAATTTTGTGCGGTAATCTTAAGTGGCACATAAAACCCGCTAGTGATTTACAAAGGAGGCCGCATATGGAGCAATGTAAGAATTGTGGGATGAGATCACTGTTAGATTGGCTGACCTTTTAGATTTTGCTCTCGCTTCTTGAAGACGATTCAGACAAACTGATTGAAAACTGCTGAGTTCACGTAAAACACGTTGATCTCCATTCTACCCACTCCAAGGCGAAGCGCTCGAGGTTGTTATGAGGTATATTGACAGCTGACAGGTTGCTCTTCAGCTTATTTTTGTATCTTAACCATGGGCGTCCTACATTCCTGTAGCCATGATCTAACTGGCTGTACATTAGGATCTTCTGTATCCTGTCATCAGAAATTCTCAAGACATGACCAATGTGTGTGTCTATTGGGGGATATAATCTAAATATCAGGAAAACCATGTACATTGACATCCCACGTGAGATCGACCATGTGTCACTTCCTATCACCATATCCGTGTATAAATAGATCCCGAAGGAACGCAGCCCTAAGTGCAGTTACTACCAAAGTTTTTGTTAATGTTTATTAACTGCAGTATAAGTAGTTTCTAATGTTTCAAATGTAACCTTAGTTTACTATACACCAATAGGAATATTGACTACTCTTCCGCCATAAATATGCCAAATGTTAAACTCACTTTCTTTCACGCACGCATTATATATAAGACACATCGGAGTAATGGTTAGCGGAGAGCCGAGTTCGAATCCATTACATTCACTTTGGGAAAGGTATGAATCCTCTTCTCCCTACAGGTATGGGTAAATAGCAGAACAGACTGGGATCTATAGCCTTGGATCGACAACTCTCAATTCAAAAACTGCAGATGTTCGTTTGGAGACCTTGTGCAGCAGGTCTCTGCATTCGGGCCTTCAAAAAGTGTCGATGGTTCTGCACGAAACCATCACCAAATCAAATCTCATGTGCTCTTGGGCTGTCGGTTCATAGGAACTTATCTGCTTGGCCCCCATACGTGGAATTCGACGACAGAGTCGTGTGTGTGTGTGTGTGTGTGTGTGTGTGTGTGTGTGTGTGTTTGTGTGTGTATATATATATATTTCCTGATCTGGGGTAATGGTAACGATCGATATATATTAATCTGGCTGAACATTACTACTCAGTAGTGAGCTCAATCCTCTCTTCATGCTAAATAATTAAACATTAAAAAATCCCGAAAGGGTTAACATGTTTAAAATCAAACAACGCATCCGAACTTATTTACTAAGATGCATAATATGCATACGTTTCGTGTTTGTTAATTTTTTTCTCTGACTTTTGGAATCTTTGTACTTGCTGATCACAGGGTGTGTACCTTAAATGCTGAAAGCATACGTAGAGTGTTTTCGCTTTCACTTAAAGAATTTCCGTATTTGTTTTCAAATCAAAAATTGAAAAGACAGCACATAATCTAGGATGCTTCAGAAAGAGCACAGCCTAAAAACAAAATGATGGAGGACGATGGACCGTATTGCAGAAATATGTGGGGGAATTACCATCGGTTAATTGGGTTACTTCACTACGACTACACCGGCTGCTGACGTCATCCTTCTACTATCTTCTTATCACGCTGTGAAAAGGACACATACTTAACGGCAGGCTGAGGATAGTTGAAATTTCTAGGACACATGATGAGGAAAGAGAGTTTGGAAAATTTGATACTCAGAGGATAGATTGAAGGCAATAACGCATAACCTACCGACCGAGCTTGTGTAAATGGATGACAGACCAATGGTTAGGAGAGATAAAAAAGGACAAAATATATTAACAGCTGCAAAGGACAGGAAAATGTGGAGAGCCGTGACCGTTAACGTCCTGAAGGGCTACTTAAAAGGAGATGTGATGATGTATTTAAAAAGTGAAAAGAAACAAAACAACAGATTACATTATTTGAATGATTTTTTCTGTGTATTTGTCATTTTATAAAGATGTCTGACAATTCTAATAATGCCACAGATTCTCGATTGGGTTTAAATCTGGGAATTGATTTGGTCATTTCAGGATATTTACATTATTTTCAGCAAGGCATTACTTTGTAGAGGATCATTATCTTGTTGGAAGATCCAATCAGGAGGAAGTTCAAGATTTTCAACTGAAATCATTAAATTTGATTTTGATATGCTGCAGCATTCATTCTACCATCTATTAATGATATGTTGCCAGTACCTTTTGCAGAAAAGCAGCTCCAAACCATGATGCTGCTACGACCAAATTCCACCTTTGGAACTGTGTTCTTTTCTTTGAAGGCGTCGCCATTTTTCCTCCATACATGATTTATAGAATTACGTCCAAACAACTCAATTTTGGTTTCACCTGCCCATAATACTCTTTCCCAATATAATCTTTCCTTATCCTTATGTCCACGAACGGATTTCAATCTGGCATCTCTGTGTCATTTCAATAGCAGTGGATTTTTCCGAAGGGAGCGTGAATTTAGATTGTTTCTATCAATTTTATTACTTATTTTCCATTTAGTGACAGAGATTGCTGATGAAAACAAATTATCCTGCAACTCTTGACGATTTTGATTGGATTTTGTTTAATTTGACGGACGCATTAATTTTCTCAAAGATCTTGTTTCTTCTTTGATTTTCAACAGTTTTGAGTTTTTATACCTTGCAATGAATGAACAAATGGTAGTAAATGGAATATTCAGGTTGTCTGAGATTTTCCTGTAACCTTTACCTTCTTTCCAGAGCTTAACAATCAGTACTTTTTGCGAATTTGTCAATTCTTTACCTCTTGCCATGATGATAACCTTCTTGCACGAATATCAGTTACAGAATGTTCTGATTATATTTTTAGGCTAAAAATAACCACTGATAACATTATTGAAACATTCTAGAATATTCCACTAGAATATTCCACTAGAATATTCCACTTGAATAATCTAGAGTATTAAAGCAAGTTTTAAAATCTGAAATTTGCATTGTACGAATACTTTTTTCACTCATTAAAATGAATAAATGGGATTTATTTCTGTTAAAGCAATTTTTTTTCTGTTTTCTATGCATATTTAGTTATTATGCATCTGTGTACATTTAATTATATGAAAAATATGTTTATTCATTAGTTGGAAATACAATAAATTAAAAATTGCATGCGTACGAATCTGTTTTCCCCCACTATATATATAGGTCTCTCTTCAGGACATAAGTGATTACGGCTTTTCACAACTTCCTTTTCTTTAATTTTTGAAAGACTGGGCTTTCCTGTTACCTCCACAGTGTTGAATTCGGAAGACTCCTTTTAGACTGGCTGTCACTCAAGGCTAGAAAACCCACTCTACCCTGCGATTTAATCTTTAGATGTGGAGGGTGAAAGAGAGAAATTTTTCAAGGGATTGACGATTGCATTTTCCGCCTCCTCTTTTCTACCAAATAAAAGTGCCTTTTAGAATAGGCATGCCGCTGGAAATTTTTCAAAAATAAACAGGACAGTTTAGATAAACGTTCTACTGGGATTTATTATTTTTTCTTTTTTTGCAAGTTTAGGAAACGTAGAACAAAATAATCGTGCCTCGGAGAAAATAATAAGCACACTGTACTAAATAAGCAACGTGCTGGCGCGTGTGGAATTGAAATAAGTAATTTAATTGTGCCGGCACTTGTATTTCGTACACACACAAAAAAAAAGTGTTCCGTTATCCACCACTTCCTAAATTGTTGTTATTAAAATACATCAAAGAAAAGCAGAAATCTTTAATTTGTGAATGTTTTGATAGGATAAAGACAGTCAAATTAAATGATAAGACTTAATATAAATTCTTAACTGATATAAATAAGCGTAGTAGTTGAAATAAACTCTCGGACAAGATGAAGAATTATTTTTATTTACAGGCGAACTATTATCCTCATTTGTGTTAATATTTAACAGCCCCATCACAAGGGATATATGTGGCACAAGACCGAGTTTGACGTGGGTCACCCGAGCCCGTAGGCTCGTCCAAAAATCCCCGTAGAACCGGCATAAACGGGTTCGGGTCTGTCTACGTCCCCGGACGAAACTCTGCCCTTCGGCACAGCCTCGTCCGGGTTCCTCTCTGCCAAATGCAGAGAGTTCGACAGGAGCTGCGAACAGCCTCAGTAGAACAGTCCATATCACTGTTATATACAGTGACCTCCACCCCCACGAGGGTACATGTGGCACAAGGCAGAGTTTAACGTGGGTCATCCGAGCTCGTATGCTCAGCCTAAAAAATCCCCGTAGAACCCGCATGAACGAGTTCGGGTCTGTCTACGTCCCCGGACGAA
>OZ010602.1:12628305-12630805 GCA_963932145.1 Acanthosepion lycidas
ATCTATCTATCTTCATATCAATCCATGTATCTAAGTCTGTTTATTTCTACCTCCCTATCATCAATTGATTTGTATAAGTTCATTGCTATCTGCTATACTCGACATCATATGCCCTAATATTAACCTAGGTATCTAGATTACAGATTAAGTTGAGTATTAATATACCATGGGCAAAGTACCCAGCACATATTTTATCTATCGTTCCACACCCACTCACACGCATATACATAAAGAGTTATAATATTCCCGACTCTTCTTAATCGATTTTAATTGGTTTTCATTTGTTTTGTCTATTTTATTTCAAAAAAAGTTCTTATTCAATATAATCATTATTACCTGTATCATATGGATTTTCATCGGCTCTTTTGCAGTAAATTCATACCCTATTATTCTTGCTTATTATTCTGTACCACAAAGAATCGAACTAAAATCAACCATCTTGATTTGAACATATTTCGAGAAAGACAAAGAACGCAACAAACATATCAGCGCTAATTCCTAAATTACTTCAACTTCACATATGTAGATAACTTGCTCAGAATTTTTTAAAAGCGTTTATATTATCTAATGGAGGTAATAGACACAAAAAAATACATAAAAACCGAACTACTTACATTCAAATTCAACCATGAACTCAATATTAAAATCAACGTCTTTATAAAATAAGCTACGGAAGGCGCCCGATCGTCTGCCGGCATCATATTTTAGTAAATCACTTTTGAGTTTCAGTGAGATTTTATTATGTGTAAATTGTTGTGTGTTGTTACATGTCTTTTCAGGCGTGTGTATCGAATTATTGCATATTGTATATTTTGGTTTTATATTCTTGCCTTAGTGCATGTGTAAATGTGATACAGTTGTTTTACAAAGCCCTCGACAGTTTTCACAGAAACTCACACAGATTTCATAAACATTTCATCCTGAGTCCAAATAATTTGGACAATTTTTCTTCTCTCCTCTTATTTCACTTATGTCGTCTTATTCTTTTCAAAAGAATCTGATGTTCCTTGAACAACAAAACGATCAACTTTTTCTTTATTACGGTGCCATTTTCTTTGTAAAAATATGATTGTGTTTCTGGTCTGAGATTTTAAATGAATATTGTCCTAATTCTATGAATTATTCGAACTATATTTTTTTTAATTTCTCTTGTCCGAAATTTAAATTTTCAACAATTTTTTTTCAAAATTGTCAAATTTTCCGGTATTATCCCCCGAATTTCAATGGATATATATATATATAGCTGTTAACCCCAGACGAGTGGACGGTGTGATTGCCGGAGGGTCCCGTCTACGAACCTCTGGAGTTGGGATGCTGAAGATAGCACCAATCAGCTAAGTGATAAACTTGATATATATATATACATATATATATATATATATATATATATATATATATTATATATATAAACATGTTTCGTTAAATAATATAGACATTATGCCTATTTATTTTGATAATAATCCTTTCTAGTGTTTTAATCAGTTTCTTGATGTTAAGCTGAAATTCATCAAAGAAGGCGTCGTAGTTTTTTCTTATCCAAGTACTTTCGATCTCCTCTGAAATCATCCTCAGAGATCAATTACAAAGACAAACTTATTGTAACTATGATCGTTCTGATGGTGATCTTGAAAAAATCAAATTCTCAAGCCCTCTATATCAAAAGCAACCAACCAGCATTAAACAAAATTTGTTACGAATGTAGTAGCAACGTTTTGAAATGCATTTAACCAACATTTAAAATCATTATGCAATTCTACCCATTTCTGGTAACCTACCTCATATTGGGATGCTGATTTTTGCCAAAATTACATAGTTACAACGGATAAATTTAAAATTTTAAAATAATCATAACAGAACTTTCACGCATGTTTTTAAAAATCACTAAAAATTTGTCCCGAAAGAGAAGTGGATTTTATGGTCATCATTTTTTGTTCGGTTCTGTATATGTATAGCTGACCACTCATATTCGAAGATACCCGTCTACTAGGTCGGCTAGACAATCCCTATTGCAGACGCTTGCTCAGGCGCATTTGCGTTTATTCAACACCCACAGAGGCCACTTATGTTTTATACTGCAACTATGCTGAGCCGACCTTAGTTACAGTTTCGGACAAAGAACGTGTTATTTAGCGTGATCAACAATTTGAATAAGGCCAGCACGCTCAAGCCCTCGGCCACGATGACTTGTGACTTCGTGCTAGCACATCTATCGACGGCACCCAAAGGTTCCGTCTACCCAATTTCACTCATAATGCTTGGGTTAACCTGTGGTATGATTATCAGGGACTTTCAAAAGGTGTTGCACGCTGAGAACGACCCCTCCATTCTCCTTCCTGACAAATCGACTATGGTGAGATTCGAACCCGGGTCTCATGATCAGAATGCGAACGTTCTAGCCACCACGTTCCCATATCCATGTTCGGTTCTGTATAGACTACTTAAACCACATAAACATACAAAACCTTATTTCCCTCTCTTTCGATTCGAATAGCATACCTGA
>OZ010602.1:12640805-12655805 GCA_963932145.1 Acanthosepion lycidas
TTTCATTAGGCTCACTATGGTTTTTACTTTCCTTCTTTTCATTTTCTTCCTCTTCATATTTCTTTTTCCCTTTCCTCTTCATATTTCTTTTTCTTTTCCCCTTTCCTCTTCATATTTCTTTTTCCCCCTTTCCTCTTCATATTTCTTTTTCCCCCTTTCCTCTTCATATTTCTTTTTCTTTTTCCCCTCCTTTCCTCTTCATATTTCTTTTTCTTTCCCCCCCCTTTCCTCTTCATATTTCTTTTTCTTCCCCCCCCCCTTTCCTCTTCATATTTCTTTTTCTTCCCCCCCCTTTCCTCTTCATATTTCTTTTTCTTTTCCCCTTTCTTCCTACGCCTTTTCACTTTCCTCCAAATCTTTTTTTTTTTTTTGCTCATTAACTCTTGGATGTTTCTCCATCTTTATTAATCTCTTAATAAGCAGTAAGTATTTATGGTTCCACACGATGAATGTGTAAACGAAAGTATAAAGAGTCTTGGCGCTTCACAATCTTTCTACATTTTCTATTCATTAGGACAATGTTTACATTTGTTTATTTTTCCCTTTCCTATAATCTAATCTGAAATGTAGGTTTACGCACACAGGCAAATTACGCACATGCATACATTAATGTAAACACACACACACACAATATATATATATATATATATATATATATATATATATGTGTGTGTGTGCAAATACAATGCATAGTACACATACATTGCTAAACACATTAAATAAAATGTACATAATCCCATCTACTTCATACGTTATTAAATGATGAAGATTTCTGATTAAAAAAATTCATTAATTCTTTAAAAATACTTACATATAAAGAAAAATATAAACAAAGATATGAAGCGGATACATATCTACAAAAGCAAAAATGCGCAGAGAATTTATTAACACACATACACACACACAATGTACACTAGAGTTCAAAAGTTTCAAGCCACCCGAAAATTAGTATAGAATGAACTTGACAAAAGAGTGAGAAAAAAAAAGTGCTCTTAGAGTTATTGATGAAAAGAATGGAATCAATTATGAAACTTATACTTTGAAAAACCTTTGCAACGAATGCCAAACATTTCTGCTGCAGTAATCAAGGCTAAAAGAGGATATTTTGACGGGAGCAAAATCATAAATTTTTTTTTCTTTTTGTCAATTTTAATAAAATTTCTAAAAAAAAAAAAAAAAAAAAAAAATCAAGTCTCACTTTTTTTTTTTTTTTAACCATTTATAATAAATTTATGTTATTTAAATAATTACCAGGGGTGGCCTCAAACTATATATATATATATATATATATGGTTATAACGTCCGCTTCCTGACCATGAGTCCCGAGTTCGAATCTCACCACGGTTAATTTGTCAGGAAGGAAACTTCCTGATATTATCAATCCGGAGGGGGACGATCCCAGCGTGCGGCACGTTTGGAAAGTGACTGAAAACCATACCACGGGTTGACCCAAGCCTTGTGAGTGAAATTGGGTAGACTGAACACTTGGGGCCGTCGATAGCCAGCACACTGAAAAACCTCAGTCACGAAGTCACAAGTCATCGTGACCGAGGGTCTGAGTGCGCTGGCCTTGTTCAGATTGTTGATAACGCAAGATAACACGCTCTCCCAGAAACTGTAACTAAGGTTTTGCAGTATAAACCACAGGTGGGCTCTGTGGGTGTTGAACAAACGAATGTACCTGAGCGAGCGTCTGAATTAGGGATTGGCTAGCCGCCCTCGTAGATGGGTATCCTATTATATATATATATATATATATATATATATATATATATATATATAATCCTAAGGAGCCAGGCAAACCCTGAAGATCCGTTTAGGTGAAACCTATTTAGGTTTGCCTAGCTCCTTAGGATTATCTTAGGTTTTGCTCTACTTAGTGTATTGAGCTTAAACACTGGACGACTGTTTTCGCTTTGTTTTAATGTTCTTGTTTTCTTTCTTTTTTATTCCCCATTTTTACTCGGGTACCGATTTGTTCCACTGCGAGTTGAGCTATCCGAAGTTTTTCCAAACGAGTACCACCATATATATATATATATATATATATATATAGCACAAACATAATTTCTCACTTAGCTGACTGATGTTATATTCAGGACCTCTACTCCAAGGTTTTGTTGATGAAGCACTTTTGTAATCATTCTGTCCACTCATCAGGAGGTTTCAGCAATTATCTGCGGATTTTCTCATTTCCGTTATGTTTATAACTCAACTAAAATTATTTTTGCGCTAGGTTTTGGTTTTAGATTGATTTTTTTTTTTCAGTTTGTGTGTACGCATTTATTAGGTTGGTGCAAAAATAAGGACGTAATAATGTCGTTTTCTGACGTACGACATTATTACGTCATTATTTTTGCACCAACCTAATATTTGCGTACGCCTATGAGCGTGTCGAATGTCGGGCTTATTTCTCCTTATATTAGTATGGAGCGAGTTTTTATGATCCGTTTTTTACGCACAAAATAGGAGCTCGCACTATACACAGGTAATTTTTGAAGAGGTTAAAAATCACGCATTTCCGGTTAACAAGTTGTACTATATAAAGGTAATTTTTTTGTTTGATGAATTTTTAATTTTACTATAAAATTAAAAAATAAAAATTAAAAATTTTAAATAATTAAAAATTAGTCAGTTAGAAGGATTTCTAATTTTAGTCTAACATTTAATAAATTGTATCTAAGTTTCGTTGACAAGTTTTTTAAATTATGATATACTTGTATTTTGATTGGTCATTGTAGCTTACAACAATGTTTCCCCTATTGAGGGGAGTTTGGTTGGCTTTGAACCATTTAAAACTCTTTATTTTGAAATCAACACCATCACTTGAGAAGATACCAGAAGTGTTGAAACAAAATGGCTATTTTTGTAGTGATCTTATAACAGGTTTATGTTATAATTTTTGAATAAATCCTATTTGTTCTGCTCTGTATTGAGCACTCTTTTAAGAATAGTGTTTTTGGTTATTGGAGTTTTATTCCGTCTATACCAGTCCTATATATATATATATATATATATAAAATTGAACCATATTAATTTATTGAATATATATATTTGTACATAAGCTGTGTCCTTGTTGAAATTCAATGTTCAATAATCATGAATTCGTCAAATCGAATGAAATGAAAATATTAGATGAAAATTATTAAGTATCGTCTACGGATTTATTGATCCACCTTCCTGTGTATAAGACTCCTGGAATAGCTCAATGGATGGTACTGCAAATATAAGAGAATAACTTTGAGCCTCACTAGGGTATCTATTATTCTGATTAACTTATACAAGATTTAAGTAAGTGTGTGTGTATATATATATATATAACAATTAAATTCATTAGGACTTCATCGGACTGAGTTTGTTGACGTTGTTGTGACTACACATGCGCATTCTCCACGTCTCTCATTCGTGCGCATGTGCAGTCACAACAAATGAAGGTCTAACGGATGAAAATCGCCATAAAATCTTTTTACAATTTGTCATATATCTTTTCTTATATATATATATATATATATATATAATGTGGAATGATGCAAAAGTTGCGTATCATAGGGATAATTTACTAAAAGTATAATTACCCATGAAAATTTTATTTGCTAGTTATTTAATTGTTATCTGATCTGTTCAAAATGCCCTCTTCCTTTTTCAAAAAACATTTCAATCATGTTCCTGCAAGATTCATTAGCACGTTGGAGAGTTTCCGCTGACATTTTACACCGTTCATATTGAACTAACGTTGGTAAAATCCAGTGACTAGACTCAGAGAGTAGCGAGTTCACTACCAGGCTACAGAAGTGGTACTCCCACGCCCCCCCCCAAAAAAAAAACTCTTGGAGAGTTAAGTGAAACTGAGACAGCCGGAAAAGGCATGGAACGTGGAACTAGAACAGTCTACCCCTGCGGACGAAATAAAGGGCTCGGTTCGAAATTCCAATCACCTGAAGAAGGCCGGAGCGTACAACGGCCGAAACATTATGAATATGGCAATGAAGATGAGGATAACAGTCTGAATAATGTAAATAATCTATGAGGATCATATGTGTGTGTATATATATATATATATATATATATATATATATATATGAAGAAAAATATACGGAAAAAACAAACAAAAATCCTTATATGCAATTATGCTGTTGTAATGTTAATATAATGTCAATGTCGGACGTTTCGGTCTAATAAACCATCTTCAGGACATATTCATAAAATATAATTAACATTATCAATTCAACATGACAAAGACAAAGTCATGTTAGATACTGTCGGATCTATATCCATATATTTGCTTATATATATATATATATATATATATATATATATATATATATATATAGATAGATATGATTTCGATATGCATGCCGTCTATAAGTACCTTATAAATTTATACTTCTAATAAATATTTATTAGTATAATTTACTGATATAAAATATATATCATTACACACACACACACACATGTATATATATATGTGTGTGTGTGTGTGTGTGTATTCGTTTTTACATTAGTTCGAATTACTTTTCCCTTCTCTGACTACCCACTCTTCAACAGATTTCATTTGACCCCTTTTTTTTCCCTCCATTCTCATCTTTTTCCTTGCTAGGATTCTCTTGGTTAGATCCTGTAACCGCATTTCCGGTGCCCTCCTTTTTCCTGCCTTCGCTTTCCTGCCCTTCCATAACTCACCCAGCCTCACTGCACTTGTAACTCCATTCCCCCACCCCCTTTCACTGGCATCAGCATCAGAGCCTCCAGGGCCACACTGGCCAACCCCAACCCCACAAAATAAGATCAACAGTTATTCCATCTTTCCTTCTCATAAACTTCATTCGGCCATCATTTTTATCTACTTTTTTAAGGGGTGGGGGCGTTTTTATTCACCCCCCATCTTATTCTCTGTGATTCATTCCTTAATATATATTTTTTCTAGTCTTATATAGCAAATAAACAAGCTACATTCATAATCTTGTAAAAGATTAAATAATAATGATGATAATAATTAGTAATTGTACCCGTAAAAATTTAACGTTTTACCTATTTGAATTGAGAGTTTTCCTTCTCCGAGATTGGTTGCCACCGAAGTATTGTGACCTGGTTCTCTGATTTCTCATTTTAATCCGCTATCTATTAAACCACCCGCACATCCACCCGAAGTATTGCGAACCCAATCTACCCTGCAATCTAACGCAGACGCGTAAAAAAAACTACAAAAATAGAAATGGATACAAAACAAGGATGTGTCTTCTCGCCAGACTTATTCAACCTTATATGATGGGGCGATTCTGATAGAACTAGAAGTCCTACAAAGTAATTACAGAACTAACAACATAATTTATGCAAATGACACAGTGTTGATAGCAGACACAGAAAGAAAACTACAAAATCTCCTTCAGAAGGCAGTGAAAAAAAAAAAAAGAATTAAATATCAACTGCAGAATGCATGGTTGTTAGCAAAAGGATGAGCTCAAATTGCGAATTGGAAATCAGAGGTACCAAAATCAAACAAATGCGGCAATTTAAATATCCGGGAAGGGTTTTAATGGGGGACAGAAAGCATGACACTGAAATTCGAAGTTGCACTGAGATAGTGAAAGATGCATTCCAAAAGCTAAGAAAAGTAGTGAGAAATAGGAAAATGTCGCTAAAAACAAGGCAAAGCGTACCAAACTGCAATGTGATATATGTCCTCTTGTATGGCAGTGAGTGCTGGACAATCTCATAGATGAAGAAACTTGGAACGACAGAAATGTGGTTCTACAGAAGCATACTGAAGATATATGTCAGTAACAACGAAGATTTGGAGAAGATGAAAACAAAAAGGAAACTTTCCTTCATCAGGAAGAGACAGTTGATGTTTCTGGGGAATGTAACGAGGAAGGAGGGCTTGGAAAATCTGATACTCACAGGACAGATAGAAGGCAAGATGGACATGAGAAAGCAACGAACATACTTGGTGAGCTTGCTTAAATGGATGGCGAAACAGGGCTTAGGAGAAATACCAGAAAGACAAAGTTTATTAAGAGCTACAAAGGACAAGAAGTTGTGGAGAGCCATGATCGCCTATATCCTGAGGGGACACGGCACATGAAGAATGGATCTTAATTTTTAAGTTAATAACTGAATAAGTTCTACGTCTATAAAATACCCATGGAATTTCCCCAATTGAAATGTTAAATATTTGACGTCAATAACGTTAACCAAATGTTAGAATAACAATCATATGTATGAATGTAGGTCATTATTTAAAGAAGTAGGAGGCTACAAATGAAAAACGATTTGAAATTGACAATTTTTTCCTTTTCACTGAAGGAGACGTTAAACGCTCGAGTGTATTATCGCTTCTTCATTCGTCACTATTTATTTATTTTTCTCACTGAAAGCAAACAGAGTCTGTGTTATATCTTTTCTGTCTTCCGTTGCGTTGAAAATGGTATAGTCCATTATTTATGAGGCATTGGCAGGGCGTATCGTACATGATAACTATTTAACGAAAGCACAAACAGTATTATAATACAATAACGATAAGAATAAATAGAGAGAACCAAACATGTAGTTAAGTATTTAACTGTTTGAGATTTCATTATGCAAACCAATGTTTTTACAACAAATATAATAATCAACCAAAATTGGTAACCCCTTCAGGATATATACAGCCGCTCGTCACTTCATGAGCGGAATCCGGTGCTGGCTTGGTTCTTAAACGATATGGTCCGTACCAAAAGTTGTACCTGACTTCTATCTCAGGCATTTTCTGATTTGAGACTAACTTAGATGTAGCACAAGGCCTAAAGTATGAGGCACCCACTGAGGATCGAAATCACTAATCAGTCGTAGTTGATCTAGCGAGACCAGCTTGTTAACCATTACACCACGACGGAGTGCCCGGCTATTTCAGGCATAGTACGCAGGTAATTGGTCCGTGTCAACCACTAATGCGCATTTTGTAACATTTTTAATATAATTCTAAATGTTTATACAGTCGTCTACAGAACAGCAAACATAATATAAAAATTCGAGAACCAACCCTACCCTATATTACTTCGGTTTGCTTTATATATATATATATATATATATATATATATATATATATATGAACAAACAAACAAACAAAACACCCCCGCCAAAATAAACGTCAGAATGGACTGCCCACAATGCACCACTGACCCGCATATATAAATAATCGAGAAGAAAAAAAACCAACACACGTGGCCTGAAGATTGTGTCTAGCATGAAACAGCCTGTCGCCGTTGACTTCAATGTCCACTTTTATATTTACATACGCTCTATCTCCGATATTGAGCACCTTAGCCCATAAATATAGCACACCTTAAAACTATAATTTCTTCACACACACACACATATGGTTATTACAAATAAAATTTGTCCCATAGCTGATTGATGTTATATACAGCACCTTGGTTCTGGAGATTCATAGAGATTCGACCTGTTTCGCAATCTTTCTCTTCACTCGTCAGATTTTTTTTAATCATTTCACCGCATGCAAGACAACAAAGCTATTAAAACACAAAATGTTACTGAGTGTAAAAAGATTAAGAAAAACCTTCTTAAAGGACAGGAACAATAAAAGAAAAGAAATCAAGAAGACAGAAGATAACGATTGACACTGCATTTACATTTTTAAAGATCAAAGTTGGATAGAAAGCAAGAAGCCGAGAGAGAATTCCCCAGCTGAGAAAAGTAATTGTTAGCATAGGACTTACTGTTACATCTAGCCAATTCAACTGTGAATTGATGAGACATTGCTACCAATCTAGTGCTACGCTTAAATTCATGCAGTCTACATACCATAGAGGAAATTTCATCAGAACAATTACCATGAAAGTATTTTTAGTTTGCACGTAGATTCTTTTGTTTGCATAAAATAATCAGAAGGCCTGAAATAGGAACGCGGTCGAACACACACACAGCCATGTATATAAAAAATATTAAGTTTTATATGTGAGTTTTACAATAAAAACGAAAATGACATGTTCATCATTAATTAATCATAGCTAAGGATCAGATGCTCATGAAGAGTTGAAATCACGTTATATATAAATATATATATATATATATTCCAGGATCATTTTTTCAACTTATGCAAGATGATCTACGTTTTATGTACGATGTCATTTTCAAATCTTTTTTTAACTGCTCTTTGGACAGATATTCAAATTATTTTATTTGGTTGTTATTTGGTTTTGCTAACAACCATGCATTCTGTCTTCTTGCAATTTGTGCTTGGTCCTTTCTTCTCGCTTTCCTTCAGTAACTTCTGTAGATTTTTTTTTTAGTTTCCTTTCAGTGTATGCTATTGACATAGTGTCATCAGTGTATCTTATGTTGTTAAGATTTGGGGCCGTCCATAATGAATCTTAGCGGGACATCTACTTCTCTCAGAATCGCCTCACCGTATCGATTGAATATGACCCGGCGAGATGGCCCATCCTTGTCTTATACACCTTTCTTCTTTCGTACATTTAATGAATTCAGTTTCTATTTGTATGCAAGAAGTTTGCTGCCAGTAAAGGTTCTGGATTATATAACTAGCTCTACCCAGTTCCTGGGTATAACGATAAACTACATCCGGTAGCAAGACGTCTGATCGAGAGATTGAAGCATTTGAGGAGTGTGAAACCACCTCTTAATTACTGTTATTTCCAGGTACAGCCTGATGGTCCAAGCTATGGGCAAATAGTGAATCAAAAAAAAAAAAAAAAAAAAAACACTGTGAAAGTATAAAAATACATTTTTATAGTAAAAATGTCCATTATTCAGATTGTATTGAACACATAACTCTTTATCAGTGGATAAAGACATTGATTAGATCCAGTGACTAGGCCCAAAGAGTTGTAAGTTCATTATCAAGCCACAACGGTGGTGAACCAAACCTCGGAGAGTTGGGTTAAAGGGAAATAACCGAGACATCCGAAAGAGGTATGACACGTGGAACTAGAATAATCTATCCCAGTGGACGAAATTAAGGGTTCGGTTCGAAATTCCAATCAACTAGAAAGCCAGAGCGTCCAACCAACTCAGTGATTCCTTTTTGTTGCAATCTCTGAGTTGACCGATAAAAGTTTTTACTGGTCTACCACTTGATCTTGGATCAACGCAGTATAAGATGAAATCCTCTAGCAATGGCCACGAAAGCGCAAACGCCTTTCACAGATTGTACTCTTTGGTTGGTCCTCATATGGTCCTTCATTGGACATCAATGTTATTAAACCGCAGGAGTTACATCAGAGTTCTAGTTGGATACCTTAACGAAGGTTTAAGTGATCCAACTATTGCACTGAGTTTGCCGCGTGATTAAACAGGAACCCAGGTATTCCTACGTTCCCCCACACCGGTGCTAGATGGCCGCTGACCCCATATATAAAACATTCAGACAATTTGTATATAAAAGAAGAAAAAAATTATAAGAACTCGTGAAAAATTATATAAAGACTTAACCAAAGGACTTTGTCAGTCGTTTCTGCCCAAATACACACACACACACACATATATATATGTGTGTGTGTGTGTGTGTATGTAATGCCAGTTGCAGTAGAGATTTTGTAAATCACACATACAATAGTAGTAACGCCATTGGAAAATACTCAGACGCCGCTAATTCTCATAAACATATTTTTCTTTACCCGTCACATGATCTAATTATTTCAAGATGAGGTCGATTGTGCTTGCTCTAGCGATCCGTGTTCAAACCTAAGGCACCGACACTTTATTCATATTGTTATGGGACCTTACCCATAATAACATAATGGCCTACTCCATACGTAATAAATACTGCGCCTCAAGAGGAAGCAGAGAGTTCAGTCCGAAGTCGGGCGACCGGCTGAACTCTCTGCCTACGGGCGGGGAGGAACCCGAAGGAGGCTACGCCGAAAAGCGGAGTCTCTTTCGGGGAGGTAGACCGACCCTGAACCCGTTTTATACGGGTTCAAAGGGCATATTTTTGCCCGAGCCCACGGGCTCGGAAACCCCCACGTTAAACCGGCCTTGTGCCACATGATGCCCTCGTGTGGGAGGTGGGGGTGACTAAATACCGTTCAGTCCGAAGTCAGGCGACCGGCTGAACTCTCTGCCTTCGGGCGGGGAGGAACCCGAACGAGGCTACGCCGAAGGGCGGAGTCTCTTTCGAGGAGGTGAACCGACCCCGAACCCGTTTATACGGGTTCAAAGGGCATATTTTTGGCAGAGTCCACGGGCTCGGGAGATCCCACGTTAAACCGGCCTTGTGCCACATGATGCCTTCGTTGGGGGTGACTAAATACGGTTCAGTCTGAAGTTTGGAGAGAGCTCAGTCTGAAGTCAAGTCCGTCAGGAGTCTGTCAGTCAGTCGAGTCAGAGGCAGTCCGAAAGAGTCGCGGTCAATTACTACTAAACGTGATTGTTCGTACTAACACTTTTTACTTCTCTGTATATATTCCTGTTTGTAATATATCTGTGTTATTCTATATACGTATTCAAGTTCAACACACACACACACACATATATATATATATATATATATATATATATATATATATACTAAGATGGATGAAGTAGATATTCAATGCCTTTTATCGCACTCTCATATATATATATATATATATATATATATATATATATATATATGGGGTATGTGCGTGTGTTATTCTGGCTCTATATAGCTAATCATTGCATACATATATGCACGTATTCGATCTGAATGGGTATATATATTTTTCTGAATGGTGGCATATATATGTATATACAGATATATGCATATGAGTGATACCATATAACCGAACACTACATGCCCTATGATTGGGAAATCGGTAACTAAAAAGATTCCCCCACCAGGCTTTTTGGGTGAAAGGCCTAGAAGGACTCAAAAGAATACGCGCCAATGGGTTGATGAATCCTTTCATGGGGTCGACGCCCATCTAGCACCGGCCTAGGCGATGTAGAAATAGTTGGGTTCTGGTTTCATCGTGCTGAAAGCTCAGGGTAATTGTTGAGTCCCTTACCCTTCGTTTACTCTGATGTAACACGTGAGGCTTGATAGCATCTGGTTCTTCTTTTTACGTACATGGTGGTCTTGCTCTGAGACTAGAGATTGACCCAGTGAAATGGATTTACTTTAAAACTTTCAACCACCGGCATTGCTTGATAACGTAAGTGACGCACTGAGTCTTTCACTGATATCTTGCGATGGTCATACTCGACAACAAGTTGGCTGGAATCACGAGTCTGAAGAGTACTTTATATGCTTTCCACAAATTGGTGACCTCAACCGAAAATGTTCTTTTGTGCATGAACAAAAATAAACAAACCAAATAAGAACTAATTAAAATAGAAAAAAAATCCACCTAATAAATTCTTCGTCTAATCGTCTTCGTCTAAACTTGTACTGATGAAAAGCTGTTACATATATAGACAATTCGTATGGCGGTAGGTGTAAATTTACTTGTTTAAGCCATCTCCTACATGATATGATCATTGTCAATATTTTAGAACGTTCCAGCCGTCAATCTTAAATTGCTTCACGGAGAATTAAAATGACCATCTGCATTCGAAAATGGCTTCTTCTTAAAAAAAAAAAAAAAAACGTCCAAGACGCGCTCTTTTTTCTTACTTCCTTTCCTTCTATTTATTCCTCTCGCTCTTTATCACGCGTTTTTTCTCCCATTTATTTATCCTTCCTTCTCTTCTGAATTCTCCACTCCTCCTCTCTCTTCCTCTCTCTCTCTCTCTCTATCACTCGCTTTTTCTCCCATTTATTTATCTTTACTTCTCTTCTGAATTCTCCACTCGCTCTCTCTTTATCACTCGCTTTTTCTCTCATTTATTTGTCTTTCCTTCTCTTCTGAATTCTCTACCCCCCTCTCTCTTCCCTTGGCTCTAGCTTTTAAGTCAACTGTCTCAAGGGTAAAGTTAAGTCAATGAATATTTATTCCTGAAAAATGAAAAGTTCAGTGTACTGGGACATGAGGGGGGGTCATCTGATGATAAAGCTGACCATTGTCGCTCTCTTGTTCCACCTAACATCTTATTAACTTTATTTAAGCCCTATGGAAATTGTGAGGTTTGTTCTGAGTATGACCATAGCAAAATGTCAATGAAAGACTCGGTTGTGACTTCCAATTTAAAGTGCAGTAAAAAGGCATTGCAGTCCCACTGTCTGAGCAAGAAGCTCGTGTACTCAAGAAGAAAAAAAGAAACAGTCAAAACCGTTAGAAGCTGTCAAACCGCAGGTGTTACATCAGAGGCTAAGGGGTCTCACTCCCCTAAGGAGCTTGCTGCACACCTGGGCAACAATCCAGGTATTTGCATATTCCCGCACCTGTGATAGATGATCATTGATTCGATGAAAGGTATTGCTTTTAATTCTGCTGGGTGTCTAGTCACCCTTTTCATCAGAAATATGTAACAGCTTTGCATCAGTACGGACGAAAGTCGATTAGGCGAGGAACTTATGAGGTGGATTTTTTTACTATTTTAATTAGTTCTTATTTGGTTTGTTTATTTTTGCTTACACACTTCGGTTGAGGTCACCAATTTGTGGAAGGCATATAAAGTAATCTTCAGACTCATGATGGCTGCCAACTCGTTGTCGAGTATGACCATCGCAAGATATCAGTGAAAGACTTTGTTGTGACTTCCAGTTTAAAGTGCAGAAAAGGCATTGCAAGAAGTTCAAGAAGAAAAAAGAAACAGTCAAAATCATTAGAAGCTGTCAAGCCGAAGGTGTTACATCAGAAGCTAAAAGGTTTCACTCCCCTAAGGAGCTTGCTGCACACCTGGACACCAACCCAGGTATTTCTATATTCCCGCACCTGTGATAGATGATCATTGATTCGATTAAATGTACTGTTTTTAATTCCACTGGGTGTCTAGCCACTCTTTTCATCAGAAAAGACGTACCATACGGCAGGCAGTGCTAAGTTACAGAGTACGAGAGCACTCAGAGTTAGCTGACTCTTTGAAGTGAGAGAGAAGGAGAGAGAAGGTGTGAGAGAAAAATTCAAGACTGTTTTTTTCTGCTTTGTTTCCTTCTATCTCTTCCTCTCGCTCTCCCTATTTATCTTTCCTCTTGAATACAAGAGCTTTTTGCTCAGTGAGTGGGATTTCAATGCCTTTTCTCCACTTAAAAAATTTCAGGCACAGGCATTGCTTGATAAATAGACTCAAGTATAAATTCGATCAATGTTTATTTATAGATTAAAGTACAAAATGAGACCAATGTTTACCTATAGACTCAAGTATATGAATCTTCCAATGATATCGTACAATGGTCATACTCGACAACGTGTTGGCAACCATCATGTATGTCATGGAAGTGTGTGTCTACATACATTGTATGTAGGCGTGGGTGAGATCTGACGTTGCTTTTAGACCTAAAATTAGGCAATCTCGAAACATGATGTTATATTATGAAGAAAATAAAAATTGACATTTTATTAATTAACTTCTCAAAAAATAAAACGAAAGTAAATCTGAATAACTATTTTTTTCCTAAATTCACATTTAGCCTTAAACATATTCCACAATCTTTCCAAAGATGTAATGGAAAATTCCAGATAATAAAGTAAATGAATTTGTGGAGAGCCATGATTGCCGACGCCCTGAGGGGAAATAGTATAAAAAAAAAAAAAAATCAATTTCTCGTTTTCAAATTGAGTGCTGTAAACTTTTGCATACACTTAATAAGTAAGATATCTGATTATTCATTTATTGCTTTCGTGGTGAATTCGTCTTATGAATTTTGTCCACTTTACTTTTTTTTTTCTTTTTTCAATTCCCGTATTAAAAAAGCCCGCCTCAAATTTCTGAAAAAAAAAAAAAAAAAAAAAAAAAAAAATCATTTTTTGAACCCCACCCTAATGAGAATCACGGATGCGTCCCTGTAGTGACACAGCAAATTAAGAAAAAAAAAAAAAAAAAAAAAAAAAAAAGCAAAAGAAAGAATTGTGGCTATATCTTAAAGTCGGTTGTATGTAAGCCTAGGTCAAGATTTCGGCTTTTTTTTTTCTTTTACTTCAGTCGACTAGCATTGCCGCACTCCCCACCCGTTGTAAAAAAAAAAAAAAAAAAAAAAAAAAAAAAAAATATCACCAGAGAACAGAAACAAATTGTAGAATATGAAAGTGACCGTATCATTACCACTGACCTGTCAATGGGGCAGAAAATACGCCAACTGCATTCCCTGTAGACGGGTTAGACAAGACCTAAAATGAACAATATTTTGGGTGGATACTTACAGACTTAAATATATAAGTGACCAATGAACTCGACCAATGTTTGCTTATAGACTCAAGTATAAACACGACCAATATTTACATATCGACACAATTATAGAACGGATCAACGTTTACCTGTACACTCAAGTATAAACTCTCTCAATGTTTGCTTATAGACACAAATATAAACCCGATCAATGTTTGCTTATAGACTCAAGTAAAAAAATCAGACTGATGTTTATATATAAACACGATCAATGTCTACCTATAGACTCTAGTATAAACACGATCAGTGTCTACCTATAGACTCAAGTATAAACACGATCAGTGTCTACCTATAGACTCAAGTATAAACACGATCAGTGTCTACCTATAGACTCAAGTATAAACACGATCAGTGTCTACCTATAGACTCAAGTATAAACACGATCAGTGTCTACCTATAGACTCAAGTATAAACACGATCAGTGTCTACCTATAGACTCAAGTATAAACACGATCAGTGTCTACCTATAGACTCAAGTATAAACACGATCAGTGTCTACCTATAGACTCAAGTATAAACACGATCAGTGTCTACCTATAGACTCAAGTATAAACACGATCAGTGTCTACCTATAGACTCAAGTATAAACACGATCAGTGTCTACCTATAGACTCAAGTATAAACACGATCAGTGTCTACCTATAGACTCAAGTATAAACACGATCAGTGTCTACCTATAGACTCAAGTATAAACACGATCAGTGTCTACCTATAGACTCAATTATAAACACGATCAGTGTCTACCTATAGACT
>OZ010602.1:12668305-12735805 GCA_963932145.1 Acanthosepion lycidas
ATTTGGATTATCCCTACCACTTCCGGATTTGATACACACACGCACACATATATATATATATATATATATGATGTTGCAATTGATTTTTTTCAAACATGTTGATATACCTACTGAACAAATAAACAATAGGTAATTGCAGAAAGTCTTTACTCTGCCACAAGAATAAAGTGTGACAGACTAGAACGAAATAAACATAAAAACTTTGATGTCCTTATGGGATCGTTCGACGGAGCAGAAAATCACAGCTGATTGGATGATATATTTTTTACAGAAAAAAGTCAAATTCTCAATAAAAAGAACAATTGACTATATAGAGATTATGGTCTCAATTTTGTAAAATATAAGACTTGTAGAAAAATGGCCTTTCCAGGAAAAGTTGAAGTTATTCAAAGAAATTGGTTTCAATATTGCAGTGGAGATAGTCTTTAA
Source organism: Acanthosepion lycidas (assembly GCA_963932145.1). NCBI lineage: Eukaryota > Metazoa > Mollusca > Cephalopoda > Sepiida > Sepiidae > Acanthosepion > Acanthosepion lycidas. The sequence goes on from OZ010602.1 coordinate 12,668,735, forward strand.
GGTTGCAGAATATCTAAACGCTAAGCTCGATCAGAGCAAAACGAAACACAAAATTATGTTATGCAAATACATTGTCAAACCACCCGAAATACACATTAAAACAAATACCGAAAGGTACTGAATACAGGACATCAGTGAAATCGTCAAATGAAAATATATTCAATGAAGTAAAGAGCGACTACGCGGCAGCATCGGAAATGGGGCGGAATGTATGCTAATGTAATCAACTCAATTCCTGTCGGAAAACGAATATTTTCAATGAAAATTCTTGGACATTTAGGCCGGTAAATGTTATAGTACTGTTTAATATAAAACAGCATCTACTCATATATGTTAATAATAGTATATATATATTAATATATATTATTAATAAATAGTGATTTTATATATATATATAATATATATATATATTAATAATAGTATATATAATACTATATATTAATAATAAATAGTTATATATGTATATATATATATATATTAATAATAGTATATATAATAATATATATTAATAATAAATAGTTATATATGTATATATATATATATATATTAATAATAGTATATATAATAATATATATTAATAATAAATAGTTATATATGTATATATATATATATATTAATAATAGTATATATAATAATATATATTAATAATAAATAGTTATATATGTATATATATATATATATATTAATAATAGTATATATAATAATATATATTAATAATAAATAGTTATATATGTATATATATATATATATATATTAATAATAGTATATATAATAATATATATTAATAATAAATAGTTATATATGTATATATATATATATATTAATAATAGTATATATAATAATATATATTAATAATAAATAGTTATATATGTATATATATATATATATATATATATATAGTATAATAATAGTATATATATTAATATATATATATATATATATTTTCAAATACTATATATATTAATAATAAATAGTGGTTATATATATATATATATATATATATATATAGTATAATAATAGTATATATATTAATATATATATATTTTCAAATACTATATATATATATTAATATATATTAATAATAAATAGTGGTTATATATATATATATATATATATATATATATATATATAGAGATATATATATATTAATAATAACAAATAGTGGTTATGTATATATATATGTTTATAGATAGATATTAAACTGAAACATAAAAGAGAATTTAAATAATGTTATTTTTTTGTGTAAGCCAGATTACAAAAAGTGATGTTTATTGTACTCTCTTGTTCAGGATCGACACGGAGGGTGTTTTTATTAATGCAGTCTAATTGATACAATAACAGTAAATATCTAATCCCCCAACGAACGAGTGCCCTCCTCGCTCTTACAGACTTGGTGACGCCCTGTCAATTCTCACTTAAACCTGCCCACACTCTCTATCATATGTATATCTACCAATGTTCCCTTGTTCTATTCAAACCTATTTCGTTCTCTCTCGCTCTTCATCCAAGTCTCTCCGTCTCTATCTACATCTTTTGGTCAATTCGTATCTTTCTATCACTCGATAAATGCTAAAGTTTTTCTATTTACTTTAGCAATTTCTGTTCCTATCAATCTACATTTATCTCTGTCTATCTACAGGAATATTTTCATTAGATACCGTTTCATGAACTAAATAGAAAATGGCGCGTTGGGAAAGAAACAAGACTGATATCAAACAGAGGCTTGTAGCTCGAAATCAACTATGTAGATGAAAACAAATCAACTCAATAACATTATGATTACAAGCAAAAATGAAATCTAAGTAGGTCCCTTCACGAAATCCCTAACAAAAAAACAAAAAAAAAACCAGCATACCGTGATGAAAACATTCCCCACACGTAACAAAAACAGTTTTATCGTCAAAATCGTTATGTTATTATTAAGAGAAAGGGTCAATGTATTTTTCGAATATTTAATTAAATTTTTTACTCCTTTTTAGAAAATTCGAAATTTTCATTAAAGAAATTGTTTTTCTTACTTTCTGTATATCAAATTTTATTTTGCGGTGACAAACCTCAATTTGGAAATTCTTGCAAAAATAAAATAATTGTCGGATTTTAATTAAATATTCAGGACTTATTCACAAATTAATGGAATTATATTTAAACATTTTTATTAGAAAATCTTGATAAAAATATATATATTTTTTTTTTACCATCGTTACCTTCCACTTAATTTTATGAAAACTTGAGAAATTCGATGTGATAATTTTTAGTGACTATATTAGTTAAAAGTAGCATTTTTTTTTTGCAAAATCGGATTCCGACTTATCGAAAATCTGTTCTGAAATGAAAAATAAAAAACGCATGACTTTATTTAATTAGAGAAGCTTTTAATTGCTTTTATGAATAATATGTATTAAATACGATATTGTTTGAAGAAAAAATTGATTAAAAATGAATTTTTGCAAGATTTGTTTTCATTTTTTACAATTTTGAATTGAATAATCTATACAGTTTAAAATTTTTTTTTAAATTCACTTTTAGTGTGATAACTCTTAGGGAATATTGTTATTAAAAGCTATACTTACTAATCATATATTATAAAGGTTATTACAATCTGACGACACCGAATATTTTTAAAAGAATTTCGATTTGTTTTTGTATGTGTGTATATGTGCAGAATTTATGAAGTATGGATGTACAGAATGATAAATCTATCATTAAAAGGGAAAGCGTTTTAAGGGTAGTTCCCCCTTACGGCGAAAAAACAACCCTCAAATTTTATCGTCTGTTCCACCATATTAAACTATGAATACGCTCGGCGATCAATCGGCTTTCAATATATCGAGTAATATGTCAGGAAAACAAGAACTCATGGTTAAAAAATGCTTGAATACAACATTTTAGGCTATAAATAATATTTATTTCAAATCAGATTAACCTTAAATTTGCTAATTTTCCTCAAATAACGTTTCAGAAATGTATAATTTTAGTTTTGCAAGATTTTTAAATCCAAGAATTAACTTTTATTTACGAATCTGTCAAAATGACCAATATTTATCGCTTTTACTGAAAAGAAAATAGAATCCTATCAATATAATTACTGTTTGACATACACCACAGAGTATTTTGCTTACTGGAAATAGTACATTTTAAATCCTTTAGCTTTCAATTAAAGCTTAAATGAAAGCTTCAAGAAAGCTTTTTTTCATTTTAAAATATTCATTTTAAACCTTACGTACACCGAATTAGTGGAGTTACCTAAACTCTAAGTGACTGAATTTATTAATTACATTATTTACATTCTAAATAATGTCCTTATCTCTGTTGTTATCAGGTTTCCAATGTGGCATCCTCATAACTTTGTCGATTCTGATTAGCTCCATTGTATTTCGAAGTGAGCCTGTTATTTCAATTTAGGGGCTAGAATATTTCCGATTCTCTCTCCATGTCTCCGGATATCATTTGTTCTTATTTATTACTGTTTAGTTGTTGTTTGTCCCGTTTCCAAGGACTAATCCCATGCTACCCGGACCAGAGATTGAACTCAAAATTACTACGTTACCATATTCACCTTTAAATAATGTTTCTTTTCGAATCATTATGTCAAGAGTGCCTGGAGTATCTTATTTTTACGGGTCAAATAGAGGGAAAGAGACAAGGGAAAACAACGCGTGACATACTTGGCGGGCTTAAGCAAGTAGATGACAGAACATGATCTGGGGAAGGTGGCAGAGGGAAGGAACTTGTTGAGAGCTGCAAGGGATAGAGGGAGGTGGAGAGCCATGATCATCTACGTCCTGAAAGGACACGGCACATAAAGAAAAGAAAGGTCTGCTCTAAATTCCAACCCATTTTCGATATACAACTAGGTCAAAATTTTGGGACCACCCACTGGGTTTAATAATTAATAAGTTTGGTTTGATTAACTTCTAGTAAGCTCGGTTACTGAAACTATTTACCCCATTAGTGCAAGGTGTCCAATTCTTTTAGAGAAGGGGGTACCTAAAATTTAAAAACCGCCAGCCCATTATTAGACTGCAAGAGAGAGAGAACGTGACAAGAAGCAAAACACAGAGAGAGAGAGAACGTGACAAGAAGCAAAACACAGAGAGAGAGAGAACGTGACAAGAAGCAAAACACAGAGAGAGAGAGAACGTGACAAGAAGCAAAACACAGAGAGAGAGAGAACGTGACAAGAAGCAAAACACAGAGAGAGAGAGAGAGAGAACGTGACAAGAAGCAAAACACACAGAGAGAGAGAGAACGTGACAAGAAGCAAAACAGAGAGAGAGAGAACGTGACAAGAAGCAAAACACAGAGAGAGAGAGAACGTGACAAGAAGCAAACACAGAGAGAGAGAGAGAGAACGTGAGAGGAAGCAAAAGACACACAGAGAGAGAAAGTGACAAGAAGCAAAAGACAGACAGAGAGAGAACGTGAGAGGGAGCAAAAGACAGACAGAGAGAGAACGTGAGAGGGAGCAAAAGACAGACAGAGAGAGAACGTGAGAGGGAGCAAAAGACAGACAGAGAGAGAACGTGAGAGGGAGCAAAAGACAGACAGAGAGAGAACGTGAGAGGGAGCAAAAGACAGACAGAGAGAGAACGTGAGAGGGAGCAAAAGACAGACAGAGAGAGAACGTGAGAGGGAGCAAAAGACACACAGAGAGAACGTGAGAGTGAGCAAAAGACACAGAGAGAGAACGTGAGAGTGAGCAAAAGACACAGAGAGAGAACGTGAGAGTGAGCAAAAGACACAGAGAGAGAACGTGAGAGGAAGCAAAAGACACAGAGAGAGAGAGAACGTGAGAGGAAGCAAAAGACACAGAGAGAGAGAGAACGTGAGAGGAAGCAAAAGACACAGAGAGAGAACGTGAGAGGAAGCAAAAGACACAGAGAGAGAGGGAACGTGACAAGAAGCAAAAGACAGACAGAGAGAACGTGAGAGGAAGCAAAAGACACACAGAGAGAGAGAACGTGAGAGGAAGCAAAAGACACAGAGAGAACGTGAGAGGAAGCAAAACACACAGAGAGAACGTGAGAGGAAGCAAAACACAGAGAGAGAACGTGAGAGGAAGCAAAACACAGAGAGAGAGAGAGAGAACGTGACAAGAAGCAAAACACACAGAGAGAGAGAACGTGACAAGAAGCAAAAGACACAGAGAGAGAGAACGTGACAAGAAGCAAAAGACACAGAGAGAGAGAACGTGACAAGAAGCAAAACACAGAGTGAGAGAACGTGACAAGAAGCAAAACACAGAGTGAGAGAGAGAGAGAGAACGTGAGAGGAATCAAAAGACAGAGAGAGAGAGAGAACGTGACAAAAAGCAAAAGACACAGAGAGAGAGAACGTGACAAGAAGCAAAAGACGAAGAGAGAGAGAACGTGACAAGAAGCAAAAGACAGAGAGAGAGAGAGAACGTGACAAGAAGCAAAAGACAGAGAGAGAGAGAACGTGACAAGAAGCAAAACACAGAGAGAGAGAGAACGTGACAAGAAGCAAAACACAGAGAGAGAGAGAGAGAGAGAACGTGAGAGGGAGCAAAAGACACACAGAGAGAACGTGAGAGGGAGCAAAAGACACACAGAGAGAACGTGAGAGGGAGCAAAAGACACACAGAGAGAACGTGAGAGGGAGCAAAAGACACACAGAGAGAACGTGAGAGGGAGCAAAAGACACACAGAGAGAACGCGAGAGGGAGCAAAAGACACACAGAGAGAACGCGAGAGGGAGCAAAAGACACACAGAGAGAACGCGAGAGGGAGCAAAAGACACACAGAGAGAACGCGAGAGGGAGCAAAACACACAGAGAGAGAACGCGAGAGGGAGCAAAACACACAGAGAGAGAACGCGAGAGGAAGCAAAACACACAGAGATAGAGAACGTGAGAGGAAGCAAAACACACAGAGAGAGAGAGAACGTGACAAGAAGCAAAACACAGAGAGAGAGAGAGAGAACGTGACAAGAAGCAAAACACAGAGAGAGAGAGAGAGAACGTGACAAGAAGCAAAACACAGAGAGAGAGAGAGAGAACGTGACAAGAAGCAAAACACAGAGAGAGAGAGAGAACGTGACAAGAAGCAAAACACAGAGAGAGAGAGAGAGAACGTGACAAGAAGCAAAACACAGAGAGAGAGAGAACGTGACAAGAAGCAAACACAGAGAGAGAGAACGTGACAAGAAGCAAACACAGAGAGAGAGAACGTGAGAGGAAGCAAAAGACACACAGAGAGAGAACGTGACAAGAAGCAAAAGACAAACAGAGAGAGAACGTGAGAGGGAGCAAAAGACACACAGAGAGAACGTGAGAGGGAGCAAAAGACACACAGAGAGAACGTGAGAGGGAGCAAAGGACACAGAGAGTGAGAACGTGAGAGGGAGCAAAGGACACAGAGAGTGAGAACGTGAGAGGGAGCAAAAGACACAGAGAGAGAGAACGTGAGAGGAAGCAAAAGACACAGAGAGAGAGAACGTGAGAGGAAGCAAAAGACACAGAGAGAGAGAGAGAACGTGAGAGGAAGCAAAAGACACAGAGAGAGAGAGAACGTGAGAGGAAGCAAAAGACACAGAGAGAGAGAACGTGACAAGAAGCAAAACACACACACAGAGAGAGAACGTGACAAGAAGCAAAAGACACAGAGAGAGAGAACGTGACAAGAAGCAAAAGACACACAGAGAGAGAGAACGTGACAAAAAGCAAAAGACACAGAGAGAGAGAGAACGTGACAAAAAGCGAAAGACACACAGAGAGAGAGAACGTGACAAAAAGCAAAAGACACAGAGAGAGAGAACGTGACAAAAAGCAAAAGACACAGAGAGAGAGAACGTGACAAAAAGCAAAAGACGAAGAGAGAGAGAACGTGACAAGAAGCAAAAGACAGAGAGAGAGAGAACGTGAGAGGGAGCAAAAGACACACAGAGAGAACGTGAGAGGGAGCAAAAGACACAGAGAGAGAAAACGTGAGAAGAAGCAAAAGACACAGAGAGAGAGAACGCGAGAAGAAGCAAAAGACACAGAGAGAGAGAGAACGCGAGAAGAAGCAAAAGACACAGAGAGAGAGAGAACGCGAGAAGAAGCAAAAGACACACAGAGAGAGAACGCGAGAAGAAGCAAAAGACACACAGAGAGAGAACGCGAGAAGAAGCAAAAGACACACAGAGAGAGAACGCGAGAAGAAGCAAAAGACACACAGAGAGAGAACGCGAGAAGAAGCAAAAGACACACAGAGAGAGAACGCGAGAAGAAGCAAAAGACACAGAGAGAGAGAGAGAGAGAACGCGAGAAGAAGCAAAAGACAGAGAGAGAGAGAGAGAACGCGAGAGGAAGCAAAAGACACAGAGAGAGAGAGAACGTGAGAGGAAGCAAAAGACACAGAGAGAGAGAGAACGTGAGAGGAAGCAAAAGACACAGAGAGAGAGAACGTGACAAGAAGCAAAACACACACACACAGAGAGAACGTGACAAGAAGCAAAACACAGAGTGAGAGAGAGAGAGAACGTGAGAGGAATCAAAAGACAGAGAGAGAGAAAGAGAGAGAACGTGACAAAAAGCAAAAGAAACAGAGAGAGAGAACGTGACAAAAAGCAAAAGACGAAGAGAGAGAGAGAACGTGACAAAAAGCAAAAGACGAAGAGAGAGAGAACGTGACAAAAAGCAAAAGACGAAGAGAGAGAGAACGTGACAAAAAGCAAAAGACAGAGAGAGAGAGAGAGAACGTGAGAGGGAGCAAAAGACACACAGACAGAACGTGAGAGGGAGCAAAAGACACAGAGAGAGAAAACGTGAGAAGAAGCAAAAGACACAGAGAGAGAAAACGTGAGAAGAAGCAAAAGACACAGAGAGAGAAAACGTGAGAAGAAGCAAAAGACACAGAGAGAGAAAACGTGAGAAGAAGCAAAAGACACAGAGAGAGAAAACGTGAGAAGAAGCAAAAGACACAGAGAGAGAAAACGCGAGAAGAAGCAAAAGACACAGAGAGAGAAAACGCGAGAAGAAGCAAAAGACACAGAGAGAGAGAGAGAGAGAGAGAGAGAGAACGCGAGAAGAAGCAAAAGACACAGAGTTAGAGAGAGAGAGAGAGAGAGAGAACGCGAGAAGAAGCAAAAGACAGAGAGAGAGAGAGAGAACGCGAGAGGAAGCAAAAGACACAGAAAGAGAACGCGAGAGGAAGCAAAAGACACAGAAAGAGAACGCGAGAGGAAGCAAAAGACACAGAAAGAGAACGCGAGAGGAAGCAAAAGACACAGAAAGAGAACGCGAGAGGAAGCAAAAGACACAGAAAGAGAACGCGAGAGGAAGCAAAAGACACAGAAAGAGAACGCGAGAGGAAGCAAAAGACACAGAAAGAGAACGCGAGAGGAAGCAAAAGACACAGAAAGAGAACGCGAGAGGAAGCAAAAGACACAGAAAGAGAACGCGAGAGGAAGCAAAAGACACAGAAAGAGAACGCGAGAGGAAGCAAAAGACACAGAAAGAGAACGCGAGAGGAAGCAAAAGACACAGAAAGAGAACGCGAGAGGAAGCAAAAGACACAGAAAGAGAACGCGAGAGGAAGCAAAAGACACAGAAAGAGAACGCGAGAGGAAGCAAAAGACACAGAAAGAGAACGCGAGAGGAAGCAAAAGACACAGAAAGAGAACGCGAGAGGAAGCAAAAGACACAGAAAGAGAACGCGAGAGGAAGCAAAAGACACAGAAAGAGAACGCGAGAGGAAGCAAAAGACACAGAAAGAGAACGCGAGAGGAAGCAAAAGACACAGAAAGAGAACGCGAGAGGAAGCAAAAGACACAGAAAGAGAACGCGAGAGGAAGCAAAAGACACAGAAAGAGAACGCGAGAGGAAGCAAAAGACACAGAAAGAGAACGTGATAGGAAGCAAAAGACACAGAGACAGAACGTGATAGGAAGCAAAAGACACAGAGACAGAACGTGATAGGAAGCAAAAGACAGACAGAACGGGAGAGGAAGCAAAAGACACAGAGAACGGGAGAGGAAGCAAAAGACACAGAGAACGGGAGAGGAAGCAAAAGACACAGAGAACGGGAGAGGAAGCAAAAGACAGAGAGAACGGGAGAGGAAGCAAAAGACAGAGAGAACGGGAGAGGAAGCAAAAGACAGAGAGAACGGGAGAGGTAGCAAAAGACAGAGAGAACGGGAGAGGAAGCAAAAGACAGAGAGAACGGGAGAGGAAGCAAAAGACACAGAGAGAGAGAGAACGTGAGAGGAAGCAAAAGACACAGAGAGAGAGAACGTGACAAGAAGCAAAACACACACACAGAGAGAGAACGTGACAAGAAGCAAAAGACACAGAGAGAGAGAACGTGACAAGAAGCAAAAGACACACAGAGAGAGAGAACGTGACAAAAAGCAAAAGACACAGAGAGAGAGAGAACGTGACAAAAAGCGAAAGACACACAGAGAGAGAGAACGTGACAAAAAGCAAAAGACACAGAGAGAGAGAACGTGACAAAAAGCAAAAGACACAGAGAGAGAGAACGTGACAAAAAGCAAAAGACGAAGAGAGAGAGAACGTGACAAGAAGCAAAAGACAGAGAGAGAGAGAACGTGAGAGGGAGCAAAAGACACACAGAGAGAACGTGAGAGGGAGCAAAAGACACAGAGAGAGAAAACGTGAGAAGAAGCAAAAGACACAGAGAGAGAGAACGCGAGAAGAAGCAAAAGACACAGAGAGAGAGAGAACGCGAGAAGAAGCAAAAGACACAGAGAGAGAGAGAACGCGAGAAGAAGCAAAAGACACACAGAGAGAGAACGCGAGAAGAAGCAAAAGACACACAGAGAGAGAACGCGAGAAGAAGCAAAAGACACACAGAGAGAGAACGCGAGAAGAAGCAAAAGACACACAGAGAGAGAACGCGAGAAGAAGCAAAAGACACACAGAGAGAGAACGCGAGAAGAAGCAAAAGACACAGAGAGAGAGAGAGAGAGAACGCGAGAAGAAGCAAAAGACAGAGAGAGAGAGAGAGAACGCGAGAGGAAGCAAAAGACACAGAGAGAGAGAGAACGTGAGAGGAAGCAAAAGACACAGAGAGAGAGAGAACGTGAGAGGAAGCAAAAGACACAGAGAGAGAGAACGTGACAAGAAGCAAAACACACACACACAGAGAGAACGTGACAAGAAGCAAAACACAGAGTGAGAGAGAGAGAGAACGTGAGAGGAATCAAAAGACAGAGAGAGAGAAAGAGAGAGAACGTGACAAAAAGCAAAAGAAACAGAGAGAGAGAACGTGACAAAAAGCAAAAGACGAAGAGAGAGAGAGAACGTGACAAAAAGCAAAAGACGAAGAGAGAGAGAACGTGACAAAAAGCAAAAGACGAAGAGAGAGAGAACGTGACAAAAAGCAAAAGACAGAGAGAGAGAGAGAGAACGTGAGAGGGAGCAAAAGACACACAGACAGAACGTGAGAGGGAGCAAAAGACACAGAGAGAGAAAACGTGAGAAGAAGCAAAAGACACAGAGAGAGAAAACGTGAGAAGAAGCAAAAGACACAGAGAGAGAAAACGTGAGAAGAAGCAAAAGACACAGAGAGAGAAAACGTGAGAAGAAGCAAAAGACACAGAGAGAGAAAACGTGAGAAGAAGCAAAAGACACAGAGAGAGAAAACGCGAGAAGAAGCAAAAGACACAGAGAGAGAAAACGCGAGAAGAAGCAAAAGACACAGAGAGAGAGAGAGAGAGAGAGAGAGAGAACGCGAGAAGAAGCAAAAGACACAGAGTTAGAGAGAGAGAGAGAGAGAGAGAACGCGAGAAGAAGCAAAAGACAGAGAGAGAGAGAGAGAACGCGAGAGGAAGCAAAAGACACAGAAAGAGAACGCGAGAGGAAGCAAAAGACACAGAAAGAGAACGCGAGAGGAAGCAAAAGACACAGAAAGAGAACGCGAGAGGAAGCAAAAGACACAGAAAGAGAACGCGAGAGGAAGCAAAAGACACAGAAAGAGAACGCGAGAGGAAGCAAAAGACACAGAAAGAGAACGCGAGAGGAAGCAAAAGACACAGAAAGAGAACGCGAGAGGAAGCAAAAGACACAGAAAGAGAACGCGAGAGGAAGCAAAAGACACAGAAAGAGAACGCGAGAGGAAGCAAAAGACACAGAAAGAGAACGCGAGAGGAAGCAAAAGACACAGAAAGAGAACGCGAGAGGAAGCAAAAGACACAGAAAGAGAACGCGAGAGGAAGCAAAAGACACAGAAAGAGAACGCGAGAGGAAGCAAAAGACACAGAAAGAGAACGCGAGAGGAAGCAAAAGACACAGAAAGAGAACGCGAGAGGAAGCAAAAGACACAGAAAGAGAACGCGAGAGGAAGCAAAAGACACAGAAAGAGAACGCGAGAGGAAGCAAAAGACACAGAAAGAGAACGCGAGAGGAAGCAAAAGACACAGAAAGAGAACGCGAGAGGAAGCAAAAGACACAGAAAGAGAACGCGAGAGGAAGCAAAAGACACAGAAAGAGAACGCGAGAGGAAGCAAAAGACACAGAAAGAGAACGCGAGAGGAAGCAAAAGACACAGAAAGAGAACGTGATAGGAAGCAAAAGACACAGAGACAGAACGTGATAGGAAGCAAAAGACACAGAGACAGAACGTGATAGGAAGCAAAAGACAGACAGAACGGGAGAGGAAGCAAAAGACACAGAGAACGGGAGAGGAAGCAAAAGACACAGAGAACGGGAGAGGAAGCAAAAGACACAGAGAACGGGAGAGGAAGCAAAAGACAGAGAGAACGGGAGAGGAAGCAAAAGACAGAGAGAACGGGAGAGGAAGCAAAAGACAGAGAGAACGGGAGAGGTAGCAAAAGACAGAGAGAACGGGAGAGGAAGCAAAAGACAGAGAGAACGGGAGAGGAAGCAAAAGACAGAGAGATAGAGAGAACGGGAGAGGAAGCAAAAGACAGAGAGATAGAGAGAACGGGAGAGGAAGCAAAAGACAGATAGAGAGAGAGAGAGTGATAAAGAAAAACCAACCGTTCGTGTTGGGAATAGTTGAGAGCACTATACCCCTGCGGTATCTTACTACTGCACGCGTCTGCCTATATATCTCCACGTAAAATAAGAAAAGAATTTGGAAGGAATCGAAAGCCCAACCCTAAACAGGGAACAAGTTCAAAAGACATGGGAGGAGTCTGAACCGGACGATAGGCGAACCTATCTACTCCTATTGAGAAAAAATAGGTAAATATTAAATAAAATTTCGTGCACATATTTCAAGATTTTTAATTCTGAATTCTCAAAATTACAATACATTTTCAAAATGGAAACACATTAAAGGATTTAGTTTTTCTCGCCGAATATAGTTTTCACAGGGAGACCTTCTAAACAACAACAATAACATTGAACACCGGAAGTGTTAGTCCCACTTTGTTTATTTCTCGTTCGTTCTAAAAAGACAGAGGCGTGTCCGAAAATTTCGACTTTAAAATCTCTCTCTTTTTCTTCTTCAATTAAGTCAAAAGGCTACTAATATGTGTGTGTGTGTGTGTGTATGTATATATATATATATATATATATATATACACACACACACATATATATATATATATGCGTGTGTTGCCATCAATTTTATAGCTAATATCGCTATTATTTAATATTTTATTCCTCAAATTTCCTTAACAATTATATATATATATATATATATATATATATCATACTCACTCCCTAAGAACAAGATAACACACACACACACACACACACTTAACAGAGACGCACCCACTTTCCAAGAACCAATAAAACTGTCAAAATGACCAAAGGATTTAATCTACAACCCAGTGTGTCTGAAGATTCTAATCTTTTAATATTTTATTGTTCAAAACATTATATATATATATATATATATATATATATATATATATATATATATATATATATAAACACACAACAAAATCCCAAATTACCTCATATGGCAGGGAGTATAGTTCTATTTGAACCAACTAGAAGTACGTTAGTCTTATTCAACCCCGATGTACAGATTGTGTTCGTGTCGGAATCAGAAATTTAAAATTTTTCGACTGCTGCTAAACTTAAAAATTTTCAGTTTCTAATTCCTATACGAACACAGTCTGTATGCATATATATATATATATATATATATATATATATATATATATATGGCGTTGGTCGAGCGAGTCGTTAGAACGTATACTTTCTGACCATGAGACCCGCGTTCGAATCCTATCACGGTTGATTTTGTCAGGTAGGAGACTTCTTGATGATATCAGTTTGGAGGGGGACGATCACAATGTGCGGTGCCTTTGGGAAAACCATACCCAAGCCTTGTGAGTGAAATTGGGTACGGAACACTTAGCTAGCACGAAGTTACAAGTCTCCGTGACAGAGGGTTTAAGTATGCTGGCCAAATCCAGATTGGGTTTCATGGCCTTTTCGTTCGCCAGACAAACTATATATATATATATATATATATATATATATATATATATATATACATACACACACACACACACACATTTCTAAGAGGACAGTGTAAGAATATTGTAGGTATGATGAATTGGATCGTGGTTACGATTCCAATGTAATAAATTATAACCATGGAATATTACTGTTTGAACCTTTTATATTATATATATATATATATATATATATATATATATATATATATATATATATATATAACCTCGTTGGTAGCACAACTGAGTTTCATGCACAATGCAATCGTCAGTGCAGATTGAAAACTGACCGTTGCATAATTTAAATATTTATATTTGTACCGTACTGTACTGTGATCATAGTCAAGCAGCCCATTTATTTATGGGGGTGGGGTAATAAAAAATTACACTCATGCACACATTATATATATATATATATATATATATATATATATATATATATATATACAGACGCGTGGGGATGTTGAAATATTCGACTCGACCAAGGAAGGAATTTTAAAAGATTTATGAATTATGATTTTAGGAAATTTGCGAAGGTGTAAATTTTCCACGCCTTTGTTTCCTTTATATATAATCTTGTCTTGGTACATGTAAATCTTGTAAAAGCAGCAATTCTGTTTTTTTTTTTTCTTTTTTTTTCTCGTCCCAATTGTTTTTTTTCTGTATCCCACATATCTTCACGCCTTTTATTTGATTTTTTTTATTGTGAACGAAACGGTAGCAATTTTGTTTCTAGCACTCGTCATCGGTGTTCAGGTTGAGATAATAACCCCCTCACAGTTGCTGATATTAAAAGTCGATACCCGACTGCTTCCCACTACAGGAGATTAGTACAAACCAACCTACTAAGCAGCCATCCCTCCGCATCATTTATGAAGTCTACTCTACATAGTGTCTATTTATATACCGCAGTTCAAAACAACCTATTTCACACAGACAGGCGACATGTGTAACAAATGCCTAATAAGGTAAAATTATTCTTTGAATCAGGATTAAGAATCCTACAGACACGCCCCTCGTGTCACTCTCTGAAAACAGTTTTATCTATTTTCGATGTCATAAAGACCATTTTGAACTTTTGATAAAGCTTTATCATATCAGAAACGATGAAAATATACAGGGCGACAAAAATATGGACTAAAGTTCAAAACCTAAATCAATTTTAAGATTTAAGACGTCATGCTTCTTCTGAGGTAAAAAAAAAAAAAGGTTGTATCAAAAAGTTCGTTGTTGAAATTATCTTAAATACATGCAATAAATAAAGTAGAACTTTTAAGGAAACAAATGAAGTCTTTAATGGACGATAAGACAGCAGCACTTTTAAATGAAAAACACTTTAGAAAGCATGAAAAATTAAGTTTTTACCGTGTGTTACGTACATAGGGACTTGCCTGCAGGCGAATACTGCATCGTAAAAAGGGGACGAAATAATTTCTGCGAGTTAAGATTTTTTTTTTCTGTTGCTTAGCTCACCCCTTTGTTGCTATCCTGTCTCCTGCTGTAACACTTCTGTTTTGCAAGGGTTGTTGGCAAACATACCTATCAGGGTGATAGGTTTACTCAAATAAAGGAATGAAAAGGTGCCACGACAAGGGACGATCGGCGTAACAGATGCCACTTAAATTTTCACTTATATGCCAACCAAGAAATACTGTCATCTTTTCGTATTTTATTTGAAGTCATAACATTCTAAACAGAATTTATTTAATCTATAACTTTAAATTGAAAAAAAAAAAAAAAAAAAAAGAAGCGAAGTTACTATTAATTAATCACAAATTTCGATGTAAGATCATGGGGGGAGAGACGCTAATTGGAACTTGTCTAAATCTAAACTAGGCCCGTCCCCAGAGGGCTTTGAAGGAGTCGGCCTTTTAGGATATGCGCACTAAAATTAGTTCATATCATTTTCACAGTGGAGGGAGCAAATGATTTTCTGTGGGTAGCACACCACCTCCAGCACAATCTAGCGCCAAGTCGGGCCTGAACATCGCTCCTGATAGGCTAAAACAACAGTTCATTATATATAACATCAATATATTTAATGAAGTAAAACACAATGAAGAAAGACTAAAGTCCGAAGGGCGTAAAGAAAACTTGAAGAGTATAGAAAATAATTCTGTAAGAAAGAAAAGAGTTTACGCCACCTAGCGGTTAAAACTAAAATTGTCGAAAAATCATTAAATTACATGCGGATATTTGACCTAATCTCTTGTTGTTATCATAAAGTTTCGGCCGTCGTGTCCCCGCCGGACTTTATCAAGTGTATGTTCATCCGGGTAACCTACAACGAATTTAGAACTTTATTTAATGAATGACGATAGATTATTCTCGTTAAAATGATTATGTCTCGGGATATCTCTACTAGATGTTATTTAGTACAGCTTACTTATTCCTCGGGCCGACTCCGCTGAAAAACAGACAGCTCGGCCCAGGGATTGTATTCAAAATTACAGTCACCAAATTCCAAGGGCATAGGAACGAGAAAAAAAAAATATCACAACAGATCAAATAAATTCGAATTTGTCTGTAGGTTAGCCAGATTGACATACGCCTGATAAAGGCCGGAAAGTTTTCGTCCGAGATATTCCTTAGAACATCAGGTTGCAAAATGAAATCCTAAAATCTAACTTCAGGTAAGGAAACGTGTTGATGAAGAAAAGTTTTTTTTTGTACATACACATAAATACACACACACACATATATATATATATATATATATATATATATATATATATATATATATATATATATATATATATATATATATATATATATATATATATATATACACACACACACACACACGTGCATGTATGTATGTGTATATATATATGTTTAGAAAAATAAGACAAACTGGAAAGGTTTTTAGTGACGCTTCTCATCCGAATTGTTGACGTTGCCACGTCTACACATGCGCATATGTACACTCACTATATATATATATATATATATATATTTATTTATATTGTATTTAGGCAGCAATCCCTCAGTTATACATGTTTCATTAAAGACGACAGACAAGGTACTGCGATTACGCTTTTTATAATTTTTCTTGAGTGTGGAGAAACTGTTCACATGTTTCTATAATTCCGAGCGCTTTCGGCTATACTTTATCAAGGATGATTTTATTTTTGCTTTTTAACTGGGTGTATGGGTTGTGTATATTTCTAGAAACATACACACAACCCATACAAACCAAAAGCACTCAGAATTATAGAACTTTTGTACAGTTTCTGCACACTGTGTCCACAAAAGGAAACACTTGTTTGAAGACAAGAAAAATTAAATGAAAAGCTTAATCGTAGTACCTTGTCTGTCGTCTTTAATGAAACATATATATATATATATATATATATAATCCTTAAGTAAAAATAAAACTAATTTTATTGAACAACATATTGTACCTGACAGTGTATAAGATGGTACAATTTACATATAATATTACCGTAGCTTGAAGTTAGTCTTGTTATGAAAGCTGGTAGTTAACAGTGGATAGGCAAGAAAAAGTCTTCTTGAAGGTAACTTACCTTCATATATTAGACGTGGAAAATATTTTTAGCGATTTTTTTCTTCTTCAGATAAGATATTTGCAATTCTGTTCCGTTATCTCTTGCTATCTTTTAGACAACCTTACTTACTGCTTTTTTCCAGAATATTTTTATCAGCAAAGAACAGCTCAAGGTATTTTTGCAAACTTCCAGGGAACGGAATTACTTTTTTGTTATTATAAGAATTCTCTCAAGACCAGAAGAAATTATAACCCGAAAATGCAATATGGCAGGTAAATGGAAACTTAATAGTTTGGTTAGAACAAGCGAAAAAAGTTTGTATCACGAAAATTAACTATTCGTGAAAGCTTTTTCAAAAAAAGAAAAAAAAAAAAAAATCATCGTATCTTTGCTCCTAATTAACAAAAGAAAGTCAATTAAAATATTTTACCTTAAAAAGATACTTTTTAAAATATCATTAGTGCTACATTAAAATTGTTTTTTTACTCCCGGTGAGTCTTGTGTATGTCTGAATACCCAACAAAATATTTTTCCTTAATATTTAGTAAGTGACAAGTGAAATTTTTATGATTCATCAAGTAGCTTTCTTAATGTCTCTGTCAAGTAACCGCAGAGTGGGAGTGTCTAATTTTGGTCGTAATTTTTGTGTGAATTACAAGTAGTTTTATTTGTTTACTGAAGATAAAACTAAATTTGTTCTTGCATATTTGAATTTATGAAACTTGCAAATTCATTTTTTTAATATTCGGCTTTCAATTCAGTTTTCAAAGTTAAATTTAAAAAAAATATTTATCCGAAACAAAACCAGCAAGTCAATATATAGCAAGAAAATTAAAAACATAATGCTATAGCTTAAATATTTTAAATGTTTTTTAAAAAATACCCTGATATTATTGCTGTGACAACGCCCGTTTGTTTTTTAGCTGCATATCAACTTCTTATGGGTCATTTAATGCCGAAATTTAATTGTATTGATGGTAATATTTTTCTTTTTCAAAAAAATGTACTTCGGGTAATATTTTTTTTACTATAAAAATGTATTGCGGGTAATTTTATACTTTCATAAATGTTTTGACTGACCCCAGTTTGGGGGTTAACTATTTGCCCATAGCTGAGACCCTAACAGGTGCTACTACCCCGGATCAGAGGGAACCTGAGAACAACAGTTATTAAGAGATGGTTCCACGCTCCTCAAATCCTTCTTCTCAGAGGCCTTGCTGCTGGATGTAGTTTATCGTCATACCCAGGACGAAAAATGCAACGTGGAAATTTATATAATTTGTAAAGAGGGACTATCAGATAAAATCTCGTGTAACGCTTTTCTTGACTCCCTGACCATCGGTCTGGGATCAAAGTGTAGTATCTACCTTTTCGGCGGATAAACTACATTTTATCTGTCAATTGTTCGGAACACAGATAAATACGGGATGTCGGCGATTCTAATCCTGTTCCAGATCCTCTCGCATTGCACCAAAATGGGTGGATCAGTGGAATATTGACGCCAGTGCGACGTTGGTTGCAGGGACCGGCAAGTTTTGGCCTTAGCTCAGGTGAAATCGCTTGGGCTCTCAACTTTAAACCGGCCTTGTGCCATATTCTACCATTGTGTGTGTGTGGGGGGGGGATAGGAAAATGTCGCCAGAAACAAGGGAAAGTGTACTAATCTGTTACGTGATATCTGTCCCCTCAATGCTAAACATATTAAGGGCAAAAGGCAAAGAGAAATGCAGTTATATTTAGCTGCATTTGGATCACTTAGACCAAGTCTAATGACTAAGATGATAGATATCTATTATCATGAATACAGCATTCGAAGATAAACTTCATGTTTGAAGACATCCTTCTCCAGGCCACCGAAATCCGCCCGATTGATTATTAAAATAATTAAATAATTAACGTAATCGGTTTAATTGTGCAAAATTGAATAAAATCACTTTTTAATTGAGGTTTCGAAAATGTAGTTTCACTAAATTTCACGTTATTGGTTACATGCAGAACGTGATTTAGAAATTACTCAAAAGAACAGAGGAATATCTGTCTATATCTCTGAAATGAGGTATTATGATTACTTGCATTATTTACATTATTCCGACTGTTATCCTCATTTTCATTGCCATATTCACAACGTTTCGGCCTCTATTTCTCTGAGATGAGGTATTAAGATTACTTGTATTATTTACATTATTCGGACTGTCATCTTCATCTTCACTGCCATATTCCCAACGTTTCGGCCTCTATATCTCTGAAATGAGGGATTATGATTACTTACATTATTCAAATTATTCGGACTGTTATTCTCATCTTCATTGCCATATTCACAACATTTCGGTCTAAATCTCTGAGATGAGGTAGTATAATTACTTGCATTATTTACATTATTCGGACTGTCATCCTCATCTTCATTGCCATATTCACAACGTTTCGGCCGTTGTACGCTCCGGCCTTCTTCAGGTGATCCGGAAGAGGCATGACACGTGAAACGATGACAATCTACCCCGGTAGATGAAATAAAGGGTTTTGGTTCGAAATTCCAATCACCTGAAGAAGGCCGGACCGTATAACAGCCGAAACGTTGGGAATATGACAATGAAGATAAGGAAAACAGTCCGGATAATGTAAATAAGGTAAGAACAGGGAAAGTTTGTCTCTTATTCGAGACATGTGGCATAGAAACATGGAAAAGAGTACTAAACTGCTACATGGTGTCTGTGCTCCTATATGGCAGTGAGTGCTTGTCGATTTCCTCAAAGATGAAGAAGAGACTCGAAGCAACAGAAATATGGTTCTACAGAAGGATGCTGAGGATACAATGGACCGAACATATAAGCAAGACAAGGTTTTGGAGAAAATGGAAACAAAAAAGAATCTTAACACCAGGAGGAGACAGTTTCAGTTTCTGGTGCACATAATGTGGAAGGAGGGCTTGGAAAATTTGATACTCACGGGACAGAGGAAAACAACGCATAATTACTGACCATGAGTAAATGGATGGCGGAATAGGTCTTAGGAGAAATAACAGAAAGACAAAATTTATTAAGAGCTAAAAGGGACAGGAAGTTGTGGAGAGCCATAATCGCCTACGTACTGAAGGGACACGGCATATAAAGATGTGCTCACTGTATAATTGTTTTATTTAAACAAATTAAAATAAAACAAATCAGGACGTGAACAATTATGGCTCTCCACAACTTCTTGTCTTTTGTAGCTATAAAAAACATTTCTCTTCTTACTATCCATCTCATTAAGCGTTCTGCCATCCATTTACACAAACTCATTAGGGAGATTGATCATAGCTCTCCACAACTTCCTATACTTTGTATCTGTAAGAACTATTTCTCTCCTTACTACACCTCCCAGTCTGTTCTGACATTCATTTACACAAGCTTAGGCAAGTCGATCATGGCTCTCCACAACTTCCTATCCTTCGTAGCTGTAAGAACTATTTCTCTCTTTACTATCCCTCCCAATCTCTGTTCTGACATCCATTTACACAAGCTCATTAGGTAAGTTGATTATGGCTCTCCACAACTTCCCAAACTTTTTTGCTATAAGAAATATTTTAGGCAGGTTACTTGAGATTTTTCATTGCCTCTCCTGCCTTTATTCGTTCATACTGACTAATCGCCAAAAATGAGGCGGGGCGAGTAATAACCCGTTAATCAATACAAAAGCAGAGAAGAGTTAGGTTCATGCCTTTTTCAAGGGCATCAATACAATACAATACAAAGTGAACGTATCTGTCTGTTAGAATTTTGAACTGGGTTCGCCGCCACTAGGCCCCTGGTAGGAAATACTTTATTATTTGAGCCACACAGCAGACCTGCCTCGATTTGGATGTTAACGACATTTTTGTATCAATTAAGAAATAAACGAACGAACAGGCCAATGCAATTTACGAGAATATCCTTCCGGTTGGGTGGTTTCACTGTTCGACATTTGGAATCGAAAGGAACCACTTTTCAAATAAGACTCCGACAGAATAATTTGAAGAACACGTAATCGCTAAAAGTCAGAACAAATTTTCTACATCCCCGACGCTGATAACTTACTATCTTCCATCATCTAATTCTTCTTCCATGTGTCATTTAAAAGTTGTCAAGGTCTTATAGAATTCATCTAGTCGATAAAACAAAACACAATGTCACTTAATATATTTATTTTAGCCTGTTCTCTCCTATTTAAAGTTTTTTTTTTTTTTTAATTGAGGCAAGAAATGACTCGTAAATTTGAATGCCACCAAAACAAAACTCATGTCTTTTAATCGTCTGAGAGAAATCGTCTTCCTTTTCATCAGCATGGCTGATGCTAACCTCCAGGAGAGCGACACTGCGCCGTCCAGGACTAACGTTTTCAGCTGACATGAAGTGAAGCGATTCCATTTGAATCAACTGCTACGTCTGCTGCTGGGAAGGTTGGTTCACTATGTCGCTCCAGAATCTATTTTACATATTTGTAAATCTACAATTCATTCATGCTTTGAATATTGCTGCCACTTCTGATCTGGTGATCCTGCTATATATTTAGAGATTCTTGGTGAAATTCAAAGAAGAATCTGGAATGTTATTGGTCCTGACCTGACATCTTGGCTTCAGTTATTTTCCCACCAACGTAATGTAGCAAGGTGATCATGTTACTAAGACACAGGATTACTGGGAGTGAAAGAGAATGAAAAAACTTTAGAAGGAATCAGAAACAAGTGATAATCCTATACTCCTATTGAAAAGGACCGCGTGAGCTGGACGATAGAAAAATCTATCTAATCCTCTCTGTGCGGGGGCACAAAACATTGTCAGATCATTTTCCCCCTTTTTAGTGACACACCAAGTGTATATTAACAGCTTACATTCCTGGCATTCTTTTAGTACGTGTTTGCGTGCACAATCAAAAAAATGACCGCCATATTTAAGTAATTATCCATTTGCATTGATTATAGTTTCTATACCAGTAATTTAAGGGTTTATCTACATAATTAACTATTGTCAAAAGTGAAAAAAAAACAAAACAAAACATTTCTGCTTTTGAAATCATTAAACCTAAAAATATCCTCCTTAAAAAATGACCGCCATATTTAAGTAATTTTGCAATTGTGTTGACTATATTTTTCGCATGAATAATTTAGGATTTCTTTGATACACGTGACAGTAGAGTTAATTGTAAGAAAGACCCTCTGCTTTTTAAATCAATAAAAGTAAAGATGCCCGAAGAAAGCTAATATAAAGGAAAAAAAAAACACAAAAAAGAACAGTATATTAGCAACCTAATACCCCCTACTTACTAATGAGATATTTTGCTTTATATTAACGTCTTTGAAGTGATACAGCTTATTAACAGTAGAATATCTCGTTCTTTTTTTAATAATTTCACTCCAAGCAAGGCAATAAAACCACTAAGACTCAAGAGCGTTATTGAGTTTGAGAGAATATGCAAAAAAAAAAAAAAAAAAAACTGTCTCTTTAAGACAGTTTTTTTTTTTTTTTCAATAAAAGGACATGAATTCAGAAGACAGAAAATAACAATTGACATTGGTCTTCAAAAATCTAAATGCAAAGTTGACTGGAAAGCATGAAGCCGGAAGAGAGGTCCACAAGTGAGAAGTGCGAGAGAAGAAACTTAACATAGGACATGCAGTTACAAGTAGCTATTTTACCTGTAAAATGATAAGACCATTCCGCCAATCTAACGCTTCCTTCAAATTCATAGTCTACGTATCATAGAGGAATGTTCAACAGAACCATTTCCATGAAAGAATTTATAGAAAATGCACAGCAAAGCTACGTTACGGCGGCAGGAAAGTGGCTGAAGCTGAGATGCAAGGTCAGGACCAATAATATTGCTCATTCTTCTTTGGTTCTACAGAAGGATACTGAGAATACCATGGAGAGAACATGTGAGCAATGGGGAAAGTTTTAGGAAAATAGGAACAAAAAGGACATTTACGCTTAACATCAGAAAGAGCTGAAATTTCTATGATGCATGATGAGGAAAGCGGGCATGGAGAATTTGACATTCCCAATACTTGGTGAAAGCAAGATGGACAGAGGGAAACAGCAAGTAACCTAACAAGTTTGTAGAAAAGGATAGTAAGAGAGGGACTAGAATGGAGAGAAATAGAGGACAATCATCGCTGAGATATAAATGAATGAGTTATGGAGAGCCGTGATCATTTAGGTCCTGAAAGAGGGACAGAAGATAGAAAAAGATGAAGAAAAGAGTGCTGATCTGTTATGTAATATCAATCTCTCTATATGGAAGTAACTGTTGAATAATTTCTACATATAAAGAGTAGACCACAGGAATGTGGTTCTACAGAAGGATGCTGAGAATACTATGGACGGAACACCGACAAGGGGACCTGAGACATCGCACACACGAGAATGTAATGGTCACGTTTGGATGAGGGCTCAGGATCACACACACATACCCATTGGTTGATAGTAATTGCTGAAGACCGGAGTTGAGTAAAATGTAATATTATTATTAATATTACCGTATATACTCGTGTATAAGTCGACTTCATCTACAGTGCGACCCCTGATTTTTTGCATGACATTTAACCGACCCCCCAAAAGTACCTGTGTATAGTGAAACTGGTTACCGAAATTGCATAATTTAAAAAAACAAAACCCAAAAAACTGTCTATCGTATGATCCCCTATTTTTGGCGTAAAAAAACTGATCAAAAACTTGCACTATACTTGAGTATATACTATATGTGTGATATTCTCATTTGTAACATATAGTGATACTTTATAACAGATTTGGCGCCAGCTTCAAAGACAACGTAAAACATAACTTTAAATGTTGCAACATCCATCTTGCAAATTGCTGCTAAATTGGTAGAGTCAAGGGTAGGTTTTAATGTCTGCTCCGATAGCTGATGGAGCTAAGTAACTTCTGGACGACCCAGCACCTCGTGCTGGGTCAGATTTAATTACGCAACATTTAAAGGTCAATCTAGGCAACAGAATGTTTATGTGGGCGTCGGTGCGTTTCTAGATTCGAGCTGATGGGCCACATGGACCAACATTATTGAATGTACAAATACTGACTTAGTCAGGCGACAACGGCATCTAACCAGGTGTGGACGCTTTGACAAAAGGTCGGGTTCCGACAAGAACAGTATGTTACTCAATCCCTGTTTCCCGCCTTTCGGACCCTAGGAGCCAAGAATAACCGATGCTTGATGAGCTGCGATCCATCGCACACATTGCTCTGTACTCTATGTTTAAGATCATAACCGGTAATTTCTAAAGTACCCACCTTATGGATAGCCCACAACAAACGAAAGTCAGTCACAGCTACCCACGTAGGGGCAGCAAATAACTATTATATACCATCATCATCGGCTTTATCTCGTATCCAAGAAGTTAATATCTTCTTTGCCGATCGCATCCGTTATGATGATGGCATTGATGACTAAATTCACCGCTAAAGTGCAGGTTCAGGACTAGAAGTTTCCAGTTTCATCAAAACCTTCACCCGTCATCTACTTCCTATCCCTGTTTGGCTTTGCCTGTTGGTATGAGTGAAAGAAAATCATAAGAAAAGAAGTTGCAGATGGCGTGAATTTGTTTAAGGTGGACCTCATCTTGCCAGGAAGTGACCACACACTTGATTTCATGACCTTCCTCTGCGGCACATATGGAATCCAGATATGAAACTGTAACGGACTACCGCTGACTGTTATAATTTCAAGTGGAGCCTTCTGTTACATATCCGTCATGCGTAGCCCTCTTCATCCGCTGGTTCAACAGTTGAAATCTGTTATCGTCATCCGTTTGTTCCACCGTTGGGGTCTTTGGGGATGGTCGAGCTTAGTCTGGGTCCTTGTCTTCGACTAATATATATCACTCACATTAGTAACGATCTCTTTTCATTCCATCTCTACCGGCTGCACTTGCTGTGAAATATATACCATAAGCCACACAAAGAATTAAATATTTTGTCTTTTGAACCGCCTGAAGACTGTGAGACTGCCGTGACCTCATCAAACTTCAACGGAAAACAACTGAGTATCATATTTTTTCAAATATTTGTCACACACATTATATATATATATATATATATATATATATATATATATATAATAGTTCAAAAGGAACTATTATATATTTAAATATATATATATATATATATATAAGATAAAGCAGATATTTTCATATAGTGTTCAATATTAAAATATTATTAATATTAAAAATAGAGCATTGATATTATATAGAAAAATATTATCCATTAGTATATGGAGTCGAAAAGAAAATATACCTATTAAAATTAAATGGGAAATTATAAAAAGTACCCCCCATACGATATTACCAAGAGGAATTGTCGAATGCGTTTAGAAAAAAAAAATCAATATTAGCATTTATTGACTAAATTAGATTATTAAATAAGAATGAGATAATAGGTCGATGCGGATATTTAAAAAAAATTCCTTTTTTACTTTAATAATAATAATAATAAAACATAATACAACAAATAGAATACAGTAATTAAATTAATATTTTAACATAAATTAATAAATATTATAATTTAATTAATAATCTATTAGGTTGGTGCAAAAATAATGACGTAATAATGTCGTTTTTTGACGTTATTACGTCATTATTTTTGCACCAACCTAATAACTTTAATACAAATCATGTATATAAAAAATTCTAATTGGAAGAAAAATTTTCAGTTGGAAAAATTATGACACTTACGAACTAACGCGTAAACAAAAGCAAAATCTCATGGTCGTGCGAGTGTACACAAGGGATTAAAAAAAATGGTAAAAATTGGAAATAAACTTATTTAAACAACAGGCCGCTTGAAGAATGAATACTTCCAAGAAACTTCGAAGTCGGGGAAACAACATCAAAAATTGATATTCACAGTAAAGTATATATATATATATATATATATATATATATATATATATATATATAGAAATTATTAGGAGGATTTCAAATCTCGGTAGTGGATGCGCACTGCTGATCAGTCCCAAATATAGGACGAAACGGCCGTCCAGTGCTTTCTGTATTCTGTTGAGGTTTCTTTCAGACTCTATGAATTAATTATATATATATATATATATATATAGTATCCACATAACAAAAGGGGGGGCTTGGTAATAATTTTTTTTTTTTTTTTTTTTTTTACATAACATGCTATTAATGCCGTCTCTTTAATTACATTTATATTTATATGTACTCTATCCTTGATATTAAGCACTTTAACTAAATATAGTATACCATAAAATTATATATATTTGAAAAAATTAGATTCCCAGCATCCCTCCTCTGTGCGCATGTGTAGTCGCATCAACTTTATTTTAGCCCGATTAAGTCCTAAAGGACGAAACGCGTCACAAAAAAAGTTTTTCCACTTCGTCATACATTTTTTACCAATATTGTTCTTGATACATAAAAATATATACTGTTATCTCATATTATATATATATATATATATATATATATATATATATATATATATATAAAGGAGAGATTATTGTTGTTCCAACGAGAGAAAAGTATTTTTTAAGTAAAGGGAGAAACCGCTAACGTTTTTGGTTATAGTGTGAATATTTCATATATATATATATATATATATATATATATATATTATACTTTATTTTTCATATTTTTGCTACACGGTTTCTGGTCTTGCGACCGTCATCAGGCAAAGTGTGGTTTTTCCATACATTATTAAAAGGAATTAATTTTCCTTATATTTTCTGATATTTAATCATTGCCTTGTGTGTCTAGTAGCAATTCAATTTTTCTTGGGCTAGAAATATTCTTCTGCTTAAGGGGTAATAAAACAATTAGGATTGGTCAGAGAAAGTGTAAAGGAAGGATGTTTTCGTTCTTATCTTTTTATGAGCCCGTGTCTTCTTAGACCTGTTTCCATTTTTGTATGTTGTGTGTGTGTGTGTATATATTATATATATATATATATATATATATATATATATACACACACACCTTCTCCATACATATATACTGTTTTATTATAAGGAATTAGAGTGTGTGTGTGTGTGTGTCTCTCTCTCTCTCTATATATATATATATATTATAATTATTTTTTAAAAATATGATTCCTTCGCTACACAAGAGTTCTCATGTTTCAAAAACGAGAGTCGAAACCATCAATATAATTATTAAAATTAAATTTAATTAAAGTAACAAGCCCTGTTTCATCCTCAAGCGAAAATTCAGGAATAACCAATTTTGAAATTTACGTATCGTTATAAGCGTGTTCATCCATTACTATGGAAACGGCTGGGGTGACCTTTTTTATCCACATATCAGTCACCTTCAGGGAGAGGTCAAGCTGAGGTAGGGTGGGGGTGTCTATTTCAAAGCGAATGATGTCTTTCTTGTACGCGCATCGTCTGTTCATTCACAGAGAAAGATAGATTTTGGCACCATAGTATGTTGTTAAGTATCTGGATAATTTTGTTTTATTTTATTTTATTTATTTTCAACGGGCTGTTTCATATATAAATCCGTCGCACTGAACTACAATTTATTTTTTGATGTGTTTATATATATATATATAACACATACACTTCCTATGTTGAATACGATTCATGTGTGTTTGTGCTTGTGGGTAGTCTAATGTGTTTATTTATGCCAGTATGTGTATAAATATATTCGTTCTCCATAGATACTGGTGTGCGTGGTCCGACCAGTGTATTTGGCCATTATGTGTGTACGCTCTGTGTTTGTGTGTGTGTAGTTATGATCTGTTTAATGCTGGTTTAAATTTTTTTATGAAGTTTTGTTCTTTTATTTGTAGGTAAGTATAATTGTCTGATATACTGGCATAATTTTAAATTTACCTTGATTACATCTGTAGATGTGTTGTGATACAAAGAATTTCCTGTTGTCAGGTAATTTGATGTTGCTCTTGTGAAGGAAAACACTGTAATTTAGTGCTTGGTTGATAACTATATAGGACTTGTTGCATTTTGGGCATTTGAGTGCATAAATCACATTTTTGGAGTTGCAGTTTAATTTTCTATTTATTGTGAATGTTGTTGTGGGGTTTTCAAAAGTGTAGAAGTTTCCGTCTATAATGATATCACTAATCCAACATCTTTTTATTGTATTATGTGACCCCCTGTATTTTGTGTTGCGAGAGAGTGTTAAGGGCAAATATACGCATATATAGAGACGTATACATGCCCATTTATGGGTGGGTATGCTTTCTAAAAGGTACGCCTGGTGTTTGCGAACATACCTTTAGCGGACCACAAATTAAAGATGACAAACTTATGTAGGATATACCAAATTTTGATTTTCTCATTTCTCTTTCGATCATTAACGTGGCTACTTCCAACATGACACGGGATATGAAGACACACTGTCTCTCGTCTAGTGGTACTAACCGCCAACCACAACGATTCGGAGCTAGCGAGTACGTCCCGTCTGGTGGGAGTAGGGAGGGAGCAAAGAGTGCTCTGTTATGCAGCCTTATTTCTCTTCACGCGGCCTCAGGGTCAATGCCACCGCCTACATCGAAGTCTTAGGCAGGGTTGCTAAAACCCTGGATTGAGGAGAGAGAGATAGTATTGTACGTGTTTAATCATGACATTGCTCTCAAACAGATGGCCGACATGACCTAGAATAAGATGGCCGAGAATTTTTATGATTAGGTCAATCAAATTATCTGACTTTCTACTTGTTCTGATTTGCATCCCTTGGACGGCGACGGCGACCACTACCACTACCAAGCAAGGGCTCCACAATACCAAACGCGATATATTGAAAGCCGTTATCGCGAACGTGATGAACAACAGGAACGACAAGCAGATGAACTGAACATGCAATCACTTCCAAGGTTTCATGTGGCCACCATCGTGGTCGTTCTTGAAGCAGGTGACGTGTTTACTAAACAACCTTTTTCTGTTGAACATGTGGATATATTTTTTTTAATATTTTAAAATTGTACGATATTTATATTCTAATTTTACCTCAATAACCTGGAGTATCATGTAAAAAGGTATAAATAGCAAATATATATATATATATATATATGTCGGTTTTTAATTTAATTTAGGTCAGCGATTCAGTAATGAATTATGCATCGGAAAACAATTCATATTTATCTGTATCTCACTCATTTAAACCGTTATTTAAGTCCTCTCTTTAAAAACTTCTTTGTTAAATTTTAATCCCCTCTTTCACTTTTAGGCCTTCCTGTTCTTCTCTCGTCTGTTACCCATCTCTATAACTTTCGTTTACTTTTCACATTCGTCCCCCACTCTCATACATACACTCACGCTAAATGTATTTATTTTTTTATTTTCAGAGTTATTTTTTCTGATTTCTTTTTGAATTTATAGGTCTGATGAATTGGATCAATTCCAATGTAATAAATTATAACCATGGAATATTAGTGTTCAAGCCATTTTATTATATTCTTACACTGTCCTGGACATTGAGTTCTAGCTGGATTCTATCTTGGAAATTTATATATATATATATATATATATATATATATATATATATATATATATATATATATATAATAATAATAATGGACCCTCCCGTCGGTTTCGACGTACGTGGATCTGACAGCTTATTGATTCAGTTATGAAGTTTTGTGCGATAATCTTCAGTGGCATTAAAACCCGCTAGTGATTTACAAAGGAGGCCACATATGAAGCAAGTATGAAGATTGTGAGATGTGATCACTGTTAGATTGGCTGACCTTTTAGATCTTGCTCTCGCTTCTTGAAGATATATATATATATAAAAACCACAAATACATATATATAAACCACAAATATTATACATATATATATATATATATATATATAAATAAAAAATCACAAATATTATATATATATATATATAAACCACAAATATTATATATATATACATATATATATATAAAACACCCACAAATATTATATATATATATATATATTTATGTCAGCAAATATATGGATATAGATCCGACAGTATGAAGAAAAATATATAATACAGCATAATTACATATTAAGATTTTTGTTTGTTTTTTCTCTATATTTTTCTTCATATATATATATATATATATATATATATATATATATATATATATATATAAACCATATATATATATATATATATATGAACCACCAATATTATATATACATACATACATACATTTCTGACACGTTATTTGAGTAAAATTAGAAAATTTAAAGTTAATTTAATCTGATTTGAAATAAATATTACTTATATCATAAAAAAATAATATACAACCATTTGTTTTTGATCAGCGATGATTGATGTGCAATTCAGTGAAGAAGCGATGACAGCTAGTATGGTTGGCTAGAATTGCTATAAAATTTGCGAAATCTCAGTGAATGCATTTTTTAGGGGATTTTTAACTACCTAATAATTTTTACAAATCAATATATTTTTCGCAATTATCTAATAATTTATTGATTTTTATTTACCTTTCGAAGATGCTTTATGCAAAAATAAAATATTTAAAAACTATAAAAGTTTCTTGTTAATTTCTCTGTAAAGAGACAAAATTCTTAGATCACGTGACCTTGTCATAATACCACCTTTAGCCTTTTATAAATGAAAAAAGGGGCGATAAATTAAGTAAAAAAATAAATAAATAGTTATTTTTAAAATAGAATAGTGTAACTACGTTTTTAAATCTTTTCAAATTTGGATTCATAAATTTCGTTTCCACTTAACTACTATATCACATCCAGAAAATTTTACGCGATTTTAAACTATTATAAATTATTATAATTAAAATTAAAAAAAAAAAATGAAAGAATTCTTGTAAAAATTCATTATTCATCGGAAAAAAAATTATTTCTTCGGACAATAGTGTCCTTAATAAACTTATTTACAAAAGCATTTAAAAGTTTTCCTAATTAAGCAATGTCATAGTTTTGTTGCATTTATTATTTTTCAGAGCAGATTTTCAGTTAGAACGGTGCAAATTTGAAAAGAAAATTAGGCGATTTACATTCTCCAAGGAGTTCTACATTTAACGAATAAAACAATTCTGGAAATAGAAAAGTTTATTTTTTTTTTTTTTTTCAAAATTTCATAAAATTAAATAAGTGTGGAGTAAGTAAATTATGTAAAAAAAAAAAAAAAAAAAAAAAAATTTACCAAAATTAAAAAAAAAAAAAAAAAAAAAAAAAATTTCCAAATAATTTCCTTCATTTGTGAATAAGTCCTGAAAATTTAATTAAAATCGGACAATTATTTGATTTTTATGTTATATATATATATATATATATAAAACATTATATATATATATATATATAATATAACATTATATTATATATATATATATATATATATAATATAACATTATATTATATATATATATATATATATATATATATATATATATATAATATAACATTATATATATATATATATATATATATATATATATATATATAATATAACATTATATTATATATATATATATATATATATATATATATAATATAACATTATATTATATATATATATATATATATATATATATATATATAATATAACATTATATTATATATATATATATATATATATATATATAATATAACATTATATTATATATATATATATATATATATATATGATGGACTCTCGATTTCGACGTATGAGGTCCTGACAAATATCCCTGTTTACGATTTTTTTACCTGCACACGCTCAGGCAAAGATGGCATTTGAGTCCAGCTAGAGACCTGCACACAAGGCCACAGTGGATGCCGTCGTGGTGGTTGACAGAAATCGTCGCTGGTATATTTGCATTCGCTTTTGTTCTAAGCCTAGTTTCCTTTAATTTGTGAATACCAGCCGTGGAGAAATGTTTGATTCGCTGGTGACACATACTCTTCCAAGCATCTCCATCATTAGCATTGAGCTCAAATTTTCTGCTATCGATCTGAACAGCTGCAAGGTTAGCTTTCTATTTGTCTTTGTAGCGAAGCTAAGGTTGTCCAACATTTCGGCTACGACCATGAAGCTGACTGTACATGAGTTGCTTT
Source organism: Acanthosepion lycidas (assembly GCA_963932145.1). Lineage (NCBI taxonomy): Eukaryota > Metazoa > Mollusca > Cephalopoda > Sepiida > Sepiidae > Acanthosepion > Acanthosepion lycidas. The sequence continues at coordinate 12,700,642 of OZ010602.1, forward strand.
GGTATCCTACTATCGTCCATGCGACCAACATGACCTGCCCAGCGAAGTTGTGATTGGATAAAAAAAACTTTCTATTCCATTGATGCCACAAAATGTAAACAAGTCTGCATTAGATACCCGGTCTTTAAGAGTAAAACCACAAATAGTACGAAGACATCTCTTGTGGAAGACGTCAAGTTGCGCAATTTGTTTACGATAGGGTGTCCATGACTGATGCATACAGTAGTGTGGTAAGTATGACGGCTTTATACACTGCTATCTTTGTTTTCAGGCTCATTCCTAGGTTTTTCCATAATCGGGTACTCAATTTTCCAAACGCACTACTAGCACGAGAGATTCTATTCACTATTTCATTATCGAGTGATGCACTTGAATTCACCACGCTAGCAAGATATGTGAAGTTTTTCACATATTTCAAATTGCTTCCATCGACTCGGATAGGGGTTACTGGAAAATTGTGGGCTGGCTGATTTTGTTTCACACCGTGCACCTGCTTTGGTGTAGGTCGGGGATGATGTATGACTTCGGTTTTCTTTATGCTGATGGTTAGGCCAAAGGCTTTACATGCAGCATAAAACCGATCATCAAGAAGTTGAGCTTCCTCGAGGGAGGTTGCAACCAGTGCAGCATCATCTGCAAATAGCAAATCCCTGATGATTGTTCTACGAAGGAGCGTTTTTGCTTTGAAGCGCTGGTGATTGAATATTCCACCACTTGTACGGAAATGAAATTTTACTCCAGTAACAACATCTGAAAATGCGTTTTTCAACATAACAGAGAAGAATAGAGCAAACAGAACCGGAGCCATAACACATCCTTGTTTGGTGCCATTGGTTACATTGAACTGTTCCGAAGAGTCCCCATTCGACACGACTGATGCTTTCATACCCCCATGAAAAGATATTGTAACTTTTATCATGTTGTCTGGGATGCCAATTTTCTTCAATATATTCCAAAGAGCTGTACGGTTCACAGTATCAAATGCTTTGATAAGGTCAATATACACCATGTACAACTCCTGATTTTTCTTGCGAGCTTTCTCAGATACTTGACGCAAAGAAAATATCATATCAATCGTTCCCCGAAGAGCGCGAAAACCACACTGCGATTCAGGATAGATTTCATCAACAACATGCTTAAGTAATCTGTTGAGTATAAGTCTGGCTAGAATTTTACCAGCAATTGAAAGAAGAGCTATGCCGCGATGATTATCACAGACATTTCGAAGACCTTTGTTTTTGTAAAGGTGAAGGATGGAGGCATCCTTGAAGTCTTGGGGTACCTTCCCAGTTATCCAAATGGAAACAAAAAGAGCGTGCAACATTTTAGCCAACTTTTGGCCACCATTCTTAAACACTTCCGGTGGTATAGCATCGTTGCCAGGTGCCTTACCCATGGCTATCTGTTTTATAGCGTCAAAGACTTCTTGTAGAGTCGGTAGCTAAAACAATTCTGTTTTTTCAGGAAACTGATGAATTGACCCAATAAAATAGTCATCCGTAACAGAGGAAGTGTTTAATACTGTCTCAAAATGTTCTTTCCAGCGGTTTAAAATATCACTTCTATCAGTCAATAAGGTTCCATCTTCCGCGGAAATAGGCGAAGCTCCAGATTGTTGAGGACCAAAAACTTTCTTGATTCCCTCATAAAAGGCCTTTGTGTCTTTCCTATTGAATGCTGCTTGAATAGATTCTGCATGATCAGCCCATCAATTCTCTTTCATCTGTCGCAGTACTTTTTGCACTTGTGCTTTACAGGTCTTGTAAGCCTTCTTTTTCATTGCAGAATTTTTGTCATCAATCCATGCCTTGTGGGCCCGGTGCATTTTCTGGATTTGATCTTGCGCTTCAACATTCTGATCGTCGAACCAATCTTGATGCTTACGTATTGGCAAGCCTAACACTTCCATGGCAGTGGCGTGTGTGGCATCGCGTAGGGCTTTCCAGGATTTTTCAATGTCATCATTCACTTCCACGTTCTCTAGGTTTTCATCCACCTTGTCGGATAATGCTATCTGTACTTCAGGATTCTTCAATGGCTTAACGTTAATACGTCTAGGGACAGGTGATTTCTGAATTCGCCGGCGATGAAGACAAAGAGAGGTTTTGCTGCGCAGCAGGGCATGGTCATATAGGTAACAACTGGTATGAAATGAGCACGTTATCATGAAGTCAGTGCCTGCCAGTTGACTGGATCAATCAGGGACGGCATAACTTTGGTCTTCTAGGCATTGATGGTCATACCACATCCCGTGTTGCAGCTTGCACACGGTTGAGCGTAGATTGCACATCGTCACAGTTCGATCCGACCAAGACATTGTCGTCCGCGTAGGTCAGATCAGACACCCTGACATTCCGACCAACCGATGGTCCAATAGTCGGAATTAGCAATTATTAGACACATATGCATTTATATATGTGATATATTTAGAGATACTTGATAAAAGGCAAAGAAGAATCTGCAATGTCATCTAGCATCTCGGCTTCAGCTGCATTCCCAGCGCCGTAATATCGCCTTCCTGTCACTTTATATTTAGAGATGGATAGATATGAAAGGACCGAGATAGATAGATAGATATGAAAGGACCGAGATGAATAGATAGATATGAAAGGACCGAGATGAATAGATAGATATGAAAGGACCGAGATGAATAGATAGATATGAAAGGACCGAGATGAATAGATAGATATGAAAGGACCGAGATAGGTAGAAAGAGAGATTTAAACTGAAGCCTTTGATCTGCCTTTATTCCTGTAAATCCATAAAATTGAAAAGAAAAAGAAAAAATAATAACCATCGGGTAATTAATTTATGTTAATCATAGCCTTTCTTGCCTTGGTGGCAAATACTTATATTTTAACGTTCTTTATCCACTTGACTGATGCCACAGTCTCGTTAGCTCATTGCGTATAGGCATATTTTCGAAATGGAAGATGATTTAAAGCTGACCCCTTTGGGGGTAAGAGGATGCTTGTCAAGGAATTCAGTATTGGGAAAGATATGATTGTTGAGGCCTAAATTAAACTCACAACAGATGTGACCTTCGAAGCATGTCCATATGTGGAGAGTCAAAATCTGTTAAAAAGGTGCAAAGAAAAATAAGCATTTCCTTGTCGACACATCATGTCTATCCGGCAGAGAAAGGAAGAAAAAAAATGCAGGAAAGACAAAATGTGTTGGTCTTTGTTTGTTTTCCTTCTTTATATATATATATATATGCCCTCATATGTGTGTGTCTATATATGCCTTCCTAAATTTCTAACATATGCCTATATATATATATATATATATATATATATATATATATATATATATATATATATATACATACACACACACACACACGCGCGCGCGACTTCTTGTCTGTATTTCTGCATACGCCTTCCTTATATATGTTGTATGGATATGATTTTGTTAGCTCTATAACTTATATTGACCACTTTCCACTAATACCACGCATATTATATATATATATATATATATATATATATATATACATACATACACACTTCATATGTCAGTGTCTATATATGTCTTCATATATATTTCTGTATGTATTTAAATGTATACATACGCATATATGCCTTCATACATGTCTATTTATATAAATGACAAAAATACATTTTGCTCCACACACACGTGTCTGTCTACATATACCTTCACTCACACACACATACATACATATATGTCTACATATACCTTCACACACACACATATATATATATGTGCGAGATTCATGGAAGATTGAAGTTTATAAGCAGTAAATTCGACCTTGTCTACCGAACGATCCTTGGTGGTCGAGAGGTTAGGCACGTCAGCGTAAATGACGGTTCCGTATAGGATGCAGGTTCGAATCCTGTCCAAGGACGAATATTTTCTATGAAAATTTCTCCGACATTCAGGCCGGTAAATGTTATTTAATACTGTTTATTTTAAACAGAGCATTTTTGTATCTATAAAAAGAACGTTAAACATAAAAATGTCTTTAATAAATAAAATTGTCAGACTTTGTCCATTTCTTAATGTATACATATATGTCTACATATACCTTCACACACACACACACATATGATTTGGAATCAAATATAGATCAAATATATAATCCAACAGTACGATAGGATAAAGAACAAATAGGAAACAATTATAGATCTGACATGCTTCGTTTTTATAAAAGCTTCATCAGACAATGAAATATGGAGGTGAAAAAGAAAATTCTGCTATTTTTTTAAATTTTTGTGTTGTTTCTTTTAAGCAGACCTCACATGCATAAAAATGATCTCATAAATTTCTATTCTTATCACAACAAAATTACGGAATAACCATCGGATTCTATTTAATAGCACTTTAAATAAAAAGAAATATACTGAAAATATTTTCAAGCTTTCCTAACACCTTAACTATTTCATATTGAATGCGAAGTAAAAAGATCATGAAATATTTCAAAATAAAAATCCATCATTTATGACAAACCCAACCACTACCACACCTCTCTCTCTCTCTCTCATATATATATTTTTCTTAGGCAAATAGTCAGCGTCACCTACTCTAAGTAGGTCTTCCCAAAAGAACACATTGTAGAAGGGGACGTAACTCCTTGAACTTACAGCGCCACATGCAACCAATCGGAGTCTCTTATTGGGCTGAGCCGATTCTCTGTTACAAAAAGCGAGATGGATTCATGCCTTTCCCAAGGGTATTTGCACATAAGTGAATGTAATGAATCCGACTGAAATTCGAACGTGACTATGCGATTTCGAGCCGCCATCCATTACACCACCCACACATCCACTGGAAGAAAATAAAAAGAGAAAAGAGGTAGGAAGTACCAAACTCCAGGCTACCATCTGGAACTGCCATTTATGAATTGGGGTAACTCCCCACCAAAAAAAAAAAAAAAAAAAAAATGCAATCATTTGTATACTATTGTTCCCCCAATACAAGGCCCGGGAGCCACTCAAAGAAGAGGCTTACTGAATGAGGTTGTTATAAGGGTGTAAAGAGAGAAAGTAAGAAGCACATTTTATGAAGATACATATGATAGATAACAGTTGACCCCAGAGCCGAAGAAGTTATGTGACCAGTGAAGCATCCTCTCGGGGAGTGTTTGCCAAAAGGGGCAGTAGCATTCCCTAGTGGGCTCTGTTATGTTGAAAAGGGACACTGGGATTTTTATTGTGGGTATTTATCCATTTTTCTTTTCAAATTTTCAAAAATTATCCGATATTGGCTACAAAAGGACATTTTGAAAGTTATCTAAATCTCTGAGAAGCTATCAATTTTTTTTTTTCATTGCTTTTCCAACTTCCTATATGGCTGGATGTGGTTTCAAAACACTTACACATAAACAAAGAAAAGGCCTGCAAATTACAAAATGAGGTGATTTACGATTACTTCTAAGCAGTAAAGAATCAAGAGTAAGAGCACCAAAGTCAACCCTCACATTGAAAACATTGAGATAAGCTATCAAATAAAACCTTTTTAGTATTTTAATCATTGGCATTTATAATAGAAATGAAAACAATATTAAATTATTTTTGCCCTAATACCGAAGTGTTATCTTGCTATAAAAAATGAATTCATATTCGAAATTTAATTTGACAGTAGGGCGTTGACAAAAAGGTTTGTGCCCAAAGGAGGGCGCTGGTAGAACAATGGTTGGGAAACACTACTCTACGGGCTCTGTCGCACAGTTTTGGGGGGAACAAGCTGAGTGGAACTTCTTCCCTACCAATGGAATACGAAGGGAATGAGGATGAATCGACCATGTGGAAATGGCATAAAGAGTCTTCTAAAATGTTGAAGTGGCGAAACTAAGGAATGTAACTCGTTTGAACGATTTGCCATAAAAATAGCAATAAAGTAGCGAGAGACTAGCAATGTTTCACCTGTAGGAAATGGGGTGTAAGAGGGCAACGGATTCATCGCCTACAAGGCCGCGTAAATGATTTTGAAATCTGTCAAAACTGGAAAGTGAATACTGGAAATCCCCAGTAGAGGTATCTATTAATACGATCTAGATCTTATTAATAAATAAATAAATAGAGAAAGAAAGAGGCGGAGAGACAGAGAGAGAAAGAAAGAGGCGGAGAGACAGAGAGAGAAAGAAAGAGGCGGAGAGACAGAGAGAGAAAGAAAGAGGCGGAGAGACAGAGAGAGAAAGAAAGAGGCGGAGAGAGAGAAACAAAGAGAGAGAGAAAGCGAGAGAGAGAGAGAGAAAGCGAGAGAGAGAGAGAGAGAAAGCGAGAGAGAGAGAGAGAGAAAGCGAGAGAGAGAGAGAGAGAAAGCGAGAGAGAGAGAGAAAGAAAGCGGGAGAGAGAAAGAAAGGGAGAGAGAAAGAAAGGGAGAGAGAAAGAAAGGGAGAGAGAAAGAAAGGGAGAGAGAAAGAAAGGGAGAGAGAAAGAAAGAAAGGGAGAGAGAAAGAAAGAAAGGGAGAGAGAAAGAAAGAAAGGGAGAGAGAAAGAAAGAAAGGGAGAGAGAAAGAAAGAAAGAGAGAAAGAAAGAAAGGGAGAGAGAAAGAAAGAAAGGGAGAGAGAAAGAAAGAAAGGGAGAGAGAAAGAAAGAAAGGGAGAGAGAAAGAAAGGGAGAGAGAAAGAAAGAAAGGGAGAGAGAAAGAAAGAAAGGGAGAGAGAAAGAAAGAAAGGGAGAGAGAAAGAAAGAAAGGGAGAGAGAGAGAAAGAAAGGGAGAGAGAGAGAAAGAAAGGGAGAGAGAGAGAAAGAGAAAGAAAAAGAAAAAAAAAGAGAGAGAAAGAGAGAGAGAAAAATAAATAAAGTGTGAAAGAGAGAGGGAATGGAAGGAGGAGTCAGGTGATTTCTGAAACGATACAAGGAGTCCCCTGCGAACCTATACAAAGATCAGTGGAACGTGGAAGATAATCTTCGATACGATATCGAGATCTAGAACTCGACTCTGAATATAGTGAGAGCCAGTAGAAATGGGTTCATGCCTTTCTGAATGGCACAGTCGACAATGGAGATAAACAGCTGTCGCTCGAAATCGAAATCACTTTGTAGATTCCATTTTTCTTCATAACATTTACGCTACTTCCACTGAAGTGTTTTCAGGTTTATTATGATTTTGGAAGGTACTGATAGTGTAGCGGTTATCGGCGCGAAAAGAGAAATCGGTGAGTCGGCTTTAGTTTTTTTACTTTCACTTCGCGCATAAAAAGGCACGAACTTATGTTCCCCGAATACTGTTCATTGTATTGTCCTTTCTCTGCTCAGTAACATTTTGTTAGTTTCCTTCTCTCGAATGTCTTTCATCCTCAGTAACAGCTTGGGTCTTAGTAGTCTAATCGATTTGATTCTCCAGCTATAGGCTGAATAACAGGGAACCTTCATTGACAACAAGTCTAAAAGATGGAAAACTGAAAACCAGCCTGAAATGGACTCCGCTCCGTCAGGTTATATTACCCAAGGTACCAACGCTGCTATGTCTGCAGTACACGGGGTGTTCCTAAGACACAAGCGATTTACAGGATTCATGACGTCACTATTTTAGATAATTTTATTTAATTAGATCCACTTTTAATTCGGGGAAAAATGAAGGACAAGCAAAAACAGTATTTCGCGATTATTTTGTTTGTAAATTATAATATCTGAAATGTTCCAGGAATAAAATTTCCTACTTCAGGAAAGGTTTGGCACGAAGTATCACCAGCCCGGTACCAGAGATCGAAAATCTGCAACTCTTTGCCCCAAAACATGTGAAGAAACCAGTGTAAGATAAACATTTTTTTTCGATCAGCCCAACCGGAAACTGTCGTGTTTTTGATTTGAAAAGTTTCGCTCGATTAACGAAAGAACATATGTCGATTGGACGCAGCACACGGGCTACTGCCGGTGCAAACGGAAATTATATACCTCATATTTACCTTCGTGTATATTATAGAAAATATGGGTTATCTTCCCTTAGTTACACTGACACCCAACAGGGCTCATTTTGGATAAGTCCACTAAAGATAACAATAATGTCTTAGGAGTGCTTTTTTGAGAAATAGGCGCCGAACGAGGAGACAATCAAGAGCTTTCAAATAGAGAAGACGTCTTCATCAGACGAGCTGCCCCTTCGTATAGGATGACGCATCAATCCATTTTTCAGTCGCGTGGCAGGAAGCAATGAGGTCAGATCAGATGTATGGACGCTTCACTCAGCGATTGCAGCATCGAGGAACAGCGCGCGGTAGCTTCCTTTCTGTTGACAGAGGCAATCATCACAGGATATTCGCATAGTATGGAACACGCACCATAAATCAAGGAAAGGTGTATGGGTGAGTAAAACGCTTTCAAGAACAAGCGTAACGGACGATTTGGTTGCCCATCAGCAACGTGCACGGAAGAACACATCGAGAAGGTGGATGCCTCCATCAGAGAAGACCGACGAATCTCGTTAGACCAAATGACGGAAATCGGGGGTATCAGCTATGGATCTTCAGAAGCCGTAGGGCATCATGACTTGGGGTACAGCAAAGTTTGTACGTATTGGGTGCCTAAACAAGCAAGCGTTATAGATATGGTTTTGTGAGCAAACTGAAAGGTTCTTTGTCGAAGGGATTAAATTCGTTGAACGATACCAGAAGTGCATCACAGTGCAGGAAACTATGTCGAAAGCGATACATGCATGTGTTGTTCTTTATCAGTGGAAATAAAGGTGTTATATGAAAACTGCTTTTTCTTATTGATTTACCGTCGTATGTATATGCGAGGAGATACCGAAAAAGCTTGGCCCCATCCAATTTCCAAAATCTAACAAAATCACCGAACATCAGTTTGTTTTAGGACTTTTTGACGGATCGAGTACTTTTCAATATTGCTTCGTGTGTGTGTGTGTGTGTGTGTGTGTGTGTGTGTGTGTGTGTGTGTGTGTATATATATATATATATATATATATATATATATATATATACACACACACTACAGTTCAAAAGTTTGAAGCCACTCCCAAAATTAGCATAGGATGAACTTGACAGAAGAGTGAAAATAAAAAAAATGAAAAAGAGCTCGCAGAGTCATTGAAAAAAGAATAGAAGCAATTATCAAACTTTTGCAACGAATGCCAAAAATTTGTGCCGCAGTAATCAAGGCTAAAGGAGGATATTTTGACGAGAGTAAAATTTAATCATAAAATGCTTTTTTTCTTTATGTCATAATGAAATTTCTAATTAAAAAAAAAATCATGTCTCGCTTTTTTAAAACATGTATATTTTTCTTTATTTAAAGTACTAAAAACGATTTTTTGGGCCAATTTAAAAAAAAATACCAGGGGTGATCTCAAATTTTTTAACTATAGCGTGTATATATATATATATATATATATATATATATATATATATATATATATATACGCACACACTCAAGGGGGGGGGGACAGATAAATTGCAGTCTAAATTACGCAAAATCAAAGAACACTGATATCTCATTTTAAGAGATATATTTACCAAAATTACACAAAAATATCTTGAAATACTAATGAGTAAATTTACTCAATAAAACTACCATTGGCTTCATCACTGATTCCGGACGACTTTGGAATCTCCTGCATCTCTTGTGGACGGTCTCCTTGTTTAAGTTGGTGAATGCTGCCATAATCCTTGCTTTCAGTTCATCTTTGGTGATACAAGGAGTTTTATTGGTATCTTGCTAAACTGCGCCACACACATAATAATCAAGGGGGTTGCAGTCTGGGGAGTTAGATGGCCAGATGTAAGGACTGATGTGGTTGCAGAAATTGTCCGATAGCCATGACTGGGTCCTCATGCTTGTGTGGCATGGTGCAGAGTCCTGTTCCCAGACATAGGGTGTTCCAGCAACGAATCTCTTGACCCAAGGTAGCACCACCTCCTCAAGGTACTTGATGTTGAGCTCTAGGTTGAGACTGAGGCCCTCAACAATAAATTCAGGAGTTCTTTTGAGTTTTCCGAGCTGCCGTACCTTCGTAATCACCATTAGACTCAACCAACTCTTTCCAAATCCTCTGCACTGCCCTCAGATTGACATCCATGCACTCTGAGATGTTCGTATTGGAGCTCCCGGCGCGAATGCCAAGCAGTACAGCATGCCGTTTCCAAATTTCTAGAGGAGGGAATTTCGTTATGGTAACTGACCTTACTTAAGCTAGGGTTCTTGATTGAGCCTTCGGCTTGTTCATGAGTTTGACAACCTTTCGGAAACTCCTGTAGCCAAAACGACCCTAAATGTAATGCCCTGTATTCTTTTCGATCTTGTTGGTATGGCTGAGAGTCGAAACACGTAGACTGGACAGCGTACGGCCTCTATATACGATCACACACTGAATTAAGACAGGACGCCACCTTCATATCTCGTGATAAACAGATGCCTGCACGCGTGTGCGTGTATGTGTGTGTGCGTGCCTAGTTCGAATTTCTAGTGTGACTACATAAGTCACTATTACTTTTGAAATAGGCATGAATCTATTTTTCCCTTAAGTCAGTTTCATCACCAGATGGCCTTTTAAATAATTTTTTTTTTTTTTTATCACTGGTAGGCTATGATGCTTAACGGAAAGAAGATAACATCGTGGACGAGCACTTGACCTAATCATACAAAGATATTTTCTAAATTTAGGTTCGTCAGATGAGGCCAAAACGAATTTCAGTATCGAAAAGACATTTGGATAATTCTTTTGAGAGTCGATAGAATAAAAAAAAAAAAAGAACTGCTATCATTCCTTCACATCAAAAAGATGCTTTTTCCTCTCTCGTACGCACTGTTTGAGAAGCATTCCACCCTTTTGGGGGTTTGTTGATATGACCGCAATTTCAAGCCTTCTAACACATGGTGTGATCAACTCCAAAGGAGAGGTTAACAGAAAAATATATAGATTGCTATAAATACGAGAAAGGGCCCAGGTCGACGTCACTTTGTTTTAATTATTTTTCTCTTATTAAGACATCAATCAATGGCGTGTTTCTTCGTGTATATACAAGTCTATATTAAAACAGTATAAGTATTGCATGTAGACAACAAGAGAGAAATGGTTGCCGTAAGAGGAATTTACTGTGTTTTTAAATATCGTATGTAGGTTTGTTTTTGTAAATGTATCAGTAGGCATTTCGCACATCTACCTGAACGAAAATATTAACCTAAGAACTCCAGTCATGTCATTAAATAGCCCCTGCCAGATCTAGACTCTCATATAGATGTCACATATGGCGTCCAATTAGTTCAGAAATGTTTTTATTATCATCTATATAGACTCAAATTTTCAGATCATTGATTAAAAATGATTTCAAACAAATTAATACATTAAATCTTAAAAGAAGACCCTTAATTATATCCTTAATTAAATTAGATCCTTAAACAGACCTTTAATTATACCCTGAATTAAATCTTTAACTAGATCCTCTTAATTAGATCATTAAATAGACCATTAATTAGATCCTATAGACTGGCGCTACAAAATCAAGAACTAAGTGATTTATTAAATATTAACAGAACGCTTACCAATCAGGCTGACTCGAAAAGTTTTTAAATCTTAGAACAGTAGATAAAGTATTGACATTTTCGTTGTGGAAAAATACTCTTTCTTGCCATTTTGTATGATAGACTGTTATTAATATTATGAAATCAAAACTAGTTTGTCTTTCATCTTTGTTGTTTTTTTTTTGGTTTATTGTCAGTAAGCTGCATGGATCTGAAAGAAAAAAAAGCCATAACCATTGATGAGATTTGAACTCTTCTATCTTTCAGAGCCCATTCGACATGAACGATACCGTAGCATTTTGGCCAACCAGCAGGCAAAGTTCAAATCTAGTCAGATTATCTCTTTTCTTAAAGACAGTCCTTCTTCCAACCTTATAGTTTGGCTCTACAAAATCAAAGATCTTTACCAAATAACAAAAAACACATTAATTGAACACTTCCAATAGCAGTAATGATATAATCAAGCTGTTAACTTGCCACACTACGAAAAAAAAAAAAAAAAAAAAAAAAAAAAAAAAACGTTTGGGAGGAAACTCTCATCGATATTAGAAAAATATTTCGGAGTCTAATTTCTTGAAATACCGTTTTCAATTATTAATTTCAGCTAACAGTAACGCCAAATTTTCATTCCATGAAAACAGCTAACTTGACTATTACCATTAACGTTATTATTCAATTTTTTTTTTACATGCCATGTTGTCTGTTTTCGAGTTGTAGTAGTAGATATAATAGTCTTTGAATGTTGTCTGTTTTCTAGTTGTAGTAGTAGATATAATAGTCTTTGAATGTTGTCTGTTTTCTAGTTGTAGTAGTAGATATAATAGTCTTTGAATGTTGTTTGTTTTCTAGTTGTAGTAGTAGTAGATATAATAGTCTTTGAATGATGTAAATGTCTTCCTTTCGTATTAATTTCTTAATAATCTTTCATTTAATTTTGTTGCTTCTTATTTCAGCCATCGGATCATTTTTACATTTTATGTATCATAAAAAGTTTTGGCTTACGGCCACATCACTTTGAAACACCGGTTCCCATACGATCATCGAAGTTCAGCAACGTCGAGCCTGGTCAGTACCTAGAAGTGCGACCGCTTGAGAATACCAGGTGCTGTAAATTTGGATGTGCAGGTGGTGTAATGGATAATGGCTTAGAATTGTTAATCAGAGAGACGAGTTCTAATTCCCATTCGGTTCATTTTATTCACTTACGTGTAAATACCCTTGGGAATTGTATGAATCCATCTCTTCTCCCCCAGATATGAGCTAATTATTAACACGTCTCACTCAATCATTATTATTTCCCTCTAAAATCCCCGCACAGGGTTGATAAGCCGTAAAAAATGAATCAATCAATCATAAAGAGCTTTACCAAGTAATAAAAACTAGTATCAGCGCATGTAACTAGATGGATAAATAATAATATAATCGTAATTCTAACTTTCGGCACTACTATAAACAAAAGGTTTGACAGGAAACCTTCATTAACGCTAGAAAGACGATAAACGAGGATTTGAGAAGTTTGAGTTCCTGGAAAACTGTTCTTCATAAACATCAGCTAACATTAACGCTGTTCGATCAATGAAAGTCGAATGTTTCCTGTATAGTAACATTAGCCGTTTCTTAATATGGAAACAATAGGCATTCACTGACCGAGCAGCCAGTGTAAATGACGGTTGAAATTTTAAAAAATCTTTCTCTTAAAACAATTTTTTCGGGAAAAATAGATTTCTAAACTGCAGTAGTTATCACTCTTTACAGTACTGATTGGGCGGAGGGTTCCTTCCTAGCTTTTTGTTTGATGTAGTGTGGAACGCCAACATCTTATGTTATTATTTTCGAATCGAGTTACATGTTCCATCCGTTTTAATTGTTACTGGTGTTGAAAGTCCTAAATTGATGTCACTTTTGTTCTTCGGTTCAATTCTTTGTAATTATCTTGCGCCCGAAGATCGTCCTCACCAAGTTTTCATTTTAACTATCGATCTGGAAAAGCGGTTTAATACAGCTGTCAGTTTAGATATTTAGTTTGGCGCCATGCATGTCATCCATATGGAAGTCTCGATCTGACGAGGCAATGGACTCGAATTATTCGAAAAATGTTTTGGTTTTATAGCAACTTGTGGTGTTAGGCGAAACTATCCCGAGCACAATTCAAATTTCCTTATCTCATATGGAATATGTTTCTTTACTTACGAAGCAAGACGATGTCTGCCAATGATTTAATAAAAATCCTCAGTTAATCTTTAACTTTCATGCCCGCAGAAAAAAAGAAAAGAAAAGAAACGGTGTGCCAAAAGGACGGTTTTTCCCTAGACACCGCTATTATTTTAACTACCTTTATTCCTCGGCAATATTTATCGTTTTAAAAAGCGATGAGTAGAATTTTAATAAAGCCTAAAACATATGAAAGTGAATTTATAAATATTTTCTTGAGAATTTATAACAAAAATATTAAACACCTATTTATTAAATTGCTTATTTACAAGAATAATTTTATATTTACAAAATTCTAAAAACTAATAGAATTTGGAACTAATGCAATATTTATCATTAACCAATTTATAAATAAATATGGAAAAAATTTTTTATTCATAAACATTTACTAAATTATTAAAATATGTGAATCAATTGTAAAGGAAATGTTTGTCATTTATCATTTTATAAAGTCTGAATCGATTGGCAATTAGTCACTGTTTTACCAACCATTCTAATAAAGAATTTCCTGTAACTTTTTGAATCACGAAATGAAGAATGAATTAGAGAATGTAATAATCTCGAGACATCAAAATCAAGTGAAGCAGACAGATACTACAGGTAAACTACTTGACAGATTTAAGGAAAATGATGCAAGGACAGGTACCATAATGACGAAGAGATGTCACAAATAAGGAAATATTACCGAAATCTACACAAGACAGAAAGCTATAAAGGACAATAATCACCCACGGGCTAAGACATGGCGCAGATAGATATTGAAAGATAATTTATTATAGAATTTCTTCCTACATTTTCAAAAAGAGACAATGAAGAAAGAGGCCTTGGGGAATATAGCACTCACAAGGCACATGGAAGGTAAGAGAAGCAGAAAAAAGTAGCGAGCAACAGACTTGACAACTTCAAGTAAAAGGAGGGAGTAACAAGTACCATAACGACGGGGAGAGGCCATAAAGAGCAAATATTGTTATGATCAATAAAAAAGAGGAAGCTATGGAGAACCATGATCACTTATGTTCTACCATATATATATATATATATATATATATATATATATATATATATATATATATATACACACTAAGCAAATATAATATAATACTGCTTCAACTAATTCTAAACATATTAATCTCCCATATTGTAGTCAAATGCATACTAATTATAAACAAGATGAAAATATACAAAAAAGAATTAGTAAATACTAATATATCTACAACAGATACTAGCAAAAAAATTATGTTAATCATATACTACACTAAATCTAGTATATCTAACTTAATTATTCGCAATGATTCTTCACCCCCTCCCAGTTAGTGATTTGCAAAAAAAAACAAAAAAAAACAGATTACAAATTCAAGTGCACTTTGGGAGATTGTATCTCCAATGGATTAAATAATATTTATGTTGGTCACACCACAAACTCACTTTCACGAGGCTTGACACTACATCTGAATGATAACTAACATTTTAGGCATTTAAAACAACATGCCTGGCCGCGTACACAATTCCGGAAAATCCTCGTTGAAAACACAACTATACTTAAACATGAAAACAATAAACAAAAACTAAAAATTCTTGAAGCTATATACATGAAACAGTTGAAACCTAACCTGAGCAAAATAAACTACGAAATCTCCACAAATATTCTTAAATGCCTGTAATCAATAACAGAAGACATTGGTTTATACCAACGGCTTTCCATACTTAATACTTCTCGTTTTCACTCTCGCGTGGTCATGTGTGACGTCATGAGCTTCGATGCGATTTTGGCTTCTACGTCTCATATACACGAGTTTGTTGTTGCTTTGAAATTTTTCATGCAACAAAAACAGATTCTCCTTATTGTTTCGTCCGTGTATTGTTCGATATGTTGAAATGTAATTGTCATTTTTGATAATGGCTTATGTAAGCTGAAAGCTTAGATAGGATTTAAACATGTATCAATATGGTGATTTCCTTTCGTCTTTCAATGATAATGTTATTAAGCTTATCAAACAATATGAAAGGAACTCACTTAAAATAAATAGACAAAACTTGTCTATATTATTTAATGAAACATACATCAATATATATATATATATATATATTATATGTGTGTGTGTGTGTGTGTGTGTGTGTGTATATATATATATATATATATGAGTGTATATATATATATATATATATATATATATATATGAGTGTGTGTGTGTGTATATATATATATATATATATATATATATGAGAGAGAACAAGAAATATTATATAAATTTTATTTCGTTATCACAAAGAGGCGAATAATGAGGAAAGACGACTTGGAAAATTTAACACTCAGGGCGCATTGAAGGCAAGAGGAGCAGATTAAAGATGCGGGTAATCTAGGATTCTTAAGAGCAAGTGTTGCCAAGAGCGACAAAAGACTGGAAGCTGTGGAGAACCATGATCGCCAATATCCTGAAGAGAGTGTTTGGAGCTATCTTTGCCTTCACTACTGCTACCAGATTTTAGTCTCTCCCTCTCTTCACTCAACTAACAGCGGGAATAAAATAATTAGTCTTCCTGCATAAATCAGCATTATTTTCCATGTTTTTTGTCAAGCATCGTGATTGTTGATGGCTAATAAGAAAGGCAGAAAGCACTAAAATCTGCAGAAATAAAACAAATAGGATTCTCCGAATAAACATGGATCGTGTTTGAATACAAAAAACAAAAAAACTCAACCATTTTAGACGCTGAAAACAAGCAAGTGGAAAATTAAACGAAGTATTATCCAAACAACTATTAAGGCAAAATATGGCGACGACCTGTATTGCCACTGGAAATTTTATTAAACATTGTTCTGTTTTCTTTTTTTTTTTTAAATTATTTTTTTAAATATTGGTGTCACTTTCATTCTTTCTTTCATGTCAAATTAACTTTGTTTTCCTGTCAGCATTTCCGCTTTCATCCTTTTATTATCTTGCAAATTTACTTTCCTATTTCTCTGAAACTATTTTCTCATCTTTCGCAAACATTTTTCTTATCAATCTCAAACTGTCTATATTCTTATCTCTCGCAAATTTCCTTCCTTTCCTCATCACTCGTAAATTTCATTTCTTTCCTTCTCTCTCGTAAACTGTTTCTTTTCCCCCTCTTTAACTTCATTCATTTTTTCTTTCATTGTTTTTTTTTATCTCAAACTTTTCTTTCTTTTTCTTATCCAACTCAAAATTTAAATCTTTCTTTTTCGTATTTCTCATAAATCTTTTCATTTTGTTTTTATCTTTCTCTCTCCCAAACATTTTATCTTTCTTATTTTCTTTTTGCTTCTCTCTCTCTCTCTCTCTTTCTCTCTCTCGCTCTAATCTTACTTTTCTTTTTGTAATATGTTTCTTAGCTATTTCAATTAATAACAGATATATAAAAATCGTAACATGAAGAACTCTTGAAATTTCACATATGGAATTGTGATAAAATTTACCGAATTGTATTTTGCGGGACTCAAAGATCAGAGATGCAGTGGAATAATGGACTAAGAAATCAGAGAGCCGAGTTCGAATTCGGGTTCATTACATTTACTTGGAAGAGGTAGGAATCTATCTCATGATCTCTTCCAGTTAAAATACCAGAACAGACTGGATTCTATTGCCTTCTAGAAGAAAAACAACTCTGAATTCAAAATCTCAAAAATAGCATAGTAGACTGGGTTCTATAGTCTTGGTTGGCAAAAAGGAAAACTCTGAATTCAAAGTCAGGCTACTTGCCCAGGAAACAACATTGCTACGATTCTAATGAGTTACGAGACTAGTATATATGTATATCATGTCGTGCTATAAAATACAAGGTGGATAATTGGTTGCGTTGTGAAAAACAGTTTTTTTTTTCTTTTTAAGTACACCACTTGTAATTTAGTAAGACAGAAAGAAACAAAAGGAAATGAAAAGTTCTAAGAATTATAAAGAAAAAAGAAAATATTTTTAATTTCTATTCATATAAATAAAAACACTCAGTACTAGTTATATACAATGCTCGTTGTTATGTGTCTGTAAAAAATTCACATAACATGGTGGCCATTTTGAAGGGCGATTACGGCTCTCCACACTTTCTTATCTTTTTTAGTCCTTAGTAAAGTTTATCTATTTGCTGTCTCTCCTAATCCCTGTTCTACCAACCATTTACACAATCTTATTCGGTGAATTATAGGCTGCTTTCTCTTGCTCTTGCCTTCAATGTCCGGTGAATGTCAAATTTTCTTAGCCCCATTTTCTCATTATGCGCTCTAGAAATCTTAACTGTCTCTTTTGGATGTTAAGTTTCAAGTGTTTTTTGTTTTTTTGTTTTGTTTTGTTTTCATTTTCAATAAAATTTCATAACGATCGTTTTTCTGGTCTGTCCGAAGAAAATTATTTTGAAATGGCGGCCATTTTGAATTTGTTTTATTTGAGGCGGCAACGGTTATTCAAGAAAAAAAGTTTCAAACAGGACTATATACGATTTTTAGCTTTTTAAAAACCCGCCATTTCAGTTTGGAGAAGATACATTTACACTTAGATTGACATAGCGATATATAATGGGGGTTTTAGTTTAGCGATCTACTGGTAAAGTTAGCTTGAATAACAGAAATGTAAACAAAAGACCTAAATACAGCAAACAGACAAAGCTAGCAACTGCTTGAAGGGATGGAAGATCTCCAGCATCTGAGCAATAACAGTGGAAACAATTGTAAGGCTGATAAGGAAATCAACTCCAGACCCCACCAAGGCCGCCGTAATCCTATTTGCACGCCTCCGGCTTTTAAGGGTGTCAACTGTGATCAAACCACATCAAAATGAAGCTACAGTTTGACTGCTGTCTTCCCCTGCTCTGTGTGGAAGTGGAACATGGAAGAGCTAAGAGACTTGACGTCTTCCGTCAAAGGTGCTTACGCAGCTTTCTCAGGGTGTCCTGACGTGATTGGGTGGGGAAACAAAGATGTGTTACGAAGAAGAGCCCTTAAGAAAGTAGGTGAAGTCTAGTGCTTGGGACTTTTTTTTTGGTAAATAATGAGAATTGAAAAATCTCGCTTATGGCCACATCACATTGAAGGTTTTTTGTTTGTTTTTTTTTCCCTCTACTCCAGCAGTCTCATAACTGGGCGTCGTCGCAGGGTCGCTGCCCATTTGAGTCACTGGCCAGTTCACTCCACATATCTGGGTTGGAAGCCACAGCAGTATTCATTCATGCGTAGCGGGACTTGGGCAAGTAGACCTGGCGGAACCCATCCCTCTCCAGGGTAAACAACAGCCGATGTCCTTCAACTTGAAGGCTCGCCCACCGTCCTGACCCTCACCTTTAATCTAGAAAGCTCTGTCCAGTAATGCCGTGTCATCATCGCACTCGTTACGTTCATGGAAGTCAGTCTACCTCATTGAAAGGTTACAGACATATCACGTTGAAACACCGGTTCCCGTACGATAACCGAAGTTAAGCCTGATCGTTACCGTTTGTGAACGTTTGAGAATATCAGGTACTGTAAGCTTGGATGTGCGGGCGGTGTAGTGAATAATGACTAGGAATTGTTAATCGGAGAGCCGAGTTCTAATTCCATTTGGGTTCATTATATTCACTTACGCGCATGAAATGTATGAATGTATATCTTCTCCCCCCTCCGCCATGTCATTCAATTATTAACATCTCCCCCAGTCCAACATATGACATCATAAAGAGTGAATCTTTACGATTGGAATTTAAAATTCAGAGCCCGAGTAAAACATTAAACAACCGTGTCGTATTATAATGAAGATGAAAGAACTTTTCATGGTTTCATCACTGATTAAATCGACCAATAGCTGATGACCGTCGACATTTGCAAACATTCGACAATAGCCGACGAAATCTATCGACATTTATCATCTTCTTCCGAATCTATTTATATCATATCTTTCCTCTCTATTTTGTAGTATTTCTAATCTATCTATCAATAACGTCCCCTCAATTTTTTAGTCTATTCTAATCTATTAATATCTTTTACTCTCTATTTTTATAATCTATTCTAATCTATCAATATCGTTCCCTCTCTATTTTTATAATCTATTCTAATCTAGCAATATCGTCCCCTCTCTATTTTTTTAGTTTATTTTTTAATCTATCAATATCTTTTCCTCTCTAATTTTTAGTCCGTCTCCGTTCCTCTCTAATTTTTAGTCCGTCTCCGTTCCTCTCTAATTTTTAGTCCGTCTCCGTTCCTCTCTAATTTTTAGTCCGTCTCCGTTCCTCTCTAATTTTTAGTCCGTCTCCGTTCCTCTCTAATTTTTAGTCCGTCTCCGTTCCTCTCTAATTTTTAGTCCGTCTCCGTTCCTCTCTAATTTTTAGTCCGTCTCCGTTCCTCTCTAATTTTTAGTCCGTCTCCGTTCCTCTCTAATTTTTAGTCCGTCTCCGTTCCTCTCTAATTTTTAGTCCGTCTCCGTTCCTCTCTAATTTTTAGTCCGTCTCCGTTCCTCTCTAATTTTTAGTCCGTCTCCGTTCCTCTCTAATTTTTAGTCCGTCTCCGTTCCTCTCTAATTTTTAGTCCGTCTCCGTTCCTCTCTAATTTTTAGTCCGTCTCCGTTCCTCTCTAATTTTTAGTCCGTCTCCGTTCCTCTCTAATTTTTAGTCCGTCTCCGTTCCTCTCTAATTTTTAGTCCGTCTCCGTTCCTCTCTAATTTTTAGTCCGTCTCCGTTCCTCTCTAATTTTTAGTCCGTCTCCGTTCCTCTCTAATTTTTAGTCCGTCTCCGTTCCTCTCTAATTTTTAGTCCGTCTCCGTTCCTCTCTAATTTTTAGTCCGTCTCCGTTCCTCTCTAATTTTTAGTCCGTCTCCGTTCCTCTCTATCTTTCTATTTTAGTCCGCTCTAATTTATCACTCGCTTTCTTTCTATTTATCTCTTATCCACTCCGCTTCCTCCTTTTATTTTTTTCATTCATCTCTTACCTCTTCCTCTTCTTTCTCTATTTATCACTTATCTATTTATCTCTTATTCCTACCTCTAGCTTCTTTTTTCTGTTTATTAGTTATCCATTTCACTCATTTCTTTTTATCGCTTATTCCTTCTCCCTCCTCCTTCTCCTCTCGCATCTTTTTCCCTATTTTTCTCTTTTTCTTCCACCTCTCGCTTTTTTCTTTAATTTGTCTCTTTTTTTTTTTTTAAGTTAGCATCTTCTTCACTGCGTATCTCTTTTTCGATCCTCTTTTTAAATCTTTTTCCATCTCCATTCCATTGTTATGTTTTCTTTTACTTGTTGGTCGTCTGCTTTGAATCGTAAGCATATTTTTTTTATTCGACCTTGTAACACTTGTCAGCCATGTTAATATGATTTGGCTGTACCTTTTTTTCTTCATTTCAAATTTAGCTGGTTGGTCGACAATTAACTTACTTCAGCTGTCTGACTCCCTCGGGGGTCGAACGAATTACAGTAAGATAGAAATGTACATGCTTCACTTCAAAAATAAATTTAAAAATATATGTCTGTACTTAAAAATAGATACATTTCTGAGACAAGAAAAATTCCGAAGCCGGAAGAAAAAAATCTTAAATATAAATCCTAATTTCTCAGGGTATACATAAGATTTTGGGAAGTCGGTCGGACAGGAACCTTTTTAGCACCCCTTTGTACTACCCTCTACAAAAATATAAAAGCAGATTTTAAAATGAATTAAAATGAAGCTCTTATCATATAGACAGGACGGTATGTGTTCGAAAGACTCATGGCCACACCAACTTATTAGGGTATGACCAAAGGAGAATTTTTTACCCAATACAAGGTCCAAGAGCCACTCAGTGTAGAGGTAATGAATGAGGATGTTATAACGGTGTAAATGGAGGTTGTAAGAAGTGCATATTCTGAAAATATGCAAGCTAGATAAAGTTAGACACCCAGACTTGAAGAAGTTAAGATTCTGATAGTCGGGAAAGTATCGCCTGTGGAGTTCGTTTCCCAATGGTAGTGGTTCTTGAGAAGAGTGGAACTTCCTTCCTACAAATAAGATTCGAAAGGAATCAGGAGGAGCTGACTTTGTGTACATGGTATAATTGGTCCTAGTTGTGAAGGTCTGAACTAGTGGAACTAAGGTATGAAACACGTCTGAACCTTTGTCATCGCAATAGGGATAGAATAGTGAGAGGCTAGAAGCGTTTCGTCTGTGAGAAAAGGGTTGCAGAGTGGAAAATAAAAGGCCGCGTAAATGAAGTTCGAAGCAAGGAACCGTATTGAGAGTATAATCGCTCAACAAAACTGGAATAAATTTAAGGTCTGATCAGTGATGATGTAACGTTGCTAGCATTGTTTTGGTGATATTGAATCAGACAAACCAGTCGTTCCATCATTAAGCTGTGAGAGCTAGATCAGCGGTGAGATCAGTTGCCAGGCTGTAAATCTGAGGTGGGATAAGATAGAAAAATATATACTTGTAAGGTATGCTATATTTATGGGTAAATGTGCTCGATATCAAAGATAGAGCATGTGTAAATATAAAAGTGAACATTGAAGTCAACACTTAGAGGCGACAGTCTGTCGCCTCTAAGTGTTGACTTCAATGTTCACTTTTATATTTACACATGCTCTATCTTTGATATTGAGCACTTTATCCCATAAATATAGCACACCTTAAGACCATATTTCTTCATATATTAGGTTGGTGCAAAAATAATGACGTAATAATGTCGTTTTTTGACGTTAAAAAATACGTTAAAAAACGACATTATTACGTCGTTATTTTATATATATATATATATATATATATATATATATATATATATATTACACACACACACACAAGTAAAAGTGATGAGTCACCGATATAAAAAATCAATTTGCTTAGGTTTTACTTAGAACATTTAATTATTGGCCAATGTACTTTCAGGAATGTAATGAAAGTTGTATTTAAGAGAACCCAGTCCAAGTGAGGTATGGCAGAATTTCATGTGTGGTGTGTGGGTAAAAATCAATGTGGCATTCCACGTTTCAAGAACTCGCCCTCCACGCAACTTAATGATTCGCAGACAAACTTGTAACTTCAATCAAGTTACGAGTTTTGTAGAACCTAATTTGCATTTGCGCAACGCGAATCTCGTTCAGAACCGACATATCCTTCGAGAATCACGTTGACGACGAGAGTTTATACAGGCCAGGCGCGTCGTTTTTCTTTTGGAAAGGCCATGCAGGTAGTCATTTCTTGTCGTATTCTTTTTCTGGTTGGCTTTTACACTTTTTCTTTCTACCTTGGTAAACGGTGTACAGGACGCGGATTCATTTTCGATGATTTTCATTTTTGCGTTCACTACGAGGTGAACGCAACGTGAAACTAAAAATAAGGTATGGGAAAGTTATGAAAGCCACTTGACACCCTACAATATTTGTATCATCTCTGATTAAGCTACGCATGCAAATTTCTCATGTTAAATGATCAAACACAGATTGCATAAAATCTGGATCCTTCAACCTGTACTTTTGAGTAACGGAACTAATTTCAACTCTGAACTAATTTCAACTATTTAAAAACCCTATGTTCCGAGTTGAAATTAATTTTGTACCCCGTATTTTTAGCGAAGTTTCAAAACGGTAAGAATGAGTTTGGAGAAGAGGATGAAATGAATCAAAATGTCTAAAAGAAAGAGTCAATGCAAAATCGCTAAGAAGCTTGGAATATCATTACATGATGTCTCACCCACACAGACAATAACAAATATAGTCAAAAGTGGTATTTAGTACGGAAAACACAATAGAACATAATTCGAATGCAAAAGACAGTATGTCTGATGACAAATTAGTACACAAAGTAATCCAAAATATACAACAAAAACATTAAAATTCGACGGTCGAGATTTTAATGGTTTGGGGCTACATCAAAAGCAATGGTACAAGCGGATAAAAAAAAAACGATAGATAACACCAAGAAATATATTACTTTTCTAAAGTTTCATCTCTTAGCAGATATAGCAGAAGGTGAAATATTTCGAGATGATCGTTCACCCTGCCATGCATCGCGTGTAACAAAGAATTTTCTAAATGATGAAAAAACTGCAGTGTTACAAGATTGGCCTGCGTAAAGCCCTTCCATTAAATATAATCAAGGTTATATGCAAAGTGTTGAAAACCTGTGTATATAATAGAAAACCAAAGAACTTGCAAGAGCTTTAGATTTACTGCCACGAGAATGGTAGAGTAGCCCCGATTAAACAATTTTTAAGTTGTATTCCTTCATCATCATCTCACATCGAGTTGAGAGGCCAATGTGTGCCAGACTAAATACTAGACGGGATTTTGCCGTCGCCGTCTTATTTCGAACCCTCCCATTTGACTCGGGGTGTCGTACTTAGTAGAGCAACCACCACACTGTGAGGCCCTCGACCGACTCGAAAACAAAAACAGTATTTTAATGTCAGTAAATAGATAAAGAAATTTATTTTGTTTTTTAGATTATTTACATACGGATTATTGTCCTTATTCATGGGACAATATTCAAGTGGATTAAAACGTTGGATTAAGGAATTTGGTGACATAGTAATTGTAGGTTCAATCTCTGAGCCGGGCAATGTGTACTTGGAAGCAGTGAAAACAGGTCGGACAATAACTAAGCAGTATTAAATATAGAAACTAAAAGAGTTATTCCTAGACATGGGCAGTGAAACGAGAACACCATTTGTTAAATAAATGGTTCAGTTCGTAATTCCCTGTAGATTGCCTGATGAAGGCCAGAGAGCACAACAGCTGAAACGTTTAGAACAATAGTAACTAATCTAAATGAGGACTCGAACCTGCGTTCCTCTTTGCAGGATAAACCATCGTCTACATAGGTGAGGTGGGCGGGGCAGTTTTGAATACTACCGGAAAGGCACATTTTCTTTAATAAGTTTTCTCGAGTGTGCAGGCCGGTAGTCAGAATAAACACTGTTTAATATAAAAACGGAACTTCTATTCGAATACGGGCATCTACTAGAAATAAAGTTTGAAGTAGTGAAAATATGTCGGATTAAAAAAATCCTTAATTCTTTAGAATATATTACTTCAAAAGTTATTATAGTTGATTTTTGTATTTGAAGTAGACGCCCCATTTTAAACATTGCGTATTTCAAATACGTGTATCCCTTATAATAACACATCAAGTAATAAAAATATATTAAAATAAATTCATTAATTATATATATATATATATATATATATATATATATATATATATAGTGTGTAACCGCAAAATTGTCCAATTGTGAGATGACGCTTTGATCTCCAAGCTTAACATAAGAATCGTGATGAAATCGATCATAAACGAAAATGACATGTTCATTAATTAATCATAGCTAAGAATCGAAAGCTCATGAGAAATTGAAATATATGTATATAATTCCAGGATCATTTTCCAACTTATCCTAGATGATCTTTACCCTTTCTAACCTTCTAACTTTCTGTCCTAGGGCAACAAGATGCCTCACACGTTTCACGTACAATTTTATTTTAAGCTTTTTTCACCTCTCTTTGGACTGACATAGCAGAAAATCCGCTCTCACACGCCAAACGTCTTATGCATTGAATCGAATCTTTTCTAATGGATTTCTTTAGCTCTACGTTGAAAGGATGATCTCTCTTCCCGTTCTCCTCGTTCAGTTTTCCTCTTTCTATTGTTACCTCTTTTTTTTAAACTTATTCACCGTTCTCTTGATGGTTCTCGAATGGACTTTGAAGAAGGAAGCCAGTGTATGAATGTTGGTATCATTGCTGAAGGCCTGAATGATATTTTTTCTCTCACCATTGCTCAGGTGGGCAGACAGTGGGGTTGCCAAAACGATTTTAACCTATTCTCTTTCTAGCTGAATAATTTAGTTTTTTTTTTTTAGTGATTCTTACGACAAATAGTGTCAAAATGGCTAAATGTCTTAACTGAAAACCTGGATAAAAACTCGGTTTAGTTTTAAATATTAAACATTTTGGAGGGGTGGACAATTTTGCTGTAACACGATTCGGACAATTTTGCTGTTACATCTGACACACACACACACGTGTATATATATATATATATATATATATATATATATATATATATATATATATATTATATCGCAGAGTATGTGTGTGTGTGTGCGTGCGTGCGTGTATGCTCATTTTGCATCCTCATATTTTTCAACCGATCCCACTCAAACTTGACAAATTGATAGCTTATGCATTAATAGTTGTCTAGACCAACTTTATTTTTTCCGGATCCCCACTCCGCGTATAACGAAAAGCCGCGAAAACCTGTCTAGAAAACCAGGTTTTTTTTTTTCGGGGGGGGGGGGTACCCATAACTTGCTTTTCAAGCGATTTTCTCCAAATTTTACACGATCATTACTTATGACACAACAATGGTATTGATTATTTTTTAAGGTCATTCGCGTTAATCGCGTAAAATTCGTTTCTTGCCATTAACTTCTGCAGTTTCCAAGAGATTCACTCCAAATTTTATATGAACATTCCTTATGCTTCAATGAACGATTCAAACTATTTTAATCTCAAGTTAATTCCCTTTAAATTTGTGATTTATTTGATTGAACTGATTAAATTTTACCTCGCAACTTCGAGCATGAGGTTTGACATGTGGGCGTGAACACTATTAATGCCCCCACCCACTTCAGCGTCTTATTTGGTGTAAACTACTGCTTTAACAACATATTTGGTGCTTGCTCACTTTCGCTTCACCTTATGCCTAATGCCCCCTTTTCATCACAATATTACTTAATACATTTTGAGCATTATCTGATAAGGGGATGACTGCAAACATAACCTTTGACCTGTGCGAGTAAACACTAATATTCCCCCCCCCTTTCAACCCCTTAATTCGTGTGAACATCTGCTTACACTAGGTCCTTAGTGTTTACTCATTTACCCGCTCTATGGTGATGGCCTGACAATAAGGGGTGAACTGCAAACATGACTTTTGACCAGTTCGCGTGAACACTACTAATTATCCAATCAATTTTTTGACAAGATTTCATTGGTTCAGACACGTCTATACCTTCAAATACCATCATACTACATTTGGAAAGAAAACAGATGAACACGAAGTAAGGTATGATAAACTATTGATGGACATCCAAGCATCAAGTTTGACCATTGCCTTGGCAGAGTATATACAGTCCACCCAGCCAACAGAAGTACTTCTACCTTCGGCTTCTATTACATGAGATAAGAGGTCCAAAGTGTTTCGACGACTTAAAATAGGTTTAATAGATACGTTTGCAGTACGTACCGCGAGGCCTGTTTCAAACATAGGCTACTTGAAGGTGGCACTCAGTGGGATGTACCTCTTTACAGTGTTATCTCCGACAACTCTTTGCTGTGTTATTACACACGTGTGATCTCAGTGATCCTGTGTCTTTATTGGAGAAATACAAACAGGACCTTTCTGAAGACTTCAAACACCATGGGCAGCTAATGCTTTGTGGCTTTGACACAGGATTCAGTGACAAATTTATAAAGAGAGTGCTTATTGACATCGAAGACCAGATTGTTTCTATAGACGGAAATTCATTGCAAACTTACGGCCTGTCCAATGTTCGCCGGACGTATTCAAATACTCATCCAACAGATAATTCAAGAAACTTTCTACGACGTCGAAGGTTTCGAGTCGTATGTCAGCGTAAATGAGACCAAACATTAAAAGATGTAGTATGAAGTGGGAAAATTAGTTAAGGACCAGCAGTTGGTTTACAATATCATTTTTGACTCCGTTCGCCTTTGGAAAGGTGGTCTGTTGTTCTTGGATGCACCTGGAGAGACAGGTAAAATATTCGTCACGAAGCTCCTCCTCGCAAAAGTACAGCAAAATAAGGGGATCGCCTTGGCTGTTATATCGTCTGGAATTGCTTTAACCCTTCTGCCCGGTGGTAAGACATCGCACTTCGTCTTTAAGCTGCCAGGTAATTTGACTTCGTCTGATTCAGCGACATTCAACATCAGGGAGGTTCGGATAAAGCTGACCTCCTGAAAAGGTGTGATCTCATTGCGTGTGATGAGTTAATGATGGCCCACAAAGGAGCTCTCGAGACTCTGGATAGGACTTTTCAAGACATAAGTGACTGACAACATCCAGTGGGATGAGTGCCTGTCCTATCAGGTGATTTCAGGCAAACTCTTCCGTTGTTTCCAAAGGTACAAGGGCGGATGCTGTGAAAGCATGCATTAAGTAATCACCTCTGTGGCGTCAGGTAAAAATTTCGCCTCTTAAAACAAACATGAGAGCTGAAAAGTTTGGGGACCAAATGTCAGCGCAATTTTCAAAGGACCTATCAGTCTTTGACGGCAACATGTCATCGGATGAAGCTGGAGAGTTCTGAATTTCATAAATGCTCCGTTGTAAATACTGTTCACAACCTTAAAGCTGCTGTCTTTTCAGAACTCGATAACAATTTTGGAAACCCCAATTGGCTGTGAAAGCAATAGTGGCCCCTAAAAACACCAGTCTTGCCAAAATCAATGAAGAACTGCTGAAATGCCCACCAGGAAGGCTTCAAACTTACAAGTCAATTGACACCGTTGCCGATCCACAAGAGGTGGTTCACTATTCAGAAGAGTTTCTAAATTCTTTGAACCTTTCCGGACTACCGCCCCATGCCTTGAACCTTAAACTCGAAGCCCTAGTAAGGCTGCTAAGAAACCTGGAATTGCCATGGCTCTGCAATGGAACCAGCCTTGTGGTTTAAAAATTGCTGCCACATGTTATTGACGTCACTATTTTCTCACGGTGGGAGAGGGTGTATTCATACCCCCTCACTCCAACAGGTGCTGAAATCCCCATTGCTCTGAGCAGAATTCAATTTCCACTAAGACTTTACTTCACGATGTCAATCAACAAGTCTCAAGGACAAACGCTCTCCATATTTAGGTGAGCCATATTTTTCCCCATGGACAAATTTATTCGCTTTTACTTCAAATGGAAAAACTAAAAATATTGTCTTCAGAGAAGTGTTATATTTTTTTCACATGTCCTTCCGTAGTCACAAATTCTGTAACACTTCAGTTCTTCCGGTTTGTCCCTGTTTCTACACATGATTTAGGCGAGTGATGTACTTCATGTATTTTTTCCTTTTGTCTAACTCTTAATGTTTGTGTCTATATCTCTTTTGCTGGCATTAGAATTCTCGTTCATTTCACTAGAAGCCGTTACCATATCTCCATTATACTTCCGTCTCTTGCTGTGTATAAACGAAAAAAGTGCTTTTTAGGATTACCATTTCTAAACTGTATCACTCTAAGGGAACGTATTCCAGTCGTTTTTAGGGCTACCACAATTTGATTGTCAAACTCTCAGAGAGCGCTGCGAAGCCCCTTTTTAGAGCTACCATTATTTAATTTTTACACTCACAATGAACAGCCCTTTTAAGGGTTTCTCCTTAAACTGTCACTTCATACGAGCATCTCTATGATTAAGACACCGAACAACGGGCAATATATGTGGGTGAGACGATAAACTCACATCCGACAGTAAGGCCTTTGATCAGGAGGTTTTGAGGAGCATGGAACTACCTCTTAATTACTGGTGTTCCCAGGTTCACATTGACCAGGGGTGGTAGCATTTTATATATATATATATATATATATATATATATATATATACACATACACACACACGTGTCTTATCAAGTGATGATGTTGAATGTAGAACCTTTCTACATTCAACACCCTTACTTGATAAGACACTAGAATTGTTGAAACAAAATGACTATTTTTGTAGTGATTTTATAATATATTTATGTTATAATTTTCAAATAAATTATATTTGCTCTACTCTGTATTGAGCACTCTTTTAAGAATAGTATTTATTTGGTTATTAGAATTTATTCCATATAGCCCAATCCTACACTTGTATAATATATCACGAGCTTTACTTCTGTCGTAACCTTTTAGAGAAGCTTAGGTCTTATAGTTTAAAAGATTTCGTGATAAAGTCTTTAGGATGTAAACTTGTATTTTTCCTGACCACCCCCACCGCTAACTTTTTATCTCTCAATTCTTTTGTTTTTTCTTTGTCCGTGTCCTTTATTTCCGCGTCCCTTACAAATGTGCCACTCTTTCAGCCAATTCTTCATTTTTTTTATATATATATAATTTTTGTTAAACGAAAGAAAATAGAAACGTGATATCTTTACAATCTGTTCATCAAAAGTAGGCCATTTTTAGAAGACTCACATTGAAAGACAGCGAGTTACTCGATTTGTGAGGAGCAAACCTAAGTTCGGCTTGCCTTAGAGCAGAGGCTAACATGCATATCTCACAGAACATTACAACTGTAATTATGACTGGGTTCTTTACACTGGACCTTTCGACGTACAAACCTAAGCTTAATAAATAGAATTGCAGCAGGCGGTTCACCAAGTTGTATACTTATGTTAACAAAACTGTGCATATAGGAAATATGAATCGTCTCCTGATATAGGGAAGCTTTGTCTGTCACAAAACCATAAATGTAGAATATTTGGTGAAGGTCAAACACATTACAGAGTAGTAGAGATCGTAGTTTCTTTTTTTTTTTAAAGCAAGGCAATAAAGCCACTAAGACACAAGGGGTTACAGGTTGTGAAAAGAATTAGAAACAGAAGCATTAATAATGAGCGGGAAGAAGAAAGAGTGATCAAGAAAACAGTAGATTGATATACATTGCATTTAAATTTTTGAAGATTAAAGTTCGACGGAAAGCAGGGAGACGGAAGAGAGTTCCACAAGCGATAAGTGCGAGAAAAGAAACTGTTAGCATAGAATTTATCGCTACTTCACGCCTGCTCAAGTGTAAGTTGATGAGATTTCAACGCTAGTCTAGTACTGCTCTTAAATTCATGAAGTCTAGGTACCACATCCGAAAAATTAGCCTGAAGATATTTACTGGAAAGACACTGACAGGCAACCTCACGGCGGTGGAAAAGTGACTGAAGGTGAGCCGCCAGATCATGACCAATAATATTGCTGGTTCTTTAGATTTTATCAACAAACTCAAGATAAATAGCAGGTGTACCGGACCATATGTGGCAACAATATTCTAAGCATATCATTTAGATAGCGGCATAGTATGTGCTTCAACAGGACTGCATACGGATTTGAATTCAGACTTGTCCTACTCTTAGAGATTTATAGCCACATCACGTTGAAACACAGGTTCTCGTACGCTCACCGAAGTTAAGCAACGTCGAGCCTGGTTAGTATCTAGAGCGTGTTGCGGTTCTATGTTGAATACAGTTCCTACTTAATCTTCTAATACATCTTTTAATCTCTTTCCCCAAAATACTAAAATTTTAACATTGCTGATTCTACATTCGTAGACGCTACACGATCTTCCTCCTCCCAAACATGAAAATCATAGACTAGACTATCATAAATCAGTGCACAATTTTCCTCTTCCTAAAAGTTTAAAATTCTAACACAGCTGATTCCATATTCGTAAACGCTACACGATCTTCCTGTTCACAAACGTAAAAATAATAAACAAGACTGATATAGTTGATTTCACATACCTAGTCGCTATACAATCTTTCTCTTCCTCAAAGATTAAAATTTTAACTCAGTTGATTCCACATTCATTGACGCTACACTATCTTCTTCATTCCTACTGCAACTATAACAGACTCAATACAGACAGTTACAAATTTGCCAGCATCAAAGAAGGAAGACCGTATTACATGGTATAAAAAAAAAGATTTCCTGTCTATAAAATCAGCATTCAAAATCTTTGCTTTTATCTGGGTTCGAACGCCGACTACTGTCACTTGTGGGAAATACGCAACTATTTCAGCTGCTAAGCAAGTGTAGATATTTAGTAGATTTCAGTTTCTTTAAAGGTGGAATACGCAGTGGAAGTGAGGTGCTGAAGAGAAGACTGTGGTGCGGCAATCTTCCAAGTAGGGTTGACGTGTCTTCCTTGAAAATCAGCATTCGTGCTAATGGCTTTCATTTATATCGGACAGTAGTCACCGACACTTCAGGATAAATACGTACGAGGGCTTATCTACTGAATAGTAGTGGCTAGGCAGCTAGTGAAACAGGTCATTATTATAGTGTACTGAGTTCGATCCTCACTGAGCGCAACCAGTTTATGATCTCATGCCGAGTTTCATATTTTATATGTCACATCCCTTCAGAAATGGGAAATCACGGCTCTCTACAACTTCCTATCCTTAGTAAAGTTTGTCTTTTCCCTATCCTTCCTTCCTTCCTTCCTTCCTTCCTCTGTTCTGTCATCCATTTACATAAGCTCGATATGTAAGTTACTTGCTGTTTCCCTCTGTTTCTCTTGATTTCAATAACTTCTGTGAGTTTAAATTCTCGAAGCCTTCTTTCCGCATTATGAGTCCCAGTAAATAAGCCAGGGAACATTATGATAATATATGTCAGCAAAAATTAATAGCGAAAGAGAGATGTGAGATTATGTTTCTGAAAATGTTTTTCACAAAGTTTGTATGTGTGTGTGTGTGTGTGTGTGTGTGCGCGCGCGTGTGTGTGTGTGTGTGTCAGATATAATGACGTTGATATTTCCTAATGGCTCTGGTATTTCTCCTCAGTTATCTCCCCTGACAGCAGTCCACCCTACCAATTAGTAAAATGCATGTATTGCACAGTTAAAAAATTTCAAAGAGGAAATGGTAATTATTCAGAGGCACTCTTCGTTATTGTACTTAGACTTTATAAATTTAAGCGCAATACTAGACCGGTGACGAGGTCTCATCAGTTTATTGTTGAACTGGCTAAATATAACCGTAAGTTCTATGCTAACAGTTTCTTCGCACTTCTCGCTTGTGGAACTCTTCCGGTTCCATGCTTTCCAGCCAACTTTAATCTTCAAAAATTTAGATGCAATGTCCTCATTATTTTTCCTTTGTTCTCGATCCTTAGCAATGTTTCTGTTTTCTAATTCATCTAAACTCAGTAACCCCTTTTGTCTTAGTTGCTTTACAGCCTTGCTTGGGGTTAACTCGCTTTTGCACAATAATTCTTAAATTTAATAGAAGAAATCTGTCCCGAAATAATTGTTACATTTGTAAATAATAATAATAATAATTATGACTCGGCGGAAATGAAACAATTTAATTCAGTGCTTGGGGCATTTAAACAATTTTTGACATTTAAAAGAACATATGGACTATACACGAATTCATCGTTAAGTACGGCAATGTGTGCATCGCTAACTATATATAAAAAAAACAAAAAAAAAAACAATTTTCAATTACTATGGTTAAACTGAAGAATGTTTTACAGCCCTAATCGAGTATTATGTATGCACTAAACGAATTTTGGTATATAAAATTTTAGCGCACTAATCGAATGCGCATTAATCGAGGGGTGCCTGTGTTTTATACTCTTTGGTAGCCGATTTATGGAAAAATAATGGAGCGATTTTTTGTTACCTTTTTGAATTCAGAGTAAACCTTATAGACAATCCGTTACCAAAGGCTAGAGAGCCAATTCTATCTCGTTGAGAGAGAGAGCAAAGAAAAATGGATTCATGCCTTTTCAAAGTGCATTAGTGCGAAAGCGAGCGCAACAGATTAAGTCACATGATGCAACATTTTATAAGTGAAACTCCGAAAATCTAAATGACAAGGATCTGGTAGATTATCTTTCCAAGGACTTAGCCCTGGTGCTCCAATGGGAAGAAGGACTAGCTGTAACATTAAGTACTTCCAAAACCAAGCCAGCAATGTTCAACCATCTTCGAGCAGACCCTGGACTTTCACCTACCATGATGATCGGTTGTTCTTTCAAGAAAGCTCTTTGACTTGAATGCCTATTGGAACTCAAGTTTACACCAGACCTCAAGTAGAACATATATACAACCCAAGATTTACTTGACCACCACACTGAGCCAGGTTGTGACACAAGGTCGGTTTTTAAGGTGGGGGGACCAGAGTTTTCCACTGGGATCGGCGGTTTAAAATGGTCAGAGTTTGTCTAAACTCGTCATAGTCGGTCATACCACTGCTAGGTAACAGATGTCAAACCACGGAGGAGAAGGAAGAACGCAAAGGAGGAGAGAAGGCTTCCGGCACGGAACAGATAGTACATCTGTAGCACCCATCCCGACGGGGAAAACCCACTTCTCCTCCTCTAGCAATCCTCTCGGAAGAATCCGGGTGGAGTGGGGTGTAAGCCCGGGAGCATATATACGACTCATCGCTAAAGATGCTTAAAAAAATGATCGTATCTTGCCTCTCCGGTGAGTATCTGACTATTTCTTCTGTGATCTATCTTTACTAGAATGAGATCAGCTTAAAAATGGAGCATTGCAGATTTTGCAATCACTACATTCTTAACTTTTCAAGTCTAGGGTAAACCGTTATCCCTCCTACATAACCCCACAAGCTGAATTTCTTACCACCTGTTACGCTCATACAAAATCATTCAGTAACCCTCTACCTTGAGGGGTTCTTGTGTCTTATATTTGGTGAAACGCGAAATTCCATTGTTATTGGAACAGGCGGAATTATTCTGTGCCAATAAGAAAACATACCACGTGTTAAGAAAATCATCCCAATTCAAACTTTGGTGCCATTCAACCCCAAAACCTAGGTCACGTGCAACATACAATTCACTTCTTTTCAAGGATATTTCATATCAGTTAATATTTATCGGTGTCTTAAGGCCGTATTACGATGAAACACCGGTTCTCGTCCGATCGCCGAAGTTAAGCAACGTCGAGTCTGATCAGTATCAATAACGAACTATTCCAAAATGTTTATGAAGCTGGTCCGTGAACAGACCGACTTCGTGAAAGATTAGGTTATGAGAAGAATAATTGAAAATTATATAAGGCTCACACGCGAAAATCTTCTAATAATAATAATGTTCTAATAAAATAGTCATTTTTATGGCATGGGTAAACCAGAATTAATGTAAGATTTTGTTGGACATAAAATGGGGGATCACTTTTATTTCGCTGGTAAATAATAAACTGATTCCCATCCCCACCACTAAGTTATGGGTACATAGCAGGACAAACCGGGTTCTATAGCATGTATGGCAACTGGTCTACCGCAGAAAAAAATGGCAACCTACTACGGAAAAAATCTGGCTCGTCAGTCATGCATCGAAAGATACATGATCGCCTCAACGTGTATCACGCATGACATATCTAAACTGAATATTATAATAGAAAAGACTCATTGTAAAAACTTGTAATAATAGACTTAACAAGATATGCTTACATTTTTGCTGGCATGGATAAACTACTGTTAATATAAGATTCTGTTAGACTAAGTCGGGGATCAGTTTTATTCTTTTAGTAAGTAATAAACTGATCTCCACCCGAGAGAAACGCATTATATTAATCTGTATTTGTGTTACCAAGACAATGTTACACAATTAGGAAAACATTATATCATTACATTTCATGCTGAACCGCTGTTTTTTTCCCCACACCCCCTCAAAATACGCTTTAAGATAAAAGTTGAAACGTCATTTTCGAATGTATAAATTTCACAGTAGTAATTTATCACTTTGCTGACGCTACTGTTAACATTTAAAAATCTTTTTGGCTCATGTTTCGCAGCCATTCGTAAATACAATCGCAACGCGAAATATGTACGT
>OZ010602.1:12740805-12745805 GCA_963932145.1 Acanthosepion lycidas
GGCACATTTGTGTCTCTTCAACACAAAGATAACCTGTGATTTATACCGCGACTCAGAAGAACGAACCTCAGTTAAACTTTCTGGGTCGAGTTCGTTATATTATAGCGTATAGTCTGGTGTGATCAATAGTTTGAACAAGGCCAGTACACTCACAAGCTCGGTCACGATGACTTGTAAGCTATTATGCTAGCACAGCTAACTTCCAAACAGTTTCGCCTACTCAATGTCCCTCTCAAGGCACATCCCAACCGTGCTATACATTTCCGACAGGTTGATATTATCAAGACGCCAGTTTCCTGACAAATCGGTTATGTTGAGATTCGATCCCGGGTCGCATGGTCGGAATTGTAACGTTCTAACCTCTCGGACACGATTAAAATATTGTCGATATTTTCTGATAAAATTTTTAATAAATTTGAAATGCAAATCATATGATTTACCGTTAATTGAACTGAATAAATACTGTTTTCTGACAAAACGTGAATACGAGTAGGCAACACTCTTCTCTTTGGATTTAATCTTTATAAAATAGAAATGATTAAAAGATATGAAGATGACAAAAAACAATGCAGAAATAAAGAAGTAAACTCAAATGAAAAAAAAAAAAAAAAAAAATAGCAACCCCCTCCCTCCAAAAAAAAAAAACCCAAAAAAACAAAAAAAAACAAAAACGAATAGTTTAAAATGTGCAAGATCTTTAAGTAAGGAGAAATTCTTTAAATTTCTTGCGTTTGGTGAGAGTCGGAGAGTTTATTTTTATCTAGTTTTGCGTTATATGACTTTCGTATAAATAGAAAGAAAAGTTGAAAAGGAGGGGAAGAGGAAGAAGATGTCGCAAGAGAACGAACGAAAGAGAGAAAGAAAGAAATAGAGGAAAAAGAAGGGAAAAAAATGGAAGAAAAAAACGCGGACAGAAACAAAAAAAATTAAAAAAGAGAAAAGAAAACAAAAAAAAGGAAAGAAAGAAACGAAAATAAAAATAAAAAGACGGATAAAAAAGAAAGATGAGAGAAGAAAAATACAATAGGAACAGAAAAAAAGAAAGGGACAGTTTCATAAAGAAAAATAAACTAAAGAGAAAAAATAAATAGAAAGAAAAAAGAAAGGGACAGTTTCATAAAGAAAAATAAACTAAAGAGAAA
Source organism: Acanthosepion lycidas (assembly GCA_963932145.1). Lineage (NCBI taxonomy): Eukaryota > Metazoa > Mollusca > Cephalopoda > Sepiida > Sepiidae > Acanthosepion > Acanthosepion lycidas. The sequence goes on from OZ010602.1 coordinate 12,741,948, forward strand.
AAATAAATAGAAAGAAAAAAGAAGAGTCAGGGAGATTAAAGGAAAAAAGGAAAAATGGGGAGCGGAAAAGAAAGAGCGAAAAAGGAAGGAAAGAAAAAGGAAGGAAAGAAAAAGGAAGGAAAGAAAAAGGAAGGAAAGAAAAAGGAAGGAAAGAAAAAGGAAGGAAAGAAAAAGGAAGGAAAGAAAGACAGAAAAAAGTATGATAACGATTTATTTATCGTTCGCCAGTGTCAAAACCTTCGTCTGCAGATAACATTTTTCTGCGATTCCGTCACAAGGACCAACACCTTACCATTGGCACTATTACAACCATGAAGCCATTGCCATCGGTACCATCAGTAAAAATATATATCCTGCTTTACTTGAAAAGAGACGAATAAATATAATACAACCCATAGTGACTTTTATATAACAGTATTTGCTCGATTATTCGGATAACTTTGGACAAGGGTTGGAAAAATATGTTCGGACAATTCAAAATACCAGACAATTGAATATCTAAATTATCGAAAAAGAAGAAAAAAGCCATTTTCTCAAAGAAATTTAACATTTACCGTGTGCTAAGATGCTTTATTCCTCTGAAAAATTACCCTGCGTCTTAGCACTGAAAAGTCAAGTTTGTAGCGAGAATTTTGCCAACACTCACGAACCCCAGTCACGAGTTACGAACACCAGACAGATAAGTCTGCAATTATTATTCATATAGTGATTTTCCAAGCGTAGCTTAGACGTGGCACAAGGCCGAAAGTATGGGGCACCCAGTGAGGATCGAACTCGCTATTCAGTCGTAATTGTTCTAGAGAAACAAGCTTGCTAACCATTACACCGCCCCGAGGTGTCCATTATTATTCATATGTAATAACTACTGTATATCCCGTTCGTATTATGATGATAGACTGCTTCCTACCGGTACTGTAAGTCTTTCGTTTATCGTACGGTGTTTTCACAAAACCCACCCTAGTCATGTAGTACAGACTGATAGTTACGTTTCATATGTACACCAAGAATAGCAGCATTATTACTGCTCTTTGTGTACTATTGAAACAAACCAGTTAGTTCAATAGGTCTCCAAATATACTATCAATTCCTATTATCCGCCATGTTTTTATTTTATGGTGACGGTGCCTGACAGATGCTATCTGCAGACATCGAAGCAGACGACATCAAGAGTCTTGTCAGCATGTTCATTCAGCAGAGGATAACCTTCCATGAATGGACATAAATTCTTTCTTATCTCAATAGGCATAACAATCGGCTAAGCTATTGAAAATTTAATTAGTTATAACCACAAATATGTAATAAAAAATTCAGAATGTGATAATTTGTTGTGACAGAAAAAAAAACTGACACCGTACTGTTGGCGACTTGGAGTTGCTAAAACTGTAAGCTATTAAATCCTCAAATATTTTTTATCCAAAAGAAATACCTAGCTATCGTATTTTGGGGCTTACAAGACGCATATTTTTTCCTAAAAAAAATAAATAAATAAATAAATAAAAAAAAAAAAAAATAAAATAAAAATAAAATACCCTGAAAAATACGTGTGCGTCATCCAAGACAATGTAAGGCAACGACTAGACTCAAGTAAGCTTGGACGTTCACCTAATTAGCTTAACTGATAGGGACGCGGATTTGTATGTTCAGTCATGTTAGCTTTCTATCTAATTCAGCCTCTTATATCAGCACTTACCTGTTACAATTATCGCCAAGACTATAAACCTTCCTGGAGCCGAGCCACAAACTTAAATATGCTCTGTTTACTAGCAACGGCGGAAGCCTTACTGCTCTTGACTATTATATCATTGCCATACAAAAAAAAAAAAACAAAAAAAAAAAAAAAAAAGAAACTGACGAGTGATTAATGTAAACAATAGGTGACGCCAGTATGTGGGGGACGCATGTTGAATATATTGTATGGGAATGACTATTTTCTTCTTAGAAATTTCTTTCCAATATTAGGGTGCGTCTTCCAATCCGCAGCATCTTGTAAGCCGGAAAATACGGTTATATTGCAACGGTTGTGTGATGCCAACATTGTTGCAAGTCATCATGCGTGTTCACTATCTAATCAGGTGTGAAACTTCAACTTGCCTATAGACCTGTATGAATCTTAGTGAGAACTTTGACATGGTGTAATGGTTAGCAAGCTTGTCTCGCTAGATCTATTATGACTGAATAGGGAGTTCAATCCTCATTGGGTGCCCCCATACAGTTGGCTTTGTGTTACATTTAAGTTACGCTAAGAAAAATCAGCCAATGAATCTTAGTGTATGTTTAAATACAAACAATTGCAAAGAATATGCAGGGTGAAAAATACTTATGATGCCGAGTGTTGAGAACTGGGAAAGAAGTGATAAAAATGCTATAGCAATACATCAATTTATTAAGTAATTTATTAATTAATTATTATAATACATCAATTAATAATACCTAGCTGATTATATGGAGCGTCTGACTTCATTATAGCGTCTTGGCATACGGGAAACAAAGTATATCATCAAATAACACATTCAAAGTTCAAGGTTATGGTCCGTTTTATTTTTTTAATGTAGGTGTACTTGATAACGGAACCAACGTAAACACTTGGTAAACAGTCATTATTTCGTTGTTTGAAACTGGGCATTGGGGTTGTTGAATTTCAATATGTGCATTATCCTCTTCAACATCTTTAGTCCTGAGTATGACGATAAACTACATCTGGCAGCAGAGCATCTGATCGGGATATTGTAGATTTTGAGAAGCGTGGAACAACCTCTTGCTGTTGTTCGCAGGCTCACCCTGACCCGAGATGGTAGCACCCGTTAGTGTCTCAGCTATGAGATCATAGGGAGCCCCCAAACAAAAATAAATAAATAAAAATAAAATAAAATTCTGTGAAAGTATACAAATATATTTTTATAGTAAAGTACTAGCAATATATTTTTATAAAAAAATTACCAACAATACATTTTTAGGGAAATTATCAGCAATACATTTTATAGTAAAATAACCTACAATACATTCTTTATAGTAAAATAACAATCAATATAAAAAAGTATAAAAATATATATTTTTTTTAAATTACTAGCAATAGATTTTTGTAGTGAAATTACCAGTTATATATTTTTACAAATTACTAACAATACTTTTTATCATCAACAAACTATATATCTAAAAACAAAAACTTATGTTTATTGTAAAAGTATATTATAAACAAAGTATCTTCAACTGAAGGCAAAAAATTGCTTTTCAAAACGTTTTTAGTTGAAGTCATGTAATTGTGTTCAAAATATTTACATTTTGGCATTAGACATTGATATGCCACTAAACAAAATCAACCAAGCAAATCTTCAACATTTTCCGTCGCGGTTAAATGTCCAACAGTAGCCTCATGCCGCTGGGGTGTTCACACCCAGGGTTGTCTGCATTGAACCAGTCATCTATTTCTGCTTCATTTACATCGATGTTTAACGATGAAGATTGGTCAATAAAATGTTCCCTCGTCTCAGCGATCGGGACTACGGCATTATCTAATTTCTCATGAGAGAACTGTTATATACCGTACCTATGAACACTAATGGGTCTGTCCCAGTCCTCATAAATACGTTGGACACTATTTTATGTGGGGAGGTAATATGCTGTCTAAGTAGTCTACCACTAGAAGTGGTTTTTACCTACTTCACGCTGCTGGCGAGTATTGTATTTTGTTGACGTTATAAAGATTACCATTTCATTTCCAACCTCCGTTTTGGTTATTCCTTATTCAGTAACCCTTTCTAGGTTACAAGAAGAACTTTCCGCGCGACTTACGAATTGTTTCTGATCATATCTAGTTTAAGCATATCAATTTTCTTTAAGAATGTAAGTGTATCTACATTG
>OZ010602.1:12765977-12850977 GCA_963932145.1 Acanthosepion lycidas
ATTTAATACGAGATCTTAGATTGTTCTTACAACAACGATGCATACAAAACGTTCATTTAAATCCAGCTATTTCACTCAATTGCTTGTTTGACCTTTTTTTTTTTTTTTAGTCACAATCACGAGTTCCGTAACTCATTAGTGTCATAGCACCAGTACATGTACTACAGTCAAAGTAAAAGTGGTGTGTCTTGGGTACTCTCTCCAGGCTAGTTTGTATTCAGAACCAGAACTGTCCTGCCATTTACTCGTAGCTGGAGAGAGTAGGGAAGAGATGGATTCATATCTTTTCCAAAGGTAGAAGTACGTAAGTGAATGTATATCAGTGAATGCAATGAACCCGACTGGGATACGAATTCGGCTCTCTGAGTTCCTCAACCCGAGCCACTATCCATTACGCCGTGCCGTTTTTTTTTCTCTTTTGTATTCACTAGAAAAAAAAGCAACACTAAATCGACTAACATTTCCCACAACGGTTGCCACACGCAAACGCAAAATTCGTTACAAACATCAGCAGACATAGTCGGAGCTCGGTTGGCCGACTTTTACAACTCGTCACTCAATTGTAGAAATGAAACAAACATTGGTGGTTTCAAAACAAAGCTAAAAAGTACGGGAGGAAAACAATACTAATTGTTTTCTTTACTTTCATTTTTTTTCTCCCGTTTAAGGGTTGCCGTTCACCTTCCAAAGCGCCGCCCAATCACAAAAGGCTTAGTTTTAATGGTTTCCAGATGTTTCTTTTTGACACATGAAGACTTCCAAAATCATTCTCGTTTCTGGTTTCAACCTACATCTAAAAGGATGCAGACAAGTCAGCGGACTTTTCTGCGAGGGTGGAATTATTTTTGCTTCCAGGGTCGACAAAGTGAATGGGATTATTTATAGCATTTGGAAACGCATCTGGTTATTTATAGCAACTGGAAATGAAGCGAAGACGGATTTTAAGCGTTCAGAAATGGAGAGTTTGTTTTTTATTTAGACAAGACGACTTTTAGCAACCATTTGAAATAATTGAAGGGTCAATTCGACGTGACGCAATGGTCAGCATGATCGTCTCGCTAGATCAATTATGACTGAATAGTAAGTTTCAACCTTAATGAGTATTCCGTACTTTCGGCCTTGCGTCACATCTAAGCTAGGCTTAGAAAAAACATCATTTGAAATAATTGAAGATTACAAAATTATTGATATTAAAAAAAAAAAGAACACTCTTCATTCATTCATACATTACATTCAGTCAGTTATGTGCTATGCGTGATACACGCTTAGAAGATCATGTATCTTTTGATACATGACTGACAAGGCAGAGTTTTTCGCCACAGTAGGTTACTATTTCTTTCTGCGGTAGACCAGTTGCCACTCAAAGCTATACAACCCGGTCTGTTCTGCTATTTTACCCATATCTGGAGGGAGAAGAAGAGGATTCATACCTTAATCACGTAAGTGAATATAATGGATTCGACAGGAATTCGAACTCGGCTCTCTGATTCTTCAACCCGAGCTGATATCCATTATTCCACCGTGCCTCCATATTACCTTATATTTAATACCCACATTTAACAAATACCCACATTTAACAAATACCCACATTTAACAAATACCCACATTTAACAAATACCCACATTTAACAAATACCCACATTTAACAAATACCCACATTTAACAAATACCCACATTTAACAAATACCCACATTTAACAAATACCCACATTTAACAAATACCCACATTTAACAAATACCCACATTTAACAAATACCCACATTTAACAAATACCCACATTTAACAAATACCCACATTTGATTAGAATTACTATTAAAGAAAATGAGGGGAGATTTTTCTTTAATAGGATTTCTCGAATATTCAGGCTGGTAGACAAAATAAAATACTGTTTAAAAATAAACAGGGCGTCTTACTCAGACATGGTTATCCGCTAAAAATAAGGGTTAAAGTAATAAAAATAAAAATCCATTTCTTTAGAAATTGCTTTGTTTATGCTGTTTCAGATACGAAACCGAGCAGTTTTGAAATTTTCCACAGACAAAACGTTGCAAACTTCTCGCTGCTCTATGGTTATTAGCATGACAAGGGTTCAGCAGTGCCAAATACATTCCTTACTTCCACCACTGTTGACCTTTGCAGCTGGTACTCACGATGCTGCGTACACGAGATTGAATCATCCTCATTCCCTTCATATCCCATTAATAAGAATTTTCCTTCGAATAGTTTCTTCCTAAGGACTGTTATTTTATAGATTACTTTTATTCTTTTTCCGATTAGTACAAAACTTAACCTCTTCTAGGCTAGGCTAACAGTTATCTTTCCTACATAACCCCATAAACTTCACTTTTCGTTTTCTCTTACATTCATGCACTATCATAGTAACGCTCTACCTTGAGATACTTTCGGGCCTTGCATTGGGTGAACAGTGTTGGATTAATGAACAACCATTACCGGATATACTGGCGTATCATGCGGTCTTTTAAGACCTAATTTGGAAGCTAATTTGACTACATTGAAATGGATATATTGGTTAGCGACATTGCCAGGGTCAGCGGGACATACGCTAAGCTTAAATCTCGTATATGATGCGGGCATCTTCAAAAGTTTCAGGATACGCGAGTATATACGGTATATTTATTTTTTCTTTTAGAAATTGGTTTGTTTACGTTTCGGATATGAAACTAAGCAGTTATGACTTTCGAAAAAATCTGAAAAAATAAAGTGTGCGTTAAGGCAGAATCTTGATTATGAACCTCTTCGTAACCGATTATATATATATATATATATATATATATATATATATATATATTAGAATCCCTGACAACCGATCTAAGAAGTCCGTCCTGGTATGAAGTGTTATATTTTATAAAAGAACTGAAATCATGTTTGACAGTTATTTTCAATGTTTTATCGTAAAAAAACATAAGCTAACGGTGAGTGAAATATAACGGAACTGATTTTAAGGAAAAATAAATTATGTAATGTTAATGAAGATTCATTAGATTAAGTCTGCCGCGTATGCAAAGCAAATAATGTAACGAGGATTTTTTAATCGCTGTTGCGTGATGATTCTTTCTCTTCTAATGTCATTCTCAACTTTTTCCGTATTTCATTTTGCTTTTGTTCTTGAAACATTTTAAATGAAAGACAATTTTAACTCTGCGTGCGTTATTGCAATCTTCATAGCTGAATGCTGGCTTTCTTTCCATAAAACTGACAACATTTTCAATAGCTTTTTCAATTTTAGTCCAGGTTTCACCAATCATTTTTTATTTCCTTGCTCATTGTGACAGTGTGACCACTGGAGAATAGTTACTTTGGAAGATTTTATATCATACAATGTTGACTTTCCTATGTTGAACTAAACCATTAGTTACAATGAACTTTCACCAGCGTCTCGTCTTCACAATTTTCACATTTTGCGATAACACCAAAGTTATTCTTCCTCTCTTATTCCCATCATCTTTTGCACCAATACAAACCATTAGGGTGAAATAAGCATAAGCAATTAGCCAAAGTAAAACAAAAATTTCAAAATCAGTTACATATCACCCAAGCAGTTCAAATATACACATTAAAATCATGTCCAGCATATGAGGGATTCTACTATATATATATATATATATATATATATATATATACTATGTGTATATACATACACACATAGTTCCATATATATATATATATATATATATACACACACACATACAGGCACGCACGCATAGTTCCAATTTTGTTTCCAAAATTCGCTTGAAGATGAAACATAACTAATGCTTTTAATTTAACTAACTCCCCAGACTGAAATCCCCTTGTTTATTATGTGTGTGGCCGCATTTGAGCGAGCAATTAACAAAACTCCTTGCAACACCAAAGATGAACTGAAAGCAAGGATAATGGCAGCATTCACCAACTTAAACAAGGAGACCGTCCAGGAGAGATGCAGGAGATTCCTAAGTCGTCTGGAGGCCGGTGTTGAAACTAATGGCGATTTTATTGAATAAATTTACTCTTTAGTATTTCACTAAAGTTTTGTGCAATTTTGGTAAATATATCTGTTAAAATGAGATGCCAGTATTATTTTCATTTTTTGCATAATTTAGACAATTTATCCGTCGCACCCTGTATATATTTCTTAATCTTTTAGCATTTAGTTAAAAGAATCTTGCTTATCTAACGTTTGATTTATTTTTCTTTGACACTATCTCGACGCTGTATATTCTTCATTATTCCCTACAGCTAACACTTAACCTTTCTTAAGTGATACTAAGCTGCTAATGACTGTCAGCTATACAAACGACAGTAATTACATTTACAATAGCCATTTCAGTTTAGTGCAAATAATTCATGCGTTTATTTCGACAGCGATTTTGGGTCAATTTTTAGATCAGCGCTAAATTTATTTTCATTATAACTAAAGTGTAATATTTTTTCTTTCCGATTTCATTGCTCAAAAGATAACGCTTCACATTTCTCCGGGAGACCCTGACCTTTCCTTCCAGCTACTGGGATCCTAGTGCAAGGTTTTGTTATGTCAGCAATGTTTGAATATGAACTCTGTCCAGAAAGCATTCCACTGTGAGCTTGCCACAATAGAGCCAAACGGAGATTTCGGAGTTTTGGGCTTCTTAAATCATTTTAAGCTCAATTATGAAACTCTGTTAATGCTATACTTAGGAGGCACGTTAGAGTAATGGATTGCGGCTCCGGTTGAAGAATAGGAGAGCCGAGTTCGAATTCCAGTCGAGTTCATTACATTCACTTATGTTTTTTTAAGACATTTAATGTCTTAAAAAAATAATTGTCGGACTTTGTCCATCTCATAATGCATTCACTTACGTGCTAATACCCTTGAGAAATGTATGAATTCAACCCTTCTCCCACTAGCTATGGGTTAAATAGTAGGACAGTTCCTAGTAATAGTAGCCTCGTGTGGTAACTGGTCTAGGAGAAGAAAAAATCTGAATTCAAAACTGTGTGTAGCAGCTAAGAAAAGGGCCGTTCGCATTGACTGATCCCGACTCCAGTCGAATCCCTTTTTATTTGTACTTAAGAGAAAAATTAATATAAGACTTTCACATTTTTAAATCTGTTAAAAATAGGGTTGAGAAACCCTGGTTTGAATTCCTGAAAAAAGATTTAATTTTGCATTTAACCCATCTAGAATTCTTTTGAGGGTGATTTTCAGTGCCAAAAATCGATTCAGCACCCACAGAAATAAAGCAGTGTGGTCTAGATCATAATTCTCTGTTGACACCTGCAAAACATAACTGCACTCTTTTAATGGTCGCAGAGAAAACTCTTCTTACCTTCCATCAGCATGGCTGATGCTAACCTCCAGTGACTCTTTGGGATTTCTCAGACTAACGTTTTCCGTTGACATGAAGTGGAAATATTGTATTGAATAATCTGCAAAAGTTTGCAGCTAGAACAATTGGTTCATTGTATCGAGCTAGACAATTTTTCTCACCAAAATCTATTTTACATATTTATAAGTATACCATTTGTCCTTTCTTTGAATATTGCTGCCACATCTGGTCTAGTGCTCTTGGTATATATTTAGAGATTCTTGATAAAATCTAACGAGGAATCTGAAATGTTATTGACCCTGACCAGGGATCACGACTTCAGTCCCTTTTCCACCACCATAATGTAGCTTCCCTGTGCCTTTTCTAAAAATACTTTCATGGTAATTATTCTGATGAACTTTCCTCTGTAGTTGTTATTTTTATTCCCTACGCCACAGACAAATTGGTATACCTGAGAACTAGTTAAGACTACACAGAGACTGAGATATTATGGTGGTTGTAGTAAGAATGGTAAGTAAGAATGTGTTTTGGTGTAAGGAATACTGTCGTATGTTTGGGTCAGTAATTGTTGCTAGCTAAGTTTAAGATAAGGCATATTATAGATTCCTCTATCCCTCCTTTTGGCCTTGTGCCACATTTTTGTATTTGCAAAATAAATATTACTTTCTTCAATGGCATTCTGAGTTATTGTAGTAGCTGTAGTAAGAATTGGTAAGCAGTAATGTGTTTTGGTGTAAGGAATTCTGTATGTATGTTTGGATCAGTGATTGTGACGAGCTAAGTTTAATTATAAGACAGATGAAGGCTATCCTTCCCTATCGCTCCTTTTGGCCCTGTGCCACTTTTTGTATTTTACAAAATAAATATTTTCCTCTATGGTAACAAGAATTTATGAATTTAAGTGCAGTACTAGATTGGCGGCAAGGTCTCATCATTTATAATTGAAATGGCTACATATAACCGTAAGTTCTATGCTAACAGTTCCTTCTCTCGCACTTCTCGTTTGCGGAAATCTCTTCCAGCTTTTTGCTTCCCAGTCAACTTTGAGATTCAAAAATTTAAAAGCAATCGTTGTCTTAATTGTTATCCTTTTATTGTACTCTACTTAATAATACTATTTTTTTCATATTCTCTAACACTCAGCAACCCATTGCGTCTTAGTGGCTTTATTACCTTGCTCGGAGTGAAACGATTAAACCAAATACAAGGAAAGATATGTCAAAAACAGATATTTTTTGTCCAAAGCGGGTAATAACCAGTTTAACGTATAAAATGAACCGGGTTCTTTTTAAATCTCTTCCCGAGAACAAATTCTCTTATATCTTTGCCGATTTAAATTGTTTTTATATTCAGGAACTTAAACAAAAAGGAGAATTTTTCAGTTATCATTATTTGAAGTTGTGTAGTCAGATAAAAAGTGGGCGAAATATGGTAAACATTTTGTTAATTTGGCTAAGGTTTGTGTTGTGGGGCCGTCATATTCACTTGACTACAAGTCATTTTTTTTTTTACAAAGTGTCAAGTTAAAATTTGTCTGTCATTTATAAAATTAATTTCGCCAAGATTCCAATAACTTTCCTCACAAAAAGTTAGAAAAAGCATCTATCTAGAACTGTTCAACTAAAAATAGATATTCATTGATTAACCTCAAACGATCATAACTTGGCAAATACTTGGTTAGGACAAAGTTACAACAGTTATGGAACGGCTTTGAGCATTTTGAAGCCTAAGGGGATTAAGTCTGCGGCGAAGAGATGAATTTTCCCCCAAAAGAGTTTAAATGAGGCATTTAGCCTATTTAAACTTTTGGAGAATTTTTAACGCCAAAAGTGGAGTCAGCCCCCGTCCCCAACATGAGAATAAAAATAAAAATCATGATATTTTTTTTGTGAAAATTAGGTATTGATCATGTAACGTGTGAAAGGAACTGAGTACGTTTTAATTATCTTCCTGAGAAAAATTTTCTTACATTTTGCAGAGTTAAATTGTTTTAATATTTGAGAGCATTTTTTTTGTTTTTAGCGTTATTCGAAGTCGTGTGAGTCAGAGACAAAAAGCAAGCAATATGTCAAAAATTGTGTTAATTGGAGTGAATTTTGTTTTAGTACCCTAAATCTCATTTGCTATAGACCATTTTTAAAAGAATTTCAAGTTAAACCTGTCTGACACTTATTCATTCATTTCAACAAAATTTCAATGGTGATACGAGCAAAACAGACAAAATAAATATCCTGAACTGATCATCTAAAAATAAATGAATTAAACATATATTATTAAATATAACAGACAATGAATGTCTATTATGTCTGATCATGAACCGTTCTAATGTTCGAATGTTTGCTTTAATTTTTGGTGAAAATAAAGACAAAAATAGACGCCATTTAAATATTTTTTTTTATTAAGATTGTCCTAAGTTTTCGGCTCACATGAGCCATCCTCAGATTGGTTATACAATCATGAAACAAAGATATCTACCGTCAAAGAATATTTTGTTATTTTGACATAGAAAATTGCTATGCGACGATAACGGTCGCAGAATAGCAGACGCAGATCGTAAGTTTAAGACGCGGTTCTATGACGTCATACCACGCGATTGACTGAAGTATTACAACAGAACCATATGTCTAGATGCAATGTAATGTGTTATGACTAGTTTGAAATATAATTTTGTTGAGTGTGGGTTGCTTCGTTTTAATGTAGAGGGCCTCCAGTATCTGAAGGTTCTTTTTACTGTGTGTATGTGTGAGTATTATTGTGTTATCAACTAATATCTGTCTAATATTATGTTTATGGCTATGTTTTTCTAAGAAATGTTGTTTAATAGAACTAAGATCAGAAAGGTGACAAGTAAGTCTACGGGATATTGTGGTTGTAGTAAAACCAATATCTGTAGAGGGTTTATTATTAGCATCAGAGATACAATCTCTGAACGGGCATGTAAATTGATGCATTACATTGGTTTTTAATTTTAGAGGATTTAGTTGTGTGGTTGTAGGGATAAATGATTAAATTTCAAAACATGGAGGTAATGGCAAAAATCAGTTCTGAAATCCTAAGATTCAGACGACATATAAAACATATCACTTGGGAAATGTTTCGAAAATGCCAGTTGCGAGCCGACCATTTTGAATATCTCGAGAGTAGGTTACACCGCCTTTATGCAACTTGTCAAGCAATCATAGTGGCACTTTTATGTGGTGTCATGGTTAACAAGCTTGTAGTAGTGTGATCCTCACTGAGTGCCCCTTACTTTCGGCCTTGTATCACAGCTAACCTTCGCTTATAAAACCATCAAAATGTGAATTACTGCGTATGCTTGAAGAGAAACTGCCACCGGATTACTCAGTTGGTAATGAAACACGATTAACTGAGATTTCAGTACTTGGATGAGATTAAGGAGATCGCAATGAAGCAGCTGATGGCGATCCCGAACTCGGATTTGATAATTATTTTTAAAAGGACACAAATTAGTGTGCGATGTCTTTAAGGAAGCACTTTGAAGGGAAATAAAACGATATTTTGTTCGAAAGAGGTTATTTTCACTAAATGGCTATTTTCAGGACATCCTCGTAAGAATTTTATTGGTGGATAACAAGTCTTACTGCTCTTAGTATGCGCCAGTTACGGCTGCAGTGTATACATATCAATCAATTTGAAATGGAGAGATTGGAAAACATGTAACATCTGTCATATTTCGTCATTCAAATATTTCTTTTTTCAGTTTAAGATAGTCGAAATATCGGTTGATTCAATCAGCGAAGTAGAGGTGTGGAACTATAAATCATTTCTTTAAATCGGCTGCTAGACGCCCAATACTATTGGTTCTTTGCTCTGTCTCGCATTCTTGATTACCAGAACGAATTTCAATTAACACCATTCAACCAAACTTTGATATCAGCGGAGAACATTATTGTTTAAACACGAACACTAAAATCTTTCGCCTCCATCGGAGCAAAGGAGTTAGAGATTTATTAAGTCAAGTTGGAAAACAGATACAGGAAGTGGCGTCATAATGCAGCAGCCATTTTGAAAATCTATTTTCAAAATTCTGTATTATCATTCCACATATATTACGTTATTATTAACATTATTATCACCATTATTATTATACTACTACTACGACGACGACGACGACGTATTTTACTATTTTTACTAAATGGGTGTTTTTTGTCGGATCCCGGCGAATATTGTAGATGTTGTGGTGATTGATGAAATTGTTCGAATGAAAAGGTCACGAGTCGGATTAGCTAGGTGTAGGATAGTCAGTGTTGATAAGCCGTTGACCCCATTTCCCCTTCGGCTTTGTACCACATTAACATGTATATATGTTACAAATAAAGACGTATTTTACATTATTCTCATAGTCGTTTAATATAATGTGCTCAAGCCCCCGGGGATCCTTCAAGCAATATCACTTCTTTGAGAGGTGGCTGGAATTATAACCTGGCTCCTGAGTTATCCCACTGAGGTAGTGCCGAGGAGGCTTTAACAGTAGGGTCGCTGCTCAGTTGAGCACCTGACCTATACCCTCCACATACCTAGGTTAAAAGACGTTGAAGTATTTATTCATGTGTAGCGTGTTTTGGACAAGTAGTTTTAGTGATATCCATTCCTTTTCAGGTTAAACCACAGCCGATGTCATTCAAATTGAAGGCTCGCCTTGGTAACGGGCACATGGCTGTTGATTCTATCGGGGATCACCCTCTGCCATAGTCACTGACTAGATCTAGAAAGCTTTCTGTCCAGTGATACCGTGTTATCACCCTCCCTCCCTCCCTCACGTCCATGGCTATGCAACTCAGTCTAGCCCTTGAAGGCTTACAGTCATATCACGTTGAAACACCGGTTCCCTTACGATCACCGAAGTTAAGCAACGTCGAACCTGGTCAGTATCTAAATGAGTGTCCGTTTGGGAATACTGGATGGTGTAAGCTTGGATGTGCAGGTGGTGTAATAGATAATTGTAACTGTTAATCGGAGAGCGGAGTTCGAATTCCAGTCGTGTTTATTAGATTCATTTACGCACAAATACCCTTGGGAAAGGCATGAATCCACCGAAAGGGTTAATTAGCAAGATTTGTATGACTAAACCATTATTATCTCGAAAAAAATTCCATCTAAAAATATTTTCTGGCTTTAAATAACTTGCAAAAGGGTTGATAAGCCGTAGAAAATGATTCAGTCACTCTACCCCAATGAGCTTGATGGACATTGACCTTACAAGGAGGTTCTTCAGCCATTTAACAGGTCTTGTTTTTAATCTTAATGTGTGTTTAGCTACCCTTCTCACCAAAAAAAGCCTACTTGAGAGTAGTGTCCCTTTAAGTTGAAAAAGAGTGACGCACTGACATTCGCATTTATTATATAGATGTTTGGAATTTAATGAGAAAACTATAGAATAAGAAAAAATTAGCCGATTATCGAAAAACAATCTATAAAAAAGCTTGAGAGGGGGGAGTGTTGTTAGTCATGCATTGAATGTTAACACCTTTATCGACCGTTCTATTTTCCGGTCTTCTTTTTACTTGCATATCTGATACGAGGTGTTTGTATTGTAAAACTATTTCTTTTGCAGACAAGCTTATTGTCTTCAGAAAATGGCAGCGTCTAGAAGGTGCTGAAAAATTATCGGCTCAATCAAGAAGAGTTTCCTTAAAAATAAAAAAATTGTGAAATGGATTTGACAAAGAACCTTTCAGCACTTTTTATTAGATGCAAGACTAAAATATAAAAAAAAAGGAAATAAAAACTGCTTGTGTAGCCTCTGGGTTAAATACAGGTGGGAAAATTTGGTTACGGCTCTTCCCATTTTCCTCAAATTGGACTAAATAGATCTTTTGGAAAAGATTTTTTTGGTCAAACCGCGAACTTTTCAAAGCTCTCAAGTAGATAAAGATGGAGAGACAAGATGGAGATAAAAAAAACTGATGTTTGCAATTTTCAAAATCCCCTTGGAAGTACACCGGACGTAACCAGTCAAGTACCATATCACCTTGGATCAAATAACGAGTTCCAGTGGAAATTCCCAGAACGTTGCCCAAGGAAGGACAGGAGATAAAGGTGTGTCCAGATAAAAAATTGCAGCTGCTTTCAACGCACTAACAAACAAAATGGCAGTCGAAAGCGAGGCTATTTCAGACTGTGTATAAAATTAAGTTTAGTAACTAGGAAGTCGTGGATGTGCAGGTGGTGTAATGGTTAACCAGAAATCGGCGGGCCGAGTTCTAATTTTGGTCGAGGTCGTTATATTCACTCTCGCACAATACCCTAGGGAAAGGTAGGAAGCCATCTATTCTCTTTACTATGAGCTAGCTAGTAGAGCAGAAAGGACTCCCTCGTTGTAGGCGATAACAAGCATAGGAGAATAACAACTCTGAATTCAAAATAGTATGTGTCTCTAGTGGGGCACATACTTGAACGGTAACGAAGGTTTGTTCAGTATAGTTGCCGTACGAACAACAGATTGGCTCTGTTGGTGTTTATCACAAAAGGGGACTGAGTAGATGGGGTATGTTTAGAAACGAGAAGCTATGAAGAATCAGATTTTGATTTACAGTATGCTTTGACTCGAAACAGCTTTGATAATGAATTAGCTAACTTTTTCTATAGACATTATTTACATTATTCGGATTATTGTCGTCATCTTTGTTGCCATATTTATTACAACGTTTCGGCCGTTGTACGCTCCGGCCTTCTTCAGGTGGTTGGAATGTCGAACGTCATCTACGTACATAGTTGACTTTCTGGTAGGATTTTTCAATGTCTTCCTATTTTTGGTATATCGGGTCCGTACCGATCCTTCAGTATCGGTCTATATTCCTATAGACTTAAAAGCCTTTTACCTCATGCATAGAATGTCGAAAAACAGCTTCGTCAAAAGTGTTTTCTTATTGGATTACAAACAGTGAATTGATTAATTTAAATGAATTTCTTTTACTTTACTCAAGTTAGCCCAGTTTACTTTAAAAATTGGCCCAAAAATTTCCAGTCGTGTTAATCGAATCTCGGAGCGCTGGATTTTCAAAAATGTATGTATATTTTTTTTACAACAGACAAATGTTTGATTCGTTTTCTGCAGCTTACCAAGGCTTTGGAGGTTATTTAAGGCCAGATCTACTAATTAACACATACCTAGGGGAGAAGAGGTGGATTCATGCCTTTCCCAAGGGGAGTTGCGCATAAGTGAATATAACGAACCAGCGGGAATTGAAACTCTTCCTCCGCTTAACAATCCCAAGCCATTATCCATTACACCACCCGCACATGCAAGCTTATAATACTTGCTATTCTCAAGCGGTCATCCATCTTGGGACTGACAAGGCTCGATGTTGCTTAATTCAGTGATCGTACTGGAACCGGTGTTTGAACGTGATATGACCGTAAGCACGGCAAAGAGAAAGAAATAAGCAAAGTATACGAGAGGAATAGAGAATCTATATATAAAATTTTGTGACTTCTGTTAGTCCGTCTGTCACGCCCTCTAAAATAGCCATACATTGGCCGATCGAAGTCAAATTTTGGGGAGACGTGCAAATAGATGGGGTGTGGGGTACAAAGTTCATTTGGTTTTACCTATGTGCGTAACTTAGAACAATAAATTTTTATTAATTTTTAAAAAAAATTAAGTTTTTTTTTTTATTTAACATACAAACTCCTACTATTTTAAAACAATTTTATGAGTGAAATAACAAATAATCATCATCACTATTATTCCCTTGACTTTTGTAATCGTAGGGCGGATCCAAATGTAGAAGCCATATTGAATCTCTTCTATAGCGGTCTATCAACGGCAGCTACCAGCAATTCTGGTATAGTCATACCTGTCTATTATTTGACATTGTTCAACCAGATTTTGTGTTGGCGTCCTCTTCTACGTCCACCTGGAGCGGTGCCTTACATGATAGACTTACACAGACTGTCATGCCTTGTAACGTATCGAAACCACGCCATTTTTCTCCGTTTGAAAGTGGCGGGAAAAGGTTCCTGGTGGCCCACAAAACTTTCAAACTCATTTTTTTTGTTCCCAATAGAAAATTCCAGGGAGTTTTCTCATGCATTTGTTCTCAAACGCTTGGAATCCTCTCTGTTTCTGCCAACAGTATCTACGTTTCACATTCATATAGGAGAATGAAGACTACCAGCGATTTGTACAGTCTGTACTTTGATTTAAAGCTGATTTTTCTCCTCCATATTCTTGCCAATTTGACCATTGCTTCCATGGCTGCGGCAATCCGTATGCAGATATCCAAGTTGCAGGTACCATCTTTAGATAAGATTGCTCTCAAATATTTAAAACTGGAGACTTCTTCCACTGAATTCCCATCGTAATGTTGACACAGGTTTTACTGTTTGTTCTATTCACTATTACAGTGTAACCCGGATATAAGAGACCCGGATATAAGAGAGATTTTATCTGGTCCCAAATTAGAGCCATACTTACCGAAACAAAATAGACAAAATCCGGATATAAGAGACTTCTTCTCCGGTCCCGTCAACTCTCTTATATCCGGGTTACACTGTACTTTGGATTTCTCGGAGCTGACCTCCATTCTATATGCTCCTCTTTCAAATAGTTTGATGGTCAAATCCTGGAGATCACTGTTACGACCTGTTATGAGAAAAATGTCACCTGCAGAACGTAGGTTACAGACGGGCTGCACTTTGAGTCAAAAGTTGTGCATTCGTCTACCAAATATTATGAGATTTTGAAGTTAATATTGTGGTGAAGTGAACCATAGTTGTCTTCCCTTTAAACTACTCTGCTATAAAAAGTCGAACTATTCTCCTATGAAAAATGGTTGAATTGTTTTGAAAAGAAAATCTTCATTTCAGGCGGGTTTTTTTGTCTTTTTTTTTAAGGTTAGTCTAACTCAGTAACCAATTTTGGGCCATGCCCCACTTTGGTATTTCTAAAATTCTGGTACCCCACCCCCGTAATATTTAATTCTTACATATTCAAAATTTTACAGCAATTTACGTGAAAGAAGCTTAAAAGGCCATTAACTGGGTCTCTAAAGAAGCCTCAAAAGACCATGGCGTCCATGAAAGAGAAAAATTTAAAAAAACCATAAAGACAGTTAAATATATATAGTTTCAAATCATAATAGAGAACTGAAAGGCAGAAATATAAAATATTTGAATGAAAGTTTATTCTGTAATATACTTTGATCATTTTAATCATGAAATAATAATGCAAAATGAAATTTGAGCTGACATTGGTATAGTAAACCGAATAGTGCACATCCTACGCATGCCCTACTAACATATTACCATGCCCCACCAGTAGTGCAAGGGCCCCACGTTGGGAATCATTAGTCAAAGTTATTTTTAGATGAAAGTCATTGAAATCAAAATTGAGTAGCTCAAGATATTCAAAAATAACTCAATACGACAACCCTTCATATATGTGCGTTTTTTTTTTTAAGTAATAAAATGCATGGAATTTACTTTAGCAGAAGTTTGGGTATTTATTATTAACTTGGTTGTAAAAGAACACAGACTGCTATTTAATATCCACTTGTTTGTTAATTGAATGTTGATTTACAATAAGGGTTGCCAGATTGATCTACTAGCAGTGATTTGAATTACATTTGAAAGCTGAAAGCGGAACGTTACTAGAATTTGAATTGACTTTCGTCATAGCTCAAGTTAGTCTATCTTATTTTTCTAAAAATAACCACAAAAGAGGCAAGTAACCGAGTTGAAAGTTTAGCAGAGCTAAACATTAAAAAATAACCTCCTCAGGCAACGATGCTCTTGAAACTTCAAATCCAGCGCCTTCCGATTCCTGTCGGGGGAACCTCGCTCTGATTGACCATGTCTTCAGGGGTGCTGCCAGACTCATCACATTTGGTCAATTGCGGGTTGGTGAGGTCATTTAAACTATAGCTGAAGGTTTTGAATTCAGTTTTCCTTTTCCTAGACCGGTTGCCACCGAAGGCTATCGGACACAATCTGTACTGTTATTTATCCATAGTTGGGGGGAAGAAGAGATGGATTTATAATTTTTCAAGAGTAGAAGCACGAAAGTGAATGTAATGAACTAGACTGGAATTCGAACTCGGCACTCCGATTTCTCAGTCCGATCCGCTATCCATTACCCCACCGTGGTTCAGAAATCAGTGCTTAAATTATTTACATGCAATTGCGTTCCCCAAAGCTATCAAATCAGTATTGAGGGTCTGAAATTTAAGCATGCACAGACGACAGCCGATTCATCGGCAAATAGAATTTTATTTTTTTTGAGAATCCACACATTTTAAAATTTTTCTAAGAGAAAGCGAAATCATTCCAAGGCAGTATTAAGCAACTCAACTTACATAATTCATAATAGACATTCAAACTGATATTTTTTACAATCACATTTACTCTATACAAGGACCGAGAGCCACTCCAGGTAGAGATTTACAGAGTATGCACATATGTGGGGAAGATAATAGTTAACCATAGACTTAGACAGGTTAAGTTTATTCTGAACAAGGAAGCATCCTCTTGGAAGTCAGTTCCACAAAGTGGCGGTTCCTGGAAAAAAAAACTGCTTACATCTCACCAATGGAATACGAAGTGAATGAGGTGGGGATCGCTATAATGTGCCTAGCATGACCGGTCTTATGCGTGAAGGTTAGAACTTGTGGAACTAAGGAATGTAGTTCGTTTGAGCACTTTTCATGAAAATAGAATTAGAGCAGCGAGAAGCTTGCGACGTTTTCGGTGATACTTTTGGTCTTAATTTTTATTTATTTTCTCTTGTTTTTTTTTTCCTTTTTAGTTCCTTTTGTTCTTTTTCTAAGTACTCGATTTTTGGCCTGATCTGGTTCTTGTAAAAGCAGAGAATAGCAGAAGTCAGATACTGACGCAATGTAGGGAACCGACCATTTTCCCTTCATCTTTAGCGATGGATCATATATAAAAGTTCCACCTGAGGTCTGGGTTGAGTCCCAATAGGCGCTTATGGCTTGGGGGTCTCTCTGGGAGAACAACTGTTCATCGCGATACTTACGTAAACTTGCTAACACGTTAAATCGTGCGTATTATACTCAGAGCAAACCGCGTGCAAAGGAATAGAAAATGAATTGAGTAGGTGAACAAAAATAGAAAGGTGCGTACGATTCGTCTTCTCTCCAGCGGGGTTATCCTAAGGAAACTGGAGACCCTACCAGGAGTTCTTGTCAGTGGGTCTAATCTTAATATATAAAAAGATACACAGACGACATTGTGTTGATGGCTTACACGGAAAGAAAACTACAGGATCTCCTGGACAGGGTAATAAAGGAAAGCAAGATAAAAGGACTATCAACTTCAAGACGACAAAAAACAATCAGCAAGAGGAAAACCTAAGATACAAGCTACAAATTAGAGATATCAACATCAAGGGAGAGGATTATCCTGGGAGCAAACCGCGTACATTCGGAGAGAAAATGAATTGAGTAGCTTCACAAAAATAGAAAAAAAGCGTGAGATATCTCTTCTCCCCAGATTTATTCAACCTCTACGTTGCATTGAAATGACTTCTCTCTTTACTGGGTTCTAGTATAAAATTGAAACAACCATTTAAACAAAGCCTGTGCTAAAAATAATAATCCAAGTACGAGTTAAAATCCTAAGTTGCTTGTAAAAATTGTTTACTTAATTCAGGAATAGGAAAATATAGGCCGTTTACATTTGAGTAGCTAAGTATTTAACCTTGTAAGAATTTACTTGATAGAAGACATTTTCTGGAGGTGGGGTCTTACCTCCCTACAGCAGGTGACAGTAAGATGCCAAACATTACCGCTGCATGTTTTCGTAACGTGCGAACGATTTTATTCATTTTGACTGGAACTGATTTATGCTAACGGAACCTGTCTTTAGATTAAAGTTAAAACTTCAGACACTGATATACTAAAGAGACAGACTGAAAATTCTTTTGTTCCAAATTTTTTAAAGCTGAAGTTAGCATATCTTGTCAATGTTTTTTTTTTTTTTTTTTTTTTTTTTTCCATTATTTACTTTGTTTCTCCTTACGACTAGAGCGTGAACGAACAATATGGTTTCTAGCGTGTAGAATGATTTAACTAAAAAGCCTTCTGTTTTATTTACCGTGTCAATAGATGTGTTGGAGACGTAGAGTAACACAGATTTTAAATATTTACATAGTGTCAATGCCGTTGAGGTTTCACAGGAGAAGAGCTTCCAGTGATTTTTTTTGGGTGCGTTAGGGGCAGAAAAGTGTCCCATTTAAAATATTACAAGAGAAAAAGCAGTCTTGTTTTTCACTGATACAACACAGACGGTCGGTATATTTTGGCTAAGTCCACGCCAGTAAAAGATTCCATCAGCTTTTTTTTTTTTTGGACGGGCATCGCATTTATTGCCATCATCCTCACCTGAGGAATTTTATCTTGAATTATCATCCAATTTGGCCAAAAATTCACGACGTTTAATATACTTTTTCTTTTTAATCATTCCAACCAAATGAAAACAATAAAGCCACTAAAACAAAGGGGGTCACTGAGTGAAAGAATACGACAAAAAGAATTAGAGACGACAATAAAAGAACAGATACTAATGCAGAATATAACAAAAATATTCAAAAATTTAAATGCAGAGTTGACTGGAAACTAAGTAGCCGGAAGAGAGTTCTACAAGCAAGAAGTTTTAGAGAAGAAATTGTTAGCACAGAACTTAAGATTACCTCAGCTTTTCTTGATGAGTATCACTTTTATTGCCATAATCTTCCACTATGGAATTGTATCTTGAATTACCATACAATTTGGCCAAAAATAAGACAACACTCGATAAAAGAAACTTCAACGTGTTTTTTTTTCATCATTTCACCTAAAGCAAGGCAAGAAAGTCACTAAGACGCAAGGGGATTACTGGGTGTGAGAGAATATGAGAAAAAGAAAAAAACATTGTTAAGGATATAGGACAATCGAAGAAGATAAATTAAGAAAACAGAAGATAACGATTGACATTGCATTTAAATTTTTTTAAGATCAAAAGTGACTGGTAAGGAAATGTCCGAAAAAAGATTTCCACAAGCGAAAAGTACTAGAGAAGAAACTATTTTAAGCAATGTCAACTGTAAGATGATGAGACTAAGCCGCCAATCTAGTACTGCGTTTAAATACGTAAAATCATGGTACCAAAGAGGGAACCTCATCAGAATAATTAACATGAAAATGTTCATAGAAAAATCACAGACAAGCTACATTACGGCAGTGAGAATGTGACTAAAACCGTTATGCCAGATCAGGATCGATAACATTGCCAGATACCAGATCAGGATCGATAACATTGCAGATTCTCCTTTGGATTTTATCAAGAATCTCTAAATATAGAGCAGGAACACCTGACCAGACATAGCAACCATATTAAATTCATGGAGGAAGGATAGATTCTGACGAGAAGAAAATGTCTAGCACGACAAAGTAAATAACTCCGTATAATCTTTCCATTTCATCTATGCGAAAAACATTAACCTGGGATGTTATTCTCTTGAGTGTTAGCATCAGCCACAAAAAACAAAAAACAAAAAAAAACAAACAAAAAAAAAATAGTGTGCCAAAGGAATCGTTGTATACAGGGTGTGATGGGTGAATTGTCGCCATTTTAAAATATCTATTTTCGCGCATGCGCGTTGATTGTTTTTATTTTGTCGACTGCACAGTATAGTAGGGTATAGTAGTATATTTTATTACCATTTTATTCCATCTTATTCTGAGTTTTTTATCCTAATACTTTGGGTTGATAAGCAAACCTAAAATACATTCTAGAGAAGCAAACATTTGGAATAAATTTAGCTCCTAATTGATCCAATGGAAGGTGGCAATTGATAAAAGAATGTCTAGAAATTAACAAAACCAAAGAAGGGAGTAATATTCTATCTAAAAGATGCAAAAT
Organism: Acanthosepion lycidas; assembly: GCA_963932145.1. Lineage (NCBI taxonomy): Eukaryota > Metazoa > Mollusca > Cephalopoda > Sepiida > Sepiidae > Acanthosepion > Acanthosepion lycidas. The sequence goes on from OZ010602.1 coordinate 12,785,166, forward strand.
TTTGAATATATAAGAATTAAATATTACAGGGGGGCGCACCAGAATTTTAGAAATACCAAAATGGGGCCAAAATCGGTTGGGAACCACTGGTGTACACTAGTTATATAGCTATAAAATTATTCTTGTAAGGAAACAATAAAATAAATAGCGTTTAATCCTTTTGTTGACCATTTTCGAGAAAAAAAAAAAAAAGAGAATCCATAAATTCAGTCTCATATTTTTTTTGGGTGGGGGTATTAAAATTCTAAAAATAGTTTTTAAAACATTAAAATTTGCAGAGACGTATACAGTAATAATAGCTGCTTCAAGAGAAAAATCCTTTTAACACATCATTTTCTTGCGGGTAATGTTAAACTCTGCAGAAATTTCTGGCTAGATATGTCAACAACCCGCTCTCCGACCATCGTTGCTTTACTATATTTTTCTTGTGTACAAGAATACGACTTTAGTATAATGCGACCCCGTGTTTCTGAAGTTAAAAGTATGGAATAAATGACACCCTTGAGTATAATACGAAACCGTAATTCAGTCATCACTTTTTAATTCGTTTTTGAAACGTTATACCACATTATCCATTAAAATCTCAATGTCTGTTAATATCCACTTAAATTATCGTAATAATTTGCGATTTAAAATTACAAGGACCCGTGCGGACTATTTATATAACTATATAATTATTTCAGGCTTTTTTATGCATCTATTTTGTATTGTTTTGTTGTTCTCGAGTTGTCTAAAGTTTTCCAACTGGATAATTTATATCAACACACGAAGAAATATGGAGCAACGATCTCACAGCATTGAATTACCACCGTTTTTTCAAGCGAAAAAAAATAAAATAAAATAAAGCAAAAAACTAAAAACACGTACATAATTTGTAGAAAAGATTAGCCTTAATGTTGTAACAATAATGTTGCAAAAACATAAGAGATCTTGTGTATTCCCTTAATTCATTTTTTTTTTAAAATCAATTCCCGTGACTTTCTTGTCTTTGACACAAGACGTTCAATTCTGCGGATTTCCAAAGAGCAAATATAGCCGACATATCAAATAACTTTTGTAAAAAATTGATATCAACACCGGTCTATTTTGTGTCTCATTGCCTATTGTGCTCAGTGTATTTGTAAACTTACTGTTTTAAATAAGGATTGAGCTGAATAAATTTTCTGAAAACGTGTACTTGTATATTGTAGCGACTGCTATGTTTTTCCACGCCCACATTTTATTCGTCTGCGACTGGCTAATAAATCAATACTGCCTTTCTATAGGATAATTTATCCATCGCAGTCGTTGCTTTGAATTTTTCGGTTTTGAACTTGCTTACTTGTTTCGTTTAGCGATTGGTCAATTTTTAACCAATCATATTTTAGTGCAAAATCAACTTTTCCCGAGGTTTCGCTGTGAGACGATCTGTAACCTTAAAAGAGGTGACTTTTTCACAAGCCACCAATAGAGTCCAGCAAATTTCGCCTGTCAACACAAACCTATGACTTTACTCACAACATTTCTAACGCACGCACAGACAGTATTTTGTAATACATATTTACATATCTCTCTGTGACTCAGCCAAGTTCAGTCAACCAGGACTGTTGATTTCTCTAACACAACACACTTTCTGATCAATTGTATTCTTGTGCTATCTATTCTAACAGCAGACTTGTTCTAACATTGATTCCTGAACATTTCTCTCTAATAGAGAACTTTTTTTTCGAACAATCAATTACAAATCAAAATACGGTAAAAGGGAAGCAACTTCTTTTCGCTTTATATATACATTGAATACAGATTATTGTATATTTTGTTCTTGTATGTTATTTCAATATATACTTGTTGATTCACATTTGGAGTTTTGTTGTTTTCTTGAATCATTAATAATACAAAAAGATATAAGCACTAAAGAATAAGCATAATATTAGGTAATAATATGACGTAATAATGTCGTTTTTTGACGTTACACGTCAAAAAACGACATTATTACGTCATTATTTTTGCACCAACCTAATATGCCCCGACCCTTTTTTACCATTAATTTTCGTTCAAAATTCCTAATAGCATGCCCAAGAAAATATGGTAACTGCTTTCATTTCTATCCAACTGACAGATTAAAATGACCCTAAACAAATTTATTGTAAGTTATCTCGTCAGCTGCAGTAGGATGGTCATTACTTACATTGACTTTTTTTTTTGACACAGAAAGTCAAAAGAAAAGAGTTTCTAATACTATGAAACTAACAATTATGTGTACAAAAAGGTTACTTTTATTGCACTGATGGCAGGCATTGAAATAAAAAATACAGGACTTTCAAAATGAGACAATAAAGTAAAGCGAAGGACTAAGAAACAGGAAAATTTCATCACAAAGAAAGAAAAAATGAACTGTTGTGCAATATCAATAAACTGTCCTTTTCAGGACAACGCTCGTCAGCGTCTGAAAAACTGTCCTTTTCAGGACAACGCTCGTCAGCGTCCGCAAAACTGTCCTTTTTAGGACAAGTCTTCTAACCCTCTACATGAGCATGCTGGGATATTTTTGATTAGTGCACTGTAACCTTATTTTTGTTGATGTGTTTTCTTTAACGAAAATAAACTTGGCAATATATTTTTTTACTCAAGTCTTCGTTTTGTTTGTTGTTGTCGTCTTCCGTAATTCAGTATCTGTTGCGGGTCAATATACCACCCGTGGCGCTATCAGGAAGTCTTTGGAAAAAAAATTGGTACTTCTATTTGATATTCTACAAAAAACGTCAACTTATCCTCTTCAAAAATAAGGAAATTGCTAATTCGAATAAATGTTTCGATCTGTACAAGAGCAAAACGAGCGTTTCTTTTAGAATGCCATGAATCTTGCCTTGCTTCTAGTCGAGCCCCACAGATGCCCCTGAAGATCAAATGGAAAATTCAAAGGTGATTGCTGACAACAAACACGTTTAGAGATTGTGAGATAATGGCGTAAAAATGTCTTATCAGTTAAGATGTTGGTCCACTAATGACCTCCGTGAAAGTGTCATTGCTTGTTAATAGAAGAATTAAATTTTAAGCCTTTGATTTCCTTTATTCACTAACATTATTATTCCGGTTTGGCTATATACCAAAACGGTAATGATATTATGCATTCTGCTAAATCAATCAAGAACAAAATTCCAAGATTATGAAATTCAGACACTTTTAGTTTGGATAGTATCCAACTCATTTCCTCGATTACACAAAGGCATTTGACAGAATACGACATGAAGAGCTACTTGATAAATTAGAAAAGCTTGATTTACATGGGAAAGCTATCCGAATAATCCGGCACATCTACTGGGAACCAACACCTCACATACAGAGAGATAATAAATTTAAAATAGGAGGAGGAATAGGACAAAGATCCATTATCTTACCGAAATTTTTTAACGTCTATAGTGAGGGGATTCTAACTAGAAGCGCAACAAGTATTTTTTACAGACGGACATAATAAACTTATGCTGTTAAGATTTTCTTTACAAGAGTCAAATCAGACCAAAAATGGAATATTATTGCCATACTTAGGGTAGAGTTGCTCGGTCGTCACTTTTCAGTCTTCATAAAGTTTAAAATATTTTATACGGCCTTGTGGAGGATAATATTTTCCATATTCCAGCCAATTTCCCCACAGACGCAACCTCGTAAGATACGCGACGATATCGCTATTTCCATGGAAAATGTTAAGATTCTTAAGTTCCACCAGTCAGACATTTACTGCTCGGAGACACCAGGCAACATCCTTTTAAACAAGTGGCGTTTCTGAACAAGGATATATCAAAATAGGAGATAAATAATTTTTTATTCTACATAGTCTGATTAAAAAGAATTGGGGAAATATGGAGAAAACAGTTCCGCCAGTTCAGACCTTTACGGCTAGGGCACGACATGCTACTTCTACACTGGAATCACCATTCCCCATCCCCCGATTTCATTTGTAAGGATGAATTTCGACTTGAACAATTTTTTTAAAAAACTGCGACTTTATGCAGAATACTCCCACATGGATGCTTTCCTGAACACTACAATCTTCATTTTTCTCCAGAACTAGTCTTCTTTTTTTCTTATATATATATATATATATATATATCATCTTTCATGACGTAGGTGATCATGGCTCTCCACACCTTCAAGTCTTTTTTTTTATCTCAGATTCTGGGATGAAGTGTTGTTACCATGTACACTTGGACTGTCCTCAGCTGTTATTGTCGCAACATTTCAACCGTTATGACATTCGACCTTCATCAAAAAACGTAAATTTCAGGAAAGACCCTATGTATATTAAAGAAGAAAAAAGAAAGAAGTCTTCCGTTCTACCGCATAAAGTATTTGTGATAAATAATCAAGTTAAAGCTGATTCCAAGAAGTTTCTAAAAGACACTGTCAGCAGTTTGACTATAATGGAACGAGACTAAAAACTTCCTTCACTGTTGCAAACCAATATTCATATTCTGGCTTCCATCTTCAAAGCCCATTCAAGAACCGCCGGGAAAATGGTGAATAAGTTTAAAAAAGAAAGAACAGTAGAGAAGAAAACTGGATCAGGAGGTCACAACAACAACAGGGATGATCATTTCAACTGAGAGCTAAAGAGAAATTAGAAAAGATCCAACTCAATTCATCAGATGCTTGGCATGTGAGAGAGGAGTTTCAGCTATGACAGTCCAAAGAACAGTGAAAAAATATGAAAATGAAATCGTACGTGAAACATGTAAGTCATATTGTTACTCCAGGACAGAAAGTGAGGTTAGAGAGGGCAAAGATCATCTTGAAAAGTTGGAAAAGAATCCTGGAATATATATATATATATATATAACAACATTTCAATCCTTCATGAGCTTCCTATCTTTAGCCATGATTAATTAATGATGAACATGTCATTTTCTTTTATGAACGATTTCATTACAATTCTTCTGTTAAGCTTAGAGAATAATTATACATTCTTATTGCTCAAAGGAGAGTCCACTAATGTTATAAAAACCTCTGAGAATTCCAATAAGGTATCTTTAATCATTTCTAAAATAGAATGGTTCAAAGCTTAATCTAATTATTAGATATTTTGCACGTCCTGGGTATGAAGTTAAACTGCATCCAACAGCAAGGCCTCTGATCAGGAGGTTTTGAGGAGCGTGGAAACACCTCTTAATTGCTGGTGTTCCCAAGTCCACCTTGACCCGGGGTGGTAGCACCTGTTAGGGTCCCAGCTATGAGCAAATAGTGAACTCCTAGTCTTCCAAGTCTTACTCACGTCCTGGGTATGACGGTAAACTACACCCGAGTCCTGGGTGCCGCGATAAACTACATCCAACAGCAAGGTCTCGGATAATGTTTTCAGAAAAATAATGTTGCCAGCTCTACGGTTTTTTTTTTTATAAAAGAAATAATGTTGCCAGCTCTACGTTTTTTTTTTGAAACAATAATGTTGCCAGCTATACATTTTTTATTCCATACAAAATAGGCATTTAAAATTCATATAAATTGGATTTGGCATTAAATAACCCACAGTGGTTGATATGCCATAAAACCCAAACAAACAAACAAAAACAACATCGATATTTTGCTGTTATACCACACACACACACACACACACATATATATATATATATATATATATATATATAGATATATGTGTGTGTGTGTGTGTATGTATCATTTATTTGAGTAGAGGCTCCGTTTATTTAGTAAACAGTATATATTTTTTTTTCGTCTACCGGCCTGAATAAAAACAAATGTTTATCCAGTAAAAATAACTTTTAAATGTTAAAATCAGTCGGATTAATAAATACAAATATTCATTATATTATAAAGTAGGAAATTATATCTCATCCTGTCGGATTCCGATCCATATGATATGCAAACTATATTATATATATATATATATATATATATATATATATATAAAATGGTAATAATAATAATGGACTCTCCCGTCGGTTTCGACGTATGAGGATCTGCCAGCTAACTGATTCAGTTATGAAAGTTTGTGCGAAAATCTTGAGTGGCATTTAAGACCCGATAGTGATTTACAAAGGAGGCAACATATGGAGCAAGTGTGAGGATTGTGAGATGAGATCACTGTTAGATTGGTTGACCTATTAGATCTTGCTCTCGCTTCTTGAAGATGATTCAGACAAGCACACTGAAAATTGCTGAGTCCACTAAAACACGTTGATCTCCATTCTACCCGCTCCAAGGCTAAGCGCTCAAGGGTGTTATGTGGTATATTAACTGCTGACAAGTTGCTTTTCAGCTTGTCTTTGTATCTTAGCCATGGGCGTCCTACATTCCTGTAGCCCTGATCTAACTGGATGTACATTAGGATCTTGGGTATCATGTCATCAGACATTCACAAGACATGACCAGTCCACCGTAACTGAGACTGTATGATAAAAGTCTCGATTCCAACAATATTACACCTGTCAAACAGGTCTACGTTAGATGTCCTATCTTGAAGCTTAACTTATATATATAGTACATTGAGATCTGGTGTTAATAGATGAATGCTCGATATAAGTTAACAGAACTATAAATTTATAAATTACATGATTAAGTATATATCCCTCATCGGTAGCACAACTCTGATTTTCATGCACAACGCAATCTTCATGTCAGGATTTAATACTGTTTAATATATATATATATATATATATATATATATATATATATATATAAATTGTCGGCAAACAAATTTTGTTCTAAGTACAATAATTTTATTCCAATAAAAATGTACATTTGGGGAAAAACTTCATAGCTTTGGCAAGTGTTCCTTTTTTTATCAGATATCTATGTAAGTAAGTAAAAGGATATATATGTAAGTAAAAGGATATAGATTTGTGAAATGATATGCTTCATGGTCTCCGTAGAGAAAATATTGTAGCTTTTTTTCCACTCGTATAGCGTGTACTTGAAAATCGTTTGGGGGATAAGGGCTTCCTTTCTTTTATCATTATTCAAGGTGATATGGGATAAAAATGGCGGATACAGAAAGTGAAAAGGAGTGTTAAATTGAAGGAGAAAAACGAGGAATGATTTTTATAAAATTGGGTAAGAAGAATTAAGTGTAGCAGTAGTCGTAGCGGTATGTGATATTGATGGATAGGATGATGTTGAAAGAGAGGCAGAAGAAGACTAAGCGAAGGAAGAAGAAGGAAAGAAGTAAAAGAAAAAGACAAGAGGAAGAAGAAAACAAGTGGGTGGGGAGTTAGGAACATGTGAAAAAAAAAAAAAAAAGAAGACGAACACAAGCCAAAGGCGGCGACGAGCGGAAAAAGGTTACAAATGAAAGAGTAAAAAAAAAAATAAATAAAAGGAAATGGAGGATAGAAAGGACGAAAGACAAATAAAGAGACGAGAGGAAGAAGGATAAAAATAAAGGAAGAAAAAAGAAAAGGATGAAGACGACGACGACGAGTAAGAAGAATATAAATGAAAGGAAACAAAGAAGAAGCATAAAACAAGTGAAAAAAGGAGGAGAGAAAGAAAGAAACGATCTAAAAAAAAAAAAAAAAAAAAAAGAAGCACAAACCAAAGCCAAAGAAGACGGCAAGCGGAAAAATGAAAGTTGAATAAAAAGGAAGAAGAATATGAAGAGTAAGAGGAAAAAAAGAAAAAGAGAAAGGGGAAAAGGAGAAAGAGAAGGAGAAAGAGAAAAAGGAGAGAGAAGAAAAAGAGTAAAAAAGAAAAAGAGAAAGGAGAGAAAGACTAAGAGGAAAAAGAAGACAGAGGAAAAGAGAAATTGGAAAAAACAGATAACGATAAAAATGGAGACGAGTTAAAAGTGACAAACGGAAAAAAGAGCACATGCAGAAAAAAAAAAGAACACATGCCAAAGACGACGAAGAACGTATGAAGGATGAGAGCACTGAGAAAAAAAACGAAAGACAGATAAAAGTCAAAGAAAAAAGCTAAGCGGGAGAAGGATACGAACGAATGAAAAAGAAGACGAGGCGAAGAAAGTCAAATAAAAGGAGAAGACGAGGGAAAGGAGGAGGAAACAAGTTAAAGAACGAAACGAGTGAATGAAATAAATTAAGTGATAGGCGGATGCAGAAGAGGAAAAATTTAGGGATATGTGAAAGAAAATAAAAAAAAATGACAAATGGAAGAAAGAAAGTGACGCATGAAAACAAAAGACAAGTTGAAAAACAGACAAGAAAGAAGAGAGAATAAAAAAGTAAGAGGAAGAAGAAAAAGAGGAAGAACTATAGAATAAAAGTAACAATAAAAAGAAAGAAAAATACAGAGAAAATAAATGATAAAAACAACGTTTCATATAAAAAAGAGACACATTAAATCCAGACGAAGCAATGAACAAAGAAAAAAAAAAAGAAAAAAGAAATTACACTATTTCAGTTTCATCAAAAAATAAATAAATAACGAGAACGAGGCTCCAAATACAGGTTGCTAAGGCAACTATTTTTTTTTTAAAGTGCCAAGTGACATATTTATTAGGCAGACGGGGTGCCGCCATAACGCAGTGGTCAGTAAACCCAACTCGCAGACTAGGTCTTTAGTGTCGAGAGTTCAATCGTCATTAAAAGGAACCTCTAATCTGCCAGTTTACAATCACGTCACGTCGAGCCTGGTCAATACTTACATGGGTGACCACTTGGGAGTCGTAAGATTGGATGTGCGGATGGTGTAATGGATAATGACACGGAATTGTTAATCGGAGAGCCGAGTTCGGGTCGTTTATATATTCACTTACGTGCAAATATCGTTGGGAAAGGTTTGAATCCACGTCTTCCCCTAGCTATGGTCCAATTAGTATAACTTGTATCACTCAAACAATTATTATCCACCGCTAAATAAAATTGCATACAAAATATTTAAATTTCGGTATGAAATAACCCATAGAGGTGTTGATATAACACTAAAGAAAAAACTAGCTAACAAAATATAATATGGCTTTCTAACAAGATGTTTAAACAACTCTCTTGTTTATATAAGTACTGTGTCTACAATAGAGAATCTGAATGTTAAAAAAGTTTATATTGGTAGTACTAAGCATTATTTTAAGACTTGGTGATACCAACATATCTTATCCTTCATCAATAGTACTTATAAAAATATTTTTTGAATTTAAAAGAAGCTAATAAAACTCCTAAGCTAAAACGGAAAATTAAAAAAAACTAGAACATTTACTTTAAATGAACCTTGTTTTCTATGCTTACATGAAAACTTAGAAATTATCAGTTTTTCTGATAAAAACTCATTAAAACAAAGTGAATTAACTGTAAATTGTAATCTATCTTACGATATGTTTAAACTTTCAATTTAAGAATACTTTTCTCATAGTAATAATCAGTAGATGAACTGCGGTGCACCTTATATGGCTTACTATTCAATTTTTAAGATTAATTTTAATTTAATAAAGGTCTGTATTGATGCTTAGTTATTAATATTAGCATACAGCATAGATTAATATTATTAACATCATATATGGCTGCTCTTTTACTTAACGGTTATATATTAATTGACAAAGTAGTTTTTTTTATTTATGATCTTTTTTTAATCGGTTAAGTTATTTACCATTTTCCTAAAGGGGCCTTTTATTTACAAAATTCTATGTAGTAAGCTGACCGAGCATATAACTAGTTAGCATTATGCTAAATTACCTCCCTACCTCTTTCGCTTTTACTTCTTAGGAAAGTTGAACACCAGACTTGTATGCTTCTTACCAAATAATGTAACCTCTTGTATCTGTCAATAAGGAAATTGTCTAGTATTTATATGCAGACAACTTCGTGTCATGACCTATGTAATAATATTTTTTTCGGCGAGTTTGAATTTAGCGTAGGTCACATTCGATTGGTTAATCACGCTAAATCCCACAAGCCTATATTTAATTCTGTTTTTTTTCCTCGAGAAAAAAAGAGAAAGTATTCTGCTTTTTGAAATTGAAATAATCGTTTACTCGCTACTAGTTTAATATCGCCCTAGTAGACACATTTGTAGTGTTGAAACATAATTGTAATTGTGTAGTGATTTGTAACACGTTTTTGTTTTAATATCCTCAAATAAATAATATTTAGCTCTACTCTGTATTGAGCCCTCTTTTAAATTTACGGACAGTGAAATTATATCTATTTCTTCTCATTTTACCTGGGTATATTATATATATATATATATATATATATATATAGAGAGAGAGAGAGAGAGAGATGGATAAATTGTCGTCTGAATGGCGCAGAACTGAAAATAACACTGTCATCTCATTTTAACAGACTTATTCACCCAAATTAAACAAAAGTATCTTGAAATACTAAGGAGTAAATTTATTCAATGAAATTGCTATTGGCTTCAATCACGGCCTTCAGTCGATTTCGGGATCTTCTACATCTCTCCTGGACGGTCTCCTTCTTTAAGTTGGTCAATGCTGCCAAAATCCTTGCCTTCAGTTCATCTTTGGTGTTACAAGGACTTTTGTTGGTCTTTCGCTCAACTGCGCCCCACATATAATAATTAAAGGGGTTGCAGTGTGGGCAGTTAGGTGGCCAGATGTAAGGGGTGATGTGGCCGCAGAAATTGTCTGACATCCATGACTAGGTTCTTCCACTTGTGTGGCATGGGGCAGAGTCCTGTTGACAGTCTTTCAGCAGCCACATTCTTGACCCAGGGCAGCACTACCTCCTCAAAGCACTTGAGTCCGAGGTCATGTGGGAAGATGCATTGAGGCATAACGTCGCCATCACTGGTGATCACTTCAAACACCTTCGTAATCACCATTAGACTCATCCAGCACTTTCATAATCCTCTACACTGTGCTCAGATTGACACCCAAGCACTCTGAAAGGTTCTTATTGGAGCTTTCAACGTGAATGCTATGCAGTACAGCATGCCGTTTCCAAATTTCTGGAGAATGGAATTGAATCATGGTGTTCTTTTTCTTACAGACGGTGCCCAAGTGCCCCTATTACACTGTGCAGGAGAAAAAAAAAAAAAACAACGCGCATGTGTGAAATAAAGTGTGTGTATATTATTCCAGGATCCTTTTCCAACTTATTGAAGATGATCTTCACCCTTTCTAACCTTCTAACTTTCTGTCCTGGAGTAACAATGTGCCTCACACGTTTCACGTACGATTTCATTTTCAAATCTTTTTCTACTGCTCTTTGGACTGCCATAGCTGAAACTCTTCTCTTACGAGTCAAACGTCTTATGGATTGAGTTGGATCTTTTCTAATTGATCTCTTTAATTCTAAATTGAAATGATGATCCCCCCTCTTTTTAAAACTTATTCATCGTTCTCTTGATGGTTCTTGAATGAACTTTGAAGATGGGAAGCCAAAGTATGAATGTTGGTACCATTACTGAAGGCCTGAGTGATCTCTTCCCTCTCACCATTGCTCAGTGGGTCTGACACAAAACGATTTTAACCTGTTCTCTTTCTAGCTGAATAACTCACAGGGTTTTTCAGTGAATCTTATAATAAATGGTATCAAGATGGCTAAACGTCATATCGGAAAACCTGGGAAAAAGAAACTCAGTTGGTTTACTGATTAATTTTTTTTTTTTTTTTAGGATATTAAACATTTTATGAGACGGACAATTATGCTGTAGCACCCGGTATATGTTTTATAATTATGATCTGAAATGCAATTTCTGTGTCGCGATGACAAAAAATATATATTTAAATAAAATTATTATTAACAACAACAAATATATATATATATATATATATATATATATATATATATATATATATATATACACACACACACACACCAAAATAATCTCTAGCAGAAATATATAAAATGGGAACCGTTCTATGTTCTCTCTCCAAACCTCAAATCTTTTAAAGAATCCATTACGTTAAAACTAATCTAAAGACTTCTAGGTATTAATTTAAACATTAAAAGGTCTTCTCCATCATTTCAATTGGATATACTCGTAAGGCCATGGGAGAGAGAGATAGACATGAGAGATAGAGGGAGTAGAGTAGAGTAGAGTAGAGGAGAGAGAGAGATTAGGAGGGACAGAGAGAGAGATTAGGAGGGACAGAGAGAGAGATTAGGAGGGACAGAGAGAGAGATTAGGAGGGAGAGAGAGAGAGATTAGGAGGGAGAGAGAGAGAGATTAGGAGGGAGAGAGAGAGAGAGATTAAGAGAGAGAGGCTATGTGTTTGTTTTTGTGCATGTGTATACGTATTTGTGCGTTCTTCAGATGTGTATGCGTGTTCTATTCGAGTGTCTGTATGCACGTATGCATTTTCGTGTACGATTTGCGCATTTAATTTCGCGCGTTTTTGCTTTTGTATGTGTATCTTTAAGCGGGATTGTGTGCGTGGTCGCTTATTATTGAATCGAAACCAAAACAGAAATCAAAATTAATACTTTCTTATTTATACTCTGAAAAATAAAAGCAAACAAAGAAAAATGTCTAAAAAAGAAAGAAAAATCACACTGTAGGAGGTTTTTGGAATGGCAATGAATATTTGTTTTAGGATTCGGAGGGAGGAAGTGGAATTTGTAGATTGGGTGTTAAAAATAAAGGCAAGTGTTTTTAAGAATGCTATAAGACATTTGCATGTCATCCTGGGGAGAGATGCTACACTGTAAAAAAAAAAAAATATTGCGAAAATATCTCGCTTCAGGTGCCGTCTGGGAGTGGGGGGGGGTGAGGAGTCATAAGGAAAAATGGGGCTGGCGTTAGGAAACATAGGGGGTCGGGTCTAACGTGTTTTTTTGGCATTTAATAGAAATACTGGCTGGAAAAACTACACTAAGTAGAGATGTGAACTTACGAAGAGTGAAGGATGGCGCATGCATATATATATATATATATATATATATATATATATATAATAAAGGTAACAAATCTGTTAGTATATAACCCAAGTGGATCCTAGTAATATAATATAATGGCTATTCACCATATGAGGTGATTTAGGGTTTTATTGTTTACTAATATAAGTCGAAGGAAAAAGGAAGATGACGGAAAGGGACTGAAGGACCCCCCATCACCAAAGGTGTACAAAGAGAAATTGGGTGAGAAGGCGGCGAAAAGGAAGAGGAAAAAATTGAAAATGTCTACCACTCTTGGTTTATTTTGAAATTCTGAGATGAAGTATCTGTTTTCCAACGAGTGTTTATTTTTAACAACATTTCTTCTCGCTGTTGTCGTACATTAGTTTTTAGGATCAGAATTCTTTTTTTTTACGCAAAAAATTAGTGTCGTACTATACACAGGTAATTTTTCTGAGTGGTTTAAAATTCATGCAAAAATATTCAAGGGTTATACTATATAAAATCGTCTTATACACGAGTATATACATAATCATCTCTATATTTTTAGCCGACCTAGTCTCCGGCCATTGAATAAACTGCAGAAATTTGGAATAATGTCTCAACATGCATTCTTCATTCCAATTCCTTCAGACAGTGTCTTTTACACAAACTTTATTCCATACATTATTGACTTCTTATATTAATTTTTGCCGACTAAAAGTCTGGAGAGCCACTCAAGGTAGGCGTTTACAATCGAAATTGAATGATAAATAAGGTATGTGACATTAATGAAAAAAGGAGGTGGTAGGAAATAAAGATTATGAGGATAAGGAGGATAGATAACGATTGACCATTGAATTGAAGATTACAATGTGCATGAAAAGCATCTACGCTGTAGTCTATTCCATAAAGTAATCATTTCTTGGGGAAAAAAGCTGCCTCAAAGATGGTGAAAGGTAGTGAGACATATGTGATTGAATAAATGTTTTTGTTTATACTAAATTTCACTCAATACAAGGCTCGAGAGCAACTCAAGGTAGAGCACCAATAAATGAGGTTGTAGATGATTTTTTCTCATAATCTTCACTTCGTATCACTTCTTACATTCGTATACAACCTCATTTATTCATGTCCTACATTGAGTTGCTCTCGGGACTTGTATTGAGCGAAATTTAGTATAAAGAGCAGTTCTTGGGAAGAGTGTCTGAGATGAACGTTTTCAAATGAGGCTGATTCGACTCTGTCAAAGTGGTATGGCGTGCACAAGCTGTAAAAGTGAACTGGTGAGACTACAGAATGGAGTTAATTTAAACATTTGCCATCCAAATATCGATAGAGTAACGACAGACTATCGATGTTGAATGTTTGGGAAAATGTTAAGTCTTCCTCCACAAGAAAGGGCAAACAATTTTGAAATCTATCAAGGCTTGGAATATAGGCACACGAACGGGTATTGGCACCACGAACGAAGTGTAGAGACACGAGTCCACGACTGCCACAGGATCACCAGTAACTCGCTAAACCCGTACGAGACCCGTAAGTGATCACCGCATGTACTGCAGCCGCCGTAGAAGTAGTGTGTCGTGAGCAAGATAGCCTAACGGAGACCAACCATCTACAGGCTGTGTATATTCCTGACAAACCCAACGAATTAAAAAAAAATATATTACCTATTATCACAACTACAACAGAAAAGATTTTGTCTAAACTAAACATAAAATTTGTCACAACAACAGCTAAAACAATAACAGATTTTTAATCAATACAAAAGAACAAGCCGAGACCTAAAGGAGGAATTTACTATAACGACTGCTAGAATTGCCAGAAGGAATATATTGGAGAAACCTCAAGAAGTTTAATCAAAAGACTATATTAAGGCAAAAGAGATATTTAAAAAAAAAAACAAAAAAAAAACAACAAAAAAAAAACAACAAAAAAAAAAAAACAAATGCATTGGGTGTTCGAAACAGACCACAATTTTGACATCAAAAATGCGACTCTAAATAAAAGAGAAAATAATTCACTAAGGTGAAAATGTCTAGAAAGTGTTTTAATCGCTAATTCAGCCACAGTAAATTTACGTCCAGGTTCTTAGAACGTTTCACCAGTCTTGGTAGATTTTCTGTTATCACAATGTAGGATATTTAAAAAATAAAGTTGATGGGAAAAAAAGAAAAAGAATATAGATGAATTTAGCTAGATTGCAAAAAATTCTTTCAAAAATTTTTGAAACTGCCAGCGTCTCTCGTTCATGCACAAGTGTAGTCGCAACAACTTCCACAAATCCAGTCAAAATTAAATTAAAATCGAGTTTAATCAAAAGACTATATGAAGACAAAAGAGAGATTAAAAAAAAAACAACAAACAAACGCATTCGTTGTTCGAAACCGACCACATTGACATCAAAAATGCGACTCTAAATAAAAAAGAAAATAATTCACTACGATGAAAATGTCTAGAAAGTGTTTTAATCGCTAATTCAGCCATAGTAAATTTTTACGTTTCATCAGTCTTGGTAGATTTTCTGTTATCACAATGTAGCATATTTAATAACAAAGATGGTGGAAGAAGAATAAAAATGATATAGATGAATTTGGCTAGACTGCAAAAAAAAAAAAAAAAAATAATAAATATTTTGAAATTATTTTAAAATTTTGAAACTACCAGCGTCTCCTGTTTAGGCGCATGTGTAGTCACAACAACGTCATCGAAGCCCAGTCCGATGAAGTCCTAACGGATGAAACGCGTCACGAGTAAACATTTTCCATTTTGTCTTACAATTATTTCAATACTGTTTCTTGATTATATATTATATATATATATATATATATATATATATATATATATATATATATATATATATATATATCCTTATCTCATATCACACACACATTTTATATATATATATATATATATATGCATGTTTCATTAAATAATATATACAAGTTTTGTCTATTTAAGTTCCTTTCGTATTGTCTGATAAGCTTAATCACATTATCGTTGAAAGACGAAAGAAAAACACCATATTGATACATGTTTAAATCCGATTTAAGCTTTCGGCTTACATAAGCCATTATCAAAGATGACAATTTCAATAAATCAAACAACACACGGACGAAACAACAATGATAGTCCGCCCTTGCTGCATGAAAAATTCCCAAGTAACGACAAACCCATATATACGAGACGCGGAAGCGAAAATCGCGTCGCAGCTCGTGACGTCACACATGACCACGCGAAAGTGAAAAACGAGAAGTATTAAGTATGGGAAGCTGTTGGTATAAACCAATAGCTTCTGTTATAAATTATAGGCACTTAAGGATATTTGTGGAGATTTTTAGAGAGATTCGTGGAGAAAATTGCTGCCTAAATATATACAATATATATATATATATATATATATATATATATATATATATGGCAATATGGTCAAAGGATTCACTCGGAAGAAAATGCATTGAGTTTTCGCATTTCACGACAATAAAACAAAGACCAGGATAGGATAGTACACATTACTAGCGATCATCGCAAAAATAATAGTACCACAATGCCAACCCTCTCCCGGTTGGTTTGAATTCAGAGTTTTCCTTCTCCTAGACCGGATGCCACTCAAGGCTATAGAATCCAGTTTGTCCTGATAAAGGGTTTGAACGTGCTGGCCTTGTTCAGCCAGTTGATCACGCGCTCTCTCCCAGAAACTGTAACTAAGGTCTGTTCACCATAGTTGCAGTATAAACCACAGGTGGGCTCTGTGGGTGATAAATAAATAAATAAAATAGTGTTTTAATATTTTTAAAGTTTTACTTTTTTTAATTTTTAACAATAAACAGGTGTCCGTAACACAGATTGGATAGTCGGGCATCTTCAGATACGAGTGGCCAACCATATATATCTGGCAACTTTGTGCCAGAAGTCTCAAAAAGTTTGTCAGGTTGAAAGATCATATTCATTCAAGATACAACTGAATCTTACAATGATGTCCAGCGATGGTCATACGAGACATCGAATGGCGTCCATCCCGTTTGCAAGTATCAGTTAATTTCAAGAAAATGACAACACCAATAAAAGGTCTGATACAAGTGGTATCCAGCCGTAGAGTACTGCATTCTCGCAAATTATTTGTTAATACATTTAGCACTAAATACAGACCTAAATATCGTACTTACCATTGAGGGTATCACATGCAATTCACTGTAACTTTGATCCGCACTGAGTACCCCATTATTTCTCCCTTGTCACAGACGCCATTTTACAAATATCTCAGGTCATATATCTATAAGGGATGACGATAAAACCAGTGTTCTAACCTATTGCCAGACTAAGTATAGATCTTAGATTAATTGTCATTAAAAGATACTTAGCAAACGGGTTTTAAAGTCATTTTCAGGGACCTTGTTTGCCACTTGGTGCTCTAATATTGGACCTTGTGCCAAACTATGTCAAACTGAAGAAATATCTATATACAAAAATTGTGAACAGCGAATCTGCAGCTAGTTTAAGTAGAGTCGGCGGGCCGAATTCTAATGCACACTTCGTCTGTTGTGTCCACTTCAATTTAACGCCTTTGGGAAAAAGGCCTAAATCTATTTTTTTCCTCCAGCTATGGATTAAATAGATAAAGACATTAGTTTGAATGTCAACCTCTACTGGAAACAGATCTTTCCAGTGAATATACAAAAGCAGAAGTCGGACAAGAATTCATTTTTCTCTCTGGCTTTTCTATTTCATTTCTGCAACATGAAGATTCTCAGGGAATTAGAAGACCTGCTACCATTTAGACACAATCTTTACATTTTCTGTCTAAATTTCTGGGATGAGGAATTACCATTATCTACATTATTTATATTCAGGCTATTTTCCTCATCTTTGTTGTTGTTATCATAACATTTCGGCCGTTGTATCCTGCAGCCTTCTTTAGGTTTATATTGATCTGGTTAACTAACAGGGAATTCTCACCTAAACCCTTTATTTAATTTATAGGGATAAACTGTTCTTGTTCTACTGCTCATGTCTAGGGATATCTCATCTAGTTCTTAGTTTCATTGAGTACTGTTCAGTTATTGCTTGTCCGTTTTCATGGAGTGCAAGTACTCACTGCCCGACCCAGGGTTTGAACTGACAATTACTGTCACCAAGTTTCACAAACCAATGCTTTAATCCTACTTGTAGGTTGTTCATGTTTAAAGAGTTGACTGTACGTGATACATGACTGACCAATGAAAATCAAACAACTCAAATAGATCGATATACACCAGAGGAAAACCGGAAGGCACAATGACCGAAACGTTGTGATAACAACAAAGATGAGGACAATAGTCCGAATATAAATAGTGTAAACAATAGAAACAAAGAAGTAAAAAAAAAGTAGAAGTCGAGAAAAAGATGACAACGATAACAGACAAAAAAGGAAACTGGAAAAGATAAAAAAAAAGAAGAAAGAGAGTTAGAAAGAAATGATTGAAAGAAAGAAAGTGATAGAGAGAGAAGAAATAGAGGAGGAGATAAAAGAACAAGGAAAGAGCAATCAGAGAGAGAGAGAGAAACAAAGTCATAATAAAAAAAAAGAAAGGAAGTAGCAGAGAGTTAAAAGAAAAAAATAGGAGAGGAGGAGAAAGAAGGAAATAAAAATAGAGATCCAATTCTTGAAGCCGATATGAAAGTAAATTTAGTCTGGCATAGGGTCACCGAAAGCGAGTTCCTGGTGGAAAATCAGCACTTTTAAGTGAAGTAAATAAAGATCTGAAATGCCATCGGGATTTTCCAAGAGGAGATAAGATTTGGTTAAGGAAGCACTGAGTGGGTATTTATAAGGGGGGTGCATATTTAGGGCAAAATGTGGATATGGTAGGAATGATACTGGAGGAATGAGAAAGCATAGTGGAGAACAAATGCTGCTTTCGTTGTTATCTGAAAGAAGAGACCGCGGGAAATTGGCAAACGAAAAAAAGTCGAAGAACGGTGGTTGGGGCGTGCAGTGGGAGACGGCTAAGGAGTTTTATACTGGCATATATATATATATATATATATATATATATATATATATATATATATATGTGTGTGTGTGTGTGTGAGTGAGTGAGGGTTTTATTTTTAGATTTGGCACGCACTTCAGAGAAAGAAACACTCAAATTATACCACACGCACGATGCACGTTGATAGCAGTCTTATCATATAAATTTACCTCAGTATTTAAGTTTGTTTATATAACAATTATTTCTCCGGATTACACACACACATTTTATATATATATATATATATATATATATATATATATATATATATATGTATATGTGTGTGTGTGT
Source organism: Acanthosepion lycidas (assembly GCA_963932145.1). Lineage (NCBI taxonomy): Eukaryota > Metazoa > Mollusca > Cephalopoda > Sepiida > Sepiidae > Acanthosepion > Acanthosepion lycidas. The sequence goes on from OZ010602.1 coordinate 12,804,193, forward strand.
ATATACATATATGATTTTACATCTATCTATCTAGGGTTTTCTATTACCTCACATCAAAAATATGCTTAGAAAAAAAAACAAAATCACCATGATATTCCAGTGACGATCAAGATATGTAATTCTTACGAGCTAAAATATTCCCACTATACTGATAATTGATTTTTTCTTCGGTGGCTAAACTAATATATATATATATATATATATATATCAGAAACAAAAAATAAAAATAAATAAAAACAAGCAAAATAATTTAACCAAAATAAATAAATAAACGACTTCCGGTAAAATAACCGCCAAAATAGACTACCCACAATGCACCACTGACCACTGATATATAAATACCCGAGAAAAATAACAGCACACGTGGCCTGACGATTGCATATAGCATGAAACAGACTGTCGCCTCTAAGTGTTGACTTCTATGCTCACTTTATAAATATATATATATATATATATATATATATATATATATATATATATATATATATATATATATATCGTCAGGTGTTGTAACGGGAAACTCGAGAAGTAATCTGCACTTTGTGTCTTTCTTGATCGGTTTCGCTACTTAGCGAGTTTCCCGTGTCTTGGCTGTGCAAACATTGAACACTGGGTAGTTTTTTATTCTTTATTTTCCTATTTTGTCAGTTTTTCTGCTGGTGGAGTCGCAATTACAATTTTAATGATACGTTGGTTAGTTGTACACAGACCAGTCATAAGAAAGACGTTTGGATCATATCGAGAATATTTGACATCGAAAAACAAAGAAAAAAATGAATTATTTTTAATAATATGTGGAGATCTCCACCCTTTGCTTGATGACGGTCGCGAGACCGGAAACTCATGTAGCAAAATTATGGAAAATAAAGTATATATTTTTTTAGAAATCCACATTACAACCCCAAAAAATACTATAACCTCTTCCTTATATATATGGGGGAGGCTGCAAAAATAAGAAATAAGTATTTTGATTGTATTACTAGTAATATAATAGTGGATCTATGATTCATTTAATACTAGATTTTATTTAATATATTTTTAATATTTTTATTTTCCTATTATCATTTATTTAATACATTTGTTATAATTATTATTTTTTTTAATAAATAATGTTTTGCAGATAAACGGATAATTTAACGATAGCTGGTAATTCAACGGAGGAGGGTGCAAATAGAAAGACAGATATGCAATGTAATTGGCCCTGATCTGGCATCTCGTCCATCACAGACGTGCCGTCGCTTCCCTCTGTCTTTACAACATATATTTTCACGGTAACTGCTTCGACTTTCGCTGGTTCCCAAACAGCACGAATTTAAACGTGCTACTAGACTGTCATCTCGATCCCACCCTTTAACTGTCGAAACAGTTAAATGTAGCCGTCTCTTCCACTCCAATAGCTTCATGTCTCGCACTTCTCGCCTCTGGGACTTCCTTCCTCTTATTTGCTTCACTCATAGCTATAATTTTCAATTATTCAAATGCAAAGTCAATCGACATCTCCAAATGGCTTGATCTAATTCCTCGTCCTTCTCTTCATCCTTTCCTGCCTCTTTCCTCTTGCTCCCACTTTCTGTTGACCCCATTGCGTGCTAATGGCACTCCCGCCTTGCTTGGGGTGAAATGAGAATGTGTGCAATCAATACAATACGCCTTATGCAAACGTTTTTTGTTTATTACTGTATGTCTACTTTTACACCCACCTCGCTCTCATATATTATATATATATATATATATATATATATATATATATATATATATATATATATATATATTATATATATTATATATATATAAATAAATAAATGACGTAATAATGTCGTTTTTTGACGTTAAAACATACGTCAAAAAACGACATTATTACGTCATTATTTTTGCACCAACCTAATATATACGGATACTATGGGGTCAGTAGCTTAGCACACATATATTTGATGAAGAATAGTTTAGCACATGGATATTTGATAGTAGTTTTTTTATTATGACCGAGTGAGGTGGGGCATCAATTCAACAATGAGTTGGTGATATACAAATATCCCAATCCACCCATCAAGATACACAATCCGATAAAGGTATGCCAGACACAAGCAATATGTGTGGGACAAGGTGACGGGTTTTGATAAAAGCAACGTACAACCTTGCTGATGGGTGCCCAGTTAAAAAAAAAAAATAGCGGTGTTAATAATGATATTTTTGATGAGTCAACCATTTCTGAAAGAAGTGGACGCCCATGTAAAAATGCAGCAAAGAACAAAGAAAGTATATTAAATCTTTCGAAATCAGACGATATCTTTAGATGCATAGTAATTAGTGATGAATTTGAATAGGAAAAGTTTTGAAATTTAAGATGATAAAATAGCATGTAAAATATAGCGACAAAATGAATGGTTCGCATGAAGAAAGAAGAAACACTAATGGTAAGATCAGCTGTTACCTTATAAGGAAACATACGGTATTTGTTGACTAAATAGTCACTCCGACTTTCGGTTGAAATTTATATTTTTTTTTCTATTAAGTTTCTCAAGTTCAGTAGCTTTTATCACTCTTTCCAGTATTGATGGGGGATCCTTCCTAGCCTTTTATTTCAGGTAGTGTGAAATTAACATTGCACACAACTTCACATCTTATTATTAGGTTGGTGCAAAAATAATGTCGTTTTCTCACATAGTAACATATTTGAGAAAATTACATTATTTTTACACCAACCCAATACTTGCATAATTTGGACTGTTATCCTCATCTTCAGTGCCATATTCACGTTTCGGCCGTTGTACGCTTCGGCCTTCTTCAGGTGATTGGAATTTCGAAGCGAACCCTTTATTGCGTCCTCCGGGGGTGGGTAGATTATTCTAATTCCACGTGTCAAGCCTCTTCCTCAAGGACATGTGGACCAGTAGATAAAGACTTAGGTTAGATTCAGTGGCTAGATTTGTGAGTTCAGTACCAGACCACAACAGTAGTGAACCAAAACTTGGTGACTTGAGTTAAAGGGAAATAACCGAGACACCTGGAAGAGGCGTGGCACGTGGAACTAGAACAATCTACTTTAGTGGACGAAATAAAGGGTTCGGTTCGAAATTCCAATCACCTGAAGAAGGCCGGTGCGTACAATGGCAGAATTGTGAATATGCCAATGAAGATGATAACAGTCCAAATAATGAAAATACTGCATGTAATGATAATACCTCACCTCAGAGATATAGACAGATATTTACATCTCATGTCATCATTTTCTTTTCGAGTTACATATGCTATCCATTTAAGTTGTTGCTGTTGGTAGTCCTCAAATAATGTGGTTTCTATTTACACAAGAGTCAAAAAAAAAAAAAAGGGTAAACAGAAGTTCAGTTTACAAAACTACATAGGTTTGGTTTTCAAGAAAGCAACAAAGAAAAACACATGAACTTCAACATCTTTATTATGTCATTATTTTCTTTACGAGTTACATGTTCTATCCATTTTAGTTGTTGCTGCTATTGGAAGTCCTCAATTGATGTGGTTTCGGTTTACACTAGATTTAAAAAGTTTGACATACTTCCGGTTTACACGATAGTCAAAAAATTAGACACAGTTCCGGTTTACACTACACTGAAATAGTTGGCAAGGGTCTGGTTTATACCAAAGTCAGCATGTATTTACCCTGAAGGTAGCCCCCAGAAGGAGTTACCCCTCTGTAGGGAATGCAGTCTGCGTAGTTTAAACCCCGTTGACAGAGCAATATGTTTATTGATGCCATCTTCATAATAAAGAAAATCTGTTCCTGTGGTTCCAACGTAGACACGTATAAACACACCATACCTAGAAAGTAACGTCCTTCACCGGGTTCCAGATGCAACTCCTGCCCTCCCCCACCCAAAAGGTGAAGAAAAAATATAAAGATTGGAAATTAATCACAGATGTAGAGACTTGGATGAACAAAAAAGGATGATGTAAAAGCGAACATGTCTAAAGCGTCCATCTCTGTTTTCTGCTTGTAGGAAGCCACCACGGGGGACCAAGAAAATAGTGGTGGGGTTAGGGAAAGGAATTGCGACTATGAGGGGGAGGAGAGAACTAGCGGTAGTGGGTGAAGGGTGAGCTATTAACACCAAGGCAATTTGTGGTACAGTCGTTGTGTAGCTGAATGATTCCCTAGAAGTATATATATATATATATATATATATATATATATATATATATAGATATGGTGTCGGGTAAAGAAAAGGTTGTAGGGTAACGGTGTGAATGGGTTCGACACACGTCGAATTATGTTTGTTTCTAGCACGTCTCTCAGTAAAGAATTTCTGAATCCTACCGGAAGGGTATGTAACAGGAGTTAAAAAGGAAGAATTATCAAAACGATCCTCGCCGCACGTTAATAACGAGGTCGGCCAGGAGGAAGGAAATCACTCATTTTTTTTTTTTCTTTTGCTTCCAAAGGGACATTCCTCTTTATAATCAGTCTTATACGCTACTTCAATGGATGCAAAATTTATTTACCACAATTTTAGAAAACGGTGACCATTTTATGGTTTATGCGTTTTAAATGTTATTATTAATTATTATTCGGTCACTGCGTGACCTTTCCGAGACTTTCCTGAAATCTCGTGTTAAATTATCGCGGGATGTAAAGTTAAAGCCGAAATAATCCAGAATCCTGAAATATTTGTGATTTTTTTTTCTCAAATATTTTCATTAAAAGGAAGCCTTCCCCCCCCCCCGAAACAAACTAACATGTAAAGAAGACAGTAAAAAAAGCAAAAAAATCAATACATGGAGAAAATTAAAATTTCATAGAAATATTGCGTGAATTTTAATTAAAAAAAGTTCATGCGCGAAATGAATCCTATCCATATACAGCGTAACCCGGATATAAGAGAAACCCGGATATAAGAGAGATTTTATTTGGTCCCAAATTAGAGCCTGTGTTAATGTATATAAATTAGACCATACCCGGATATAAGAGACTTCTTCTCCGGCCCCGACAACTCTCTTATATCCGGGTTACACTGTATTATCAACAGCGGAGTCTTTATTAGATTCGGACAAGTTTCAACGGACACATAATTATCTCCTTACTGATACTTTTCTATATCTCTTCCTTTCTATTCCCTCTCGCTATATATTTCTCTTTCTCATATAAGATATGTTTAGTGGTACAAAATTTTATCACTACCATAAACAGAAAAAAATTAGTTTTATTATTACCACTCATGATAATAAAACGTAAAAATGAAAAACCAGCTAGCTAACCGGTTTCGAACCTCGCTCGGCAGAACTAAATCGAGGTAAATAAAGTAAATTATTTAAAAAAGAACAATGAACAAAGTGTATTGGGGAGAGAGAAGAAAAAATAAATAAAAGGGTAATTAGTTGGAGGCCTGCTACAAAGTCCTTCTGTTTACATAGAAAAGGCTTTAAAGATAAAATATAGATGGCCTCCAACACTTTCAGGTGGTAATTAGAGTGGGACTTGCTAAGGATGGTAAAAGCGTCCGCACTAAAACAGCACAATTATGGCTATTTATAAGGTGTTCTGCGATGGAAGACCCGTATGTATTGGTCAAAATGTCCGAGGGAGTGTACTTAAGGTTTCGGATTTTCGCTGGAACGTGTTTTATTCTAACATCCAGCCTTTGCGTCGTTCTCCCTATGTAGTGCGAACGGCAACTACATTTAAAGGAAGAAATTAACGAACTATTATGATGTGGCGGGAGATCATCCTTACGTATAGACGGAAGCACAGGCTTGGCAGAGAAAACAACACGGTAAAGTAACAATGTCGAACTGAGGTAGAAACCTGCTTAGCTAACCTATCACTGATACTACCTAACCAAGGAAGGCGTAAGTATATATCTTCTGGAACCCCTTCTGTTTGTCTCAAGGTCTTTGATAAAATCCAGAGACGGATATGCAATGTAATTGGTTCTGATCTGGCATCTCGTCTGCAGTCGCTCTCTCACATACGTGCAGTCGCTTCCCTCTGCCTTTTTTACAAATACTTTCATGGTAAATGCTCCGATGAGCTGCTTTCGCTGGTTCCCAGACTTCATGAATTTAAGCGTTCAACTAGGCTGGCATCTCGCTCTCATCCTTTAAGTGTTGAAACTGTTAAATATAGCTTTCTCTTCTACTCCAATAGTTTAATGTCTCACACTTCTCACCTGTGGAACTTCCTCCCCATTTCTTGTTTTCCTGATAGATATATTCTCCATCTATTAGGTTGGTGCAAAAATAATGTCGTTTTCTCACATAGTAACATATGTGAGAAAACGACATTATTTTTGCACCAACCTAATAATCAAATGTACAGTCAATCGATGTCTCCAGATGCCCTGATCTATCCCCTATTCTTCTCTTCATCCTTTCCTCTATCACTCCTCTTTGCTCTCGTTCCAACTCTCTGTAACCCCTTGCATGTTAGTGGCTTCACGCCTTGTTTGGGATAAAACGCTTTAAAAAAAAAAAAAAAAAAAAAAAAAAAAAAAAAAAAGGGATTTTATCAATATGAAATGATATTAGGTTGGTGCAAAAATGTCGTTTCTCACATATGTTACTATGTGAGAAAACGACATTATTTTTGCACCAACCTTATACATCAAAATTTATAAAATTAAGCTCTGTTGAACAATGTGATGCAGCCATTTCAATAGAAATAAAATTCCAGAAATAACTATCTTTCTCCTTCCGAGGAAAACTAGATTTTGGTCGGTTAGCGTCGCGATCTGCCAAAATTACGCAGATGGCGCTAAACGGCACCTAAGGCCAAGAATTATCGCTTCTGCGCCGTGTTTTGTGCGCACATGCAAGGTGCCGTTCGTTCGTTCGTTCCTTCGCTCGCTGCTCGTCCTTTTCGCCGAAAACGGTTGTCCTTCGGAGGAGACCGAAATCCGCACAAGCTTCCCAAGCGCCGCCGCTCTGACGAGGATGGTGTGTAGGGATGGTTGCGCGGACACTCCTTCCGATCAAATCCCACGCATGGTTCGCTCCCTCTCTGGCTCTATTAGACGCCGCCTTTATAGCGTTCCAAAAATCCATAAGAAGGGGGATACCTTTAAGACCCATATTATCAATAATAGGGTTATCGCGACATAGGATGGCCAAATGACTTGCTAAAGTGCTACAACCTGTGTTGCAGCACTATTTTTCCTTTGTTGTGCTTATTACAGATTGTCCCTCTTCTGGCAAGTTCATTTGTTCGTAGCATGTCTACTCCTTATTTACTTGTGTTCCCCCTCATGGAAACAATATCTGCTGCGATTTACTTTATCGCAGTTCTTTGACCCCACTCCAGATGTTCCGAGCGTAATTTTTGTGGAATTGATGGAATTTCCTGCTTTATCTGTCGAATTTATCTTCGACTATATGATGTATCGTCAGATTGACGGTGTCGCCATGGGTTCCCCTTTGAGCTCCGAGTTAGCGAATATATTTCTTGGGTTTTATGAGGAGATATTATTTAATGATCCATTATGTCCCTCTTTGTATCGCCGTTATGTTAAAGATAGATTTTGCTTATTCAATGATGAAGCTGAGGCTGATCAATTTCTCTCCTTCCTTAATGATCTTCTTCCTTCTGAGGTTTATTGTTGAGAAAGGGGGTTAACTCTAAACTTGCTTGCTTGGATGTATCGGTGCATCGTGCACCAACATCTTTTTGTACCTCAGTTTATAGAAAGTCTACTTTTTCGGGTTTATACAAGCGTTGGGATTCTCATTGCCATAAGGAGCGCAAAATCAGTTATAAAAACTTTAACGCATATGGCATTGATGATCTGTTCTGAAGTGAGGTTAGTTTTATAACGAGAACTTTACGCGATAATGGGTATCCGCCCGCTGTTGTCAATTCGGTGATACCTGACAAGATCGCAGACTTCAGAAAAATTAAGCTTGTCATTATGGCAAAATGTCTTGTGTATGTAAGACTTCCATGGATTGGAGTAAATGGTGAAAAGCCAACTAGGCAAATTTCTTTAAATGTGCAGGTCAGTTACATAGAACTACTACTCAGCGGGATAATACTAGAATTAAACAACACGTTCCATTGAAAATCAGCAATACTTATTGTTGCCCCAGTTTGCGAATGTCTGACAGATAGCGGGAATTGTTCCCCAGTTTGCGAACGTCTGACAGATAGCGGGAATTGTTCCTCTGATAAATAGCAGAAAGTGTGCTATGGCATTTAGTGTGGATTGGATCTCTGTTTTAGCCAATTCACATTCCCCTTTTCATTTGAAAGTACTAGAGTCGGTTTTACATCACATCTCGCAAACTCTCGTTGTGTACACAGCGACATTGTTTGCTTGGCCCTTGATGTGGTCAGTGTCTACTAGTTCCTTCCCTCCCCACCCAATTCCATCATTGACCGATTCTTATCTCATATTTATCTTAAATTCTCCCGATAAAAGAAATTTTAATGAGCGGGAGCGAAACCGGTTCTTTTTCTTTACTTTTATTCTTTAACCTTCATTATGCCTTGTAATGGTAAACTTAATGCGTCAAAAGATATATATATATATATATATATCTTGTGAAACCTAGGTAGCTAGTACCTGACTCATTAGCATTTATTTCTTTTACTTTTGCTCTACTTAGTGTATTGAGCACTCTTCGTTTTAACTTATTACTCACTGTTTCTTTTTTTTCTTTGTACCAGAAATGTAAAGTACTCGACGATTTTTTGGCCCTGTACAGAGATTTCTCGTGCTTTCTTTTTTTTCCCCCCATACCAAATTATTTGAAAATTGTGCTATCCAGGACTTTCACTCAGCAAGTTTATATATATATATATATATATATATATATATATATATATATAGTACAAGTAATAGATCCGTTGGTATATAATCCGGGTGTATCCTAGTAATGTTAATTATTAAAACAGATCCACAGAGTGTTCGATGTATTTATTATAATAGAGCATATGTTTTTTTTGTTTTTTTACAGATGCGTACAGACCAGCTTGAAATAGACTATTCCCACGTTATGGTAATTTTGGATGTTTTGAGATATATATATATATATATATATATATCTCACCTACTCTCTCTCTTCTATATATATATATATATATATATATATAGGTAACTACACTCGTCTCGGAAAACCCTCGGTTTCTTGATTTGCTAATGGTCAAATCAATCTCGAAGGAAAAAAGGTTTTAAAAAAAGAAAGAGCTATGAACATGAACGTCTGTCGAAAAAATCGTACAGCATACAGGTCCGAAGGCCAAAAAAAAAAAAAAACCCGATACGTGTAATCAACTAACTTAAAAGTGCTCAATACAAAAGTAGAGCAGACCTAGTCAAACCTAGAGAGTGAGACAAACCTACCAAGGTTTCACCTTGGTAGGTTTGTCTGGCTCTCTCGGTTTGACTATATATATTTCTTTAGCATTTACTTTTTTTTTAAATTGCTCGATACATCGTAGAGCATAATATTCTTATTTAAAACATATATGTAATAATTCTTTTTCAAAAAAATATGTATTCATCTCGACACAGAAATTACCATGTTTCGAAACCAAAATCTAAATCTTAAATTAAATTTTATATTTAAAGTTCAGTTCCATTTTCAAGCGAAGCAGAATAACCTTCGAAAAATAAATAAATAAATAAATCATTTACTCTATTATAAGAAAAATAGTATTATATATTTTCAGTTAGTGGGCCAATGAGAATTTCATTTTTTTTATTATTAAGGGTCTGTTGGGGTTTTTTGTCGAATGAAGATACAAGTATATTTTTAAGTGACAAAGTGAAAATCGGTCAAGGTTGGTGGGGGTTTGAATTTTCTGTCTGTTGATACTGTCTTCCTTTTATGGGAACATGTCATCACAGTCTGTTTTCCATGACACATTTGTAGTGTTGAAACACGATTTTTATTGTGTAGTAGTTTTTAACATGTTTTTGTTTTAATCTCCGATATAATATTTATCTCTACTCTATATTGAGCGATGTTTGAAATTAAACGTTACGGACAGTGGAATTATACTCCATTTGTTCTTAACTTAGCTGGATATATATATATATATATATATATATATATATATATATATATATATATATATATATATATATTCACATGCATGATGGGAAATTGGACTGGCGATATATCATGTTTGCATTCGATGTTTTGTAATTATACCATTGTTTCTCAAACTTTAAAAAATTAAATTAGTTAACTTTGGCACCCGTTTTTAGCCATTGTCTTGTCTTCTAACAAGACAAGGCCACTGATGTTCGGGCGTAAGTTTTTGGGGAGAGTTTGTTGTTTTAATTCAAAATCTTTCTTGATCTATTTTAACCAGGCTACCTTTTTTTTAAGTAATTGAAAAACTTTTCCGTTGTGTTCCTGTGTCTTTTTTATAAATATTTTCATGACAATTGTTCTGAGTTTTCCTCTTTTTTACTTAGACTTCATGAATTTAATGCTAGCTCTAGATTGCCAGCTAGGTTTCATTATTTTAATGTTAAATTTACTGACTTCACCCTCAGTTACCCATTACGTCTTAGTAGCTGTTTCCCCTTGCTATTATGATGAAATTATTAAAAAATGTTTTCACCAAGATGCATGACTATTGGGAAATTTGAATGGCTTCCCTCTTTTAAAAGAGCTCTAAATGTTGCAAATTAAAAAAAAAAAAATATCACCCAATTCGTTAACCCTGGGTTCAACACCATAGGATCCGTTCGCTCAAGAAGCACCTCCTCATCGCATAACAAGTTAATATCGAGTTCTTTCGTAAGGTTTGTGCTGTACTAAAAGGCCAGTGCAAAGGGAGATGGTCAGTTTTTATCCTCGACTTCACATTCGCGAAAGGTTTCCAACTTTAAAAAATGGCTTTGTGCCATATTTGTCCACCCTGGGAAAAGGTGAGTAAATCAGTCATTGGTCTCTGGAGCCAAATAAGTAAGGCATCATCTATGTTAGACGAGGACCCAATAATATGAAATACAAGTTTAAATCTTTTCCTATCCATTCTGCTTATCAAAGGAGTTAAAACACCTTGAGCGTTGTGATTTGGAATATAAGAATGATTAAAGAAAACCTAGGCAAAAGTTAATCATGAAATTATTTCATCGAATTATTCAAGACAAATATTACAAGTGATTTAGTGTAATGAACTCGAACGTCTTCACAAAGGCAGCAGCAAAGCGAATATATGTCCGTCAGAATTTAATCAAAAAAATAATTAAAAAAAAAAAAAAAAAAAAAAAAGAAAAAGAAAAGAAACGAGAGAGAATGATGTTTAGTTAATTTAATAGCATATCGAGACCTGTTGATCGATTAATTTCGAATAAAATTGGTCGGGTTTATGCCCGAATCTAACCGAAAACGTTGCTCGTTGTTTATGACCGAATCTGACCGAAAACGTTGCTCGTTGTTTATGACCGAAAACGTTGCTCGTTGTTTATGACCGAAAACGTTGCTCGTTGTTTATGACCGAAAACGTTGCTCGTTGTTTATGACCGAAAACGTTGCTCGTTGTTTATGACCGAAAACGTTGCTCGTTGTTTATGACCGAAAACGTTGCTCGTTGTTTATGACCGAAAACGTTGCTCGTTGTTTATGACCGAAAACGTTGCTCGTTGTTTATGACCGAAAACGTTGCTCGTTGTTTATGACCGAAAACGTTGCTCGTTGTTTATGACCGAAAACGTTGCTCGTTGTTTATGACCGAATCTGACCGAAAACGTTGCTCGTTGTTTATGTTCGCAAACACTGGTTGGCTTTATACCAGATTCTATACACGAACATAGGTCGGCTGGATTTATGTCTGAATCAATATGCAAACATTAGTCGGATTTATACACGAGACTGGAATCGTCCATTCGGAATAGGGCCCACTTTCGGAAACAAAGAGAGACAGATTGTCAGACAGAAGATGAGTTGATCATTTAGAACGGAAGACGCAGATGAAAAACGTGGATATGGGGAAATGTGCCAAAGTTTTGTAAAGAGATGTCACAGCAGAGATAAATAAGTTTGGCGTCTTTGACAGAGAGATGGAGATTTTAAGAAATAGATTAAAAGAAAGGTTTCGAAATACATACGGGCATGCGGGCGGGTCTTTGAGAAATTAAAAAAAAAATAAATAAAAAGCGAGTGCGTGTGTACTGGTAGTTTTTGATTGCGTTCCTTACGAAAAAATGCAGCAAGAGATAAAAAAATTTTTATTGCTACAAAATAGTAATTTGACACAAGATATCTTCGTTGGAATATATCAGACAAAACCCCAAACAAAGTTCGGAACAAGGGCAACCTGCCGAGAGAAAATTGGCAGCAAATTTCGGCTTTCCTCTGTCACAAATTTAAAAATATCATCGCTTCAAGACTTGAGAAAAATGTCAACTTTATCTACAGCCACCGGCTGTTGGCTTTCGTTTCTCAGATGAAAATCTTAAAAAGGCGTTCCAATTTAGGTGCAACCCTGCTGATGGCCGATGTGGTCGACAAGGCTGATAATGAGGGCAGCAGCTTTTTGTTTCTATTACCTGGGTATTAATGTTGTTAGGTGAATACTGGTCGACCAAATGCTTCTTCGCCCACTATCTTTTATTATAGAAAATGAGAAACGGGGAGTATTGAACCAGTTCATATACCTTGTCACGATCATGTACGAAGAGGGCGACAGAACAGAAATCATTCCAAGAGCAACACAATGACAGGTGTCGCAAAACTATGAACGACCTGGAATGAGAAGGACGTCTACTTGAAATCAAAGCCCACAATGTGACGTGAATAGCTTTTCTCAAGTCTTTCTATTCACCAGCGAATCTTGAATATTAACGGCAGAGTTATAGAGAAGAATCCAAACATTAGAAATGAGATGCTGCATCATAGGTACCTCCTGCGCAGACTACATCACTATTGATGCAGTCTGAGACACCATCAGGTAATAAACAGGCTCTTTGGAAGATCTTAGATCTACCATTAAATAGAAAAAAAATGTTATGACCTCATAATAGGAACCAGCAATCTTTCCAATGCCAGCCTACAAGCTGGCACCTTACGCGACAGCAGAAGAGAGAGAAAAATGAGTTCATACCGTCACTAAGTAGACTGGAAAATCATTCACAGAGACTAAGACATTGGCACCGAGCCGAACACATATGGAGGTAGCTTGTTAGGTGCTCGGTTGCACAGGGACCTTACGACCACACCCGATCATGGGAGTGGTGATGTTGATCTTTTATATCAGCATGTCAATAATATATTTTATTAAAATAACATCCGAATAGAATACAAGAAAACAGGGTTAATATCTTTCCTAAGGGAATTAATTCGAAATACAAATAAACTCATCTGTATTTTTTGGTATTTTTACAAATATTACTTGAACAAGGTATTTACGACTATCCCGTCTCCTGGTCACGGCTTTTGTGGGTTTTTTTTTTTGTTAAAACAGAAGCGAGCTTAGATTATTAGTTTGTTAATTATGACCAGTGCTGTTCACTCGTTGCAGTCTATGTATCAAGAAATTTAGAGTTTTCTTAAGCAGTCTTTGTAACTCTTCCGTGTTGCTCGCTGACCAAAGGACAGTTTAACAAACAGATTAAAACGTTAAAAGTAGACGAGATCATCATTCGACTAAACCTCCATATACCTGTGACTTTAGTAATCTTGACGGCTTCAGTGTTACTATGGAAGTCCCTTGCGTGCATATTAATGAAGGTTAGAAGAAAAACTTGTATTTATTCAGACTTTTGCAATCGTGAGGCCTTCATCAGAAGATAGGTAAAAGTAGCTACTATTCCTTCTAGTTTAAAATACCAGGTAGCAAAGAAGAAAAAAGAATTTTAAACACATTATTTACATTATTCGGACTATTGTCCTCATCTTTCTCGTCATATTTATTACAACGTTTCGGCCGTTGTACGCTCCGGCCTTCTTCAGGAATGTCGAACTGAACCCTTTATTTCACTCACTGGAGTAGATTGTTCTAGTTCCACGTGCCATGTTTAATGGACGTCAGTTATCAGATATCTCCTGTAAATTCCCATCACCAAGTGCTTTACTGCCTTATATATATTACTGGTATTGAACTCACACTCTGGATCCTGTCACTGGATCTAACCAACGCCTTTATCCACTGTGCCAGATGTCCTTGAGGACATCTGGGTATGAATTTCTGGGTATTATAAACCTTGTGTTTTCAGCAACCATTTTTACCATTGCTATTATTGCAATTTGTGCTGTTATCATTTCAGTTGCACTGAAACGAAGTTGCATCTTTGTAGTGAGTCAGCTGTTTTTATCTATATGAAAAAAAATTTATATAAATATATATATATAAAGGAAACTTGCAGACCGGCTTACCGAAAAGGATCTTCAGGCTGTAAGTGCTACTTTTTCCTCATGGAGAAAGATGGAGAAATGAACGTTCAGCTATTCCAGGAGCTATATCCAAACGACCTGATGTGTTCAGGCTGCGATGGTAAAAATGCCAAACATTTTAATATTCCTTTTGCTTAGAGAAACAAAGAAACAAACTGGAATGAAATAATACAATTCCACTCATTTATTTCAATCTATGGAATAACGGCTTGAACATATCAATTCGTCAGTAACGATTAACATTCCTTCTAGTCTCAAGTTCGGGGTAGCAAGGAAAAAGAAATTTTAAATTTGTTCAAGGAAAGAGTTGTTTATTACTTGAGGTAACATCTATACTCGCATATTCAAATGGCACGTTTATGAATAGCGAAAAAGTTCTCCACTATACCAAATAGGATAGGAGCCTTTATAGTCATAATCGTCAATTAAGGTATAAATCATACAAGAAAATAAACACAAAAATTGCTCACCTACACAAATACAAAGCAATCATATTCAATTGAAAGAAAATTACACAACGGCTTTTATTAGTTGATCGATTTTCAGGCTGCAAGTGCAGTGTTTTTTTCATGGGAGGTTCACCCATTCCGATATGCATCGCCAAACAAATTAATGTGTCTACTACAACATCAAATCCAGAACATTGTGTCGCGCCAAACCACAAAGTGCAGAAGGTTAGTTCGTCTTAAAAATCAGCGTTTGATATCTGATTTTTATCAGATTTCGAACCCTGGGCACGTATAACATACGAGGTGTGATAATTTGTCAAATGGCGACGGTGTGTCGCAGGTGTAATGAGTTAGGCAAACATTTGTGTGATTTTGAAAAACAACTAGTCGTTGCCTTGTTCATGTGATACTGTTGGCAGAGAAAGGAATCTGAAGCAGCGGATTAACGTAAATTTTGTGCTAAGATTGGTAAAATGGCTAGTGAAACATTAGGCTTATTAATAATGGTGTATAGAGAACATTTTTCAATGGTACGAGCAATTCAAGGCAGGGAGATATGTGTACGATGGCGCGAGAAGTGGGTAGCCATATCACAAAGACGCAAATCTAGAAAGAGTGTGACTTAATTGCGCGACTGATAGCAGAAGAACTGAATCTGAATAGATCAATCAGACAGAGTCTAAGAGACGATTTGGGAATGAGAAAATGATGCTTTTACGAGTTCCCTTGGGCGGAGGAAATCTATTATATAAAAAAAGACGATCACCCATCTCGCACACCAAAATTGTTTCCTATATCCAAAATTAAAACGGTTTGGTACGTTTCGGCGTCAGAAAAATAATTGGACTATTCGGCACAGCCGTTTAGGCGTCAGACTGTTTTGACGTCACTGTTTTTGACTGGAGGCACCTCCCCCCACTCCTTCCACAAAGGATAAAAGCATTGAAAACACTCAACTTTCAATATGGCATTTTATTCATTTAGGGAATTAAGGATCTTATTAAAACGCTAATGGAATAATGTAAATTATAAACATAAATTTAAAAAAATATTTCATTTCAAAAAGAATTAAAAAAAAATTTAGCTGTACTGAAGGAAATATATATATATATACCTCCAACTATTCTTTTTCTTAAATTTAAAAATGCCTCCAACAACCCTTTTTCTTAAATTGGACTATTCGAGCATATAACGACGAAGTACTGAGGAGGAGGAAAGATATATATATATATATAATGAGTAGTAATCTGACGCCTTATCGTCTCTGTCAAATAATTCCTATGTCGAATCGGCTACGACAACTCAGCGATGTCAAATGGGATACGACGGAAAGTCCCATTCCAAAATTAGAAGAAAAAAAATACCCTGACAGGAGAAATATTTGTTAATGTCGCCGACAACCGGAAACACGTGAATATACAGTGTAACCCGGATATAAGAAACCCTGATATAAGAGAAACCCGGATATAAGAGAGATTTTATCTGGTCCCAAATTAGAGCCTGTGTTAATGTATATAAAATAGACCAAACCCGGATATAAGAGAAACCCGGATATAAAACACTTCTTCTCCGGTCCCGACAACTCTCTTATATCCGGGTTACACTGTATTACTGAAATGTACTCCGAAAAATTAGTTCCAAGATTTCCAGCAATGGCATCATTGTTTAATGGAGTGCATCGTTCTAAAAGTTAGAGTAATTTAAAGGTGAGATTGACCAATAGAGACCAGATAAGCAAACTTTGCTTTTACAGGGTTATTTTTGGATTTAAATTTGTCACACTGCGTACAGCTCAAGAGGTGCTTCCAAAAGTTTTTTTTTTTTTAAATCATTTCGCCCCAAAACTAGGCAATAAAGCCACTAATACGCAAGGAGGTGTCTTAATGGCTTTATTGGGTGTTAGGGAATATAAAAAAATTACTATTATGGAGAGAGAACAATAAAAGAACAAGAATTAAGACAGAAAATAACAACTGCCATTGCATTTAAATGTTTAGACATTAGCAAATCAAGATAGAGGTTCAGAAGCAAAAGATGAGCGATAGAGGAAACTGCTAACGTAGAACTTACGATTACACTTAGCCATTTCAACTGTACCGCCAATCTAGTACTGCACTTTAATTCACTACGTCTACGGTATCATAGAGGAAAGTTCATTCGAATGATTACCATGAAATTATTTATAGAAAAGGTAGGGAAGTTACGTTATGGCGGTGGGAAAGCGACTTTAAGTAGAGATGCCAGGTCAGGACCAGTAACATTGCAGATTCTTTGGATTTTATCAAGAATCACTAAATATATAGCATAAGCACCATACCAGGTATAGCGGCAATATTCAAAGCAATGATGAATGGCAGACTTATAAATATCTAACACAGAACCTGAGGAGAAAAATTATCTGGCACGAAAACAGGGAAAAATGATTAAAGGCGAGTAATCGATGTTTTTTATTTCCTAACGTAGAAATTTAAAGAAATCGGTGAAATGTCCGACCAGACATAAAAAAAGAAAACAAAAAAAAAAACAACATTTGACTGATCTGTTCAAATATCCTAAGCTTTACACAAGGAAAATGCCGACGGATTAAATACTTGATAAATTAAACAATCCTTTGCGAATGAGTTCAATCCTCATAGAGTGAACCAACCATTTTTGTTTATACTATTTTTTAATAAATATCTTTTTTTTTTCCTGTTTGAATTTCTGGGATGAAGAGTCATTATTTACGCTATTTTACATGCGGATTATTGTTCTCGTCTTTGTCGTTGTAATCATAACGTTTCGGCGATTGTGCTCCTGGCCTTCATCAGGTGTATATCAATCCGAGTAACCTACAGGGAATTCCAAACTAATCTCTTTATAATCTACGGAGGTAGACTGTTCTATGGATATCTTGTCGAGTTCTTATTTTTTTTATTTAGTATTGTTCAGTTATAGGCCAGTGGTCAGGTTGTAGGACCTTCCCGATGTTACCAGCTTCATTATATTATATAGAGAAATGAGATACGTTGACACTACATTTCATCAAGCGTGGGTGACCAATTAGGGGTGAAAGGAAGTTCGGTTAAATGAAATGTTCATAAAGTGGGTATTGGGGTGTCTAGATGGAGTGGCTCATTGAGCAGGCCAGTTTTTATGCGATGAGATTAGAAAACCGGGTTATTCGGATTTGTATGGGAAACACTGGAGAAGATAGTCAAACTCACGTTTGTTTTCCTAATTTTGTTGGGGGGTCTGCAACACTAGTACTGGAACTGTGCGTATGGGAGATTTGGTGAAGAGCTTGAGTGTGATAATAAGGCCTAAAACAAGAAGAAAGGCGACACGCTGCAGATGGTGGGGAACCATATACAAGGGAAAGGAACAACCACAAAGGTTCAAAGGGTAAAAGATTATCGATCGTAAAGAACCAAAACTTGATTTAAGATTCTATTGGTATGGCCGGATGGGTTGCATAACAAGTTATTGATATCAGAGCTTGACTAATGTGTTGGTGGTTACCCCTTCAACTCTGTAAAAGTGCTCCTACGTATATTGCCAGTGGTTTAAATACTGGTAGATAGAAAGAATTCGAGAGCGCTTATAGATACAGTTTGCAAGACATTGATAACCCCCTAGGTTAGTTGATAGGTGGAGTAGGAAGAGAAAAATAAGGGCAGTTGATGGGGGAGGAGTAAAATACAAGGGCTGAAATACTATAGCGATAATAGCAAATGGAACGCTATTAACCTTCTAGATCAGGTATCGGCAACCCCTGGGCCACATCCAGCCCACCAACTTAACACCTGGACACTAAATATCGATTTAATTTGAGCAGCAAGTGGCAGAAAAATATCAGAATTATTAATCGACTTACAATGTGACGAATTTTTTACACTGTTTACCTTATTCGGACTATTGTCCTCATCTTTGCCGCCATATTTATTACAACGTTTCGGCCGTTGTACGCTCCGGCCTTCTTCAGGGGGTTGGAATGTCGAACCGAACCCTTTTTTTTTTCACTCACTGCAGTAGACTGTTCTAGTTCCACGTGTCATGTTTAATGGATGTCAGTTATCAGTTATCTCGTGTTAATTTCTCTCTGAAAGTTATCCAAGGCGTTGGTTAGATCCAGTGACAGGACCCAAAGAGTATGAGTTCAATACCCGTCTAAGGGTATTAAACTCATACTCTTTGGGTCCTGTCACTGGATCTAACCAACGCCTTTATCCACTGTGCCATGTGTCCTTGAGGACCTTTTTTATTATTATCGGCTGCTGGATTGGACTGATGATATTTTTCTTTTGCACACAAGACTGTCCTCGTCTGAGTCCGGACTTAGTAATTCGTTTTCGTTGTTCTGTTCTGTTTGTGGATGCTTACTATTATTGTGTTACCCGAGAAAGTAAAAATATTTTAAAATTTTCTCAGTTTAAATGCCAATGATAAAGGGAAGGAACAAATAATAAACAAACAAAGAGAGGTAGCCTGGGTGAGTGAAGGAACGAGAACGCAAAAGACGGTTGAAAAAGGAAAAGACAAAGAAAAGAGGAAGCGAGAGAAATACAAAGAAAAAACGAGGGATGGAGAAAAGCAAAGGAAGAGAAAACTAAAATAACAGAAAGAGAGAGAGAGGAAGAGAAATAACACGACAAAGAGACGGGAAAATATTAGGTTGGTGCAAAAAATAATGTCGTTTTCTCACATAGTATTATATGTGAGAAAACGACATTATTTTTGCACCAACCTAATATATATAAGGACAAAGAAAGGGAGAGGAATAAATGGAGAGAGAGAGAGAAGAAAGGAAAAAGAAATGTACAAATAGAGGGGAATAAAAGAACAAACACAGAGAAGAGGAAATCAAATGATAGATAGGTGGGGGAGGGGGTAAATCAAATCAAATAGAGGAAGAAAATATCAAACGAAATAGAGGGAGGAATAAACTCGCCAAATGTTCTGGTATGAGAAGTAGAGGAGAAACGGAAATGAAAGTGAGAAGGGGTGGGGGGATAAAACAACGAAAAAGAGGCAAGGATAGCCGTAAGAAAGTAGAAAGATAACTTCAATGAGATATTTTCGAAAGGTTAGAAAATCATTTTATTAGAGCAATTAAAACAGATTACAAGGACATCAATAAGACAAGAGGGTGAAGAAAAAAAAAAAAAAAAAAAAAAAAAAAAAAAAAAGAAAGAAAGAAAGAAAGAAAGAAATATAAACTTCATGATTGAGTGGAGGGGATAGATATAAAGAAGATAAAGGTAGTGGGAGAAATAAAAATGAAAATAAGTGATGGGGAGGGATAATAAAAAGTGAAAATGGAGGAGTGTATGATGACAAAAGAAAACATCTGGGCCACCCACCATATAAATTGAAATCAATTCAGACAAGTAATCACTAACGTTCAAGAAAACCATAGAGAGACATAAATGTCTATCTTCACTTCTTTTTGGGTTTTCTTTACTCCAACAACTCGATTCCATCACTGCACAAGAACCACCCGTAAATAAATAAATGCATGTTTGCTACATGCTTTCACCAGACAGAGATACCCCACAGGTGCAGGGTGGTTATAAATAGACTAGATTGGCAGAGTAGAATAATAAATCACACACACAAGAAATAGTTTGTTGTATGTATTTATTTATATAATATAAATACATAGACGCAACAAACTATTTCTTATTTAATAGTTAAAAATATTTAATCCTTGAAAATGGCTAAATGTATAGCCGAAAGCGCTCGGATAAAAAGAACATTCGGACAGTTTTTATATAATTTATCATCTGAAAAGAAAAAATTATTAAATCATATGAGAAATTGTATAAAAAACTAAAACTAGTACCTTGTCTATCGTATTGAATGAAATCTGCATGAAAGAAGGACTGCTGCCTAAATATATATATATATATATAGATATATATATAAACCCGGATATAAGAGATTTTCTCTGGTCCCAAATTAGAGCCATACTTACCTAAACAAAATAGACCAAACCCGGATATAAGAGACTTCTTTTCGGTCCCGACAACTCTCTTATATCCGGGTTACACTGTATATAAAAGTGAATATTGAAGTCAACACTCAGAGGCGAGAGGCCGCAAACATTCGCGGCCTGACGATTGCGTCTAGCATGAAACAGTCTGTCGCCTCTGAGTGTTGACTTCAATGTTCACTTTTATATTTATATACGCTCTGTGATATTGAGCACTTTATCCCATAAATATAGCACACCTTAAAACTACATTTCTTCATTATATATATATATATATATATATATATATATAAAATCATAAATGCAATAATAAAAATATGATAGGTACTGATATTCAGAGGACTTAAAATGGTTACTTATTTTAGTGCATCATTTTACTTACAATTATTGCCGCCTGACATAAATAATAGCCAGTACAATTTCTAAATATATTAAAATTTTTAATAGAAATAATTACCCTTGACTTTCTTTACCCATCAGTCATTTACATTCAAGATTTAAGTAAGAATGAAAAAAAAAAACAAAAAAAAAACAGGTATTAAGACAGATGATAATGATTAAGATTGCATTTAAATTTTTGAAGATCAAAGTTGATTGGGAAACGAGAAGCCTGAAGGGATTTCCATAAGCGAGAAGTGCGAGAGAAGAAACTGTTAGTGTAGAATAGGTTACATTTAACCATTTCAACTATAAAACGAGTCCTGGGTATGACGATAAACTACACCCAGCAGTAAAGCTGATCAGTAGAATGGAGGTTTTGAGGAGCCTGGAACCACCACTTAATTGTTGTTGTTGTTGTTCTCGAGGTAGCAGCACCTGTTTGGGTCCCAGCTACGGGCAAATAGTGAATCCCCAAACAAAACACTATGGAAGTATTTAAAATAAATATTTATAGTAAAAATCCCAGCAATACATTTTTATATAAAAATAATTACCAACAATATATATTATAATAAAATGACAATCAATATATTTTATAATAGAATTATATACTTTCACCTTTAATTGGGCTGTCGATAAAAGGCATTGAATAAACAGCGCCAACCTGAAAGAAAATATACATTGCTGCCATATATGGTCAGGTGTCCCTGCTACATATTTAGTGATTCTTGGTAACATCCAAAGAAGAATCAGCAATATTAATGGTCTTGACCTGGTGTTTCGGCATCAGTCCCTTTCACGCCGCCGTAATATAGCTTCCTACATTGGCCTTTCTATAAATACTTTCATAGTAATTGAACTGTCTGTTATGGTTGCCTAGACTTTATAAATTTAAGAGCAGTACTAGACTGGCCACAAGGTCTTATCAATTTACAATTGAATTGGCTAAATGTAACCGTACATTCTATGCTAACAGTTTCTTTTCCCGCACTTCTCGCTTGTGGAAATCTCTCCCAGATCCATGCTTTCCAGCCAACTTTAATCTTCAAAAATTTAAATGCAGTGTCAATTGTTATCTACTGTCTTCTTGATTACTCTTCTTCTATTGCTCTTAAATAAGGTTTCTTTTTTTCTCATTCTTTCACTTAGTAATCTTTTGTATCTTAGTGGCTTTATTGCCTTGAATAGGGTGAAATCTATCTATAAAAGGCAGAATGTGTGTGTGCGTGTGTGTGTGTGACGAATGCACGGCCGCAATTTTCGACGGATTTGCACCAAAATATACATGCTCAAAGTTAGCGGGAAGGCCAAGAGAGACTTTGTATTTCCCAACTCCCATCAATAGTGGAAATAATCGATTTTTTCATGCTTCTACGGCAGTTTTCATGTAGTTTGCGGCCATTTTGTACTGGCCAGAGTGAAAGCCTATAGCTGGCTGCCACGAATGTTAACTAGCATGCTAAAAAAATCGATAGCTTCATTCGTCACAAGTGGGAAAAATTTAAATCTGCATGACACTTTACTCCAATTGGCTCATTCGCTTGCTTAAACTCAACGTTGATTCTGATTCCGCAGAACTGAAAAAGTATTTGTTAACATTCTTTTTTCATTCGGCTTTTCCAGTTACGAGTCCTTTTTTAAAGCTGATCGTTTTGTGTTCATTTTGTTTAGTTCTTTCTTCGTAACAGATTTAATGTTTAGTATAGAGCTTAGAAAAAATTCGCAGTGTGAGATAGGCAAGAAGTAAGGCATGTAGCAACATCAGCACGGCAAAGGGCACTCCTTTAAAGGCAAGGAAGGGCAAAAATATTTTAAGTCAAGTGATAGCGATTACTGTATGAGTCGTACGATTTTTGAATCAAGCACGGGCAACGCCGGGAGATGCTGCTACTGGTTAATAATAAAAAAAAAAACACTCAGTCCCAAAGAAAAAAAAAATACCCGTGAAAATGAATGATTACTTTACGAAATTACTCAAAGACAAATACCAGGACGAAGCCACAATTTACCATCGGCACCTTATGAAAAAAAATATGCAAAACTCGAGAAAATAACACAGACGGAAAATTAAAATATACTATTTTCAGTACAGCCTAAATAGTCAAGTGACCCTCTCATATCAAACCCCGTCAACAGTCTAGTAACAGTTTCCGAATCCGGCCCGATTTGATGACGTCATCAATGATTCAGTTGATAATTTTAGTTAACATGTTCAATGCTGATGTTCGTAAGCAATTTAATTAGTCGGGAAGGAAAAAATGGTAAGATTTGCCCGTCCTTCTTGACGCGGTCAACTAAAACACAAAATTAGTAATAAAAAAAAAAAATCATATCACAGAAATGCAGCTGAGAACGTAACAGGTTTACAAATATTAGATAAGTGTATTTACTTGACACCCCCCCCCCAACACACGCCACTGAGCCAGGTTGTGACACAAGGTCGGTTTTTAACGTGCGGACCCGAGTGTTTTCACTCGGGCCGCTGGTCTAAGCTGGTCATAGCTTGGTCAGAGCTGGTCTAAGCTAGTCATAGCTGATCTTGGCTTGTCATAGCTGGTCCAGGCCAGAGCCGGTCCAAGCTAGGCGTAGCCGTGATACCACCAGCGCAGGGACAAAGTGACAATGATTTCGGGGGTCATTCTAGCATATTGAATTTCCCTTCACAAACGATTTCGTTTTTTTTTTTGTTTTTTTTATTTTTTATTTTTTTTTATTAAGGTGCATTAAATGCTATGGAGTCCAGAATTAGTTTTTTCTTTGTGAATGGTCCAGGATAGAGAGTCCAGTCTGCCCATCTATTTGGCCCATAGCTGTATTAGAAGGAATAAATGGATTTATACCTTTTCCAAGTGTATTTGTGCAAAAGTCAACATAACCCTCTCTCTCGGCGAGAATTCCAAAGGCAGGTCGTTTTCACGGTTCTGAACCTCTAACCACTATAGAACCTACATATCCTAATTACTGAAATAGCAATCGCAATTATGAACGAAGGTCATTATTTAAAGAAGGAAAAGGGTACAAATGATAAGATTCAAAATTGACAAGGTTTTCCTTTTCACTGAAGCAGACGTTAGATGCATGTGAGTTTTATCGCTTCTACTATCTTTACTTTTTCTTCTATTTTGTACTTTGATTTTTCTCTTTTTTCTTCTTTCCTTCTTTTTTCTGTACTTTGCTTTTTCATCTTTCCTTTTTCTTCTTTTTTGTACTTTGCTTTGCCTTCTCTTTCCGTTTTCTTTCTTTATTTCTTTTTCTCGCTAAAACCTGCCAGCGTCTCTATACATCTTTTTTCTTGTGTTTTACCTCGGAGTCAAAACAGATTGCTCCATTATTTATCTGCGGCAATGGCAAGTGTAAATTATAAAATGATTGCTCAGCAGCATTGTACTCATAGAATGACAAAGCAGCACAGGAAAATTCATTTAAATCTACAAAGTCAGAGTGCAGTATCTCTGCACTGATCCTAAGCATAAGTGCCGATACACACGTAAAGAGTACTCGTAAAAAAATATAATAATAGTAAAAAAAACAAAGTCATCCATTTTATGTGCGCATGCGTATATGAGAATTTGATACAGAAAAATAGAATGGTCTGTGTTCTGAGTTTTTAACGATAAATTTGCGTCCAAGTTCTTACAACATTTCATCTTTTTTAGCAAATCTATTTTTGTAATGATGGATATTTAAAAACAACGGCGATAAAAAAAAAAAAAACAAAGGCGTTTGGAAACCAAATGTGATTGGCTGAGCTGTGTTTCAAGATATGTCGTACACCAAAAAATTAAAATTCACCCCCCACTACATCTTCATAATTTCCACCTCGGGGCATAATTATAACCTAAATTTACATTATATATTCTCCCTCCATCATAGCGTAGATAATTCCATCAATAAGAATACTGCAATAATCTGATAAAGTCCTTTCAGAGGATGAAACGCGTTACACAGAATTTTTTCCGCTTTGTCATTCATACATTATATATATATATATATATATATATATATATAGGAAGAAGTGTGGACACTGGTATCAACACCGAGTGTCAATAGTCTGTTTCATACCTGAACGCAATCTCCAGGCATGAAAAAGATTGTCGCTACAGAAGGTCCACACTTCTCATATTTACATACGCTCTATCCTGGATATTGAACACTTTTTTTTACTCCATAAATATAGCACATATTAAATCAATCAATCTCTCTCTCATATATATATATATATATCAAGACATTTTTATGTTTAACATTCTTTTTATAGATACAAATATTTAAGTAAATGCTCTGTTTATAATAAACAGTATTAACATTTACCGACCTGAATGTCCGAGAAATTTTCATACAAAATATTCGTCCTCCGACAGGATTCGAACCTGTATCCTATACGGAACCGCCATATAGCCTGACGTACTTTTACCGATTTCGCCACAGAGGATCGATCGGTTAGCAAGGTCGAATTTACTGCTTTTAAACTTCAATCATCCATGAATCTCTCACGTACATTCATGTCTGTTCATGGTGTATCAAATGTAAACAAATGACGTCACACATTATGAAATGGACAAAGTCCGACAATTATTTTAAGACATTTTTATTTTTAACATTTTTATAGATACAAATACAGAGTATTTACTTAAATATTTGTATCTATAAAAAGAATGTTAAACATAAAAATGTCTTAAAATAATTGTCGGACTTTGTCCATTATATATATATATATATATATATATATATATATATATATATATGTGTGTGTGTGTGTGTGTGTGTTATGATAGGTAAATTGTTGCCATTTTATAATTTTTAATTTCGCGCCTGGGCGTTCATTTTTGTCGACTGCACAGTATAGTATGGCCAGTTGGGGACCGTCTGTGAGAAAAAAAGAGCACCATGACGCAATTCACTCCGCCAGAAATTTGGGAACGGTAGGCTGTGCTGCTTTTGCAATACAGCATGCATTTTTGCATTTGCGCTGGAATTCCCAATACTAAGATTTCAGAGTGTTTCAGTGTCGATCTGAGGACAGTGCAGAGGATTCGGAAAGAGTTGAATGAGTCTAATGGTGATTTCGAAGGTACGGCAGCTCGGAAAACTCACTCTGAGAAGAAAATAACCCCCGAATTTGATGGTGAGGGCCTCAGACTAAACACGGAGGCTGACATCAGTTTTGTTATTATTGAATCTATGAAAAATACCCCAGGAAAAAAATTCCCCGAAGTGAGCGAGTAAATTAATTTTGAATAATTGACAACCTTCAACTTTAAGGGATTCTTCGATCTTTTTAATATATATATATATATATATATATATATATATACACACACACACACACACACACGTTTCATTAAAAACGACAGATTAAGCTTTTTATTTAATTTTTCTTGTGTTTGAACAAGAGCTTTCTTTTCTGGACGAAGGGTGTGTAAGAACGATGATTCGATTTTTAGCTTATCCTTGACAATGGCTAAATGTATAGCCGAAAGCGCTCGGAAATATAAAACATTTGTCCAGAAAAGAAAGCTCTTGTTCGAACAAAAGAAAAATTAAATAAAAAGATTAACCGTAGTACCTTATCTGTTGTTTTTAATGAAACATGCGTAAACGAAGGATTGCTGTCTAAATATATATATATATATATATATATATATATAAATAAAACACTATAGTATAGCTGGCCACTCGTATTCGAGGATACCCGTCTACTAGTAGGGCTCGCCAAGTTTTATTCAACACCCACAGAGCCCACCTGTGGTTTATACTGCAACTATTTTGAGCAGACCTTAGTTATGGGAAACAGCGTGTTACCTAGCAGATCAACAAATCTGAACAAGGCCAGCACGCTCAAAGCCTCGGTCACGTGCCAAAGGTGCCAGTCCGACCCGGGAGGGTCTCATGGTCAGGATGCAAACGTTCTAACAAGTCAGTCACGTGCACACACACACATATATAAAGTCAGTATACAATTAGTGATAAAATAAAAAAGCATTGAAGCAGGTGGATTGCAGTTCGAACAGTATCGTTAATTTACTATCGTTTACCATAGCATTTTATTATTATTAACCAGAATTCACCAGAACCATTTTAATAAATTTCTGGACTGTTGATTAATTGCTTTAGTGACTTTATTGCCACCATGTATATAAATATGTGCCCAGATATATACGCCTATACACATGTAGAGTTATTTTTTTTCCAGAAATAGGGACAACACTCCTCTTATATGGTTTCATGAATTAAATGAAGAGGCTGTTCAGCAGGTGAAAATCTTGTAAATTTACCCCAACAAATGCAGAAGATTAATAATTATAAAACAAAAGTGACGAAAAGAAAAAAAACAAAAAAACTGTCTTACCTGAGGAATATATTCGTTGATGTTTTTTTCTTTTATCAACTCGACAATTGGTCACTGAGAAAGAAAAAGAAAAACTACTTCAAAATGAGGAATCTGTCGCTTACTGAAACAATTTCAGTAAAACGATTATTTTTTTTTTTAAGTCCTTATTTTTGTTTCCTCTTCCGCTTTCTATCAAGAGAGAAAGTCTTGAAATTTCCCCCCCCCTCTTTCCTTTCTCTTTCCCAGATTAAATACGAAGACAATATGGCTGATGATTCACTAAACAAATGGACGCATTAAGTGGAAAACGCTCAACCACTCAAGAGGGTAGATGACATTAGTTTTTTCCTTTCTTTGTCTTTGCAGGGGCACATCTTAAACAATCCGTTGAAAAGAACCCTTAAAAAGTGAGAGAAAACACTTCCTTCATTTATCTTTTAGTGTAGAGATGTGTAATGAAGTTATAAGAATCTGCAGGTTTGCAGAAGTCAGTATATTTGCGTATAAACAAATTTGGTGAGAACGGGTTTTCGCATGGGGGTCGAAAGCCAGCAATGCATCTGTCTGTCTGTCCACAGAAGATAACAAACACCCCGCAAAACACGTGCAAAAACAGTAAATAAATTGCAAGGATAATATACTAGGATAGATGTAACCCAAACTCTCGACTCACACATACACATCTGACAAAAAGCAATTCAGAGAGTAGATGTCTTGCTGGAAATGTTTCATACAGATATTTTAGAGAGGTAACATAACTTCTATGAAAACATTTCTCTGTTCGTCGGACGAGTACTCTAATCGGCTGGTCTTAATATGTTCATTTAAAATGTGGAATACATATCACGAACGTTTCTGTTCAACCAGCGAGATGAAGTTAACGACGTCCGTGTCTTCGATTTTCCTTTCATTACGTTAATCCCTTACTGTACTGAACCAATAACAGACTTACCGCTCCTTGCAATTAATACCATCTAGGGTCACAACTTTTTTTTTTGACGACGGCGTATCTATATTTAGTCATTGAGCAAAAAACAAAAACAAAAAAAACAAAAAAAAAAAAACGATCAATCATTACTACAGGCAAATTAAACAAAAAACTGAAAGCTTTAAATTTTTGTAGCTCAATCGGCAGAGTACTGTTTAATAGGTTTAATCCCAATGTAAAAAAAAGATGTGTTTGATGGATTAATTCATTTTCTACGTCTTAATCCTTTTCAGGTTATTTAAAGCTAGAAAATATTTTGGGGGATTGTAAGAATTTTTTAAACGTAATAATTTTAGTGATACAAGTACTAATTAACCCATAGCTGGGGAGGGAAGGTGGAGTCATACCTTTCTCAATGGTGTTTGTGCGTAAGTGAATTTAAAGACAATACTTGATTGGCAACAAGGTCTCATCAATTTATAGTTCAACTGGATACATGTTACCACACGTTCTATGTTAACAGTTTTTTCTCGCACTTCTCGCTTGTGGAACTGCCTTCCCGCTCTCTGATTTCCAGCCAACTTTAATCTTCAAATATTTAAATGCAGCTGGTAGGGTTTAATAGGCTTCAAGTGCAACAAATAAGGGATGGGTCCATCCATTTTCTATCGACACTTTACAGGTTATTTAACGCCATAAAATTATTTTTTTTAGATTGTAGGAATTTTTTTTGAGATAGTAATGATTTAGTGATACAAGTACTAATTAACCCATAGCTGGGGGAGAAGCTTGATTCATACCTTTCACAAGAGTATTTACGTGTAAATGAATATAACCACAACGGGAATTTGAACTGCTTTCCGATTAACAATTCGTAGCTATTATCCATTACACCACTCGCACATCCAAGCTTACGGCACCTGTTAATCTCAAGCGATCACACATCTAGGTACTGACTAGACTCGACGCTCCCCCATTGTATCTAACGTCCCCGTTGATTCTTCTCATAACTGGTGGTTTTACCCTACATAGCAATGTCTAGAGCAAGAGTCAGTAAAATTGTCAAGTTTGTTTTTAAGGGCAGAATTATTGGAGAGTCAAAAAAGACAATCATTACTTAATTGTAGAAAGCCTTAATATACATCTTGTTAAAGGGGATAGGGTCATCACTCTCAATTTAAAAAAAAGGAAATGTTTTGTGTGACCTGAATTCTCAGAGAGGTGTCTCCGAGCTTTACAGTAGTCTGTGGAGAGCAACCGAGAACAGACGGCGTCCGCTATAGCAGCGGCTATCGACGTGAACCACGGAACAGCACTGGCTTTCAGAAGGCTGTTAGACACGAGCAAAGCTATCTACCCTTAGTTTCCAAATTCGGCAGGTCCTATTTACTTTTCATATGTTTCCGTTTATTTATTTATTTTTTGATCTATGCTGTATAACCCATTAACAACCAAATATTTTTAATGCGCATTTTTGGCCCACATAGGTGTCTTAGGAGTATTTTTATTCCTCATGTTTAATTTCAGTAGTTACCATTGTCATTTTTATAGAAACTAGAACATCAAATATATGTGCGTATAAAACATCAAAAAATAATATTGATTACAAATAATAAAAATATACATTTCAAAATAGTCATTATTTTTCTACTCGTGAAATGTAAAACAAAGTGTCTTCTTACGGCTAATAATAAAATTTTTAAAGACTGAGTGTTGTAAAATATACCTCTGCAAATGCAATGTATGTAAGCAATTCAATGTAAATACAAGGAATAACATGTAGCGAGTTTAATTTTAACAAATCCTCAAATGGGGCTCATGGCAGGGAATGGGTTAAAGAAGGACCATAGATCGACGGTCTGAAGAGATGCGATGAAAAACGACTAAGAAGAAAATGAAAAAAGAAAAGAGAAGTCAAAAAATTGATGAAACGCTATTTTTTCTCAATTTTATTCTAACATAATTTCCTTTTACTGTAAAGCGAGTTTCAGAAAGGAAGAACAAGAGGTGTGCTTGACCAAAAAAATGTACATCGATATTTGTGGGGACATCTTGTATATAGAGACATTTTGAATCATGGAGAAAGCCACGAGAAAGAGTTTCAGGTTTTCTTTCTTTTTTCCACAGCCCGCAATTGTTTATAAAGCGTTCCGTAAAGTTTACTTCAAATTGACTGGATGTTTTTTCCCGCGTCAAGGAGTCCATGTGAGCAAATTTATTTGCATTTCTATGGCAGCGTCTCTCTCTCTCTCTCTCTCTATGGCGTATGGTAATGTTTGGGAAATTCAATCCAATGAAACGAAAACTTTTTTGACATGCATGCACAAACAATCAAACGAAGGTTGTTGTTTATATATATATATATATATGGAGAGAGAGAGAGAGAGAGTTGAGTTGTTTTTCTAATACTTCTTGTCTTCTCTCTAAAAAAATATGTATAGACCACAAAATCATACAAATTGACATTTTTAAAAGTAATAAAAATTCTGAGATACCAAAAGATGTATTTAAAAAAAAAAAAAAAAAACACATCACGAAATGATTTCTGCTTATTTCTACACGTTTGGTAAATAGCCCCTCCTTAAATAAACTGATCCACTCGTAAAATAGAAAAAAAAAAAAGGAGACGGATTTAAAAATATATTGGTGATTAGCATAAGTTAGACCGTTCTTAATCAAAAATTATCTTTTTTCCATTTTAGAAAATATGTCTTGTTCATAACATCGTTATCGCGTCAAATTGGTCCCTTACTTTTTCAATGATATCTGGACATAGTAGCTTTTTTTTTTTTTTTTTTTTTTTTTTTTTTTTTTTTACAGATATTGCGACTGGAAAATGCGTTTACGTCATAGATATTTGCATATTTTTACACTTGTTAGGTTATGCAATTTTTTGGGCAGTTTGTTGTAATGGGTAACGGCTCAGCATGAGTAAGTGGTTCGGATTCCAGTCAGGTACTTTACATTCACTCATGCGCAATACTCTTGGGAAAGGTATGAATCCATCTCTTTTCCACCCAGCTATGTGTTGAATAGCAGAACAGATTGTCCTATAGCCTTGGTTGGCAACTAGACTACCGCAGAAAGAAACGGCAGCCTACTGCAGGAACACCTGCCTAATCAGTCATGACATCGAAAGAGACATGATAGCCCAAACGTATATTACTTATGGCAATTAACTGACTGAATTCGAACTGCGTTTTTCCTTCAATTAAAGTAATTGTAACTAGCCGAATTACCCGCGCCTTGCTGCGTGTCACATTTTTTCAAGAAAATGATGGTTGATTTTAAATCATTGTTATAACTTGTAGAGAAAAAGGATTCATTTCAATATTACTTAATGATCTTCCCAATGTGACCTCCATCTTCTGGGTTTCTTCTTTATTTTGGATAGGAGTCCTTCCCTTGTTCAAATTTAAATCAAACGGAAAAATATTCAGTTGGAGGTTTATACCCCTCCGGGGTCCTCCTTTGACCAAAATGATCTTGCTGATGTGACCTCCATCTTCTGGCTTTCTCCTTTATTTTGGATAGGAGTCATTCCCTTGTTCAAATTTAATTAAATTCAAAAGGAAAAATCTGTGAGGGGGTTGTGTCCCAGAGAACCCTCTTTGATCGAAATGAAATACACTTATTCAAGTACCCTGGGTAATGTAGTTTCAGAATATATATAGTTATGGGAGTCTATCTCCAAAACCCTAGGAGTTGATAACAGAGGCTACAACTTATATATATATTATATATATATATTATTGTGTGTGTGTGTGTGTGTGTGTGTGTGTGTGTGTAATAACAAAATGTGTCTTGTGTAATATCATTTAAAAAAATCTATTTTGCCACAAAATTGCTATTACTGACTTAAAATATTTTTTAAAAGAAACGTTAAAATGTACATATTCGTTTGATATTTATTTAAACAATTTTTGTAAAATAAAAGATTTTTCTGTTTTCGTAGGCAGATAACAATGATGTAAGGCCAGTTTCAAACTTAATATTTATAAACAAATAACTACGATCCGATAACCCTGTAAAAAGTCATACTTTCGGCTTTGTATCAAATCTAAGCTACGCTTAGAAAATTACCATAATAGTCGAAACTTTGTGGTAATAATAAGATGAGGACATTATTCCCAAGGTAAATAATTACTCCTCACCCAGAAATACAGACAGCAGCTGTTGTAAATAATTCAAATTTGAAAATAACGATTGAATGGACGACACGAGCCGTCATGACAATGGTTAAATTTGACGATGATAGTTTAATCAGTTAAAATATTCAAACTCGAAGGACCATTAACAATTTTGATACACAACGCAGAGAGAAACAAACTTCAAAAATCACATTGATTCCTTGGTTGATTTTGATTAACGACATATCACCATGGGTTATTTCATACCGAAATCTAAATATTTGGAACGCAACTTATGCTTTCAAATACAGATAAAATGTATTGTTGGTCGTTTTGCTATAAAATGTATTGCTAGTATTTTTACTATAAAAATGTATTTTTATATTTTCATAGTTTGTTTTTTTTTTCTTTTTTTGAAGGCACCCTATAATCCCGGATCAGGTTGAACTTGGAAACAACAGCAATTAAGAAAGGGTTTCCACGCTCTTCAAAACTTCCAATCTCTTGATCAGAGGCCATGCTGCCAGATGTAGTTTATCGTCATACCCAGGACTATAAAAATGAAGATTTTATTCTAAAATGAATAAAGAAATTACTGGAGGAATATTAAAAATACCAAAATTTCAACTCATCTTGAACGACCGAAACGTGATAACAAAGATAGAGATATTTGCCCGAATTTAAATCATGAAAATAAGAACATGTTTTGGATAACATACTTAAAGAACAAGGACTCTAGAGAAAAAGCCTTTTGTCAGATTTGATTTAATTAAAAAAATAAGAATGTGTACATGCGTTAAAACGCCAGCGGGAGACTCGTGCACTGGTGAGCGCGCACGTGCAGAATCCATCCACACCCCACATTCAAGAGTAAATATACAAGTACTGAGTCCCCAGTCGTCCTGGGAAGAAGTCCCTTCTCAAAGTTACTTCATTTAGCCCAGTATATAAACATCCTAGCAAATCCTGGGGCCGTAAAAAAGACAATTTTTGTCCCTACCCTATTTTCTGTATTAGAACGCCCACGACCCCCACTTTGTTAATCCTTAAGTATATGCAGGCCTACCTATCAACACAAACAAACGTGCATCCAAGTAAAAATTAATGCACTGAATTCTGCTTTGGGCATTCAATCGATATACGATGACCGGCTTTCTTAGAAAGTGTGAGCCGCGAGTGAAACGGGGCTTATTTTATATTCGGTTTCAGCTGTTGCTATCGACTATGCAATCGAAAAATTTCACTGGAAAATTAACGATTTGTCTGGCAATTGAATGATTTCATCGATCATAAATCATATGAAAGAATATTGCATAATCAAAGTAATTTGTTTTTGTCGTTAGATGGCATTATAAGTTTTTAGTTGTAAAAAATCGCCCCCACTTTTTTACTTATGTAGAAGCTAGATGGAAATGACTAACAATCAAATTAGGATAAATTATTTTTTTCACTTATAACATATAAATTTAAAAATAACATCTATTTTATTTATATATGCCACAAAATTGCTATTGATGGCTTAAAATATTTTCATAAAAGAAATGTT
The DNA here is from genome assembly GCA_963932145.1 of Acanthosepion lycidas. Classification (NCBI taxonomy): domain Eukaryota; kingdom Metazoa; phylum Mollusca; class Cephalopoda; order Sepiida; family Sepiidae; genus Acanthosepion; species Acanthosepion lycidas. Next base: position 12,838,248 of record OZ010602.1, read on the forward strand.
GGAATGTATATATTCGTTTGTTGCTTATTTAAATAATTTTTTGTAAAATAAAAAATAGTCTCTTTTCGTGGGCAGATATCAATAATGTAAGTAGTTACATTTATAAATAAATAGCTATGATCCGATAACTCTGTAAAAAGTCATACTTTCAGCATTGTACTACATCTAAGCTACGCTTAGAAAATCTCCATAATGGTCGAAACGTTGTGGTAATAAGATGAGGACATTATTCCCAAGGTAAATAATGATAACTCCTCATCCCAGAAATCCAGATAGAAATCACATAGTACGAGGGTCATTCAATAAATAAATATAATTTTTCGGTATAAGGACTTCTAAAACAGATATAAGCTTACTTTTTTTTTCTTTATTTTTTTTTACTATTTTCACATGGATTTAATTTCTTTTGCAGATTAAAAAAAACTTTGAGAGTTTTGGCGATTGACAAAGATGGTCGATCAAGAAGCATGCTCCAGTATTGAACAGCGGTCAGTTATCAAGTTTTTGGTTGCTGAAGGGTGCAAACCAGTTGAAATTCATAGGAGAATGTCAACTGTGTATGGTGCCACATGTTTCAGCCAAAAAAAATGTCTACAATTGGGCTAAATTGTTTAAAGAAGGACGGAGCAGTGTTGAGGATGATGACAGGCCTGGGAAGCCTACAGAAGTGAGGTCTCCTGAGGTGATCGAATCAGTCAATGACCTCATTCAGTCTGACAGAAGAACTACTGTGAACTGCTGAGGCAGGTCAAGAAAGACAAAGAACAAACGCAGGGGTCGTCAGTCAGAAGGAATCATCTTGCATCATGACAACGCAAGGCCTCACACAGCAGCCCAAACGGTGCAGACCATCAACGAGCTGAGCTGGAAACTGCTCCCTCATCCCCCTTACAGCCTAGACCTTGCCCCTTCAGACTTTCACCTGTTTGGTTCCTTGAAAGCGTTCACGAGAGGCACAAGTTTAAAAGTGACGATGATGTCAAAAGTGTTGTGAGCGACTGGCTGAGACATCAGTCCAAAGATTTTTACGCTGAGGGAATACGGAAGCTTGTGCACAGATGGGAAGAGTGTGCGATAGTGCTGGGAGACTACGTTGAAAAATAAAAAAAGTAAGCTTCTATCTGTATTAGAAGTCCTTATACCGAAAAATTCACCTTATTTATTGAATGACCCTCGTATTAACACAGATGAGAAAAATGAGGACATTATTCCCAATAATGTAAATAATAACTACTCAGAAATACAGACAGCAAATTTTCTAAATAATTCAGATTAATTTGAAAAAAAAAAAAAAAAAAAAAAAAAAAATCAAAACAAAAAATAAACAAAAAACTATTGAATGAACGACATCACCCGTAATAAAAAAAAAAAAAAAAGGCTTCAGATTCTCGATGTGCAATTAACTCAGCCAGTTATGGGCCATGTATGTTGTACACGCGTAGGCGATCATGTATCTTTCAATACATGACTGACGAAGTAGATTTTTTTTCCCGCAGTAAGTTGCCATTTCTTTCTACGGTAGACCAGTTGCCATCTAAGGCTATAGAACCCGGTCTGTCCTGCTATTTACCCATAGCGGGGGGAGAAAAAGAGGATTCACACCTTTCCCAAGGGTATTAGTACGTAAGTGAATGTAATGGATTCGACCGGAATTCAAACTCGACTCTCCGATTCCTCAATCCGGGCCGCTATCCATTACAGAATCAAAAAGGTCAAAATTAAAATTTCAATTTGGAAAATTATGGAGATATTAATAAAGTAGTAAATTGCATCATTTTTTTTTATTTATTATTTATTCACGTACTAAACTTTTAACAACGTTGGTGGATTTCACCAAATCAAATTTGGAACGATTAAGCAGAAATGTAAGACAATCTAATGATGGAATTCTTTTGTCTACAACTGTCTTTGTAAATTCAAAACAGTCAATTTTATCCGCAACAACTCTCCAGCGAAGTCCAAAGTACACAAGACCAAAGTTATTTATGAATTCAAGTGACCCATAGACAGAAAAAAAAAATGAATAATTATGTCGAACATAACTCGCTGATCAAGACGACTGACTTTATATCTCTCGAAACATAGCTCAATAAGGAGCTCTATTTAAAACATGAAAATTTACCAACTTCGATACACAATATACTGGTAAAAAAAATAATAGAAGTCCTTAAGTGTAAAAAGAGATGAGAAAATAATAGAAGAGCCAGTCATAAAAAAAAAAAACCCAAAAAAAACGCAACATCTTTTACAAAGATTGTCACTATGTTCTTGCCGTATTAGGGCATTAAAAATGTTCATCTTGAATTGTAGAAAATGGCTCTCCGAGCGATTTCGGCTAAACTAAAATTTGGACAATTTCTACAGATTAATTTCAAAAAAGGTATAACTTTCGTTCATAAATACACAACACAATCAAGTAAAAGTAAACAAATAAATCGAAATTGAACAGCGAAAAAAAGAAAAAAGGAAAAAAAAACAAGAAAAAGGAAAAAAAAAACAAGAAAAAGGAAAAAAAAAACAAGGAAAAGGAAAAAAAAACAAGGAAAAAAAAACAAGAAAAAAAAAACCGAGAAAAAAAACAAAACAAAAACCAAGAAAAAACAAAAAAAACAAAAACCAAGAAAAAACAAAAAAAACAAAAACCAAGAAAAAACAAAAAAAACAAAAACCAAGAAAAAACAAAAAAAACAAAAACCAAGAAAAAACAAAAAAAACAAAAACCAAGAAAAAACAAAAAAAACAAAAACCAAGAAAAAACAAAAAAAACAAAAACCAAGAAAAAACAAAAAAAACAAAAACCAAGAAAAAACAAAAAAAACAAAAACCAAGAAAAAACAAAAACAAAAACCAAGAAAAAACAAAAAAAAAACAAAAAACAAAAAAAAAAAAACAAAAAACAAGAAAAAAAAACAAAAACAAAAAACAAGAAAAAAAACAAAAAACGAAAAAAAAAAACAAGAAAAAAAAACAAGAAACAAAAAACAAAGAAAAACCTGCTAAAGCAGAAAGAAAATAGACTGACGTGCAAAGCAAATGGAGCGGGCGGATGTTAGCCAAAGGTGGAGGAGGTTCCCGTGTTGTCCCGTTCCATCCGGGACTCTAGTGAGTTCTTAAATGATCTGGATTAATCCACGGGCGATGGTGAAGTCTCATAATATTTGTCTTCAACATCAATTTTGTTTGAATTGACTGACCATTTGCATTTATTCAACATATATATTTTTTGATTACCCCAATACTTCGGTTTTATGTAAGCTATAAGATTTATTTATCTTGAAAAAGTAAAATAGTGTGAACAATTTAGGAAGCAAAAATTTTTATTTCTTAAAGAAAAATAATCATTTTCCCCTCAAAATAATTTATTACTCGAAACCAAAAAATAGTAAATGTATTCAAGTTTCTCTTACATTCTTTATATTTCATTTGAGAAAATGTGTCCCAGAATAAAGTTTTAAAATGTAATGATTGTTACAAGATGATTGTGGTATTAAAATAGATACATCCCATCTCCCCTCTCGCTTGTAACCATCCACTGTATTAAAATAAACGTTCTTAGCGCTAAAGACAAATTAGTCAAAGCTTCTTAGGATCAGTCGACCAGACTGTTTCGTAACTGCCGAACTCTGGCTCGGCAGAGAGGAACCCGGACGAAGCTTTGCCGCAGGGCAAAGTTTCGTCCGGGGAGGTAGACAGTCCCTGAATCCGTTTATGCGGCTTCAAAGGGAATATTTTTGGTCGAGCCTACGGGCTCGGAGAACCCACGGTAAACTCGGCTTTGTGCCACATACATCCCTCGTAGGGGGTGGTTGTTAAATATTATTAGTCAAAGCTTCATAAGCTTCTACTTCGAGTTGTTGTTATATTATAATGATCAATATCACAAAAATTACCAAAAAATAAAATATTTCTTTTTTATTAAGTGGCACCATACTTACAAACAGAAGCAATTCAGTCAACACGAATTTGCATCGCTGTCAGTCAGACTGTAATACAAATATCACAACTCAAATTGACCTTTGACATGTACTGGCTAATATAAAAACACCGTTGTAATAAAAATGCATTTTCAACGTTCTGTCTATATTTCTGAGATGAGGTACACTATTTACATTATTCGGACTATTGTCCTCATCTTTGCCGCCATATTTATTACAACTTTTCGGCTGTTTTACGCTCCGGCCTTCTTCAGGTAGTTGCAATGTCGTACATTCCAAACACCTGAAGAAGGCCGGAGCGTACAACGCCCGAAACGTAATAAATATGGCGACAAAGATGAGGACAATAGTCCGAATAATGTAAATAGTGTATTTTCAACGTTTTTAAATAAATTTTAGCTTTGGTCTTTTCGTGGTTAAGTCGAGTAAAGATTAAAGTGAGTTTTTCTGATGGTATGTCCTGATGTTAAAATTAATTTTTTTAAGCGATTTTTTGTAATATAAGCAATGAGTCTTGAGATTGTGGGGGGTAGGGACACTTAACCGATTGCTGTTCCGACAATTACGGTGGTAATAAGCAGAGAAGGAAAAGAGACGGGTTTGAGGGGAGGGGTAACAAAAATAACACTGCTTCGGAAACCACATCAACAAACATACCCGCGGGACCGACTTCTGGTTTCTCTCGGCTTTTATTGGCATGAGGCGTCTTACAAAGACCCGAATCTTGACCAGTTGCAGAGAGGCCCGTATCTAGACATGCCAAGCTGTTCCGCTGCTAACGGGAAAACCTGGATGCGACTGAAGTTGGCAAACATTTTTTTATGCAAGATGTCTGCATGCGATCAGAGGCTTCTATTGTGTCTATACTGAAGCGCGTGCGCCACGAAATTATTTTTTTTTTTTATTTACAATATCGAATTTTCTACCAATTAGATGACGGTCATTTTGCCGATACAAGGGAAAATCGAGACTTTGTAGCCGTTTCATTCAACCTTAATTAAAAGTGATATTTTTGCGGTGGGGATACGTGCGCTTCTATTTATCGTGAAAGTGAAAAAAAAAATTGTAAGAATTCACTTTTAAATTTTTAATTAGCTTAAACGACGGTATAAGAAAGTAGAGTTTTAAACCCTAAAAAAATTTCCAAAACTAGCGGTCGGTCGCCTTATATGGCGGGTATAAAACGCAAACCTTAACCACCGAGTTGTAAACAAGCGGTACAGCACTCCTAACTATTACCGTACAACACTGACAGTACCTCCAAGCAGGCTGTCACAAATATATCCCACTAAAACTTGTGTCTGGTCAACATATTTGGCATAGTAACACTGATGCAATATACTGCATCTATAGTTGTTTGTTGTCGGTTGTTTGCTATACAAGGAATTTTTGAGCTAAACATCCTGATTTGTACGATGCTATCTACGATATTATTTTTCAACAGGGCAAAGGATTTTCGTTATAAATACATATATATTGATAAACTTATGCAAAAGGCTAAATATATATATATATATATATCTCGGGTGTAACAGCAAAATTATCCAATTGTTAGATAAGCTTTGAAATGTATCTCAGATATCTTACTGGAATTCACCGAGGTTTTTATAACGCTGTTGGACTCTACTTCGAGCAATAAGAAGGTATAATTACTCTCCAAGCTTAACAGAAGAATCTTGATGAAATCGATCATAAACGAAAATGACATGTTCATCATTAATTAATCATAGCTAAGGATCGGAAGCTCATGAAGGATTGAGATATATATATATATATATATATATATATATATATATATATATAATTATTCCGGGATCATTTTCAGACTTATTGAAGATGATCTTCGTCCTCTTAACTTCTAACTTTCTGTCCTGGTGCTTCACACGTTTCACATACGATGTCATTTTCAAGTCTTTTTTTTTTCACTGCTTTTAGGATTGTCATAACTGAAACTCCTCTCTTAAATGCCAAACATCTTATGGATTAAGTTGGATCTTTTCTAATTGATCTCTTTAACTCTAACTTTAAGTTGAAATGATGACCCCTCTTCCTGTTGTGATCCCCTGATCTAGTTTTCCTCTATACTCTTCCCTCTTTTTTAAACTTATTCACTGTTCTCTTCATGCTTCTTGAATGGACTTTGAAAATGGAAGCCAGAGTATGAATGTTGGTACCATTACAAAAGGCTTAAATGAACTTTTTCCTCTCACCCTTGCTCAGTTGGGAAGACTGTGGGGCTGGCACAAAACGATTTTAACCTGCTCTCTTTCTAGCTGAACAACTCAAAAGGCTTTTCAGTAATTCTTATGACAGGGTGTCAAGATGGCTTACCGTCTTTATCTAAAAACCTGGAAAAAAGAAACTCAATTAGTTTCGTGTTTTTTTTGTTTTGTTCGTTTTTTTTTTTTTTTAGATATTAAACATTTTGTGGGATGGACAATTTTGCTGTTACACCCGGTACATATTGGCTCAAGGTTACTTACAAGGAATTAAAAAAAAGGACTTCTTCGGATGCAATAATGAATTGATCTCATTTCTTGCTCGAAAAAAAAAAAAAAAAAAAAAAAAAAAAATGGAGTAAATTCATTTACTACCGAAATATAAATTTTGAAAGAAGAGAAAATTTTCGTTTGTATCGCGAGAAAAAGACATATCCTCAAGCCACTGGAAAATACCACTTCTCGTTCGATCACCGAAGTTAATCAATGCTGAGCTCGGTTAAAACATAGATGGGAGACCGTTTCGAGAACACCGGATAGAAAAAGCAACCTCCTATAATCCGAAACATGTTCCGGCTTTAAATAACCCACAAAAGGGTTGATAAGCCGTAAAAACAGCCAGTTAATTCAATTGATAATTTAATGAACACTGACTATTCTATAAATGCTGCTGAGAAAGCAAAAATTTTTTGAGAGAGAAAAAAGAATGAACATTCCTGTGTTCCGAAGATTTTTTTAATTTTGTGTACATTTTTTTTTTCGCGATCTCCGAGCTATTGGCGAGTTAAGAGGACAAAAAAAAAAAAAAAAAAAAAAAAAAAATCTAAAGCCCGTTTCTAAGGCTAAAATGAAACGACCAACACTTCTCTTTTATTTATTCACATGCGACAGATTATTTCAAGAATTCCGACGCATAAAAATCTGTCTGTTCTGTGAGGAGAGATAAAGTGACCTTTGGCTGCGGTTGTCATTACTAAATATTCAGCAGGGTCTACAGTGCGTTATCCAACAAAACACTAAGTGTGTTACAGGAACACCAAAAGACGTTTATCATAAATTAATAGCTGCTTAACACAGGACAAATAAATAGTGGGGGATCAGTTTTGTATTACAACTGACTTTTAAATTGATCCCTCATTTCTTAAACATATCCAAATGAAAAAAAATCATAGGTCACAGTAGATATTTTACGATTAAACAGATTCGCAGTTTCACTATTTCTTTCAGATCCAAAGAAGAAAAACTAATTTTGTTAACAGACAAAAATTCAAAACGTCGGAACTAATTAAACAGACAGGTCCACTCGAAAATGATAGTTCTTTCAAAGTATTTTTCCTATCTTTTCAGATTAGAATTCATCAAACCTTTAAGCCGCGGCACTTGTCAGGACCGAAAAATATTCATTTAAAAAAAAAAAAAAAAAAAAAAAAATCATTGTTGAAAGAGGTACGTCCTGTTCATAATATTGAACCACTTCAAAACCCGTCCCTGATTTTGACAAAGTTATCTGGACTTCTGCGTACGAAAACAAATAATTTTGTTGCAAAAAGTGTCGAATACAAATACAATATATACTCGCGTATCATGCGAATTTTGAAGACCTAATTTTGAGGATAATTTTAAGAGGGTCGCATCATACACGCGATATAAGATTAGCGTATGCACTGCTGGGCCTGGCTATGCCGTTGACCAAACTATATATCCATTTAATGTCGTCAAATTAGCTTCCAAATTAGATCTTCAGAGGTCGCATGATATGCCAGTATATCCGATATACAAGGTGTCCATAAAGTTCGTGTGCCCTTTAAAAAATTTATAACTTTATTTGTATTTGCGATAGAAATAATCTGTAAAAAATGTTATAAAGTTTAATGTACCAAGTTTTAATTATAGCTAAAATAACTAATGTGATTTCAGGCATTACTGTAAATCAGTTGGCAAATGTTTTCCGTGAACTGCAAAATCGTATTACCCTTTGTATTGCTAATGATGAAGGACATGTGGAAACTTAAATAAAATTTCAATAAAACCTTTAAAAATAAAGGTTTTCTTCTTTCTAATCCTTTTTACAAATTATTTCTATCGCAAATACAAATAAAGTTATAAATTTTTTAAAGTGCACACGAACTTTATAGACACCTTGTATATCCGTTTACACTATTTACATGGTTGTCTTCATCTTTGTTGTCATATTCCCGATGTTTTGACCGTTGTACACTCCGGCCCTTTTCAGGTGATTGGAATTTCGTATAGAACCGTTTATTTCATCCACCGGGGTAGATTGTTCTAGTTCCACGTGCCATGCTTCTTCCAGATATCTCAGTTTCTCTTTAGTAACTCAACTCTCCAAGTTTTTATTCACTTCTGCTGTGGCCAGGTATTGAACTCGCAACTCTTTGGGTCAAGTCACTGGAACATCTCAATCAATGCTTTTATCTACCGGTCCATGTGTCCGGTAGACGAAATAAAGGGTTCGGTTTGAAATTACAAACACTTGAAGAAGGTCGGAGCGTGCAACGGCCGAAACGTCGTGAATATGACAACAAAGATGAGAACAACAGTTCGAACAATGTAAATTGTTACAATATCTCATCTCAGAAATATAGACAGATCCTGAAGAAGGCTGGATCATACAACCGAAATGTCGTGAATATGGCAACAAAGATGAGAACAGTTCGAACAATGTAATCGGTTTATTCTTAATTCAAGATAGATAATTTTTATTAGCCACTGTTTGCTCGTGTGTTTTAGAAAAAAATCATCCACCAAAATGTCTTAAAAATTAAAATTTAAAAAAATTGCAGACATCAATGATGTAAGCCCACTTTCAAAACAAACCATTTGTAAATAACAACGATGTCCAATAGCTCCGTAGAAAGTCAGAGATCGATTTGTTATTGTATTAATATATTATGAAGACCTTCCCTCTGTTTTTCTTCTGACAAGTGTGGCATTGCTTGAAGAAATCCCAATGAATAGCGACGTACAAAAATTATTCTGCGCGAAAAAAAAGCTTTCCTATATATATATATATATATATATATATATATACACACACACACACTTTCCCTGACGATCCGTTTAGGTGAAACCTAGGTAGGTTTGTCTGGCTCACTAGGTGTAGCTATATATATATATATATATATATATATATATTACGAGTGAATATACGAGTATATATATTTCAGTTGCGCTAAAAAGTCTCGGATGGACATAAAGTGGGGGTTCAGTTTTGTATTTAAAGACTTTTTAAATTGATCCATCAATTCTTAAATATTAGATCCCGATTAAAAGTAGCAGGTCAGTATTTTTTTTTACTATTTTAATTCTTTTTAACGATTAAACTTATTCCCATTTCTATCTTTTCTTTCATAGATTCCCCTGTTACCCGCTTCACAACCCTCTCCGTTCTTTTACAATAGAGGTTTATTGCTTGCTTTCTGATTGGGTTTCTCGTTCTTTCTAAAGTCTTCTCATTTTCATTCAATCCCAGTAACCCCTTGTATTGTCTCCTTGCTTTGAGTGAAGTGATAAAAATATATCAAAATAAATAAACAACATTCAAAAGCCTAGGCATTTCTTCTTGGATTTTCTCTGCATTTCTGGAGTAAAAGTTTTAATAACTCATTTATATTATGCAAGTAACTGTTTTAATATTTCCCATTACGGTTTACAACGGTGAACCCATAACCAAGCCTTCCTCTTCTTGGTAAAAGATTATTTCAAAGAATTTTGTCTGTAGACAGAACGTCAACATTTCCATCACGTCGGAATATTATTTATTATTATTTATTGGAATATTAGTACGTTATCCAAGAGACGAATCATATTTCAATCGGTTTCGAACAACTGGCAGAATCTCATGGGTAGGAACCCTGAACAGGCTCACCACACCCAAATTTATCATCAGATTTCGATTGATATAAACTCATCGAAACGCCAGTTCAGACCTTCAAAGCACCACGTCCACTAGGATGAATTATCTTTATTCCCTACGTATTCCACTGGGAAGGAGGAAGTTTAATTGAGACAGCTGCTTCCCAAGAAACGCTACTTGGTGGAACTGATTCCCGCGAAGATGCTTCCGATCACAACAATCTTAACCTTTTCACGTCTAGGGCCGACCGTAGTCTTCTTTACATATCTTCATAATCTGCACTTCCAATCACAGGAAACAGAATTTCGCCAGTCGGTGTGGACCTCAGTGTCCACCCTTATATTTGCACACATTCAATCTCATTTATCACTTTTACCATACATTAAAACTATATTTTTCATCACACACAAACACGCAAATATATATATATATATATATATATATATAAAAATATAGTGTTAAGGTGTGCTATATTTATGGAATAAAGTGTTCAATATCAGAGAGAGAGAGAGAGAGAGAGAGAGCGTATGTAAATATAAAAAATGAACATAGCATGAAACCTCTAAGTGTTGTCTCCTATATGCAATCGTCAGGCCACGACGATTGCATATAGCATGAAACAGACTGTCACCTCTAAGTGTTGTCTCCTATGTTCACATATATTAATTCTTATTTAATAATTATAACATAAGTATGGTATAACATCACGACAAAAATAGACATTTTGTTTCAACACTTCTAGTGTCTTGTCAAGTGATGATATTATTGTGGGATATCCGAGCCCGTAGGCTCGGACAAAAATACCCCGTAGACCCCGTAAAAACAGGGTCGGGTAGCTGCCTATCACCCTAGACGAGACACTGCCCTTTGGCATAGCCTCATCTGGGTTCCTCTCTACACAGAGGTAGATAGTTTGACAAGCACACTACCGAAGAAATCCGGATTGTCAAGTGATGGTAATGCAAGTAAAATAAAGAATTTTTAAAGAGTTCAAAACCAACCACTACACCCACTGGCGTGGAGATATTTTTTTTTATGTAAGATGTAATGGCCAATCAAATTACAAGTATATGATAATACAAATAACACGACAACGGGCCTTAGATAAAAAATTATTAATGCTTTAAAATTTATATTACATTTCATAGGAAATCACGATAACTAATTGATCTCCAATTTATTATGTAATTAAAACATAAAAGTTACGAATATTAAACTCTAAATATAATCATGCAACAACTTACAAAAATTATTCAAAGAAAAAACAGATTATTTGCCTTAATTTTCATGTATTGTTCTTAGAAATAGGTTAAAGTTTTCAACCGAATCTGAGCGGTAGTAAGAGGGTACAATATACGGCTAAGGAATAAGTTACATTGACGGGGCTGTGATGAGAGAATTTAGTAGACAAAGAGAGAAAGGTTTGTGGCGAGAGACATAAACACATCACGTCATAATAGACAAATACATAAATCGGATTGAATATATGAGCAGGCAAAATATACGAAGGACAACCAGATTCAATCATCCAAAATAACTACAGAGAACGCAAACTACCCGTCAAAATTGCACAAACAAAAAAAAAAAAAAATCAATATGCAAAGGCATAAACCTACGCATATATATATATATATATATATATATATATATATATATATATATATATATATATATGTGTGTGTGTATTTCGGCAGCATTTTTTCATTGAGGCATGTTTCATTAAATAATATAGACAAGTGTTGTCTATTTTATGTAAATTCTTTTCACAACGTCTGATAAGCTTAATAACATTATCATTAAACGAAGAAAGAAAATCACAATATTGATACATATTTTTTAATCCGAAGCTTTCGTTTTACATAAACCATTATCAAAGTTGACAATTACATTACAATATATTAATCAATACACGGGCAAAACAGTGATGATAGTCTGCTTCTGTTTACATGGAAAATTTCCAAGCAAAGACAAACTTGTGCATACAAGACGCTGGAAGCGAAATCGCAGCTCATGATGTCACAGATGACCACGCAAGAGTGAAAACGAGAAGTATTAAGTATGGGAAGCCGTTAGTATAAACCAATGGCTTCTGTTACCAATTATAGGCATTTAAGAATATTTGTGGAGATTTCATAGTTTATTTGTTCAGATTAGGTTTCAACTGTTTTATGTATATAGCTTCAAGAATTTTTAGTTTTTGTTTTTCATGTTTAAGAAGTGTTCTACTTTCGACAAGGATTTTCCGGAATTGTGTATACGGCCAGGCATGTTGTGTGTGTATATATATATATATCTTTTAACCAAGTAAATTATGAAATAGGAATAGCTGGTGGTAGGAGTACCTATGAAAGCAATATATTAGTCACAAAGCATGCGAAAGCATATATAAACGATATACATAGGCACAAGTACAACACTAAAAATATCAATAAAGAAAATTATATATATATATATATATAAAATATGAACACCTGCATAAAAACTGACGTAAGTGGACATGAAAGAACAATATCTGTCTATATTTCTGCGATGAGGTATTATGTACACTATTTACATTATTCGGACTATTGCACTATTGTCCACATCTTTGTCGCTATATTTATCACAACATTTCGGCCGTTGTACGCTCCGGCCGTCCTCAGGTGGTTGGAATGTCGAACTGAACCCATTATTTCGTTCACTGGGGTAGACTTTTTCTA
>OZ010602.1:12855977-12870977 GCA_963932145.1 Acanthosepion lycidas
GAATATATTTAATGAAAAAATGTTTATCATATTATAAGAATAAGAATAAGTAGTAGTAGTAGTTAAAAAAAAAAAAAATTACCTTAAATGGGGTATAGACAGTGACTTAGTGTCAGTCTTATTCAACCCCGGTGTATAGACTGAGTGTGTCGGAACTAGAAATTTAATTTTCGCCGTCAAAGTTAAATTTCTAATTGCGACACAAATTCCGAGGTTTACTATTATTTATTTGCTCTATAATAATAAATACATTGAGTTCTTTTTATGGATCAGTTTTAATATTTTCTATTACTAGGATCCACTTGGATTATATACCAACTGATTTATTACCTTTATTCTCTCTCACACACACAGACACAGACATATATATATATTAGTATGGCCTAATAGCAGTGCGTAAAATACAATCGGTGAGCAGAATTCTAATTCTGGTTAAAGTATTTATATTTATTTCGTACTAATGCCCTTATGAAAGGCATGAATCCATATTTTCCCTCTCCAGCTATGGGTTAAATACCAAAGCAGACTGGGCTATCTAACCTTGTTTGATAGCTAAACTAGGGAAAGGATAACTCTTCTGTAAATATGGCAATGGGAAACAACTTCCCTAAGAAAAATCACCAAATGTCTAATTTAGTGTAATTTAATAAATATATAAATAAATAAAAGGAGGCCGTGAAGAGCTATAATTGCTTCCCGCATAAAAGGACATAGCACTTAAGCTTATATATCTTAGTCGATAAAATTGTTGCGCATACATCACCGGCGCCGGTGGTTGGTGCTTGAGCTGATATATAAGATATACGAAGCATCATTACTTGATAAACAGGTGCAATACAATCTCATTCCCCACCATTTTAATTTGCGCCGAACTAGGCTTGCCAAATATCTGTATAAATACACACACACACACACACGTGTGCGTGTGTGTGTGTGTGTGTGTGTGTGTGTGTGTACATATTGCATAAATTTAAAACTGGAACGCCACAAATGGGTCACGTGCCTGCAGCCGACAAGATAAGAAATCCCTATCTGACCCAGCCTCCCAAACTAACCCCCAACGCAGACCAGCCATCAATCTCATCCCTACACCAACTGTCTCTTGCTGCGTTCATCTCCCGACACACACCCCCTTTTTTTTTTTTTTTTTTTTTTTTTTGCTTTTCTCCGTCCGGTCCTTCATTCCTGCTCACAAGTTAATGATCCAACAGATTCCGGTACGTGGAAAGAAAGGAAGGGAAAGGGGAAGCGAAGCGAAATTTAGACGGCCATGTTTTAGAAGCCAAAATGAAATGCGCATGCGCACCATTCTCTTTAATTCAAACCTCATCTCTTATAGTTTACACTTACTTTCAAAAGCAGTTCTTTTCTATTTCATTCACTCCATTTCCCCAATTACACTTTTCTCTCTCTAAAAATAAACCGAAATTTTATATATAAGTGATATGAACAGATGCAGCTAGTTAGATAGAAGCATAACGTTGATATAAACACGCTGAGATAGTTAAATAGGCATTTTACAGTGATGTTTAAGTACTAAGGCTCGGCAGCCACTAGTGGTAGAAGATTGCAGGGGAAGATTTGGTTTACGGCATATCAATCTCACTGGGTTATTTAATGCTGGCAAGATTTGATTTGATTTGATTTGATTTGATTTGATTTTATTTTATTTTATTTTATTTATTTATTTATTTGTTTGTTTTTTTTATTGAAAAATTTATTGCTGGTAATATTTTTTCTTTTTCAAAAATGTACTGCAAGTAATAATATTTCCCAAAATATTAAAACAATTTTATACTTTCATAGAGTTTTAACCCCATGTCAATACATAATGATGCTGGGAAAATGATCGTTTGTCCATATCTAGGACCCTGACAGGTGCTACCACCTCGGGTCAAGGTGGACCTGGGAACACCAGTAATTAAGAGATGGTACAACGTTCCTCAAAACCTTTTGAACAAAGCCCTTGCTGCCGGATGTAGTTTATCGTCTTACCCAGGACGGGTAGGCAAGAGGGACAGAGGAAAACAACGCATAAACTACTTAGTGAGCTTGAGTGAATGGATATTCATTAAGAGCTATAAATACAGGAAATCACGGAGAGCCGTGGTCGTCAACGTCCTGAAGGGACACGGCACATAGAAGAAAAAAAGCGATTAAAATGAATGACAATACGATAAGTGACAACAAAAATACACTCATTCTCTTTTTGTTTATTAATAATTCTCTTTCTTCTAGGTGCAAATCTAGACGGGAGGAGCATTTTTCTATTAGCTGTGAAGGTTAGAACTGGTGGAACTAAGGAATGTAGTTCGGCTGAGCACTTTCCATGGAAATAGCGGTAGCTCAGCGAGAGGCATGCAACGTTTCGTCTGTAGGAAAGGGGATGAATGATGGAAAATAATTTGTCACTCACAAGGGCACGGAGACGCTTTTGGATTCAACCAAGACTGGAAGTAGGACAGATAACGGTTGACCATAGACATGAACAGGCCATGAGTATAGTGATCGGAAAAGTCTTGGGAGTCGGTTCCACAAAGTAGCGGTTTGTGGAAAGAAACTGCTCGAGTTGAACTTCTATCTCACCGTTGGAATACGAAGGGAATGAAGGTGGTTCGCTGCAATGGGCGTGGCATGGAGGGTTTTAGCCGTGAAGGTTAGAACTGGTGGAACTAAGGAATGTAGTGCGGCTGAGCACTTTCCATAGACGTGGAGAATAATTAATTAACCACAAGGGCGTGGAGACACTTTTGGAATCAACAGCTTCATATATGACAGCAGTTCATTTTAGGACTGGTCTCGCTCTCCTAAAGGTAGAGGATAGCGGAAGGAGTTAGGTAATTACGGGAACGGTACAGGAAAACGATCATTTTCCCAGAATCTTTAGCCATGTATCGTATGTACAACATTCACTTGTGGTCTGGGTTGAGGCCCAAGAGGCCCTCAAAGCACGGAGCCTCCATGAGACTAGCTGTTCGATTTGAATTCACCAATGGAATACGAAGGGGAAAAGGGCGGTTCGTTACAATGGACGTACGGCTGGTCTTATGCGTGAAGGTAAAAACTGATGGAACTAAAGAATGTAGCTCGTCTGAACACTTTCCATGAAAATATCGATAGGACAGCTAGAGGCTTGCAACGTTTCGTCTTTAGGAAAGAGGTTGTAGACTGAGCAACTCCAGCCCATATATGGTAGCAGTACTTAGTTTTCTCCATGCTCTGCCTTTTCTAAAGGTAGTGGATATCAGGAGGAGTCAGGTTCTTACTGGAGTGGTACACCGACCATTTTTACAGTATCTTTAGCGATTTATCGTATATATGAGATGCACTTGAGGTATGGGTTGAGTTTAAGGCCCAATAGGCACTCAAAGCATGACTCCCCCACCAAACCCGAGGGAACCATTCGTTGTGATTAATGATAATCGCTGATCGGATCCTGAAATATGAAATGTAATTAGTTCCTTTGTTATTTCTTTTTAATCATCTAAATATTTTCTCATATGCATGAAGGTCGTACAGTTTGTTTCAAACAACAATCTGTACGAACATCAGTCGGCAATCATATTGGCAAATAGATCTTCTTTCCTCCTTTCATTCAACTCTTTCTCCTCTCGAAACTCTTTTCTCAGACTTTTTCATTTTCATCATTTACTTCATTCCTTTTCTTCTCATTCTTCTCTGCCTTTTCTTCTTTTCCCCACCTCCCTTTCTACTCTTCAGCTTTTTCTTTCTTCCTTTCCTTCTTTCATTCTCTTTCTCCCTTTTTCTTTTTCCTTTCCCACACTTCTTTTCATCTTAATTTCCTTTTTCTTTTTCTCTCTTCGTTTCATCTTTAATTTACTTTTCCTCTTCATTCTTTTCCCTCTTTTCAATTTGTACTTTTTTCTTTCCTCCTCGTTCTTTTCCCCTCTCCTTTTCTTCTTTTCGTCTGTTATTTTCTCCCTTTTTTCTCATTTCCACCCACCCTCACTCCTTTTCCTTTCTTTCCTCTTCTTTACATCTTTTACTTTCTTCCTTTAATTTTTCTTTTATTTCCTCCCCTTTCCTTCTTTCCTATCTTTTCCCCCCATTTACGTTCTTCCTTTTCTCCGCATTCCCCTCTTTCGTTCTCTCACATTTTCCTTATTTACCTTCCTTGTGTCTTTTTCTTTATCGACAATTTCTTTGTCCATCCCATTCATACCTAGTTATCTATTCCTTTTAAAACGAATGCAAACGAAAAAAAAAAAAAAACAATACTGTTTATTTCAAGACCGGAACAAATGTAAACAGGGTATAGTGATAAACAGAGTCCGAATTGGAAATACACGTCTTACTGACAAACTGACTCAAAGCAGAAAGTGCAATTTGTTCCATCTCTTATAATCACTTGTTCACTGTTAAGCACATCCTAACAGACTGCAAAGAATACAAAAAAGCACAACAAATACACAAATGTACAAAACGTTTCTCAAATAATAGGCTACCCGAAAGAAGTAGGTTGCTTCCAGCACTTATAGAAAAAAAAAAAGCACAATACATTTTATCAACAAAGCAAACCAAAATAAAAACATAACCAAACAAACCAAAATATATAAAAATAAAATATAAAAATATATATAAAAATAAAATATAAAAATATATATAAAAATAAAATATAAAAATATATATAAAAATAAAATATAAAAATATATATAAAAATAAAATATAAAAATATATATAAAAATAAAATATAAAAATATATATAAAAATAAAATATAAAAATATATATAAAAATAAAATATAAAAATATATATAAAAATAAAATATAAAAATATATATAAAAATAAAATATAAAAATATATATAAAAATAAAATATAAAAATATATATAAAAATAAAATATAAAAATATATATAAAAATAAAATATAAAAATATATATAAAAATAAAATATAAAAATATATATAAAAATAAAATATAAAAATATATATAAAAATAAAATATAAAAATATATATAAAAATAAAATATAAAAATATATATAAAAATAAAATATAAAAATATATATAAAAATAAAATATAAAAATATATATAAAAATAAAATATATATAAAAATAAAATATATATAAAAATAAAATATATATAAAAATAAAATATAAAAATAAAATATATATAAAAATAAAATATAAAAATAAAATATATATAAAAATAAAATATAAAAATATATATAAAAATAAAATATAAAAATATATATAAAAATAAAATATAAAAATATATATAAAAATAAAATATAAAAATATATATAAAAATAAAATATAAAAATATATATAAAAATAAAATATAAAAATATATATAAAAATAAAATATAAAAATATATATAAAAATAAAATATAAAAATATATATAAAAATAAAATATAAAAATATATATAAAAATAAAATATAAAAATATATATAAAAATAAAATATAAAAATATATATAAAAATAAAATATAAAAATATATATAAAAATAAAATATAAAAATATATATAAAAATAAAATATAAAAATATATATAAAAATAAAATATAAAAATATATATAAAAATAAAATATAAAAATATATATAAAAATAAAATATAAAAATATATATAAAAATAAAATATAAAAATATATATAAAAATAAAATATAAAAATATATATAAAAATAAAATATAAAAATATATATAAAAATAAAATATAAAAATATATATAAAAATAAAATATAAAAATATATATAAAAATAAAATATAAAAATATATATAAAAATAAAATATAAAAATATATATAAAAATAAAATATAAAAATATATATAAAAATAAAATATAAAAATATATATAAAAATAAAATATAAAAATATATATAAAAATAAAATATAAAAATATATATAAAAATAAAATATAAAAATATATATAAAAATAAAATATAAAAATATATATAAAAATAAAATATAAAAATATATATAAAAATAAAATATAAAAATATATATAAAAATAAAATATAAAAATATATATAAAAATAAAATATAAAAATATATATAAAAATAAAATATAAAAATATATATAAAAATAAAATATAAAAATATATATAAAAATATATATAAAAATAAAATATAAAAATATATATAAAAATAAAATATAAAAATATATATAAAAATAAAATATAAAAATATATATAAAAATATATATAAAAATAAAATATAAAAATATATATAAAAATAAAATATAAAAATATATATAAAAATAAAATATAAAAATATATATAAAAATAAAATATAAAAATATATATAAAAATAAAATATAAAAATATATATAAAAATAAAATATAAAAATATATATAAAAATAAAATATAAAAATATATATAAAAATAAAATATAAAAATATATATAAAAATAAAATATAAAAATATATATAAAAATAAAATATAAAAATATATATAAAAATAAAATATAAAAATATATATAAAAATAAAATATAAAAATATATATAAAAATAAAATATAAAAATATATATAAAAATAAAATATAAAAATATATATAAAAATAAAATATAAAAATATATATAAAAATAAAATATAAAAATATATATAAAAATAAAATATAAAAATATATATAAAAATAAAATATAAAAATATATATAAAAATAAAATATAAAAATATATATAAAAATAAAATATAAAAATATATATAAAAATAAAATATAAAAATATATATAAAAATAAAATATAAAAATATATATAAAAATAAAATATAAAAATATATATAAAAATAAAATATAAAAATATATATAAAAATAAAATATAAAAATATATATAAAAATAAAATATAAAAATATATATAAAAATAAAATATAAAAATATATATAAAAATAAAATATAAAAATATATATAAAAATAAAATATAAAAATATATATAAAAATAAAATATAAAAATATATATAAAAATAAAATATAAAAATATATATAAAAATAAAATATAAAAATATATATAAAAATAAAATATAAAAATATATATAAAAATAAAATATAAAAATATATATAAAAATAAAATATAAAAATATATATAAAAAAAAAATATAAAAATATATATAAAAAAAATATAAAAATATATATAAAAAAAATATAAAAATATATAAAAAAAATATAAAAAAATATAAATAAATAAATAAATAAAAATAAATAAATAAATAAGACACTGTTACCCCGAAAATGTAAAATTGCGTACAAAACATCTGGTGTTAAAGCTATAAAGGTGCGTACAAAATATCTGGATTTCCGCCATGCCGCTGAACAAAACCAACCAACCAACCAACCATTTCGACATTAATGACCCATAGTAGTTGATGTGCCGGTTAAATAATAATGTGCCATCGAGATAACAGAGGAAAATAAATAAGGAAGACGAACTCGTAGGTAAGTAATGAAATAGAGGGTAGCAATTGACCTAATGCTAAATTGGTATTTACCGGAACTCCCGACAAAGCGGAATGTGGCGCAAGGACAGTTTAACGTGGTTCTTTCCGGGCCCTTAGGCTCCAGCAATAATTCCCCGTAGACCCTGTAATAACAGGGTCAAATTTTTTCTACCTCCTCATACGAGACTGCCCTTCGGCATATCCTCGTCTGGGTTCCTCTCTGCCCAAAGGCAGAGAGTTTGACAAGCACCTAGCGCACGGCTAAGGCCTAATTCTAACTCCGATAAATTCCGCTTATTTGCATAAACGGACGATTCCATTCATTTATGAACCATATGACAAATAAGCACCTGACTGATCAATCAATCACAAACATGCACCAGCATCTTCTGCTAATAAATGACTATTTCAGCTTAATGAGTGTTTGTGCAAAAAAGACGAAAGTCTGACACTTTTTTTTTTACTATTTCTAACCAATACAAACACTTAACAAACCCTAAAGTTTCCATCCGAACAGAAAGGAAAGTAGATTACAAATAAAAATATCTGAAAACATCCTTTCAATTCGAAATATTATCATTGATATTTTATCAAATAAAATTGTGCATAACAAATTGCATTAATACTTTTCGTTTAATTGATATTCTAATTAACAAAATTTTTGTAGTAAAATTTAGTATTTGTTTTTATTTCGTGTCTTTCTGTATCGTCTGCTTTCAATCAATTCCCTCTGACATGTCACTTCACGGTAGATTTTCACAAATCCTTCTTAGCAGGTTTAAATTCTACTACTGCAGCCCCCTTTTCTCACATATGTATGAACTCACACACTAGTAAACAGAATGCCACGCACAAAACTACATGCATCATTGTAAATAAATCTTTCGGGCAGTCCTAATTAAAAATGATGTGTAGTATAAGTGAAAATTCCACGGTTTTGCTATTTTAAATTTTTCTGATGAATCTTAATTCTTAAGAATCATTGGATAAGCTCTTCTGAGTTCCACGACTATAAATTAACGACAGAGATTCCCTGTTGCATCGTTAAATATTTGAACTTAACTTTAAGAAAATATTGCAATAACAATAATGCAAATCATTATTCAAGAAAGCAAGAGGGTTGAAATGAAAAGATTTGAACTGATAAGATTTATTTTCTATTTCATTGAAGCAGACGGTAAACGCATGAGAGTGTTGTCATCTTTTTTTTCTTTCCTTGCTTCCTGTTCTTTTTCTCACTGAAACCAAACAGCGTCACTGGTATGTCTTTTCCTTCTTTCCTCGCGATCAAAACGGATCAGTCCATTTTTATGAGGCAAGGTACAAGCGGAATAATTTGATTGTACAATAGAGAAATTATGTTTTGTAATTTTATAACTGAATTTGAATTACTACTTATTTTATCACTTTAAACATTGAGAATACTTATATTTGAGTAGACGCTCCGTTTATTTATCAAACTATATATTTATGTATTTATCTTCGTCTACATAAATAATTAAGAAATCTTATTGAAGAAAAATATGCGAACTCCGGCTGAATAGTGTCTTTAAGCAAAATGCTTCTCTCGAAATAGACTGTCGAAATTTCGTAGCTTCTCAGTTGCGTGTTCAAATGTAAACAAATCAATTCCTAAAGAAGTACAGGATTTTATTAATCTAACAGATTTTATCACTTGAAATGTCATTTTGACAGGATACTCATATTTGAGTAGACTTCCCGTTTATTTATAGAACAGTATATTTATTTAATAAGATTTCTCGGATATTCAAGGCCGGTAAACGAAAATAAACATGGTGTTTATTAATTAAACAGTGCGTTTACTCAAAAATGAATGTTTATAGTGATAAAATCACAACTTATGTATTTTATCCAAAATAAATTAATATATATATATATATATATATATATATATGTGTGTGTGTGTGTGTGTGAATTGTTGCATACTAACCAAAGCATATATTTGAAATACCAGAAACCACTTACATAACTACAATTAGTAAACATTAATAGATCTCTGATAAAAGAGAACGGAAGTTTCAGTTATTGTACTTGACCGGACATCCGGTAAGCTTTTATCCTCGATTTCAGAAGAAAATGAGAAGATAGTGACAGAATGATAAATAAGCGGATGGACACGCGCGTGTGTGTGTGTGTGGTTTGTTTATATTTATATATATATATATATATATATATATATATATATATACTCTCAGATAACATATACGCTACAGGGTGCGTTGAATAAATTGTCGCCAATTTATATTTTTAATTTCGCACGTGCGCGTCGTTTGTTTTTGTTGACTGTACAATATAGTAGGGTCAGTTGGGCACCGTCTGTGAGAAAAAGAGTACCATGAATCAATTCACTCCACCAGAAATTTGGAAACGGCATGCTGTACTGCTTGGCATTCGTGCCGGAAGCTCCAGTACGGACATTGGAGAGTGTACAGTGCAGATGATTCGGAAGAAGTTGGATGTGTCTAATGGTGATTACAAATGTGTTTTTAGTGATCGCTGGTGATGGAAACGTTATGCCTCTATTCATCTGCTCACAGGGCCTCGGACCCAAGTGCCTTGAGGAAGTAATGCTGTCCTGAGTCAAGTGGGTGGATACTGGCAACAGTACTGTACGCCATGACACAAAAGCAAGAGGACCCAGTCATGGCTGTCAGACAATTTCTGCGATCGTATCACCTCTTAGATCTGGCCAGCTAACACCCAGACTACAACTCCCTTGGATTATTATGATTGGAGCGCAGTTGACAAGAGACCAACAAAACTTATTGTAACGCCAAAGATTAACTGAAAGCAAGGATTATGGTAGTATACACTAAATTAAACAAAGAGACCGCCCATAAGAGAAAGTGCAACTTTCCTGGTAGAAGGCAGAGAAGTGTCGCTCAGATGATGAATGAAGAGAAATTTAGTTCTGAAGGCGTTAAAATTGACACGCTATTTTTGAGCCACTTAACGGCGATCGTGAGGTCACTTTAGATATCAGCTGAGCCGCCATTTTGACCTTGTCGGACTGATCAGCCTTACTATCGAGGCAGGAGTAAATGACAGTGTCGTCAGCATCGATGCCAAATTGAATGCTGATGTCACGGGGAAGATTAAAAACAGAGTCAGACCAAGGATGGACCCCTGGGAAAGGACGTAGAGGAGTGGCCGTTCAGGACAACTTTCATTTCATAATTTGATAGAAACGACTGGATCAGCTCAAAAAAATGTGCCCGGAGATGCCACAACTTTTCAGCTTCTGGAGAAGACCTGAATACCAGACCCTGTCAAAGACTTTCGATATGTCCAATGCTACAGCCCGGGCCTCACTATTTTTATGCAGAGCATGATAGACTCTTACCGTAATTATTGTTAGTACATCAGTAGTTGATCTAGAAAAACGAAAGCCATATTGCTTTTCTTTAAAAGAAAAAAAAAAAAAAAAAAAAAAAAAAAGGCCCTGCGATAAAAGATGCTGAACCAGTTCAGAACTGATTAAGGGCTCTAGGAGTTTCCCAAAAGGAGCTAGAAAGCTAATAGGCTGATAGTTAAGGTCGGACGGTTCACCAGAGTTCTTAAAAACTGAAACGACAGACGATGCTTCCAGCAAGCATGAAAAACAGGAAATAGCGTGGCATTATACAGTTTAGAAAGAACAGGAGCCAGTTCGGGAACACGCTTCTTTATGTCTATTACAGGGATGCTATCGAGTCCACATGCTTTGTGGGGATCCAGATAAGACATGATAGCAGAAACCATGGGAAGGGTTAGATGCATATCATTAAGCAGAGAGTCAGTTCTAAGTGGGAAGTTAGGTAAGGAGAGTCCAAATAAGACAAAAGTAGAGTTTGACGAAAACTTCTGAAGAAAGCATTCAGTTTCATCACCAAGAGATGATAACAGCTCAAATCAGTCGAAGAGTTGGGGAATAGAGACCTTGCACTTATTTAGTACACTATTACGGAAACGCTACTAGTCAGAAGATTTTAGAGGCTATGGGATGCCTCGTTAACTAGAAATGTTTTTTGTTTTTCTGGAATTCGAACTCGGATCTGATTCCTCAATGCGAGAAAAAAATCCAATAGAAAAACGAAAGCCGTATTGCTTGTCTGAGAAAAGTCCTGATGATGAACCAATTCAGTATTGGTTAGGGCCTCTAGAAGCTTCCCAAAAAGTAAGTAAAAGGCTAATAGGCCAATAGATGAGTCAGATGGTTCATCAGAGTCCTTAAAAAACTGAAGCAACAGACAATGACTTCCAGCAAGTAGGAAATAGCCTGGTGGTCTATTTTACGGAGACAGATAAAATAAGCTTAAAAGCATGTTTATCTATTTTACCGGGACTGGCAAATAGCATCTTTCTAGAATACTACTACACCGCTTTAAATTCAAAATTTTCCTTCTCCTCGACTGGTTGCTCAATCAAGACCCATTCCACCTGACGATTTTCCTCTATTGCTGGAGAGAAGAAATCGATAAATCCATTAACGTCCACTATCCCTAAAATGGGGAGTCTAGTATTAATGGATTTCCTATGATTAATAAGGGACTTGTGCGTCTCCAGTAACCCATTACAGTGGTAGAAGTACCACATTTACTACCGCCATAACAGCAGTGGTGTGTCTATTGTAAGATAGACTGACGGAGAAGAACCCTCATGAGGCTGGTTTTGAATTCAGAGTTTTCATTCTCCTACACTGGTTGCCGCCCCAAGGCAAGAGGGCCCAGTTTTTGCTATTTAACAAGGCCGCAGGAAGATAGATTCTTGCCTTTTCCAAGTGCATTAGTTCGAAGTGAACGAAACTAGTTAGAATTTGAAATCGGTACTTCAATTCCACTTCCTCCACCGAAAACGAATGTAGCAACATTCGATAGTACTCGGAGAAAATAATATAAAAGTTAATATGAATTTGAGCAAATTTACTAATAGAACAAAACAACTTATTGGGTAATATGAAAGGTTCAAGAAATGGAGAGAATTTATAGATAAATAACATCATCAACACATATGACTTAATCATAGTAAATGTTTGTAGAACCAGGCATACTTCTCTGAAGAATTGTAAACATTGAAATGGTGCAATGAAATCTGAGAGATTGTTATGTCTTATTTTTGTAGACTTTAAACTCTCAGGAATTATATGGAAGCGAAGACCAGCACTTGTATTCCAATGGAACTTTCCAGAGACACAGGGCTTGAATTCATTGTTCTGTTAGACAGCTCTCAATGCAAACGAGTCCAGTCTGCCCTAAACCGTATTTGGAAAAATGATTCTTGCCTTTTCCAAGATCATTAGTGAAAAAAACAAACAGAATCGAGCGGGAATTGAACCCACCACTTCCGTGCCGATATACATTACATCATCCTCGTCGCCACAATGGATTTTTATAAACCTATAATTAATTTTTTAAAATTTTATTTTAGAAACCTATATCAGTTTTATAATTGTTATTTTTATAACACCCGGTATTATGGCAGCCATGAATTGTTTCATGCCTTTTCCAATAGTGACAGCTTTGGCCTGAACTTGAACTGTTTCCTGATTTTGTTTATCGTACTGATAATCGTTACGGTACCTTCAAAATCCATTCTATAAAATATAATGTACATAATACCTCATCTCAGAAATGTAGACAGATACTATATATTGTTCGTACGAGCAAAGTTAGAAATTTAGCTCAAAATTATTTATTTTTTTTTTTTTTTCATAGCAGTAGAACTACAAACTCTAGTCGATACTAACGTCGTGCGTATCTTTGATCGTATCAAGCGTGAAGAAATGGCATGGATGAAGCACGTGAGCCAGATCAAAAAGGGTTTAAGTCTTTCAAAAAGCATCTTCTAGGGTTACAGGTACGTTACCAAGAGGGCTGTGGACGAAAATACACTTCATGAAAAGGTGAAGGCAACTAGTCTTCTACCCCCGCTGGAAACATAAAGCAAACACGATTGATAGATAAAGTATTCCCCACCATATAAGGCACCGTAGAAAGAAAAATTAATTCATGTAGTAGGCACTGTGATTAGAAATAATACGTTTTTCATTTTTTAAAACAACCGTTAAGATCATGAATAAAAAAAAAATTATAACATTTTATAAAAGCTAATTGGGCCCAATTTGCTATGTAAATTTATTGTAAATTGATCCCACCTACGAAAGTCAAAATAAATATGCTCATATGACGTGATTTCTTAAAATATAAATATAATAAAATTGAGATTCTTAATCTGAAGTGTTTAATCGTGAGCAAATCTATATATAAAATTATGTGAGTTGCGTTAGTCCGCCCC
The DNA here is from genome assembly GCA_963932145.1 of Acanthosepion lycidas. NCBI lineage: Eukaryota > Metazoa > Mollusca > Cephalopoda > Sepiida > Sepiidae > Acanthosepion > Acanthosepion lycidas. The sequence goes on from OZ010602.1 coordinate 12,869,657, forward strand.
ATCCTCTAAAATAGTCATATATTGACTGATTGAAACCAAATTTTGGGGAGAAAGTGCAAATAGGCAAGGGGGGACAAAGTGCAATTGGTTTTACGAGGGGGCACATCTTAGTACAACAAATTTTCGTTAATTCTTTTTGGAAAAAGAAAATTATTATTTTACATCCAAAATACTCCCCTTATTTTAAAAATATTTAAAGATTAAAATAAATACTTATTTAATAAAAATACAATATTGTTTTTTTGTTTTTATATTTCATGGACTAGTTTGCGAAATTGAACGAAACGTAGAGTTTGTAAATCTTGTCAAAAAAGTTAGCAATAACTTCAACAATACTAAATACTGTGAAGATTTCAACACACATCAGCGTGTTGCCGACCTCTAAAAAAATATTCTAGTATAGGAAAAAAGTAATCCAGATTACGAATTTCAAATTGCTTTTGACATTTTAAGTTTCCATCGTTTCGGTTTCCGTGGTGGGAGATCAATTTTTATTATTGATTTTATTTGGGTTACTAGCCTCTGTACAATAAATTTTCATTCATTTTTTTGGAAAATAAAGAGATTTATTATTTAACATACAAAATGCTCCCCTAATTTTCCAATGTACAAGATGGTCCAAAAGTATTGCCACCTCTGCATAATATTTTCTATTCCAACTGACTGAAAAATGATGTACATACAGACCTTCTCAATGTGTGACACTATCAATGAAAGTGAATAAACTAAATCCAGTACATGTGATTTGTATTACTGTATTGTTCTTACTTTTTGATAGGGGGTGACAATACTTTCGGACCATTCTGTACATTGGAAGCTAGTCCTCCTACCAATTAACTTAATTAAATTTTAAATTATTATTAATTAAAATTTTTTTAAATAAATAAAAAAAATGATTTTTGTGATTTAAAGTGCTTAATCAATAATATGAAAAAAAAATGTTTGAAAAATAGATTATTTCTTGTTGTACAATTCCCCACAAAAAAATTCTTCCCAAAAATTACCCTACATCTTTTACCCAATTATGTTCTTGGTACTAGATTAATATGCAATACCCCTGTCCGACATATTCGTCCATTGATGACATTCGAATTAAATATTAGGATGTTCTTAAAGTTACCACGAATTTTACAACCATGAATTATGAGTCAACCAACCAAGGCAAAACTAAAGATGAGTAATACAAATTTGCGTCTAGGATAATTTTTAGCATCTTTTCTATCCGACAAGTTATCGTTCATTTTAAGGTTTCATTGGGAAAACTTACAAATAGGGGATTTGGGCATCTCATGATCTTTCGCTTGGGAACCTAACATTTTCA
>OZ010602.1:12875977-12911520 GCA_963932145.1 Acanthosepion lycidas
CGAGAAGAGGAAGACAGAGCGAAAGAAAAGTGGGGCGAGAAGAGGAAGACAGAGAGAAAGAAAAGTGGGGCGAGAAGAGGAAGACAGAGAGAAAGAAAAGTGGGGCGAGAAGAGGAAGACAGAGAGAAAGAAAAGTGGGGCGAGAAGAGGAAGACAGAGAGAAAGAAAAGTGGGGCGAGAAGAGGAAGACAGAGAGAAAGAAAAGTGGGGCGAGAAGAGGAAGACAGAGAGAAAGAAAAGTGGGGCGAGAAGAGGAAGACAGAGAGAAAGAAAAGTGGGGCGAGAAGAGGAAGACAGAGAGAAAGAAAAGGGGGGCAAGGGAGGAAGACAGAGAAAGAAAAGGGGGGCAAGGGAGGAAGACAGAGAGAAAGAAAAGGGGGGCAAGGGAGGAAGACAGAGAGAAAGAAAAGGGGGGAGAGAACAGGAAGACAGAGAGAAAGAAAAGGGGGGAGAGAACAGGAAGACAGAGAGAAAGAAAAGGGGGGAGAGAACAGGAAGACAGAGAGAAAGAAAAGGGGGGAGAGAACAGGAAAACAGAGAGAAAGAAAAGGGGGAGAGAACAGGAAGACAGAGAGAAAGAAAAGGGGGAGAGAACAGGAAGACAGAGAGAAAGAAAAGGGGGGAGAGAACAGGAAGACAGACAAAAAAGGGGGGAGAGAACAGGAAGACAGAGAAAATAAAAGGGGGGAGAAGAGGAAGCCAGAGAAAAAAAGGGGGGGAGAAGAGGAAGCCAGAGAAAAAAAGGGGGGGGGAGAAGAGGAAGCCAGAGAAAAAAAAGGGGGGGAGAAGAGGAAGCCAGAGAAAAAAAAGGGGGGGAGAAGAGGAAGCCAGAGAAAAAAAAGGGGGGGAGAAGAGGAAGCCAGAGAAAAAAAGGGGGGAGAAGAGGAAGCCAGAGAAAAAAAGGGGGGAGAAGAGGAAGCCAAAGAAACAAAGGGAAGAAGCCAGAGAAAAAAAAAGGCGATAGCAAAAAATGCCAGAGAGAAAAAAAGTTAAGGCAGAGAAAAAGCCAGAGAAAAAAAACGTGGAGGTCGAAAAAGGCAGAGAAAGAGGAGGAATGGACGAAAACGCCAAAAGAAGAGAAAATAAAGGTGAAGAAGGAGGTAAAAAGCAAAAGTACAAAAAAGAAAGAAAGTAAAATGTAAGGTAAAAAAAGCAAAATAAAAAGAAATGAAAAATCTTGAGAGAAAAAGAGAGAGAGTAATAAAGTGTGGAATGTATGAAGATGAGAGATAAGTTAGCTTTCAGTATCTGAAGAGACAATGAACGAAATATTGAAAAGTAGGCAAGGATGGAAAGGCGTCAAATTTGCGATACATTTTTTTATGGAGCGATAGAGCAAAAGAAAGATAAATGAGAGGATACAGTGAAGAATATTTGTGAATTCCTTATTCGTTTTTGCACATATGAAACTAATCCATGTTTAACATTTAGATAAAAAACATGGACAAGCAATTAAGATTGGAATGGATAAGAAAAAGAATGACACAGACAAAGGGTGAGGAGAAGAGCGGCGGCAAGAGATAATGGAAACACCCGTGGAATTTCCACAGGTACCAATAATAAATTTAACGCTTGTTACATTTGAACTGGTTCTTATAGTTTTTCCTTTTGCAACATCATTTTTCCAAAATATCAAATACAGCTTTGGGAAGATAAAAGAGATATAATAGAATTCGAGCGAATATACAGATGAGAGACACGTGCCAATTGATATGGAGAATGACTTCTGAGGAGACAAACGAAGCTTGAAGTACACTGATCCAATATTATATCTTTAACATAAAACCCATCTTAGCATTAGTATTTATCAGCCAGTTCCTATCTTCCGATGTGTGTGCATGAATACATTCAAGTCTCTAAGTCATAAATCTATGCCAGTCTTTCTACATCTGCTTTTATTTTATCCACACTTGTCAGTTTACCTTTGAATCACCTTCCATCTGTCTATGTGTCTCTCGGACATCACAGTTCTGTGCCTCTTCTGGCATCCATTTGTCAGTTTGTATTGCAAAATCTATCAAATTGTCTGCCTCGACCTTCTCCCAGCCGTCCGTTTGTCCGTCCGTCTGCCTCGACCTTCTCCCAGCCGTCCGTTTGTCCGTCCGTCTGCCTCGACCTTCTCCCAGCCGTCCGTTTGTCCGTCCGTCTGCCTCGACCTTCTCCCAGCCGTCCGTTTGTCCGTCCGTCTGCCTCGACCTTCTCCCAGCCGTCCGTTTGTCCGTCCGTCTGCCTCGACCTTCTCCCAGCCGTCCGTTTGTCCGTCCGTCTGCCTCGACCTTCTCCCAGCCGTCCGTTTGTCCGTCCGTCTGCCTCGACCTTCTCCCAGCCGTCCGTTTGTCCGTCCGTCTGCCTCGACCTTCTCCCAGCCGTCCGTTTGTCCGTCCGTCTGCCTCGACCTTCTCCCAGCCGTCCGTTTGTCCGTCCGTCTGCCTCGACCTTCTCCCAGCCGTCCGTTTGTCCGTCCGTCTGCCTCGACCTTCTCCCAGCCGTCCGTTTGTCCGTCCGTCTGCCTCGACCTTCTCCCAGCCGTCCGTTTGTCCGTCTTTCTTATTTTTCCCCCCATTTGTCCGTTTGTCTACCTCAAACTTCTCCCGATTTTTACTCATCTGTCTGCCTGTTTATCTTTTCCGGCACATCTGTCTTTCAATCTTTTCTACTTCTGAATTTTATCTGTGTACAGATGTCACCTTTGTAGATAAAAAAAAGAAAAAATAACATTATGTAAATCTCGTCTATATGTAGCTTATGAGATGGGGGTGGATGTGAATATGTGTGTACAGATATTTCAGTTTTTAACGCCTCTGGGGGGGCGTGGAGGGGAGGGAGCAGATTAAATTACATAAAACAACAACTGGCGATAAAAGACACGTCAGATTTTCTCGCAAAAAGTAGTTCTCTAAATTCATAATCTATTAACTCTTTCGACGCCTCCACGGAAAACAAGCCTAATTAAAAATACTTAAGGAGTGTGTGTGTGTGTGTGTGTGTGTGTGTGTGTGTGTGTGTGTGTGTGTGTGTGAGTGAGTGAGTGAGTGAGTGAGTGAGTGAGGAGGGTTTGAAATTGTTTAAAATATTTTTACCTATGACCATATTATAATAAGACAAAAAAATTAAATTTTAACCTATATCGTTCTGGTGTCAGTTTAAACTGACGCTTTCTTTTTTCCATGTTTTGACTCTTGCTTAAAGATGCGATTTTCTTCATTTCAGATGAAACTTGGAAACTTTCCAACATATTTCAGTGAAAGGTTCTCTTTTCAAAATTATAGTTTATAATTTAGATTTATGTTTAAAAAAAAAAAAAAAAAAAAAAAATAGGTGTCCGTTTAAATTGACGCCAAGATGATACGGATTAATGCAGTATTTCCCAAACGGCACGGCACGGCACGGCGCGGCGCGTCTCATAGCAGGCGAGGCGGAATGACAAAGACAACCAAAAATTTAAAAATAGTCTCAAAAATTTATATGCCAAAAATAAATAGGATTTGAAAATTTAAAATATTATTATAGATTAATTGTAATTGCATGCACGAGTCCCAATATAAATAATTCTAAATAATTATTGACTGATTTTATTGTGATATTTTTGTATTATATTAAGTATTAATATAATAACTAAGCTCAGGAAATTGCAGGAGCGACTTATCAATGATTATGTTCTGGTTTCGAATCCGCGGTTATCTCCCTTTAACACTCTCTGGACCTTTTTTGTCGTAGTACTTGTGCTTTTTCACCGGGACTTCCATTTGGTGAGATTCGAGCAAATTTTAATTCCGAAAATGCGTCCCAGAGAAAAAAAAAGAATGGGAACTACTGTTCTAGAAGATGAAATATTAGAAGATGAAGCATAAAAAACAATGTAACACCAATAGAAACATGCTAAATATCTAAAATAAACCGATTTTATCATTGTGATATTTTTGCATTATATAAGGTATTAAGGATATAGTCAATTGGGCCCTCAAATTGGTGATGAGAGTTATCAAAATGATTATGTTTTTGACTTATGTTTTGTACATTTTTATCACATAATATTTGGTGTGGCGCCAGCAAATTTTGATTTCGATAATGCGGCCCAGGGGAGAAAAATTTGCGAACCACTGGGTTAATGCAATTAGAGGAATTAAAGCACTAAACACAGACGAAACTACAATGTAAATGCCGAAATTAAATGTAAATACTGCAAGGTTAGCAACATATTTTTCTTAATTTTAGCGTACCAATCAGTAGAGGACTGCGGCAAAGTTTAACATTCGTACCCGAAAAAATAAACGAAAAACGCTATGTTAAAAGGGCGTTTTTTCTCGTGACTCCGCTATTAATGTACGAGTGTGGGCTGAAAGGTTAATAGGCTGACTATGAAGGGGTCATTGTACAGCTGTGAAATCTTGCATACATTAATTTCAACTCTTTATTATTAACTGTGTTGTTTATAACCAAGTAAACCGATATCTGACTGTTAAAAGAAGGCTGTTCAGTATTTTTTCATATTGGAGATGAGAATCAAACCAGGTGAATAGGGAGGTAACTAACTTGTTCAAGACCACAGTTACGCAGAGCAGCCATTGAAACGTACGACTTGTGTCCATGAGTATTGTCTTAATGAAATGAGCACTTTCCTTAGTTTTCCTGAGCGTTTGGTCTTAGCCAACTTGCTAAGACCGTTACGAAAGCTTGAGTACACTCTCCATTGATGGTGTGGCCCTTTTGAAAATAGGGAAACAATGCCTTTTGCACCCCCCCCCAAATTGAAGTGATTACTCTCCCTGCAGATGAAACGACCTTAGCATTCTTTGGAGCAGGTAAGTGAGGAAAGAGTGTTTCCAATGCATGGATTGTTAATTTGTCTCTGGTTCAAAATGATGAAGTCAACACCCATCCTGGGTTAGGAAATGTTCAGGAAAGCCAGCTGGATCTGCCTCAGTGCCAGATTTTCTCGTGATGTACTCAGCCTGGTGCACTTTTGATCAGGTGTCAGAAGACGCGGCACCCAACGACCAGAAGCCTTTGTCATACTAACTTCGTTGTGCAAGAATATCGGGATACGATAATAGCATTGGCTATTTGATTTATAGTCAATCGTCTGTCATCCATCACCATGTGGTTAACACGATCAATGTTTTCCTCAGTGGTGGCAGTTGAAGGACGCCCAGACCGTGGGTCATCTTCAAGACTCCCTTTCCCGCCTTTGCACTGTTGACAAAACTGGAACGTATAGCAACCATGTCTAAATGAATACCCTTGGTAGCAACAGAAAGAGACAGCTGAATTTTCTAATGAGGATCGGAGAATCTGACACTCACAGGATATATTGAATTCAAGAGGGATAGAGAGAAACTGCATCACCTACCTAACGAGCTTGTGTAAATGGATGGCAGATCAGGTTTTAGGAGAAATAAAAGACAAATTTTATTAAGAGCTACACAGGACAGGAAGTTGTGGAGAGCCGTGATGGAACACAGACACAGCACATAGAAGTATATGCTTAGTAAACATTTTATTTATTTACTCTCTTTTCATAAAAATTAATATCTGTCTATATCTCTGAGACGAGGTATTATGATTACTTGCCTTATTTACATTACTCAGACTTATCCTCATCTTCATTGACATATTCACAACGTTTCGACCGTTGTACGCTTCGGCTTTCTTCAGATGGCTGGAATTTCGAACGAAACATTTATTTCATCCAGCGGAGTAGATTGCTCTAGTTCCACGTGCCATGCTGCTTCTGAGTGTCTCAGTTATCTCCTTTTAACTCAACTCTCCACGTTTTGGTTCACCTCAAGAAGGCCGAGGCTTACAACGTCCGAAAAGTTGCGAATATGGCAATGAAGATGATAACAGTCCAAGTAATCTGTCTATATTTCTGTGATGAGGTATTATGTACACTATTTACATTATTCGAACTATTGTCCTCATCTTTGTTGCCATATTTATTACAACGTTTCGGTCGTTGTACGCTCCAGCCTTCTTCAGGTGGTTGAAATGTCGAACTGAACCCTTTATTTCGCTCAGTGGGGTAATCTGTTCTAGTTTCACGTGCCATGTTTAATGGATGTCAGTTATCTCTTGTTAATTCCCCTCTCCAAGTTCTCCACTGACTTAACCGTGTATTGAACTCACACTCTTTCGGTCCCGTGTCTTTATCCACTGTGCCATGTGTCCTTGAGGACATCTGTGTAAGAATTTTTGGGTATCATAAACTTAATGTTTTCAGCAACTGTCTTTTACCTGTGCTCATATTGCAATTTTTGCTGTTATCAACACATGTTTTTACCAGAGCTCATATTGTAATTTTTGTTGTTGTTATCGCTTTTCTCTGGCAGTGAGCGAAATAACGGGTTCAGTTCGACATTCCAACCACCCGAAGAAAGCCGGAGCGTAGAACGGCCGAAACGTATGGTGAAAAAGATGAAGACAATAGTCCGAATAATGTAAATTGTCCAAGTCATGTAAATAATGTAAGTAACTAATTTAATTTATTTAAAGAAAAAGGACTTTTGTCGCTAATATTTAGTTAAAATACAGTTTATTTCATTGCTATAAATCGAATATAACTTTTTTTAAAATCAAATAAGACGATAATGTCACGAGGACTGGAAGGGATTACAGGGAAGTTAGTGATGAGAATTGAGGAAAGGACAATAAAAGATCAGAAAGACAGATGATGACAACTGACGTTGCATTGAATCTTTTGAAGACTGTAGTTTGCAGGGAAGCAAAAAATCGGAAGGGAGTTCCACTGGTCAGAAATTCGAGAAAGAATGTGGCTGTTGCATCGAGCTAGTTCAACAGTACAACGATGGGATCTACTTGCCAATCTAGTAACAGATTTAAATTCATGCAATAGAGACACTAAGGAAAAAAAGCTAAAAATATTTGTAGAAACATAAACAGAGGGAATCCACGTCACGTCAGTGAGAATGCGACAGAAGTCGAGATTCCAGATCGGGCTTATTAAAAGATAATAAAATTAATATATTACACGCTACATTTTCACCCAATAGAAGCCAAAAGAGCCACTCAAGGTAGTGGGTTAATAAATGAGATTGTTGTGTGGGCGTAGGAAGAAGAAGCGGGATGAAAGCGTTGGTTATGAGGATACGTAGAATATATAACGGTTGAGCGTAGACTTGAAGATTGTTGTATTCATGGAAGCATCCTTTCAAGAGGTTGTTTCATATAATAGCATCTGTTTGAAAGAAGCCTCTCTGAATTAGACTTTTTCTTATTTATGGAAGACGAATGGAATGAGGATGGTTCATTCCCGTCTATTTGATATGGTGAGTCTTAGTTGTAAATGTCTAAATCAATGGGACTAGGAAAGTAACTCGCCGAGACATTTTCCATTGAAATGGTGATAAAATAACAAGAGGCTTGCTATGTTGCGACTAAGGGAAAAGGAGTTGTAGGGTGGGAAATAATTCAATTATTTTAAAAGATATTTATTTTCGTTGATGACTTTTCCTGTCCTAAAAAGGACAATCTGTGGTTCTTTTACTTTTAAAAGCACCCGTCTTGACATGCTGGAATAATATTCGCATCTTTTCTGTTAATTCACCCCTTCAGGGTTCTACTTCCATTTTTGAATTTTTTCTCGACAAATCTTATTGGTTGAAAAATACTGCAATGAATTTGCTATATACCTTCTTCAAAATGAAAACTTTTGTTCAAAAAAGTGGATCACACAGACCTTGCTATTTTTCTGATTGTTGATTGGTTAAATAATAATAAATACGAATAATACCCACGCAATCAGGATTAACCGCTAATATTTTGAACGACAGCCTGGAGCCGGTCATACGACCAAAAAATAATGAGTGCGAACGTATCCCATCAGAGAGACTTTTTTGAAAGTCAACAAGACACGTCTCCACCACGCTAGTATAATTCGACTTGAATTTTCCTGCTTTTGCAAATTTTCACCAGCAAATAAAATACTTTAAAAAGCTTTTGAAAGAAAATATTTAACTGATCTCACATGAAAAAGAGTTTGTGAATAAAATTTAGTTTTAACAAGAAATGGTCTTTATCAAATAATTGCGAGTTTGAAAGTTTTGTGTGACGCGAATGCTATGAAATTTTTCTTGAGCACTTAAAAATTTTTCTTGAGAACTTTAAATCTTCACTTAAGATTTCAAGAAGTTTTTTTTTTGTTTTATACTAAAATGAAGTTTAGTTTTGTGCACTTTTGAAATAAATTTAATAAGTTCTGCCGCTTGACAAAAATGTTCATCAAAAAGGATAAATTCCGTTGAATAAAATTGAGTGAAAAAGTTTCTTTGAAGTAAATTCTGAAAAGCTGAAAAATGTGTTTTATAAAAACTTGTAGCATCAGGTTTTTAAAATATTTTCTTTGCCGGTGAAAATTTGCAAAAGCTGGAAAATTCAAGTCAAATTTTACTAGTGTGGCGGCGACGTGTCTTGTTGACTTTCAAAAAAGTCTCACTGATGGGATACGTTTGCGTTGTCTATTTAGTTTTTGGTCACATGACAGGCTCCAGGTTGCTATTCAAAATATTGGCGGTAAAACCCGATTGCGTGGGCGTTATTCGTATTTATTATTATGAGTGGAATGAAAGGTCCTCACACTGAGAGAATTTGGTGTGAATTTTAGTAAATATAAATTCTTTTTATTTCGAAGGTGAATTAACAGAAAAGACCCTAATAAACTAATCTGACAGACTATTAGTTCAGAAGGGAGTTTGAACCGCACTAGGTGCTTCCTTATTGTGGCCTTATGCCAGATTAAACTAAGCTTAGTAAATTGCAACACCTTAACCAAATATCAAGAGTGGGCTGATACACGAGTATTCGAAGTGAATAAAAAACTTAAACTAAATATTCGCAATATGAGGTCTGGTAAACAGAACTCCATACGAAGCAGCAAAATATCTCCTTTGTAATTTAATACTTAAAGAAAACCTTACAAGGCTCCGACAAGGTACGTTACTCATTAATTTTTAGTAATAACCTTTCGCTTTTTTTCTAATTACATTTTGGTGCATACAGATTTCAGAAATCGTCTGGTATAGGGAAAATATTGGGGGTGTTAAAAATAGGAACTAAAAAGGCAAATAAAACGAAACGAAAAAAATAAAATAAATAAAAGCAGCTGCGTATGAGAGAGAGAAATTGAAACTGCTGTCAGCCACCCTATACAGCGGGAACTACAAAAATAAGGTCAAGGTTTGGGAGAGTATTATATCACTATTACTTATCAGTTTACAACTATGTCGGTATATAATTTTGATGCTTTTCTTTTAAATTATTTTAGCATCTTTAATGTCTATTTTGAGAAATGTTACTTCTGTATTATCAGGACGGTTGCTTTTATGCCCGATGTCAAAAGAGAAACAGAATATGAACAAGGGAAAAATAAAGATCGAAGGATAAAAGTTGAAAGGAAAGTTTTTAAAAATGGAGAAAGCTGGTAAACGAGAGGCAAAAACGCATTAAACAAAATGTAAAAAAAATGTCGTAAAATCTTAAAGAAAAATGTCTGGTGGGGACGAGGAAAAACAAATGACAGTAAAGTAGACAGATGTTGGAGGAGAAAGAAATAGATGTTGAATTATATATATATATATATATATATATATATATATATATATATATATATATATAAGAGAGAGAGAAGTAGGTAAAAAGATTATATGAAAACGAAAAGTGAGAACTAAAGTAAAAGAACAATTTTAAAAGACAAGAAACTAAACGAGAATGAAGGGCGAAAGAAACTAAACGAGAATGAAGGGCGAAAGAAACTAAACGAGAATGAAGGGCGAAAGAAACTAAACGAGAATGAAGGGCGAAAGAAACTAAACGAGAATGAAGGGCGAAAGAAACTAAACGAGAATGAAGGGCGAAAGAAACTAAACGAGAATGAAGGGCGAAAGAAACTAAACGAGAATGAAGGGCGAAAGAAACTAAACGAGAATGAAGGGCGAAAGAAACTAAACGAGAATGAAGGGCGAAAGAAACTAAACGAGAATGAAGGGCGAAAGAAACTAAACGAGAATGAAGGGCGAAAGAAACTAAACGAGAATGAAGGGCGAAAGAAACTAAACGAGAATGAAGGGCGAAAGAAACTAAACGAGAATGAAGGGCGAAAGAAACTAAACGAGAATGAAGGGCGAAAGAAACTAAACGAGAATGAAGGGCGAAAAATGAGAACGAAACAAAGATGAGACTAGAAAGAATAAAAAGCAAAGGGACTTAAGAGAAAAGGTAACAGAAAAGAGAAAAAGGAAGATGACTGAAAAGAGATAAAGAAAGAAAAAAGGAAAAGAGAACGAGACTGAAAAGAATGAATGAAATAGAATGCAAAAAAAGGAAAAGGGAAATAAAAGAACGAGAAGAAAAAAGAAAAAGAGAATGAAAAAATTGAAAGTTGTGAAATGAAGGAAAATAGAAAAACAAAGACAAACCAATAAGAAATAAGAAAAAATATAAAAATATGTGCAAAAAATAAATGGAAAATGAAATAAGCTAGGAAAAGCTAAAAAAATATACAAAAAAAAACCCGAAAGAGATTTAAATAGGTAATGTTGATGAGGCATTATAAAGAGAAAAGGAAAAATAAAACGAAGGATCGATAGACAAACATTGATGGGAAGCTATTTAAAAACACAGAAAGATAGCGACAGAGAAGGCATCAACAAAGCGGCGATAGAGATAAGAGTCAAGTATCTCATTCAATTTGCCATGACAGTTCTTTGAAGTTGATCATTCCTCGATGCAGAAGTATATTTGACAAACATCTAAGCGGTATAAAAATATATTTTGAACGGGAGGTTGGGTTTGGGATGCTGGGTAAATCATTAGAGGAAATGGAAAGAGAAGAGAATATAGGGAGGGGAATTAAAAAGAAATGGCGAGAGAGGAGATCGGACGAAAGGCCAGAATCACAGATTTGACTGTCAAGGGCGGCTGAAAACTTATGGTGAATTTTCTCACGGAGTGGAACGGTCGACGCTGACTGAAAAAAACTAATTCGGTTCGTTAATCAAGCAGGTACAGAAATTTAACTAAGTACTTCTACTAACTCACTCAGAAAAAAAAAAAAAAAAAAGAAGAATGAAGAAAGAAAGCATGATTAAAAAAATGCCCCAAACAGTTTTATCGTCAAATATTTATGTTATTAAGAGTATTTTGATTAAATACTAAATCTTTGTTAAAATGTTCGAAATTTTGGTTAATAATCTTTTTTTTTTTCTGCGTAGGTGAGAGGACTATAAATTTTAGTAATTTTTGCGGTGAAAAACGTTGATTTGGAAATTCTTGCATAAATCAAATAATAGTAGGATTTTAATGAAACTTTCAGTACTTGTTCAAAAATGAAATTATTAGGTTGGTGCAAAAATAATGTCGTTTTCTCACATATGTTACTATGTGAGAAAACGACATTTTTGCACCAACCTAATATTTTTAACGTCAAAAAACGTAGTTATTTTTGAACCAACCTAATATTTTTAAAATCTGTCTATATTACTGAGATGAGGTATCATGTACACTATTTACGTTTTGGGTCCTGTCACTGGATCGAACTAACGTCTTTATCCACTGTGCTATGTGTCCAGTGACAGGACCCAAAGTGATATCCATTAGACATGGTACGTGGAACCAGAACAGTCTACCCCAGCGAGCTAAATAAAGGGTTCAGTTCGACAGTCCAACCACCTGAAGAAAGCCGGGGCGTACAACGGCCGAAATGTTGTAATAAATATGGCGACAAAGATGAGGACAATAGTCCGAATAATGTAAATAGTCTGGCGAGGTAATACTATACAGTCAATAAAGACTCGCAATTAATTGCGGCATGAGGTTGGGTACACTAAGATCTTATTTAAAATCAAATATAGAAAAATGTATATCAGATGACAGGACGTAGGTGATCATGGCTCTCCACCTCCCTCTATCCCTTGCAGTTCTCAACAAGTTCCTTCCCTCTGCTTCCTCCCCCAGTTCACGTCCTGTCATCCACTTTCTCAAGCACGCTAGGTATGTCATACGTTGCTTTGTTTTGTCTCTCTTTCCCTCTATTCGACCTGTGGGTATCAGATTCTCTAGGCCCTCATTATGCGTCTCAGAAACTTCAGCTACCGCTTCTTGGTGTTAAGTATAAGTCTCCTCTTTGTTTGCAACCTTTCTAAGATCTCATCGTTGCTCAGTCCATGATATCCTTAAAATCCTTCTGTTAGGCCACATCTCTGACGCCTCGAATCTCTTCTTCATCTTTGAGGAATCGTCCAACATTCGCTGTCGTAAAGAAGGATAGATGTCACGTAACAGTTCAGTATTCTTTTCTTTTTTACCAAAGATCTCCTCCTCTCTCGAAGTACTCTGCCCAACATTTGGAATGTGTCCTTGGACATCCCAATACATCTACGGATCTCAGTGTCGCACTTAACGTCCTCTGTCAAGACACTTCCCATGTATTTAAGCTTTCGCGTTTGCTTGATTTTAGTTTTCCCAACCTTCAGATCGCATTTCGGATTCATCCTCTTATTGACGATCATGCACTCTGTTTTCTTGTATTTTATGCTTATTCTCTTTTTCACACTATCCGTCGCTACCTTCTGTGGGAGATTCTGTAATTTCATTTCAGTGTCTGTTATCAGTACTGTGTACTCCAGAAACTAAGCGGAGTATTTAAACAGGCAAATTGCGTTAGAAACAAAGGAAATCATGCTGAACTACTATGTAATATCAATCCTCCTACATAACATTGAATGGGGACGAAGATTGTGAAGCCGAAATCCAAAGGCGCCAAATATAAACAAAGTATTAAGAAACAAGAAAATCATATTAGAAACACGGAAAAGAGTACTGAACTAGTACATAATATCAGTTCTCCTACATGTCAGTGAATGCTGAACAATCTAATCACAGCTGAAGAGACTTGATGGAATAGAAATGCGGTTCTACAGGAGGATGCTGAGAATATAATGAACTGAACATGTGAGCAACGACGAAGTTTTAGAGAAAATAGAAACTGAACATTAGAAAGATTTAGCTGAGATTTCTATGGAGAAAAATAATGAAAGAAGTTTGGGAAAATTTGACACTCACTGGATATTATAAAAGGCAAGAAGGTCAGCGGAAAATAGCCTTGCTAACGAGCTTGTGTAAACGGTTGACGGAACAGGGTTTAGGAAAGATAACGAAAAAGATAATTTACTAAGGTCTATAAATGACAGGAAATTGTGGAGAGCTACGATCGTCAATATCCTATAGGCACATGGCAAATAGAAGGCAAGCAGAATTTTTGTTAATTGCCCAGAAAACTAAAATTGCAACAGCCAATAAATTAATAAAAGTTAAGTCAACTGAACTTTAATTTGACTAGATCCATAATAGCTGTTGAGATTATATATATATATATATATATATATATATATATATATATATATATATATATATAGAGAGAGAGAGAGATATAGATAATTATTTAGATTCATTTCTGTAGTTTAGTACTAGTAGCAAGCAGAAATATTTCTCCTCCCGATAATGTCCATTTCGGCCGAAACTAGTCGAAATCTAAATGGAATAATAATAAAAAAAACGAAAGAATATTAATCTACAACCCAGTGTGTCTGAGGATTTTAGTTTTTTAATATTTTTTTTATTGTTCAAAAAAAAAAAAAAAAAAATTATATATATATATATATATATATATATATATATATACACACACACACAGCGTTATTTTTAACATGTTGAATGCCATGTCACCATATATTGGTGACATGGTATTCCAGTTTAAGATGTGTCTCCAAATGTTGGAGACACTCTGCATCTTTCTATATAAAGCGATGTCTATGGCTTTCTGTGAAATTTTGGGAAAATGCATGTCACTAGACTTCAACTTTTACTTCAGTGCTTTATAAATAAATATATAAAAAACTCAAGAATTTGATTCCTCTACAATATTAGTAATATTTGTAGAATTAATTTTGTCACCAATATATGGTGACGTGACCGAAATCATAAAATGAAGCTAAGTCACATTTACAGCACGAGCTTTATTTGCCATGAAGCATCCAATTGTCCTCAAGGCCTCGGTAGACTGGAAGTTTTGAGGAGCGGGGTGTCACCTGTTTTTGCTGGTTTTCCCAGGTCCACCCTCACCCGGCTTCGTAGCACCTGTTAGGGTACCAGTTTTGCGCAAATAGTACCCCCCCCGCAAAAAAGAAAACTATGAAAGTATAAAAATACGTTTGATACTAAAAATACCACCAGTATATCTTTAAAACAAAATGACCATAGTGGAGCCATAAAATTGGGTTGAAAATATTTCGGCATTGACATTGATATGCTGCAAATAACTATCTAATTATTTGACGATGACTGTATATTATATCATTTGGAAAATCTGAAAAAGAATATTAGGCGTACAAGAAAGTAGCCGTCATCACTAGTTGCTGACATCGCTTCTAAGGTTAAGAAAAAACAATTTGGCGGCCATTTTCTCAAAAAAATATTAAAAAAAAAAAAAAACTACTACTACTACTAATGATACTACTACTACTAATAATAATAATAATACTAATAATAATACTACTACTAATACTACTACTACTAATAATAATAATACTATCCACGTGACCATATACAGAATTTGGGTTGGCTGTCATTCTGTTAATCCGTGAATAAAAGCTTTAATTTTTTTTTCTTTTTGTTAATTGAAAAAAATTGAAACTAATGTTTATTTTCACAAAATGTCAGCCTGTGTCGTTCGGTTTCCTGTGTCTGGTATTGATCATCTTCGTGTTTTTTTTTTCTGATGAACATTCAACAAATAAGCGCCATATTTTATTTATTTAGCTGACTTTATACACCATCAGGAATCATGTGCAATTAATTTCGTTAATTAATTCCGAAGCCCTGATTGAGATGATTAACAGTAAATGAATTTTGCGAAATGGAAGGGAACATGTCGAACAATCCAATGTCCAAAGAAAAAACGAAGAGTAAAAATGACTTTTTTCATTGACACAGCTATTAATGTTAACTACCTTCACTCTTTGGGAATGTTTGTTATTTTAAAAACTGGTGACTAGAATTATAATAAAACCTAAACACATGATGAAAATGATTTTATACATTTTGTCAATGGAAAAACAGTCTTTTTGCCCAATTTTTTAACTGGTAATGGCATCACCTTGCACGCACACACACACGTAAGGATGTCCGAGTAGTGTGACGGTTAGTGTCGCTGGGTCGATTTCATTAGATTCCCTGTTACCTATAGGGCAGCCTTGGGTCACTAACCTGGTGATATATATTTATTAGTAGACGGTCCCATTGATTTTTGTCAAGTCTAGAAGGACAACTGAATTCGAAACCAAGACCAATGATGTTTGGATACTTTGTGGCATGCATTCACCCCCCTTAATCAAATTATAGAAGTCAGCTATTAAACTATCATACGCCAAAATCAATGGGATAGTCTACTATATATATATATATATATATATATATATATATTAGGGGATGGTTTGCTATCGTGAATATTGGCTGGCGGGTCCTAGTTGTGAAAGTCTAAACTGGTAGGACTAAGGAATATAACTCGTCCGAACATCCGCCATAGCAATAGCGACAGAGTAGGTGAAAGGCTGGCGACATTTCGTCTGGGGGATAAGAATGTAGGGTGGAGAATAATTCATCACCTACAAGTCCGCGTAAGCGCTTTTGAACTCTATGGAGGCTGAACAATGAGGATTGAGCAGCACTATGCCATATATGGCATCTATACTCCATTCTTGGCCTAATCCGACTCTTATAATGGATAGAACATTGCAGCGGGGAGTTTGATATTTTCCGGGGTGATTCAAGGAACTGACCATTCTTCGAGAATCTTTTACGATGGCACAAATATACGTCTTCCTTTTTAGGTCGGGAGTGAACTATTCTCAGAAGACGTTCGAAGCATGGAACCTCTTTGAAGGTATGGGCCAATAACATGACTGGTGCAGGTTTAGTTTCCAGAATTTATTTGTTGAAAAGAACAAAGATTTCACATCTCTTTAAATGTACAAAGATATATTAAATAAAATTAGAAGCAAATATTATGATAGTTATCTATACTTTTTATATTATATTCTTCCCACGTGGAAGGACAATACAGTCGAACAAGTAGGCGGGAGGAAAATGTTTCAGAGTTCCTGGACAGGTAGGGGAAAGGAAAAAGTTTCAGAGCTTCTCGGTGGCGCTATGCATGTTGAAGTTACTGTTTTTGATTCTTATAATACTACAATAAATTTCTCCTTGATTTTCGTATTTTGATTGCATAAATATTTCGTTCATCTACAGGGCTAGCGACGTATTTGAGGAAATGTGACTGTGTTCCCTTGTGATAATCAATTAATGTGCTTTTATCTTTTTCGAACATCAATGCCGAACTATCAGCTAACGAATGAGATGAAACGATATGGTGTAATGGTTGCGATACACTCAAATCAGAGCGATGTTAAGATTGCACGTTTTTGGAAGTCGACAGATCGTTTGTGCACAAAGTTCATCAGGAGTTGGAAACCTCCATCGGGGATGTGTCGCCGGTAGCGAAACGCAAAAAGCATTCACAACGTTCGGATAGAATCAGAACGTCCCAATTTGTACAGCGGATGGAGAACATTATCGAATCCCGGGACATCCAGGAAGGCTTTTGTTTAAGGTATCCAGGCGTACGAGGGTGCAATCTGCAATCTGGTGCAGGAGGACATTCGATACAACTCATGAGTGATGAGGAAAGGGTAATTCACGTCGGCACACACACAAAAATAATGCTTGCTCCGTGCAAAACGATCACTGAACAAGCTGAAATATCCATAAAAACCGGGCATACTGTGTTTTTATTTATTTATATATTTTTTTGATATACATTTTATTTTTACTTTTCCAGACAAAAAAAAAAAAAAAAATTCGACCAATATCAAAAAGTGATGCCCTCCATGTTATGCACCATAAGTTTTCTGTTTCTGTAATAGTTTTAGTGGCGGTGAGCAGTGAAGGTCACGTCATGCCACCCCACTTCTTTCAACAGGGTCTCCCGGTTGAATTCTCCTGGCTACACTGAGGTGCTAGAAACACATGTGCAACCCTGGAAAGACCTTGTATGTGGTGAAAGGCCGTATGCGTTTCAGCAGGGCCCTGAACCCACTTTAAAAACTGTAGTGGCCCAAAATTGGATGTCGGCCGATATGCACGACCACATCACACAATCATGTGGCTACCTAACCCGTCGGACCTAAACCCCCTTGACTATTACATGTAGGGCATTGTTGGACAGGAGATTCATTCCTACAATACAACCGATTCTCTGAAAGCGTCCATTACCCGAGTAATATTGAATATCAATAATGACCACGTGATGCGTGCATGTCAACGATTCCAGTCCATCATTGAAACCTCATTGCGAAGGAAAGCAGTTACATCGAATAAACATGTATTTCAACTATTACTGGATCTTTGTACAAAGTTTTGTATCAATAAATTTAGTTTGTAAGATGTGGATGTTTTTTCTTACGGTCTTCAATGTGTTCTCAAATAGCTTGCGCACTCTGTATTTTCCCCTCGGCTTAAGAAGAGAGAAATAGTCAATTTAACACTGTTACATGTTTCGCTCTCAGAAAAGTAAGCTATAAGATAGGGATTACATAAGATTCAAAGGGAGGAAAGGTCGGTCGACGTAAGGATCTAAAAGAGAAGGAAATAGGTCGTAGTTCAGGCGGACGTCCTCCTGCCAAATGTCTGGTTTGATATCAATTATGTTTCATCCATCAGATCTGACATTTCGGGGTTCGGCTTTTCTGTTTGCAATGGGGGGGGGCGAAGATACTGATACTGTCCTTCCTGTCAATCCTCCTTCCTTTAAATGTCTCCCACGCAGACCCCAGTCATTTAATTTTTACGGGCTATCAATGCTCAGAGTGTGTGTTAAAAGAATTCTTTCTGCGTTCCGATATATCCAGAAGTGATTTGGATGTTTAGAGAGAATGTGTCACCTGTTTTGGTTGGTGTGAATTTGGAGTAAATATTTAGCATTTTTTAATGCATTTGCTCGAATTTCGAAGGGCAGTGAATTTCAGAACAAGATTATGTATTCTGATGAATTGGGTCAACGGTTAATTGAAACATACATGGGGCACAAGCTCATAATATTAATTTTTCTTTCCCGGGCTGAAATGTCCAGGCGCGTGCGTTTACTGGAGGTAAACAATTAGTGTTGGTGGTAATAACAATACATTATTCGGACTGTTATCCTCATCTTCATTGTCATATTCACAACGTTTCAGCCGTTGTATGCTCCAACCTTCTTCAGGTGATTGATATGTCGAACCAAACCCTTTATTTCGTCTACCGAAAGGCCGGAACTTACAACGGCCGGAACTTACAACGGCCGGAACTTACAACGGCCGGAACGTTGTGAATATGGCAATGAAGATGAGGATAACAGTCCGAATAATGTAAATAATCCGAAAGAGGCATGGCATGTATAACTAGAACAATTTACCCCGGTGGACAAAATAAGGGATTCAGTTCGAAATTCCAATCACCTGAAGAAGGCCGGAGCATACAACGGTCGAAACGTCGTAAATATGACAATGAAGATGAGGATAACAGTCCGAATAATGTAAGTCATAATACCTCATCTTAGAGATATAGACAGATATAATAATAATAATAATAATAATAATAATAATAATAATAATAATAATACAGAATTCGAAGATGAAAGAAAAAATCGGAAAGGAGAGCATCAGGTGAGTAATAATGAAACTTGAATTGAATTCGAAATAGATAAGAATTGCTATTAATACTCTTGCTACCCCGATTGTAGCTTCAACATAATAAATTGCGACTTAAAGGACCCCAAGAAAATGGATACTAAATTTCGCAAACAACTCACATGCGCTAGAACACACCACTCTAAGGCAGATGTTGACCCTCCGTACCTAAAAATAGAACAGTGGCGGTAGGGGGCATGATTCAACTGAAATTATTTTAAAATTTCAATAATGGGACTTTATAAAGGATGTTGCAATTAAGCAAGATTTGATATTGCAACTAATAAGGAAGGGATACAAAAAGTAAAAACCTTTATTCTCTATCAAAAGAATCCCATAAATATTCAATCGAATTCGGGTTAAAATGTTGAAAATAGTGAACTAGATATAACTGCCACAAAACCACCAAGAAAAATAAAACAAAAACTTAGCCAAAAACAAATATTGTTTGATTTGTTTGTTTAACGGCACATCAACTCCTTATGGGTCATTTAATGCTGACATTTTATTTTCTTGGGAGCTTTGGTTTTTTCCAATATATTGCCGGAAATCTTTTCTAATCTATTTTTATGTTTTCTTATTTTGACTCCAGTTTGGGAGTTCACTGTTTGCCCATAGTTGGGACCCTAACAGGTGTTACCACCCTGTGTCAGGGTGGACGTGGGGACAGCAGCAATTAAGAGGTAGTTTCACACTCCTCAAAACTCCATGATTGGAGTCCTTGTTGCCAGATGTAATTAATCGTCATACCCAGGACAAAAAATCAAATATAAAAAAAGATGATCCGCCTTCACCCACCGTGCCATGTGTCATTAAGGACATTTTTTTTTATAAATAATAATGATTTAGTATTACTAATTAACCCATATCTTGAGGGAGAAGAATTGGGTTCATACCTTCCCATAAATATGACAAACCCAACTGGAATTAAAACTCTGCTCTCCGATTAAAAATCCGGAGACATTATCTATTACACCACCCGCACAGCTAAGTTTACAGCACCTGATATTCTCAAGCAGTCACCCATCTAAGTACTGACCAGACTCGACGTTGCTAACTTCGGTGATCGTACGGGAAATGGTGTTTCAATGTGATATGGCCGTAAGCTTTGCTACTTCGAGGGTTATAATCCTTTCAACCGTATCCTCGTAATGTTTACGTTCAGCTTCCTCCATTTACGTTCATATCACCCACGTCATTCAGTAATCCTTTGCCTTGAGTGGCTCTTGGAACTTGTATTGGGGGGAAATTCAGTTTAAAAAAAAAAAAGGAATCGCTGAATTAATTTTTGTCCTACAAGCCTGACTTTGGAGGGTTATTAATGGGCGTTGATATATCGTCCAGTTAAACAACCTAATCTAACTTAAACCTTTTAGCCCTGCGTCCCTGAACAATTTTAATCCTTCTGCCTGAGCACCTGAGCCAAAATTCGCAAATAATTCGTATGTAATTTTTCGCGGTAGATATAAAAATAGTTACAAGTGTTTACTCACTGTTCACCCGGTGGCTGAGCATTACGTCATTTTTCGGTGGTTAAGTTTTCAAAATATAGGAAATCTCTAGTATTGGCTTTACACCATCTTGATTATTGGTGAAGGTCTTCCTGCAACATTAATGCAATGAAAAATCAAAATGACTAGCGGTGGGACATGGTTTCAATCAGCATTGGCGACCACGATCTTACCAACATAAGATATGCAGATGACACAATACTGATAGCAGACAAGGAAAAGAAACTACAAGACCTCCTACAGAAGGTCCCGAAGGAAAGCGAGAAGAAGGGACTAAGTATAAACTACAAGAAGACAGAATGCATGGTCATCAGCAAAAGGGATGAGCCCGAAATGCGATTTACACGTCGGGGAATCAAGCAGGTGCGGAAGTTTTAATATCTGGGAAGTGTTTTGACAGAAGACGGTTAGTGAGACGCTGAAATCCGAAGACGTATTGAGATGGCCAAGGACGCATTCCAAAAACTGGGCAGAGTATTACGAGACAGGGGGACGACTTTGGTAACAAAGAAAATAGTACTGAGCTGCTACGCGACTTATGTCCTCCTATACGGCAGCGAATGTTGGACGGTCTCCTCAAAGATGAAGAGACTCAAGACAACGGAGGGATTGTTCTACAGAAGGATGCTGAGGATAACATGAACCGAACGTGTGAGTAACGATGAGGTTTCGAAGAGGATGCAAACAAAAAGGAAGTTTATACTTAACATCAGGAAGAGGCAGATGAAATTTCTGGGACACTTAATCAGAAAGGAGGTCCTGGCGAATCTGATACTCACAGGTCGAATAGAGGGAAAGCGAGACACAGGAAAACAACCCATAACATATCTGGCAGATTTAAGCAAGTGGATGACGGAACGTGGTCTGGGGGAGGTGGCAGAGAGGATGAAACTTATCGAGAGCTTCAAGGGATAGAGGGAAGTGGAGAGTCATGATCCACGGATGTCACGGAACATAAAAAGAAGTGTGAACTCAAGTTTTAACATTTATTTTTTTATCAAGTGTCTCAAATTCAGAATCTGGTTGAAAACCAATGATTACTCAAACCCCATTCTTTACTTAAAATGGTGCCAAAATGCTGTATAAATGCTGTTCGATAAAAATGCTGTTCGATAAAAGTGACTCACCCTATCCTTTGAGTTTAGCTCAACTTTCGTTTCATCGGAGAAGAGAACATTCTTCCAGTCTTTTACGGTGAAATTCTTGTAATAGAAAGCCCATTCAAGTCTCTTGGCTTCGTTGGCTTTGCTTATTAACGGCTTAAACCTTCATGTACAAGATGTGTAGCCTTGTTCTAACAGCCACCGATGGGCTGTTGCAGAAGCAAGACTAACACCTTGCTCTTCGCTTAGACTGGCTGCAATTTCTTGGCTAGTTATAGTCCTATTCTTCGTAACTTCTCTCTTGATTACCCTGCCAGTTCTATCATCAATCTTTTTCTTTCGTCCCCTTGTTTCCTTCCTTGGAGAAGGAGTGGCATCATTATGTGCCCTAAGCCCTCGAGAGACAGTTGATTGCGAGGTTATAGCAATTTCTGCAATTTCTCTCGTAGATTTGCCTGCTTTTGAGAGGGCAATAATAGATGCCTTAAGTGGTTCTGATGCGTGTTTGTACCCTTTCATCTGGTTAGTGACTTCAGTGGCTATTTTAAGCTGTTTTTATACTGTATGAGGCTTTCTGGAATATTCTGGAATACTCTAGATTTAATTTAAGCTGTTCTAGAATTCTCTAGAATATTGTTCTGAGTGTATTGTAAAATAGTTTGCAATATTTTGTCAAAAGCTCTTTAAATCTACCAGTTTAATCATAAGAATGTGATATCTGAGTCACTTTTTCTTGCAGAGAGTTAATCTAATTTATATCCAAATTTATAATTATCAATAGAATACCTTTTCCTAGGTGGTTGGGAAGGGGTCTTTATATTAGTAAGATTAAAAATTATTTTAACCCCAAAAACAATAGACAAAAAATATTTTTAGTAACAAAAAAAAAAAAAAAAAAAAAAAATCAGGTGAGTCACTTTTATCGAACAGCACTGTATATAAAATATAAAAAATAAAGTGAGGAGTTAGAATGAAGGCATCGATTTGTTAACAAGGATCACTAACTCTGCACTGAAGATGCGGCTATAGATGTATGCTTTTTTTGTTTGTTTTTTCTAGATTTTCCGAAACTGTAAATGAAAATACTTAAATGTTTGGGTGAACGAAAAACGAGCCGGAAGTGATACAATTATAAGCACATCTTAAACGGAAATGAGAACATTTTATTGGAGAAAAGAAATGAAGGGAATTGTAAAAAATGTGGAATCTTGTTGATGAGCGGAAAACGAAATAATTGTTGTTGAAAAAGGAAAGGAAGTTTTTCAGAAACGAAACAAAGAAATTCAAAGCGGTTACGGAACAGGGAATAAATGTGAACAAAGACATGTATACTCTAACGTGTGTGTGTGTATATATATATATATATATATATAAGGTTGGTGCAAAAATAATGACGTAATAATGTCGTTTTTTGACGTTAAAAAATACGTCAAAAAACGACATTATTACGTCATTTTTGCACCAACCTTATATATATATATATATAGTGTAACCTGGATATAAGAGAGATTTTCTCTGGTCCCAAATTAGAGCCATACTTACCTAAACAAAATAGACCAAACCCGGATATAAGAGACTTCTTCTCCGGTCCCGACAACTCTCTTATATCCGGGTTAGACTGTGTATGTATGTAGATTATATATATATATATATATATATATATATATATATATATATATATGTGTGTGTGTGTGTGTAAGTGAAGAAACACTGAAATTGGACAATGGTTAGCAAGCTAATTTCCTTAACTGTCTTTCTCCTTCTGTGACATTCCTTTAGGATTTGAGCGATAATGGTTATCCCCAATGTCCTATCTTTTGGCTTGTAATCCTACTACTCTTAATCTTTGTGATTTTTATTCCGTCATCCATTTGATCAAACTTAAATTACCCACTCCTCTAATCTTCGATACGTTCTTTGAGTGTTAAATTCGCCAAATTTTTCTTTCGTTAAATTTCAATTTTATCTTCTGGTTGTCAGCAACCGTTTCTTTGCAGTCACAATTCTTATCACACCTTCCTTATATGACGTGATCCATGGTGTTCTCAACATGTATCGTTTTATAGTAATGGCTATACTACATCCGACAGCGAGACATTTGATCGGGAGATTCGAGGAGCGTGGAACCAACTCTTAATTGCTGTTGATCCTAGGTCCAACTTGACATAGGGTGGTAGCACCTGTTAGGGTCCCAGCTATGGGAAAATAATGAACCCGTAAGCAAAAGCAAAAATACTATGAAAAATATAAAAAATACCAGCAATACATTTTTATAGAGCAAAATGACCAGCAATACTTTTTATTCGTAATTGAAAGCTTTCAATTGCGCTCAAAATATATTTAATTGAAGTCATAAAATTGTGTTCAGAATATTTAGATTTCAGTTTTGAACAACACATAGAGATGTTGAAAAGCTGCTAAATAAAAATCAACCAAGCAACCATCCGTCGTTTTAATTTTGTTTTGTTTTTCTTGAATGAAAAAAAAAAAAAAACATCTCTAGTCATGTGTAAGAGTAGACATTATAAAAAAAGTCTAGTCGGACTGTTGATATAGTCAGATTAATTCCGGGTGCCCTATTATTGACCTTATGCTAGATTTGAATCAAATTGGATATTGTGTGTGTGTGTGTGTGTGTGTGTGTGTGTGTGTGTGTGTGAGAGAGAGAGAGAGATAGACATTCATCTAAGGTTGATTGTCACTCAGGTATTATTGAGGATTCGATTCTCAGCGGTTGTCTATCGATTCGTTTTTTTACGGCTTATCAACCTTTTGCAGGTTATTTAAAGTCAGAAAAATATTTTTAGGCTGTAAGAATCATTTGAGGGAGGATGGGGAATAATAATTGTTTATTATTACAAGTCTAAGAAACGTATATATGGGGGGGAAGAGGTGGATTCGTACTTTCCCCACCCCCAAGGGTATTTGGGCGTAAGTGAATATAACGAACTCAAGTGGTATTGGAACTCGACTCTCCAATTAACAATTCCGAGCCATTTTCCATTACACCACCCACACATCCAAGCTTACAACACCTGGTATTCCCAAGTAGTCCACCATCTAGGCACTGACCAGGCTCAGCTTCTGTGATCATACGGGAACCAGTGTTTCAACATGATGTGGCCTTAAGCTCTCAGCGGTTGTTTCGTTATTGTGAACTCATTACATTAAAAAGAATTTATTAAGATTAACTTAATCTGAGATTTTCATCACATTTTGACAGCAAGAAACACGTTCGATGAGGCAGCAGCTGAAAATTATGGAACTGAAATTCGATGTGCGGTTAACAGGGGTTATCGACTCAGAAAGTGGAACAAGAGAGCCGATTTCAAATTTCTTCAAAATTTTAAATAGCAGAATCGGCTTGGCTTTCTAGTCTTCAGCAGAAAATGACGACAACTGTAGATTCAAAATATTAGAGAGGTTAATTGAAAAGCATTCTATGTTTCACAAGAACTTATGGCAATTTAGAGATAATAAAAACGGAATTTCTGAGAAGCCATGATTACCTAAGGGCTAAAGGGACTTGGCATTTAAAAAAAAGTGTTTTCAAATTAGCCTAGTTTGCTTTCAATTTTTAATTAAAAATCTTCATATCAAATCCTAATTAAATGTAATCTAGATTTTTTTTGGGTTGCCCCCGCCGACAGTTCAATTTTAAATCGGGAATATAGGGCTTAATTTAATAAGTTTGTGGGAATATTAAGAAAGCAGATTTGGTTTGTGGCATATCAATCTCAATGGATTATTTAATGCCGACGAGATTTATTTCTGGTAATATTTTTCCCCAAAAAATTATTATTGGTATTAAAACCTATTTTCATACTTTCATAGTGTTTTGACCCCTTTGGTGTGTGTGGGGGGGTAACTATTTGCCCACCACCCCGGGTCAGGGTGGACCCGAGAACACCAGCAATTAAGAGGCGATTCCACGTTCTTCAAAACCTCCTGATCAGAGGCCTTGTTGCTGGATGTAGTTTATCATCATACCCAGGATGGTAAGAAAGCAGAGTTGTGCGAATTTTTTTTATTTTCTCTGAACAATAATTAAAATTATACACAGTTCAATTTTACCTGACCCGATATATTTCCTCAATTATATTTTTTCTGAGCTGGTTGGTTTTCTTTAACAGCCTATGGGTTATTTAATACTGAAATCTAAATATTTTGAACGCAGTTCTAAACCTCCAAATGTATGGTTGATAATTCAACTACAAGCCTGTATGGTTGATAATTCAACTACAAGCCTGTATGGTTGATAATTCAACTACAAGCCTGTATGGTTGATAATTCAACTACAAGCCTGTATGGTTGATAATTCAACTACAAGCCTGTATGGTTGATAATTCAACTACAAGCCTGTATGGTTGATAATTCAACTACAAGCCTGTATGGTTGATAATTCAACTACAAGCCTGTATGGTTGATAATTCAACTACAAGCCTGTATGGTTGATAATTCAACTACAAGCCTGTATGGTTGATAATTCAACTACAAGCCTGTATGGTTGATAATTCAACTACAAGCCTGTATGGTTGATAATTCAACTACAAGCCTGTATGGTTGATAATTCAACTACAAGCCTGTATGGTTGATAATTCAACTACAAGCCTGTATGGCTGATAATTCAACTACAAGCCTGTATGGCTGATAATTCAACTACAAGCCTGTATGGCTGATAATTCAACTACAAGCCTGTATGGCTGATAATTCAACTACAAGCCTGTATGGTTGATAATTCAACTACAAGCCTGTATGGTTGATAATTATTTTACTATAAACATGTATTATTGGTATTTTTACTATAAAAATGTCTTTTATAGTGTTTTTGTTTGGAGTTTAACTATGCCCCCATTGCTGGCTCCTCGAAACCCCCAATCTCCCGATCAGAGGCCTCGCTGCCGGATGTAGTTTAAGGTTATATCCAGGATTATTGTGAGTTAGTACTTGAAGTAAATGCAGGTTACGACAGAAATACTTCTCACATTAGTGGCAATGTCTAGTTAATGTCTTACCATTATGTCGGAGGAGTGTGTGGGTGGGTATGCCGCACTCTGTATAAGATATGGGGTCATAACTATGAGGAAAAAAACTCCTCCGAGCGGGCTTTACTTTAAAAAAGATTTTCCCTACGAATGGTTTAAAAGAGGCTTTTGCTCCTAAGAGTTCGTGATTTTGTGAATTATTCTCATTTGAAAATTACCATCATCAACTGAGAAATTGCATTTAACTTTAAAGACAATATTGAGAAACGGGAAATTTTAGAAACATAAGAGTCCTCAAATATTATGTAATGTCAATCTTGCTATATGTTAGTGGATGCTGGACAATCTCCTCGCAGGTGAAGAGACGTGAAGCAACAGAAATGTGGTTCTACAGAAGGATGCTATGGACAGAGGATGTGAGCAACGAGGAAGTTTTAAGAAAAGTGGAATACAAAAGGACACAGAATCAGAAAGAAACAATTGAAATTTTTAGGGCAATTAATGAGGAAAGAAGACGTAGAAAATTTGATACTCACATGACACATTGAAGGAAAGAGGGAGAGAAGAAAGCACATAATTTACCTAACGAGCTTTTGCAAATGGTTGGATGAACAAAGATTAGGAGAGATAGATAAACTTTATTAAGAGCTACAAAGGACAAGAAATAGTGGAGAGCCATGATCACCCACCCCTGAAGTGAAACAAGATAAAAGATAAAGAAAATAGCGCTGAACGGTTATCTAAAATAAATCCTCCTACAGGAGAGTGAAAGCTGGACAATTTATTTACAGACTAAGACAGGATTCAATGCAACGGAAATATGGTTCTACAGAAGGATGCTGAGAATACCATACCATGAGCAATAAGGTAGTTTTTAGGGAACAAAAAGGACATATTTAAATGCACAAAGAGACAGTTGAAAAGAAGGCTCAGAGAATCTGACACTCACATGACAGGCAAGAGAAGCAGCGACTAACAAACCTAGCGAGTACATGTAAATGGAGGGCAGAACGTGAATAGAAAGAGATAAGGAGACAAACATCGCTTAATGCTCCAAGGAATAAGAATTCGTGGAGAGTTATAAATCACCCTCATTCTAAAGAAACGTGGCACATCAAAGAAAAAAGATTTGGGTGGGGATATCCCTTATGATTTCAAATGGCCGTACCTTTTGTAAAGTTATGCCTGGTGACCAATGTTCTTACTACAAGGTATACATAACATGACCTCGATTTTGTGGTCATCGAAATATCATAAATAGCCATGAAAAAAAAAAAAAAAAAGGGCCTCATAACTTAGGTTTCTGATTTTAAAATGTTCAACTCAATGTTTTCTTTTACGTACCCTGTCCCTTCAGGATTGTTTTCTCTACAACATTCTTTTCTTTACAGCTCTTTCTACCCCACCCAGTCCCGCCATTCAATTACCCAAGGTAGGTTATTCGATGTTTCCTCCTGTCGCTCTTTCCTTCAATATCTCTCGTGAATTGAAAATTCTCCATGCCGTCTTTCCTCGTTCCAAAATTTCAGTTGTTCTCATTTTCCTTAAAACTTTCACGTTGCCCACATGTTCCGCTTGTGATAGTCTCAGCACCCTTCTACAGAACTAGATATCTGTTCAACGAACTTCCGGTTCAAACTCCTTGCCCGTTTTTGAACAGGAGTAGAGGTTTATCCCTTGTTGCTCCTCCAACTCTACTTTTGACGTCTCCCCCTGAAATCTGAAATTTTATTCAGTAATTATTATTTTTCCTCTCCCAATAGGAGTAGACTCCTCCCGGGTTTCTGAACAGGAGTAGAAGTTTAACCTCTGTTTCCTGTTTAGGATTGGGTTCCTTCTAAAGTCTGGAGTTAGCCATTGTCCTTCCTGCATCTCCACCAAGCAGTTCACTTCTTGCCCTTTCTTGAACTAATAAAATACTACACAGTAACTATCTTGAATGTCACTTAGGGCTTGTATTGGATGAATAATAATAATAATAATAATAATAATAATAAAAAGGGAATCGCTTTCGATGTGGTGTTTAGCAAGCTTGCCTCGATATATCAATCACAACTGAGTAGTGAACTCAATTTTCAATGGGCGCGCCATACATGCGGCCTTGTGCCACGTCTAAACTACGCTTAGAAAACCACCACAAGTCGATCGATACTGCTGAATACAAAAATCTTTTAAAAAGAGATAAAAATGTTTGAATTTAAATAAAGAAAATTTTTTTGAAAAATATGATTCCCAAAGAATGGACCGTGACAATTCTCATTAAAAAAAATAAAAATAAAAATTGAGCGATAATGGCTCTCCACAATGTCCCATGTAGAATAATTACTATTTCTTGATTGATCTCTAGGGAAAAGGGGTCTTAAGATCGGAGAAGGTTGGGACAATTTTCCTAATATATAAACAAAAATAAATTCCTGATGATTAGTGAATAAATAAATTCCTGATGATTAGTGGCCGGCCACAACTACAAGTTTCATGCGTTTTCACGCTATCATTCAGTAGTTAGACGATTTCCCTGGATTTTTTTTTTTTTACAGAAATATGAAATCTCTGCCAGTTCATATGGTACTGACCTCTCTTTCTCCGGTGTGCCTCTGCAGGCTTTCTTTGTTTTATTATAATTATTAATATTATTAATAGTAGTATTATTTCATTATTATTAATAATAGTATTATTTCATGAGAAGTAGTATTCTATTATTATCATGAGAAGTAGTATTCTATTATTATTATCATCAGTAGTAGTATTCTATTATTATTATTATCATCAGTAGTAGTATTCTATTATTATTATCATCGTCAGTAGTAGTATTCTATTATTATTATCATCAGTAGTAGTATTCTATTATTATTATTATCATCAGTAGTAGTATTCTATTATTATTATTATCATCATCAGTAGTAGGATTCTATTATTATTATTATCATCATCAGTAGTAGGATTCTATTATTATTATTATCATCATCAGTAGTAGTATTCTATTATTATTATTATTATCATCATCAGTAGTAGTATTCTATTATTATTATTATCATCATCATCAGTAGTAGTATTCTATTATTATTATTATCATCATCATCAGTAGTAGTATTCTATTATTATTATTATCATCATCATCAGTAGTAGTATTCTATTATTATTATTATCATCATCATCAGTAGTAGTATTCTATTATTATTATTATCATCGGTAGTAGTAGTAGATTATTATTATTATTTTCGTAGTAGTAGTATTATTATGGATTTCCTTCTTGGTCGAGCCTAAAATGTTTCAGCACATCTTTATACACGTTGGTCCTATTTCCCATATTGCATCCCTTCCGCCCCCCCCGACCCTCATCACTTACTCAGACACGTTCTATCCTTCAGTCAATCTGAATCTTTTCCCCCGCCCGCTTGTCGTCACCGTTATAGACAAATATGAAATCTTGAATTATGATATTATTACTTAATAGACTTATGGTTAAATAACTGTCAGAAAGTATCTTTATCACGTAGATATTTAAAATAGAAATTAGAGACATGAGAAAAGGTAACAAGGTGGTGGTGGTGGGGGGGGAACAAACATACACTTAGATGCTTAAAAGAACTGGCGGAGAGACGTTTATTTTTAAATAAATTTTCTAGTGGCCCCTCCCTGGGTCGATTAAGCCCACCCAGTTTATTATTTCCACATTTTCCCCACCCAGAATTCAAACAGGAAACACTAATTATTAGAGTTGGTTCACGTTTTCACCTACACGCATTTAGGATTGAATTGTTAAAAAAAAACAACAACAAAACAAAAAAAAAAAAAAACAAAGGAGTTACATTGTTTTTTTTTTTTTTTTTTTTTTTTATTCTCGCCAGAATTCATTGAAGATTTTCATTCTTTGAAAAGGTAATTTTAAATTCAATATGCGTTATACTTTAAATGGTTTTTCGATTCCACTTTTATTAATTGGTTGATGAAATCTGATTTCAAATATCAATTTTATAATAGCTAAATTAGGCAATAACAATTAATGAGTTGATTTATAGCGTCAACTAAAGTCTTCACATTGTTTTTATTAAAAGTATCACTGCGAAGAAATTGGTTGTTGGCACCGCAGGGAATTTGCCAGGAAATGTCAAATAACTGTTAGTCATAATAAACGTAAATATAATATAAAAAGGTTATAATAAAATCTACCAAAACGAATTACATTGTAATGTGCAAATTCGTGACTGACAGTCAATGTGTTAACCAAGGCTTGAAATTAACGATAGAACATTGGATTGGGACAACTTGTTAGATTTTTTGGAATAATGTCGGGACGACAAAATTTTTTTAAATTGAATTCTATTATACAGGGTGCGGCAGAAATACCTCCTGAATAATGATGACATAAGCTAGATGAAGATACCATTGCTGCTCATGTCTTTAGATGAAAACATATCAAGAAAATCCAAGCACACACACCGTTTATTACATAGAGAAAATTTCAACGCCCCAATTATTATGATCACTGTGTGTGTGTGTGTGTCACACCATCCTTAGACATGGCCTGACGATTGGGTTTAAGGATTAAACCAACTGTCGCTACTTATGCCTACACTTATATACCATAAATAATAATGCAAGCTATTAATACTAGCAGTTAATATACGTAAAATTATGATTTAATGTATATAAAATTTAATAATGCTAATAATGTGTGCTTAATGTTGTTAGACTAGTGCGATAAATATTAGATTAGATACAATAACGTTCAATAGTTATCTTATGTCGACTCAGCAAGTTCATAATTTTCAATCACTCATCGGACCTATCGACAAGGATGATTGCACTGATTATATATATATAATATAATATTGATAATATATATATATATATATTGTAGATAATATATATATATTGTAGATAATATATATATATTGTAGATAATATATATATATTGTAGATAATATATATAATATAATATTGTAGATAATATATATAATATAATATTGTAGATAATATATATAATATAATAATGTAGATAATATAATATTGATAATATATATATATATTGTAGATAATATATATAATATAATATTGATAATATATATATATATTATTGATAATATATATATATATATTATTGATAATATATATATATATTATTGATAATATATATATATATTGTAGATAATATATATAATATAATATTGATAATATATATATATATATTGTAGATAATATATACAATATAATATTGATAATATATATATATTGTAGATAATATATACAATATAATATTGATAATATAAATATATAATATATATAATATATTGAACGCTATTATATCTAATATAATAAAAATAATAATACCAATGAAAAGCGAATAAGTTATTTTTAACTTAATGTAAAAATAAAGGAAATGGTAAAATCGATAGTCATTTGTCGAATTGTTCTGACGATTGGACTGAACGATTACAGAAAGTATCGCTTATTCGTCAGTCATACATACAGTCAGACGGGCATACACAGTCAGACAGACGACAGACATACACAGACAGACAGACAAGAGCGAGAGATGGAATGTGATAATGAATGTAAACATATCGACAATGCATGGTGACAGTCGGTTTTACGTCTCGGTGCAATTTTTTGTTTCAAAACTGTCAACTATATAAATTATTTTTGTTGCTACAGAATCGGATAAAAATTTGAACGAATGTTAAACTGAAGCTAAATTTCGCAGCTACAAATTCTAAAAAGTCATTGCGTATTTATCTTCTAGACATTGTCTTTCCCTCCGGAAATTCGTAGTTGAAACGGTAACACTGTCTTAATAGTCTTCTTAGTTTTTTGGAAGGCCATTTTAATTATTCCAATACGCCTGTCGTCAGAAATATAGTACACAAGAGATTCCCGTCAAATTCTCAGTTCGACCGAAGTGCCGAAATTGGTCTAAGGGGCTAAACATCAGGATTTGGGGAATCACTTGTTGGTCGGACTGAAAACTTTTCGGCATCTCCTCGGAATAATTATTATGTAAAAATAATAGCCCCGACTCATTCACACGACAGTATTTCCTTCCCGACTTGAAGGAAGAGTCTGTGAAGAAGGAAAGAAATAGCGTCGGAGATGGGGAAACACCATCAAGGGGAGGTTGGAAGGACTTAGCCTCGAGGGCATACAGACACGTTTTGTAGCCAGAATATACTGGCCACATTTTGACAAAGCATTTAACACAAAGGGAGGAAAAAAGAGAAAAAATTAAGGCAAGTTATAGAGAATTTACCAACCAATAAAATAATTTATCATGATGTATGTTACAGTTGCTTAGAGGATGTTTTGGATGAATGATCAGGCGCACAAAAATTCTTTGTTTTTCAGGATCATTCCTCTTATCTTCATTTTTGTCTTTGACCAAGTGGCTACACATTAAAAATTAACCTTTTAACTTCAAATACGCGGTTCGCTTGAAAATCTAATTGTAGAATGACAGTCTATATTTCGGCTATTGTTTCAAATTTAAGCATTACTGCTAAGACACTATTTACATTATTCGGACTATTGTCCTCATCTTTGTCGCCATATTTATTACGTTTCTGCCGTTGTACGCTCCGGCCTTCTTCAGGTAGTTGGAATGTCGAACTGAACCCTTTATTTCGCTTATTGGAGTAGACTGTTCGAGTTCCACGCGCCATGTTTAATGGATGTTAGTTATCTCCTGTTAATTCCCATCTCCAACGCCTTTATCCACTGTGCCATGTGTTCTTGTAGACATGGCACAGTGGATAAAGGCGTTGGTTAGATCCAGTAACAACAACCCAAAGAGTGTGAGTTCAATACCAGGTTAAGGTAAAGTGGAGAACTTGGAGAGGGGAAATGTAATTGTGTAGCGTTTAACATACTAAAATAAACAATAAATAAATATATATATATAAGCAGCGTTGCCGGTGCTTGATTCAAAAATCGTACAACTCATATACCAATTGCTATCACTTGACTTAAAATATTTTTGCTCTTCCTTGCCTTTAAAGGAGTGTCCTTTGCCGTGCTGATGTTGCTACATGCCTTACTTTTTGCCTATCTCACACTACGAATTTTTCTAAGCTCTATACTAAACATTAAATCTGTTACGAAAAAAATGACTAAACAAAATGAACACAAAACGATCAACTTTAAAAAAGGACTCGTAACTGGAAAAAACGAATGAAAAAAGAATGTTAACATACTTTTTCCCACCCAACACAGTTCTGCGGAATCAACGTTGAGTTTAAGCAAGCGAATGAGCCAATTGGAGTAAAGTGCCATGCAGATTTAAATTTTTCCCCACTTGTGACGAACGCAGCTATCGATTTTTTTGCATGCTAGCATGCTTGTTAACATTTGTGTCAGTCAGCTGTTGGCTCTGACGCTGGCCAATAGAATCTTCCTGTCTATTCGTGGCAGCCAACTATAGGCTCTTACTCTGGCCAGTAGAAAATGGCCGCAAACTACATGAAAACTGCCGTATAAGCATGAAAAAAATCGATTATTTCCACTATCGACGGGAGCTGGGAAATCGGTCTTGGCCTTTCCGCTAACTTGGAGCATGTGCCTGTAAATTTTGGTGCAAATCCGTCGAAAATTGCGGCCGTGCATTCGTTACACACACATCCACCCTGTCTTTTATAAGATAGAGATATAAGATATATATACACACAAACAAGTATAGGATTGGTATATACGTAATAAATCCCAATAACCAACAATTACTTTCTTAAAAGAGTGCTCAGTACAGAGTAGAGCAAATATAGTTATTTATTTAAAAATTATAACAAATATTATAAAAATTGATTTTATAACATATTTATGTTAGAATTTTTAAATAAATAATTATATATATATATATATATATACACACACACACATTAAGAAATGGACAAAGTCCGACAATTTATTTATTAAAGACTTTTTTTCAATGTTTAACGTTCTTTTTATAGATACAAGTATCTAAGTAAATGCTCTGTTTATAATAAACAGTATTAAATAAGATTTACCGGCCTGAAAGGACGAATATTTTCTATGAAAATTTCTCGGACATTCAGGCCAGTAAATGTTATTTAATACTGTTTATTATAAACAGAGCATTTACTTAAATACTTGTATCTATAAAAAGAACGTTAAACATAAAAAAAAGTCTTTAATATATATATATATATATATATATATATATATATAGTTTGAATAAAAACAGACCACGTTAAGGTTCCATGTAATAAATTATTTCACCATAACCCCTTTAACAGGGCTCTGGATCATCAGACTTTACTTCCAAAAATTAAAATGAAAAATGAAATGGTTTTTCATTTTAACTTTTGGAAGTAAAGTCTGATGATCCAGAGCCCTGTTAAAGGGGTTATGGTGATATAATTTATTACATGGAACCTTAACGTGGTCTGTTTTTATTCAAACATATCTGCTCTGAATTTTACATTGAGCTCTCCGGATATCATCCTCCTCGGGTCTACCCTTACGGCTTACCTAAGTTTGCATAAACTATATATATATATATATATATATATATATATATATATATATGAGAATCAGTTTTCAGTTGTACACTGTCCGACCACTGCTATAAGTTTCATGTCTTTAAGCAATCGTAAGGCGGTTGGCAACTGTAATGCGAAAATGGGAGCTCATATACCCGCCCCAGGAAAGACTAAGAAAAAAAACAAAATATGGACGGTGTTCGCGCCCCATGGATAACGCAACCAGTCTCTCCTGGAGGATGGAAACATCCATCCAGACAAGATCAAAAAGCCGGAATCACACAATGATGCCACCCCACCTTTAAAAAAAAAAAAAAATTAAAGAAATATATCTCACTGATGCATAAAAAAGTGCTCAATAGCACAAATACACTATGAGGTTCAAGCAGATCAGTTCCCAGGAAACCGGCAGCCCGACAACAGCACATGAGATTTGATTATAGTGGTGAAGGTTTCATGCAGGACCATCCACACTTTTTGAAGGGCCGAATACAGAGACCTGGTGCACAAAGTGCCACAAGGTCCCCGAACAACCCTCAGCAGGTTTCGAATTCAAAGTTGTCTTTCTCCTAGACCAGTAGCCATCCAAGGCTATAGAACCCAGTCTGTCCTGCGATTTACCCATAGCTGGAGGGAGAAGAGGATTCACACCTCTTAGGATTAG
>OZ010602.1:12911720-12946720 GCA_963932145.1 Acanthosepion lycidas
CCCTGAGGGAAGAGAGAGAAAGAGAGAACACCAAAGAGAGAGAGAGAGAGAGAGAGAACACCAAAGAGGAGAGAGAGAGAGAGAGAACACCAAAGAGAGAGAGAGAGAGAGAGAGAACACCAAAGAGAGAGAGAGAGAGAGAGAGAACACCAAAAGAGAGAGAGAGAGAGAGAGAGAACACCAAAGAGAGAGAGAGAGAGAACACCAAAGAGAGAGAGAGAGAGAACACCAAAGAGAGAGAGAGAGAGAACACCAAAGAGAGAGAGAGAGAGAACACCAAAGAGAGAGAGAGAGAGAGAACACCAAAGAGAGAGAGAGAGAGAGAACACCAAAGAGAGAGAGAGAGAGAGAACACCAAAGAGAGAGAGAGAGAGAGAACACCCAAAGAGAGAGAGAGAGAGAGAACACCAAAGAGAGAGAGAGAGAGAGAACACCAAAGAGAGAGAGAGAGAGAGAACACCAAAGAGAGAGAGAGAGAGAAGAACACCAAAGAGAGAGAGAGAGAGGAACACCAAAGAGAGAGAGAGAGAGAGAACACCAAAGAGAGAGAGAGAGAGAGAGAACACCAAAGAGAGAGAGAGAGAGAGAGAACACCAAAGAGAGAGAGAGAGAGAGAGAACACCAAAGAGAGAGAGAGAGAGAGAGAACACCAAAGAGAGAGAGAGAGAGAGAACACCAAAGAGAGAGAGAGAGAGAGAACACCAAAGAGAGAGAGAGAGAGAACACCAAAGAGAGAGAGAGAGAGAATACGAACTCTACGAGGTTAATAGATAACTATGAAGAGACAGTGGCGTCAGCATTGATAAACATTACAAATTAAAATTAATTTCCCTTTTTTTTTTGTGCTTCTGTGTTTTTTCCCTATATTGATCTGACCGAAATTACTGCAATAGTTTACCGGAAGTATGGCGTTAAACTCAACGGAAGTTAGCATCTCTAAACCTTCATGTGCGATTTGAATAAGAGGAAACGCTTCATTTTAAAATTTTCTACTTTAAAAAGATGCCTTTATCTCTTATTTTTGCTAGTTTTACAAAAAGCAAATAAGACACGTGAAAAAAAATAACATTTTTCCAAATTAAATGAAGGACGAACATCCGCTATTTGGCGAAAATTTGTATTTAATAAGTCAAAATATAACGGGTGAAGAGCTGCCTCATGCATTAAATTTCAGTGCCAATTGAAAACTGGTTTAAATAATTAACCAAATTTAAAGTTCAGTCCCAAGAACTACAAACCACCCTCCCACACACATTATATATCTTATGCATGGACCGTTTCATATAATAATTGTCACGAAAACACTAGCAAGGCTTAAAAAACAAAACAAAAAATGTCAGATACCATTTCGGGATTCAAATATCAATGGTATCGCCCCAGCAACACCACATGATATCACGAAACTATTGTTTCCTCTCGCAATATGAGGTCAAACGACAGTTTCCATATGGGATACAAGTTCGATTCCTGCCGGAGAACGCATATTTTCTACGAAATTTCTTAAATTCAGGCCTGTAAATGTAATTAATACTGTTTAATTTAAACAGAGCATTTATTCAAATAAATTGTATCCATAAAAATAACGTATAAACACACACACATATATATATATATATATATATATATATATATATATATATATAAGAGAGAAGTAGGCGAGTGCGCGCGCCCAGTCTGGCGAGAAAGCATCCACCTATTTAATATTAACGAAAGAAAATATTGTGCCTCTGACAACTTTAAAACACTTATCCTAGTACAGGATACGGCAGAAATACCTCCCACATTTCAGACTGTCACCCGTGAGGCACTGGTGAACTTAGGCAACTGGCAATGGTGTCTTCCTCAAGCTAATGTCTTACTATTTCTTTTCAAATGCCATCAGTTATCATGTGAGTTTACTTTTGAAACGTATTTTTAAGACTTATCTGAATCTTTTATTGCAACACAGTTTTTCATGCTCATTTCATGTTACGACGGAATTATGTTGTTCCGGATAGAAAATCGACACGGCTACGTGTCAGGCCCACAGGTTCAGCGCTTAAAAGAAAGTCACCAGGAAGACCTTGAACTTCCGAGTGATGGAAAACTTTAGAAATCGTCTAGAAAAGTGTGTGGCGAATAGAGACCATCATTTGGAGGACGTCATTTTAAAAAGCAAATAAAAAAAATAAAAAATTAGCCCTTTGTTTAAATGTCTTGCTTTAGCGGGTGATAGCCATAACTTAATGTGGGAAGTTTGAGCCTCTTTTTGAGGTGAAAAACACGTTGACTTGGAAATTCTTGCCAAAAAAAAAAAAAAAAAAAAAAAAAAAAAAAAAGATAATTTTAATGAAACTTTCAGGACTTGTTCACAAATGAATGACATTTGGGAATTTTTGTTTTTAGAAAACTTTGTAAAAAAAAAAAAAAAAAAAAAATTTTAATCTGTTACACCAACCCACTTTTTTAATTTTATGAAATTTGGAAAAAAATCATTTTTGTAGTGCATAATTTTTATATTACTTATAAGGACAAGTCACAGAAGAATTTAAATCAAATTTCTTTTGTCAAACCGTACCCGCAAACTTACAGAAAATCTGCTCTGAATTGTAAAATAAAAAAATACAATAAAACTAAGACATTATTTAAAGGAACGCATTTAATTAATATTATGAAAAATATATTATGAACAGTATTGTCTTAAGAAAAATAAATTCAATAAATAATTTTTAGTAGAATTTTAATTATAATAATTTATAAAGTTTTGAATCTTTTTAAATTCTCTATTAATATGTAGCGGTTATTGTTATAAAATAAAAACTATATTTACTAATCATACATGCAAAAACTTACTACCAGTCGTGTAAATAGAATTTTGAATTTTTTGTGTGTACAGTGTAACCCGGATATAAGAGAAACCCTGATATAAGAGATTTTCTCTGGTCCCAAATTAGAGCCATACTTACCTAAACAAAATAGACCAAACCCGGATATAAGAGAAACCCAGATATAAGAGACTTCTCCGGTCCCGACAACTCTCTTATATCCGGGTTACACCGTATAAATGTGTGTGCCGATTTTTGCAAATGGACGTCCGTCCATGACATTATCAGAAAATAAGAGCGATGACTGTAGTAAATTTAAAATTTATTGATAATTTTCTAACATTTCCTCAAAGAGCGTGTCTAAGTAAGAGTCGGTCACTTAAGTGCCATACGCGATACACGCTTAGGCAATCACGTATCTTTCGATACATGACTGACGAGGCAGAGTTTTCCCTGCAGTAGGTTGCCATTTCTTTCTGCGGTGGACTGGTTGTCAACTAAGGCTAAAGAACCCAGTCTATCCTGCTATTCAACCCATAGCTGGGGGGGAAAAAGAGATGGATTCATATCTTTCCCAAGTAGATCTAACGAACTCGACTGGAATTCGAACTCGGCTCTCAGAGTTCTCACTCCGAGCTGACATTCATTAACGAACATAGTAAGACTATAAAGTCAAAGTACAAAAAATTCAATAAATATTAAATTACAAAAT
This sequence comes from Acanthosepion lycidas, assembly GCA_963932145.1. Taxonomy (NCBI): domain Eukaryota; kingdom Metazoa; phylum Mollusca; class Cephalopoda; order Sepiida; family Sepiidae; genus Acanthosepion; species Acanthosepion lycidas. The sequence goes on from OZ010602.1 coordinate 12,915,237, forward strand.
TTTTCTTAAATTTTTTATAATTACTTTGGTGATATATATATATATATAAATAAATAAATAAATAAACGTTTTATTCGTCAAATCGTTTATACAGTTATGACCAGTTACTTAAAAATGCCAAGCATTAAGTTATCGTTAAATGTCTCAACTCATAAAAATTGACAGCTCAGTCTTTAAAAAAAAGCTATTACTTAAAGTAATAATTTCATTTAATTCAGGTTAATCTTCTTCAAATTATATTTTCGAAAGTTTTTTTTTTTTTTTTTTAAGAGAATTGTGTCGACAGATTTATCAATATGACAGATTTTACCGATTTTAAAAATCATTTCAATCAATTTAAATTCGGTTTGAAATACAGCAAAGTATATGAAATTTAATCTATTTGCTTGAAATTAAAACTAAAATAAAAGCTTCAAGAAAGATTTTTCATTTTTAAAAATGCATGTAAAATCTTAGGTATTGCTTTTTTGACGAGGTGGGTCGGTACCAACCAAGATATATTTCTTTTTTACAAAATGCATATTTGCCATCTTTAGACCTTTTCATCTTATCGTCATTTTTAAATAATTATATTATTTAAAAATAAAATAAATTAAATTAAATGACAAGTTACAAATATCTTATCGATATCGTGTACAAATTAAAAAAAAAAAAAAAAAAAAAACCTTTTTCGGCGACTTACGGAAAAATAATACGAAATACAAGGGGAATAACTTTTACGTTACTATTTTCCAAGGGAGACAATTATGTCACTGCAGTTAGTATATGTAATCATTTTTTTTTTTAGAAATACTAGATTGGATTGACAGTGTATTATTTTTTTATTATTTACTTAGTTTACTTTTCGTACGAAGCCAAATGTGGGGAGATATTTCGTTAGGTTCCTCTTCCATCTTAGGGACGCTGATTTTACATTGAAAAGTAAATATTCAAGATCCTCTAACTAAATATCTTTTTTAAATTGATCCCCAAATTGTTTACAAAAAGGCCTGTGTACATCTTTAATCTTTTTTTTATTCTTTTATAAATTTAGTGAATGTTTTTATGCGTTACCAAACTGTTGCTAAATTATTAGATCATTGCAAAAGTTTGTGATACTCACAAAAACTAAATTTTACATATTCACAAAGAAAAAAAAAAAACTTATTTGTCAAGTACATACAATCGCGTTAGGGCACTTCGACGGGTTTGGTTTGGTTGTTTTACGATATAATATCAACCTCAATGGGTTATTTAATTCAGACAAGATTTTATTTTTATTTTTTATTTTTTTCCAAAAAATTGCTGGTAATAATTTTTTCCCCCAAAACGTATTGCTGGTATTAAAATATATTTTTATACTTTCATAGTGTTTTTACCCCTTTGGCGGATGGGGGGGGTCAACTATTGGCCCATAGCTGGGATTGACAGGTGCTACCACCCTGAGTCAGGATGGACCTGGGAACATCAGCAATTAAAAGGTGGTTCCACGCTTTCAAAACCTCCTGATCAGAGGCCTTAATGCTGGACGTAGTTTATCGTCATACTCAGGACGGACTTCGACGGGGTGTAAATGTTTTTTTTGTAAGTTTGTCTCGCTAGATCAATTACGACTGAATAGTAAGTTCGATCCTCACTAGGTGTCCCATACTTTCGGCCTAAGCTATGCTTAGAAAAATCACTATACAGTCGCGTCAGGGATTGTCAAATATATTTATTTCTTCAATTATACATAACTGACTAGTTCTGTTATTTAAAAGGGCTTTCTGGCGAAGCGGTTAGTCTAATCATTACTATCTACTTTTGGGATATTAAAACACTAGAAAGAAAGTGAAGTATGTGACTTAGATGATACCAGACTTTCCAGAGAAGTCAGTGCATCAGCGGTTTGGCCTGAGGAATGTCAGGAGAAAGATCAATGCATCACTCGATGTAAATGGCTGATCCTGACAGGTGAACATGTGACAGACCCAGCTGCGTGAGTTGGAAATGTGTGGCCGCCAGTTACATAGACTTTAACTCCAGAGAGAAGATTAGTCTTTTACATCCACAGGAGAATGTAGGAGCCTCATATTCAGTCTCGTGTTTTCATTACTAATGTACAACGATAATGTTACATAATATTTTCAAGATATCTCTGTCGGAAATTAGAGCGCACTCTATTATAGAATGTAGTCAATGCTACGAAAAATTCTTATTAAATTAAATATTCAATTTTTTGTGAAAAAAAAATTTTGAATTTTAGAATTGTGGGTCATTCATCTAAATTTTGTTGCTTTTTATTTCGTCATTTTACGATCGTCAGTAAGCAGCAGAATAAAGAATAAGATACTAATCAGAGCTATTCGCTAACGACTGTAGAATGACGGCCGGTGCGTACTACCCTCGACCGGGTTGAGGAAGTCTGATTGGGGAGTGGGGACGAACAGTGCTTTGTGACTAACTTAACATTTGCTTTTCTCTACCTACCTTTATATACGTTAAAAATTAAGCTAAGTATAACTGACTATTAAAGGATGACAAATTTTCGTATTTCGACATCATTCAGGGTCTTTTCTCGCCCAAATCAGTGAATTTGTTTTTTTGCTCATGCTAAGTCTATAAAAAAAAGAAAAGAAAAAAAAAGCTATATAAAATCCACTGTTTTTATCTATAATTCATCTTCTCAATAGGACGTTAAAAATTGCCGCAAGTTAAAATGATCTGCTACGACATGTCTCTAATTTGTATTTCGATACAATGTATTTTCAATTTTTCTAGTTAAATTGTTCACTTATATTGCATAGGATCCATTATTGTGCACGATTAGGTTACAATGAAATTTGAATTTTATATGAATGCTACCTTATGAAAATTGAGATGTAGTTGAGGTGAGATGCACCGTATAATAGATTCGGTGGGGTGTGCATCAGACCCTTGCATCGGCCCTAATTGACGAGATGCGTTTAAGAAAAAAACCCAAAAAAAAACAAGATGAAATACAAGTGTAAAATTAATAATTTATTTTAAAAGACAGACATATAAACACCAGAGGGAAGACAATTTGATATATCCCTGCGATCATGTCGTCTCCACGTCCAGAGACGGCTCCAAAGCCACAAACTCTCGGACAGATGGTGAGTGACGAACGGGAGATTCCTTCGTCTTTTCAATGGGAATATATGACGATAATGCTAAAGAAAAAGAAATCTGTTAGCTTTTTATTTTTTTTCCTTGTGCAGATTTAAGACAAGGGATGACAGCTGATCTAAAAAAAAAAAAAAAAAAAAAAAAAAAAAAGCCTACAAATTTTTAAATGAGACTAGAAACGCCTTGTTAAGTTTAACACCGACAAAATTAAACTGTTCTCTAACTCTTTAACCCTTTGATCTTTGCGTTCCTGAACAATTTTAACCCTTCTGCCTCCTGAGCTCCTGAGTCAAAAATCGCAAATAATTGGTATGTAATATTTCACACGAGATATAAAAATAGTTACAAGTGTTTACCCACCGTTCAACCGGTGGCTGTGCATCAAGTCATTTTTCTCTACCTCCGGTAAAGCAGTGGTCAGGGTTCAAAGGGCTCAAGACCTGACATCAGCATGGCTGATGCTAACCTCCTGGAGAGTGACCTTCTCTTACTAATGCTTTTCGCTGACAAAAGTGGAAAGATTATATTGAATCAATTGCTAGGTCTGCTGCTAGCTAAAATGATTCAGCGTGTCGTGATAGATTATGGCGAGAAAAAAGTATCATTTATAACTCGTCTATTCGTTTATGAATGGAATATTGATATCACATCTGATTTGGTGCTCCTGTTATATATTTAGAGATGTCATCAGTCCTAATCTGGCAGCTCAGCTTCAGTCACCCACCTCCGTAACGTAGCTTCCCTGTGACTTTTCTATAAGTATTTTCATGGAAATTGTACTGATTAACTTTCTTCTATGGTATCTACATTTTATGAATTTAAGCGTAGTTGGCGGTAAGGTCTTATTTTACAATTAAATCGCAAGTTCTATGTTAACAGTTTCTTCTCTCACGCATTTGCTTCTTCTGGATTCTTGTTTTCAACTCAATTTTGATCTTCAAAAATTAAATGCAACGTCAGCTATTACGTTCTGCCTTCTTAATTCTGTTTGTTTTTCCTTTCTTTAATATGTTTCACACTCATTAGCCATTAACTCATAAATTGCGTCTTAGTGGCTTTATCGCCTTACTTGAGGCGAGATGAAATACTTTAAAAAATATGACGATGGGTGGGGGTGAGAAGACAGCACTGTTTGAGCAAAGATGAATGAAAACCAAGGGGGCGAAGGAAAACACGTAACCAGTATGGTGCATTAAAAGAGGAAATTTTGAAATGTCTCACGGGTAACAATCAAGAGCAAAAGTGGGGGAAAAGATGAGGTCAGTAAGGTTTATGACAGCAACAATATTTTGATAACATTTAAAAGCTTACATTAATTAAAGTCAATACCTATGTACGTATGGGAACATTTATAAATGTATATCCTACATTTTTCTTTGGCGTGCGAACACAACTCGAGCAACGTTCATTTTGCCAACTAATATATAAACCTACAAATTAATTGCTGGCTGCGGGTGTCTATCTTAGGTAAACTTCTTGGACGAAAGTGGGTATGTCAGGATGTCGACTAGAAGATATAAAATAGACGGGAGATAATCCCCCCCCCCCGACCGAGAAAAAGTTACCAAAACTTTGCTTTTCACATCTCAATTTATTAGGTTGTTGCAAAAATAATACTCAACATTTACAGCATCTCGCGAAAACACATCGCGTTAAAATATAAAAGAAAAAAAAAAAACTTACTAAGTTTAACGATGTCAGGACAATTTACTGCAAGTATCTTTCTAGACAATATAACAAAACTATATTTGTGTCTGCAATATCTATAGGGTGGTCACTGAAAAACCGAAAGGTTTGAAAACGTCATCACTTTTTATATTGATTTTCTTTTTTTCTTTACAGTTTTTTCTTTCTTAATAATTGTTTTGGAGATAATGATTTAGCAATACAAGCTTATATCTCCCAAACATATTACAGTGTAAAAATATTTCCTGAGTTTAAATAACCTGTAATGGGTTGATAAGCCATAAAAAACGAATCCAGTCAGTTACCTTTTCATTGGTTTTCCTTCTTGAATAAATTCTAATTAAAAACAAATTAGACAACTGGAGAGAGAAGTGGTGGATTGATATCTTTCAAGGTTATTTGCGCTTCAGTGAATATAACGAACCCAACGGGAATTGGAACACTGCTCTCTGAGTAACAATTCAGGGCAATTGTCCATTACACCACCCGTACATCCGGGGTTACAGCACCTGGTATTCCCAAACGGTCACCCATCTAGGTAAAAGCCAGACTTAACGTTGCTTAACTTCGGTGATCGTATGGGAACCGGAGTTTCAACGTGATATGGACGTAAGCCAAAGGACTTCTGCTAGATGGTGTTGCCAAAGCAATATACAAAAAACAAAACAAAAAAAAAAAAAAACCCGTAAAATGGCTCTTGTATTTTTATCCACAAGATACCTTAGAGATAAGACGGGCCTCGTTCCCTTCTGGATGACATCTCCCCACCCCAAAAAAAAAAAAAAAAAAAAAAAAAAAAAGCTTCATGTCTCATTTGAATAAAACACATTATGAAGCATACAATACGTGAAAGTTTGAAAAAAATAAAGGTAAAAAAAGTGGGGTGGTATTATACACAAGTACACATTTTCAGAAATTTTTACTCATTTGAAACGTTAAAATTAAAAATTCATTCAGCATAATAAAACACGAAGTAGGCAGGTGTTGATAACAATTTTTGTCAAAAGGTATTTGAGATTTCGGCCATATTTGTTATTCGGGAATTAGCGTAAGTGAACGGCTGATGTCTCAGTTTTGTTCACAACAACATTTGTTTATATTTTGATTTTCTTTTCTCTCTTCATTCTTAATGAATGACAACTTTTTTTATTTTCATAGTTTATTAATATATAGAAATATAATGAAATCATATCAAGCAGAAGAATAGGATTTATTAATTAACACCTGAAAATTTATTACCGGATACATCTAGTTAGCACCTTTCCGCGAAAATAAGATATGCGGTTGAAATGTATTGAGAGGAGAAAAGAAATTGTAGATGTTGCTAACAATTCTTTACAAAAGGTGTTTAATGTTATTGGCAATATTTTTTGGAATCAGTGAAATGTTTAAAATTAGAACAGTTTTTCTCACAAGATAAAGTTTTTCTAGATTTTGAGGTTCTCGATTTTATTGGCCATAATCGGTTTAACGATAATACGTTTTAAACGAAAATTAAAGCCAAAAAAAAAAAAAAAAAAAAAAAGAGGGGGTCATCTTATACACAAGTACAGATTTTCAGAAATTTTTATTCAGATTAAAAATAATACCCTTATTTGAAACATCAAAATTAAGAATTCATTCAACACAATAAAACACGAAGTAGGCAGGTGTTGATAACAATTTTTGTCAAAACGTATTTGAGATGTCGGCCATATTTGTTATTCGGAAGCGTGAGTGAACGGTTGATGTCTCAGTTTTGCTCATAACATAAAATGTGTTTATATTTTGATTTTCTTTTCTCACTTCATGCTTAATAAAAGACATTCTTTTCATAGTTTATTAATATATAGAAATATAATAAAGTCATATCAAAGAGAAAAGTACGAAAGATTAATGAAAACCTTTAAATATATTCCCGGTTATGTCTAGTTAGCACCTTTCACCGAAAATAAATTTTGAAGCGGAAATTGAAAGAAACGCTCAATGGATAAACATCCGGTTCATTTCTATTCTTTAATGCCGGGAAAAAAAATTAAATATTTGAGAGAAATATGTGTACAACATTGAGATTTTAACGGATAATATGATACAACCTTTCAAAAAAAAAAAAAAAAAAAAAGAAAACTACATAGACATGGCTGCACTACAGGGTCTCATTCTAGTCAACGATAGAATTTATTTCAGGTTTTAAGCTTCAGAAAAACGGGGTCGCATTATAGTCAACGATAGAATTTATTTCCTGTTTTAAGGTTTAGAAACACAGGGTCGTATTATACTGAAGTTTTATTATACACACGAAAATACGATAATTTTACAAAAAACAACAATGTAAAAAAATGTAAGTTTCTGAAAAGGTTTCATAGGAACTTGGAACCGACGTATGTAGAATAAAGACATCTCTACATACGCACTTTAATTCACCTCTTTTATTCTTTCTAATTGGTTTGCTCAGGCAATAAAATATGTTGTTCATAGTGTTTAAGCGTATATTTATTCTTACTCTCCTGTTTGAGGAAACTAACGTGTTCACTGTCCTATACACAAATATTCCCCAATAAATGTTTATAGAAATTATATATTACTGCCACATAGTTTGATCTTCAGTCTATCAGCAATTACGTTTCTTGTATTGTCTTTTGATCTTCAACCTCGAAATACTTAGGACAAGATTGGTTAAAAAAAAAAAAAAAGTGCTCAGTAACAAAGAAAACGGCGACTTACCTCCTTAAACCAAGCGACAGCGTGCCACGTGTATCCAAGGTATTTACTCCATTCTAAGAGTTCTGACACAAGGTCGTTTTAAAGTGGGGGATCCGAGCGCGTACATTCGGGCTAGGAACAAAAATTGCCCGTTACACTCTCTCTCACTTATTTATATAAGAGCAGGTCATGCAAATTTTTGGTCACACCAATCACTGACTTCTCGACCTAGATATAAGCAGGTGCCCGGAGAATTTAGCTGTTCGAGTCGTCACATGGCGTATTTGTGGGTTCATCTCCCTCCCCTCTCATTCTATCATTATTAAAAGTTTATGTATTTTATGTATCATCATCAAATTTTTATGGTGTGGGGCGCGTTTTGCTAGGTTCCCTTTGAGAGGATGTGGTATTATGGTGATTGAAGGTTTGTTTGGTGACGGACGAGTTCTTGTGGTGAATGGGTAAATTGTAATGTATGAATGGGTCGTGAGTCAGATTAGCTAGGTATAGGATAGTTAGTTTGGACCAGCCTCTACCCCTCCCCTTTTCGGCCTTGTGCCACAATTATGTATTTTTTATACATAATAAATATCCGAGTCGTCACATGGCGTGTGTGAAGAAGAAGTGCTTTAAATTTATTTATTATCACCCAACCTTCCCTTCATAAATTTCTACCATATACCTATTGTCATTTCTCAAAAAATATTTGCAGGTCAAAGGATATACGTGGAAAATATATCAGTAACAACCATTACACAGCATCAGGGAAATATTAGGTTAACGTTTCTGTAATTATGCCAAAAGAAATATTTCTTTCTTAATGTTTATTCAGTTCTCTCGACTTTATCAAGTGTGGCTTAACATATTTTGTGACATTTGTAGGCCATTTACAAATATTAGCCCACGAATTAAATCATTTTTTTTTAAATTTCAAATGTTTTTTCCATCTTAGCTAACACTGGCATTCCTAGTGGACTTAATTGAAGTAATCGCTAAGTATCAGGAGCTAAAATGCTGAAAATCAGAATGAGTCGCCATATTTGAAGTAAAAGGAACCGACATATGGCTTTGTGATTAGACAGAATCCAAAGATCCAATTTCAAACAGTTCGGCAACATATCGCCTCTATTATCATTGCTATCTTCATATTTGGTGGAATGTGCTTTCAGCATTGCAAACGACTTCTTAAAAAAGAAGAACGAGAAAAGACATGATGCTGGAAACAAGGAGAATACCCACCGAACCATGCTAAAAACGAAATTTCAGATCTAACTTTACTAAATTATCCTCTGTAATAAACATCAGGTTCGGGGATGTTACTAGATTACCAGAGAGTTTTCTTTGTGTATTTTACTTCAACCACTTATTTCTTAACCATTCATTTACCATTTAGACAAAGAATGGTCATTAAAATTTAACCAGTGGTTTTCTAGAAAAAAGCAACAATAGGGTGTAAGATAAACCAATTAAAAATTAACAAAGTAAATATTTCATTTAATAAATTAAGACAACCTCAGACAGTGATTCGCCTTTTATTACTGTCTATTATTAGAATTGTTCTATTTTATTATTAGTTATTGTTATTAATCTCTAATTGAGCCTAATAAGATCTACATAACATTATTCGGACTGTTATCGTCATCTTCATTCCGTCCTGGGTAAGACGATAAACTACACCCAACAGCAAGCCTCCGATCAGGAGTTTTTGAGGCACATGGAACCATCTCTTAATTGCTGGTGTTCCCAGGTCCACTCTGACCCGGGGCGGTAGCACCTGTTAGGGTCCCAGCTATTAGCAAATAGTTGACACCGAAACTGGGGTTAAAACACTATGAAAGTAAAAATAAGTTTTATTACCAGCAATACATTTTTGAAGGGAAAAAGGATATCACCAACAATAAAAATCTTGTCTACCATCAATATATTTTCGAAAAAAATATTATCACTATGCAATTTTGAACAAAAATATTACCAGCAATAAAAATCTTTTCGGCATTAAATAACCCATTAAGGTTGATATGCCGTAAAACAAACCAAATCAAACTATCTTCATTGATATATTCACAACGTTTCGGCCGTTGTGCGCACCGGCCTTCTTCAGGTGTTTGAAATTCCGAACTGAACTTTTTATTTCGTCCACCGGAGTAGATTGTTCTAGTTCCACGTGCCATGCCTACCTCTTCAGAATATCTCCGTTATTTCCCTTTAACTCAACTCTCCAAGTTTTTGGGTTCACCGCTGCTGTAGCCTGGTATTGAACTCACAACTCTTTGGGTCTACTCACTGGATCTAACCAACGTCTTTATCCACGGGACCATGTGTCCTTGACTAGACCCAAAGAGTTGCGAGTTCAATACCAGACTACAGTAGTGGTGAAGCAAAATACTGGAAAGGTAAGTGGAACTAGAACAATCTAACTCAGTGGACGAAATAGTGTTCGGTTCGAAATTCCAATCACCTGAAGATGTCCGGGCGAAACGTTGTGAATATGGTAATGAAGATGAGGATAACAATCCAAATAATGTAAATAATCATAATCATCTCAGAGATATAGACAGACGTAAGTTTCTTAGTATATTTTTTGTTATAATTTTGTGACAGTTGTTTTGTCCTTATTAGTAGTTATTATCGTTAATCGCTTATTGTAAAATGGTCATTTTACACATTTTTTCCAAGGTATATACGTATAGAATAAAACTGGATAAGATATGGATCAGTGTTATTGGCAGTTACAGACATCCGCTGGGGATCTTGGAATATATTCACTATAGGTAAATTTGAGGATTTATTAAAGAGTGAAAGACAAATCTGAGATATTTAGAAGATTTTATAAATATTTGTAAGACTAGTGTTTAATAAATTGTAATATATATATATATATATATATATGAAAAGTGTGTGTGTATATATATATATATATGAAAAGTGTGTGTATATATATATATATATATGAAAAGTGTGTGTATATAAATATATATATATATATATATATATATATATATATATGAAAAGTGTGTATATATATATATATATATATATATATATGAAAAGTGTGTGTATATATATATATATGAAAAGTGTGTATATATATATATATATATATATATGAAAAGTGTGTGTATATATATATATATATATATATATGAAAAGTGTGTGTATATATATATATATATATATAATTATTTATATATTATATGCGCGGTACTTATTAGAAAGCGCTCAATATCAGAGATAGAGCTAACATATTTGGTTGGATTGATGTGAGTTTGTGACCCTGGGTTTCACGTTTTTGCGATCGTCAGACAAACTGATTAATTTTTTAAAAATTTGTTTTTATGTAGATTGCGTATATAGGTGTTATTATGGGAGTGGGAGGGGAATCGTTGTCGTGATGTCATCGTGCGAACGCAAACGTAGATGCATGTCCGTACACCCGATGAGGTACGCAGACATACATACACTCTTGCTCGTCCGCCGGGACTCATACATATATAAACATATGTGGACAGTTTCACATTTGACATACGTGTGTATATGGGTGTTGTTGTGTCTATACATACGCATTCGTATGTTGAAATTCAAAGATTTTTAGCGTAGCGAAAGTTTCTCGTGAATGTATACATGTCAGCACGGACATGTCAGGAGGCACGGTGGAGTAATGGATATCGGCTGGGATTGAGGAATCGGAGAGCCGAGTTCGAATTCCAGTCGAATCCATTACATTCACTTACGTGCTAATACCCTTGGGAAAGGTATGAATCCTCATCTTCTCCCTCCAGCTATAGGTAAAATAGCAGGACAGACTGGGTTCTATAGCCTTGGATGGCAACTGGTCTAGGAGAAGGACAACTCTGAATTCAAAACCTGCGGAGGGTCGTTTGGGAACCTTGTGGCATTCGGTGCACCAGGTCTCTGTATTCGTCCCTCCAAAAAGTGTGGATGGTCCTGCACGAGGCCTTCACCACTATAATCAAATCTCATCGGGCTGTCGGTTTCCTGGAAACTGATCTCCTTGACCCTCATACGTCGAATCTCGACGGGAGAGTCGATCATACTGATCAGCTAGCTAGTCAGTCAGTCACAATGGTGGAGTGTTAAATCATTCTCGTTGCTTCTGTTTTTGTTTCTTTTTTGGGTTATTTTTGTTGTTTGAGTTTTTTTTTTTCTCTTTTTTTTTGTCCAAATTTTTATTTGTGTTTTTCATTTTTGCGTACTTTAATTTGTCTTAAATTTTTTAAATCTGGAGATCTTAATATATAATAATATGAAAATAAAAGTGAAAAAATTATTTCTGGTCGTAGTGCCTACATTACACCCCCACCCTGCCAGATTCCTGTCCTCGATACTCAAGGTGGAATAACTTACAGTTTCTTTCTAGCACTTTCTTAAATTAATTATCCCACATTGTGATAATGAAATATATGTCAAGAAAGGTGAAATGTTGCAAGAACCAGAATATAAATTTACTGTGCATCCAGCAATTAAAGCACTTTCTATACATTTTCATCTTAATAAATTTCTTTCTCTTTTAATTAGATTTTATCAGGTCAGATTCATTATGTGAACAACTAATGCATTGATTGTGTTGTTTTGTAAAAGGTCGTTTTAATCGATAGGTCATCCACCGTAAAATTTACGTCCAGATTCTTACAACGTTTCTTGGCGTCAGATATTTTTATTATCACAAAGCGGGATATTTAATAAGAAATGTTGATCAAACCAAAGAAAAAGAAACTAAATTAAATCGGATAGACTATAGACAAAAACACATTTTTAAAAAAAAGTACATTTAAAAGTTTAGCTGTGAAATCTTGTATGCATTAATTTAAACTCTTATTATAAATAACTGCATTGTTCCTTTCCAAGTAAACTGATATCTGACTGCTCAAAAAAGACTTCAAAGGTAACTGGTAGCGATTAATATATATAAAATCCTGTAACTTCTGTTAGTCCACCCGTTTATCACAGCCTCTAAAATTCCCATACATTCACGGATCGAAACCAAATTTTGGGAAGAAGTGCAAACAGGTAAGTGGGGATACAAAGTACAGTTGGTTTTACAAGAGTACGTAGCTTGATACAATAACCTGTCATAATTATTTTGGAAAAATCATTATTTAACATACAAAAATACCCCCACTATTTCAAAAACAATTCAATGATTAAAATAGAAAATAGTTATTTAATTAAAATGCACTATTGTTTTTGTTTTTGTTGCACATCTTTAAGTTATTATATACAAGGATCCAGTTTTCAGTTCGAGCTGCGTTTGTGAAAATTATAAACAATTCACAAGGTCAAATGCTTCAAAAATTTGAATTTGGCTCCAGAAAGAAATATTTACGCTGCATGGCCTGTTGTATGATGAATGCTCAGCAGTAAGAAACACTAAGAATTTATTCTTCGCTGTTAAAAAGGAAAAAAATTCTTTAAAAAATTATTGTTTTCCCATGAAGTTCTAAAAAATTAAATTAAAGAAATTATTAAACGGCGAATTAAGATTTTTGTCAAAATATTTTTTCAGACAAATCAGCTGATTAGATCGATTGGTAAATCTCGATAAAAAATGTTAGCGATAATTTCAACAATGTTAAATACTGTGAGAATTTCAAGACAAGTCAGCGTGTTGCAAAAATTTCTAATTTCTTGAAAATGGACAATTCGTGACATTATGGTGTCATCAAGTAGCTACAAAAAAACGTATATATACGTCGACAGCAGGGAATGTAAGTTTCGTAAAGACGTATATGTACGTCGAAAGCAGTTGTATGCATATTGAATGTGTGATGCACCGTTTAAGTTAAACCAGTAGAGAATAAACAGCCTGTAGATAACTTATCAATTTGCAATGTTTCTAGGTATCTGCGCAACTCTTTTATTGGATCCGTTATCGCTTGCCATTTCCACTCGTACTTAAATCAGTCAAGTGCTATTGCACTTTACCCCGCTCTCACCCCAGCCGCTATCATTGTGATTACGAGAAAATCCAACAAGGGGCAAAACAATTGCGTTTAATCAGCGACCAAATGGACTGAACATTTTCTCGGTGCGTGATTGTTTTAGTGTTTTCCCTTTAATGAGTCTATTATAGACTCTTCCACTTACTATAAAGTTGGTAGGAAAAGTAAGCCTCGAGTGGGGAACGGTTATTATAGGCTGTTCTACTCAGGCTGTGACTATTCGCAGCTTCTGTCGACTTTCTGCCTTGGGCAAGAGAGGAACCCGGACGAGGCTGTGACGAAGGGCAGAGTTTCGTCCGGGGAGGTAGACAGACCCCGAAACCGTTTATGCGGGATCTACGGGGATTTCTTGGCCGAGACTACGGGCTCGAATGACCCACGTTAAACTCGGCCTTGTGCCACATATATCCCTCGTGGTGGGGGGTGGGGCTTTTATCTGCAACTTCTAGTTTTATTATTTCTTAACTATTACTTAATCCCAACAGTGATGCAGACCCCAGTAAGAATCGAACACGGTTCATAAGCAAGTTCGATTTGCGAGACCATCTTGCTAACTATTGGGCTGTTTCAAGTTCCTTTCAATTACTCTTAGCTTAGTGTGACACAAGGCTATAATCGTAGAACACCTAGTGAGAATCAAACTCATTTCACGAGTTTATGTTGCTGGACTAGTTTGTTAATCGTTACAATACGGTCGGCGTCTATCAATTAGACCTACCATAGTCTGGCACAAGGTTACAGTATTTTGAGACCTGTTGAGATTATCATTTCGATAGAACTTAGATAAGAATACACACGGCCCCCACAAAAAGGAGCCATTTTCAGAATGGATAATTCAGATTCTAGCTTCAACCTGACATGTGACTACCTTTATTAATTATTATTATAATTATTTATCATTGTTATTATTGTTGTTATTATGTTATTATTTTTTATTGTTATGTTATTGTTATTATTGTTATATTATTATAATTATTATACTGCTAGAAGCATTACCCGGCGTTGCCTGGGTTTATTCAAAAAAAGATCACGAACCTCATCCAATCTATAAAGTTAAAATAAAGAAGATTTTTCTTTAGTGCTTCTTATCTATATGGCGAAAAAATATAATGACATGAAGTGTGAAAACATTTATAACAAGAGAAAGTTGTTTTTTTAAAGAAGCACAGAAGATACAAAAAATATTTGTCAGCAAATGAAGAGTACATTAATCGCAATCGATCTTCAAAAAGTTTTGAGGAGAAATGCTTTGTTGACAGCTTTTGCTCAAACTACATCGAATGAACATGCATTGGAAGGAGAAGAAATTCAACAAAGACTTCTAACAGCTGTGCAAAGGCTGAAAACCAACTTTCACAAAGACTGTCTAGAAATGCTTCAGCAACGGCAGCCGCAAGAGCCTTGAAAACTCAAGAAGAACGTACAATTCAAGAGAACAGAAAAGCTGAAAAAAACAGCTTACGCATTGACAATGTAGGCTGCATAAGACAGCCTCAATAGTTTGGAAGATATTGCTGCAAGATTAGCAACACATCATAGAATCTCTAGACATTGTAGTCAGCATTGGTCTTTAAAGGCATCCGTACATGACCTCCTGCTATTAAGAGAACCAACCCATATGTCCTACCCTAAAGTATTTCGATAGCCTGCTTATGTGCAGACAAAAAGGTGAACAAAAAAGCATTTTAACATTAAGTGTTCGGTGATATGATCGCACAAACCATTCTTGAAGATTTATTGCAGTCACTGAAAATCTAACTAACTTATCGAATAATAGGCTAAAGCTAATTACTTAATAAAACCGTTTGGCATAATTACACCTTTCAAATAGTCTATTGGGTTGAATTGTATTAAAGAGTTTATTTTAGATTAATTAAATTTCACTTGAAGTAAATTTAATCCCAGTTGGAACATAGCGTGGCTCTATAGAGTCTATTTTAAACGACAAACATACATATATATGAGAATCAAAACGAATAAAAGGATTGACAGCATAGGTCCATCTACAAGACTTCATGATAAACTATATGTTTGGTTTTACCCCGTGGAGCAACTGCAAAGAGATTTTTCTGAAGAAACCAACATATAATTGCCCATGTGAAAAGCATGGCTCTTCCAAATGAACGCCTGAAACAGACAATGTTTGTCGTCGGGATTTGTTTACTGACATTGCAAAACTGACACGAACAGGAAATTGCAGCCTTCTGAAATGAATCGGTAGTTCTGTTCCTGATGTAATAAGAGGAATCTTTGAAATGAACACATCCTCCCCTTTTGCACATCCTGAAAGAATAGTTGCCTCTATGGCATGTTGCATTGTCTTTTTTTACCACCAAACGTGTCCCATTGCAAAGTCTTGGTGGTTCCAAACTTCTCAACAACATAACTGGGGTCCCAGCTTTTAGGGCCAATCTGTGAGGCGGTAGTCCAGGTGGGCGTCTAATGAATTAAGAAATTCAGTTGGATAATTCACCACCTGATCTGGATCTGGGATTGTGTCAATGGACTTGTATGTCTGAAGATTGCCAGGGATATATTGAAGCAGCTTGTCATTAATCTTACAGATTGTGTTATTCTTAGGAGCCAATACTGCTCTTTCGCATAGCCAATTTTGGTTGAGATAATTTACTGCTAGGTTAGGAAAGACACTTGCAATGAGATCATCTATTGTGTTGACTAAATTACAAATTGGTTGAATATTCACCTCTCCATCGGGATCCACAGACATTTTGCCTTCACCAATCGCCAAAATATCAGCAGAAAACTGTCCTGGTAACTGATCACCATATAAATGAGCTTGCATATTGATGGTGAGATTTAATGTTTGTACTAAAGGCTAAAGTGGAGATGACTTAAGACAGGCCTTCACTGCATCTGCTTGTGTTCCTTTGGGAATGACTGGAAGAGTCTGCCTAAAGTCCCCAGAGAGAAGCAGAATTATACCGCCCATTGGTTCCGAACAATTGCGTATGTCTTGGAGGGCTCTATTAAGTGCTTCAAGAGCTCCTTTATGAGCCATGGTACATTCGTCCCAAACAATCAGATGGCACCTTTTTTAGCAGCTCTGCTTTATCTGAGTTCTAGCTGATATTGCAATTGGGCGTATCAGAATGGGCCATATTCATTGGCATATTGAAAGTTGAGTGGGCAGTTCTGCCACCAGGCAGCAGTGTTGCAGTGATGCCAGAGGATGCCACTGCTAATGCAATCTTCTCTTGTTGTCTGACTTTAGCGAGAAGGTTTTACTTTGTGACGAAGGTTTTACCCGTTCCTCCAGGTGCATCCAGATAGATGATACCCACCTTTCGATTTTGAACACTTGTACAAATGGTTTCATAGGCACGCTTCTGTTTAGGTAGCAATTTCGGTTCATTTTCATTGATATAATTGGTAAGAAGATTTATGTCATAGGATGTCTCCCGTATAATATCAGTTGGGCGTTTATTACGTCCTGTTTATTTTGGGAAGTCCATATGAGGAGCGTGTACTCCCGCCCATTGAAATAACCCTATTTTCTATATCAATTAGTGCCTGGCTGAATATTGCATCGCTGAAGCTGACCTCCATTCCTGGAACCTGTAGCTGAGCTCGATGTCTGAAATCATCTGATAGATCATTTCTGAAGTGGGTCACTTACTTCGCATGTCTGCAGTAAAACAGCAAAATGCCTTTGCAGATTTCTTGGACATGGTTGCCTCCCACTGTGCATCATTTTCCAGCAGTCCATATTTATGGCAGGCGTCTCTGAATGTTCTACACAATTGCCCTTCGAATATCTTTAAATCCTGGAAACACCTTGGTCCTCCCACCTCGTGAAGTAAGAGACGAAGATAGAAGCATTCTTGTTGGCTAGGATGCACTGCGTAAGCTCTACCCAGACAATGCTCAAGTTTCACACCAGGGAAGACTTCAACATCTTGTTCTGTCTTTCTTCGTGTCCATTTATTACTATTCCATCTATAGTACGACGGAACTTCAGGGAAAAGGTGGGTGCAAGCAAAATCATCAAAACTGACAAAGTTTAAAAAAGGCAGTCAATGTCGTGTCTCTTGGTTAGCGGGTCATCTGAACTGCATTTTCATTGCTGAAGTAAACACGCTGACCGTCCTCCAGATGGACTGCCAACTGTTGAACAGCAAGGTGCCTCTGGTGCACTAGGAAGCCAAATATTCGCCAAAATATTCTTCATTACTGCTGAGATAACCTCCAGTTTGATATTGGGTTACCTCATCGCGGCTGTTCTCTCTAAGAAGGTTAAATGTAGCAGCACCCGACCCTTTGTTCACTTACAAATATATTTGGTCGATTTCACGGAGTTACAATATTCAACGTTGATATACGCGTTGAATGTTTTTATCAAAAGTGGGCAGTATGGCACAACCCATCTATTGTTAAATTCGTGTTTTCCCACTATGGCTGTGACTCCTCTGTCTTTTGGTTTCCGCCGTCGGTGCTGGTCTGTGTTTCGCGGAGAAACTGTCATGGAAACCTTTTGGTACATGTATTGTCTTTAATGCATAGTGAATTCATATTAAAACCGCGGCCGCATGGGACATGTATCATATTCGCTTTAACATTCATATATAGATCCTTGTCAGTATTTGGATCTGGTAGTTCGGCTGAAATAATCTTGTCGATCTCAGCATTGAACTTATTTGACAGCCAAATGAGAATGTGAGCATGTGGAAGGCCTCTTTTTTGCCATTCAATGGTGTACATGTCGCACTTTACAGCTCCAAAAACTTGACTCTTCGTGGCCAAATCCATTAATTTGACTAACTTTAAACGGAAAACTCATGCCATTAGATCGTGCCTATCTTTAGCCTTTTGACCCGGGAATAGCTCATTCTGAATCTCCTTCCATGTAGGATTGCAAGTAAATGTTATGAAGAGATCTGGCCTAACGTAACGCCTTCTATATGTAATCGCATCCTGAGTTTGCTCATACGTATATCGAGGACCACCAGTGAAAGTTTCTGGTAAAATGCAGACTTTGCCAATGTTTTCGGGGTCTACATCATTGTTAATGCCATCTCGTAGATGAATGTAACTATCTGAGCGCTTTTTTTTCTGATTCAATCTGATGTACAGCAACCACTCAGACTCCATTTTAGCACAGATATCAACTGCGAAATGGATGAAACAGATCTTGTGAACAATGAATGTGATTAAAAGAGTTTTCTCTTGTCGTAAATTAGAATGAATAGAAGTGCATGCACGAGACCGTTTTGAGGTTTTGTTGTAGACCACAATTATTATTACTGTGTTGGCAGATTCCGATATGGTATCCATCCTCACCGTTTACGAAGAGTAATGGGTACTGCAGGGCGTCATAAGATTGGTAGGTTTCATTGATGCGCTGCAGTTGCTATCAACGTGATGAAAGAATTATGTTGTTGGGCTCTCCCCTTTTTACATAAGATGGACTCGTCCAAAGTATACTTATACTGACAGAGAGAAAACCTGCTGTTGAGATACGTTGAGATACGTTGAGACAGGTTGACAGATACGGAGACAGACACAGAGTGTTCTCAGAGAGTTATACAAGAGTCCAGAGAGAGAGAGAGAGAGAGAGAGAGAGAGAGAGATAGAGAGAGATGATACGGCTTTACTTACAGAGTCTTGTACATATACTTCCTACTAACCCGCATTCCTGGACTACTAATCTTCACTTCAAGTCTGTATTCTTACGTTTAATACACTTATTTTTTTATCTCAATTACTGGCGTTGTTTATTTATCTGTGCAGGATTCCATTCACAGAATCCACAACAAATTATATCTCTAGTATTACTGTGTTGGTGACCATGAATAATGGCAGCAGTTTCATTACAAACAGGTGAATTATAACGTCCCCATGTTCACCACCTGGTGAAAAATTTGGCATGTCCGCTGTTTCTAAAGCGTATTTGAATTTTTGCACATAATTGTTCCTGGTGTGTAGCATTTCCTGTAGCTCAAGAATGATATCCATTTCAGTTCCAGGTGAAATAGAGTTGCACCTAGTTTACCAAAGGTTGCATAGAGCCAATTATATGATACAGTTGTCCTTGTACTTTAAAAGTAGGTATAAATCCACCCTCTTTAATAATATTGACCCCAAAAGAGGTCATCTGAAAAGCACAGTTATACTTTCTAATATTACGTAGGAAATGATTAGATCTAACAGTGGTACCAGTTAATAGCATTTTCAATGGCTGGGGTGGATCTTCAATGATAGTTAACGCGGAAGTACCGTTTGAGCAGCACATGCTATTAATTTCCTCTACCCACCGTTTAGCTCTGCAGTGCGAACAGACAATCGACATATTGCCAAGCTGAACATCAGGGTGGTTCGAATAATTAGCACGAGGGTCATAATAGAATGCTACCATTGACCATATTTGATTACGGGGTCTTGAAATCCCCTGTTGAGCAGCCAATCTTTGCACATTATTTTCCAAACGATCTTGGCGATCCTCAACAGTCTCCATTACCCGTGTAGAAGCTGTTCTAGAGGCATTCCTGCTTTGTCGTCTCCCAATCTCTTGCTGTTGCAGTTGCTGAAGCATTTCTAGACAATCTTTGTAAACGTTGATCCTCATTGTCCGCACGTCTGGTAGCAGTAGTAGTTGCTGAATTTCGTATCTGCCTAGCAATACGCTGTTTCTCACTCTCAGAATTTCGAGCAGCAGCATTTCTAGTAGCATTTCTTGTATATCGAATTGTTCTTTACCCCCCAGTTTCGACAGCTTGAGTAGCAGAAGTTCTGGCAGCGTTCCTTCCTCGTCTAGTTAACCGTTGATCATTAGTTTCTGCTGACCTTGCATTAACTGTACGAATAGCATTTTGTATCAGTCTAATTTGAGTTTCTTGTTGCGAAGCGTTACTTCTCCGTGCTTTCATGTGTTTGGTTGTAGTAGTAGCACACGTCCAAGTGAAGGATTTCGCTTTCTTGGCATTACTGTCAGGCTGAAGTTGGAGGGGTTTGGCTAAGCTTTTTGAATAATAATGAAGTAATCAATTAAAAAGCAAGAATATTATACACATTAATGGAAATATAGCCACAATAAATTAAATGCAAGTTTATAAGTTAGACCACGGGAATGTGGTAAACAGTTATAAGCAAGTTTGTAAAGTTAGGATTTATCTAAAAATAAACTACCAAAAAAACGTTCTAGTGATAAAGATAAAAATTAACGTGCAGCTAGAAACCTATTCACTATGAACGTTAAAACGTACACGCTAAGTTTAGCATAATTACAAATAAATCGAAAGAGGGTCTTTACATTATTATAAGTGCATTTTTCAGAATAAAACTGTCAAAATTTTAGGGCTCAAGTTTCCAAATATATGAGTTAGTAAGCATTATTTAAACGCTGATTAGAAGATGATAAATACATACGTAAAAATTGACATTTATGCTTAAACTTTTTTAACAATATGATTTTCACAAATTTAAATTTAAAGTATCAAAAATTCAAAATATACATGCATGAAGGCAGCCTACCTTTTTACTGGATGACAACTTTGATGCGAATGAGATTTTTTGCATTTATTTCATCACATAGCACTAATGAAAACTAAACATGAAGCGAAATCGATAGTACGCACTACATAACTCGATCGATAATTGCACGTGGAGCAAAATCAATTGTACACACTACACATCTCGACCTATCTCGCACACGCGTCTTATACCTACGTGCACTTCTCTCATCGGTGCACACTTTCGTTTGCATTGATTATTTTTTTCTTAAGGAAGGATATAATTTTTGCCGTCAAGTTAATGCAAACTAAACTATTTCAGTACCAAAACGGGAAATCCATGGGAAAAACTGATATTTTTCATAATGTATTTGACACATGGGGTGTCAGTTTTGATTTTGAGTTGATTGATCTAAACACAAGTTATGTGTAAATTTTCATCGGAATGCTGCTAACCACTACAATTGAAAGACTAATGGGGCAGCAAGGTGTTCATGAGTCATCTTGGGGGCCCCTTATGTAGTTTTCAAAATCTGATAATCGTTTTTGATACATTTTAAGATTGTAACATACATGTAAAATTCCGTCGAAATCGAAGCAATTTGAAAATTTGGGGGTTCCTTTGATTCACTCCAGGGGTCCCAAATTTCAAGCCAAATGACAGGTTTAAGACTAATAGTAATTGAAATAATAAAGCATATCTTTTTTAAGTTTTCTATTTAATCGACTTTATGGCCAAGGATGTAGACTTAATTGAAAATTTTGGGGTTCCCTGTTGGTCCCCTAACTCATGGGGGTCCCAGTGTTGATTTTCAGTGAATTCCAAGTGACTACTTCAGTTACTCGATATAATCTCAATATGTACTGAAATTTTCGTTGAAATTGGGGAATACTGCTACAAAATACACTTGAAAAGCAACTGAGGCATCAAGGGGTTTATAGAGTCATCCTCGGGGCCCCCTCGTGCATTTTTAAAAATCTCACTGTAAGAGCGTAACAAACATGCAAAATTTCATCAAAATCGAAGCAATTTGAATTTTTGGGGGTCCCTTTGGGGAAACCCTGGTTGTCCCAGTGTCGAGAGAAACGAAAATCAATATAGCGTATAATAAGCGTGACAGTAAGTTACATACACTTATCAAGTTTCATTAAAATCGGCCTCAGGGTTTAGACTTCAAGTCTGAAAGTTTGAAAACAACCAAACTAATGGAAATTCCCATTTAAACATTATATTTATCGATTATCGGTTATTGATTTTTGAAAAATGACTAAGTTGTTTGCCCAAACACACCCAGTATCGAGTAAAATCTATGTTTCAAATTTGGTGGAAATATGCCTTATGGTTCTCGAGTAGTTCGCGAACACACACACACACATACAGTTTTATATATATAGATTGTTGTTATCATTGTTCTATTATTATTATTATTATTATTATTGTTATTGTCATTATTATTATATTATTATTTTTGTTATTATTATCATCATTATGATATTTATTGTTGTTATCAATGTTATTGTTATCATTATTTCTTTTTTCTCGTCTTGTGTCAACTGGACATGCATCAGATATTTCTGTCTACTGCCAACCGGTCCGGTGTCTGCTTAACTATTCGTTCATATGGATTTTTCACCAATAAGATTTGTATTCGACATTAAATACGCCAACAAATGTTGATAATCGGTAAATTATTCAACATAAATTAGCGAGAATCAAGCTTGAAAGTTCACTGAAAAATTTCCAGATAAGCTGGTCTTGAACGGTAAAATTCGGGGCAGTACAAGAATTGGTTAGGCGAGATGTTAACCGATTGTGTAACTGAAACCCCATTATCATACAGCTTGAAAGAAATGTATATAGGCTGTGGCTGATAAGCCAACGTTGGGCGGGGCGACAATTTCAGCAGTAGCAGCTTGGTTGGGTGAGACTGACCGACATCAAAGTTAGCAGGGGAATTACACCATTCTATATATGAGTTTATTTTGGGCTGTTTGCGAAACAAAGAAAATATGGAGAAAAAAAAAGAATTCTAGCGAAGTAGTATAAATTCTATTAACAACTAACATGGATGGCAGATGTAAGCAGAAGAGAAAATAATGACATCATCAACATGTTAACATTCCACACAAATTCAAACAAAAGGTTAGGAAGGAAACGGCCCATCAATACTGGAAAGAGCGATAACAACGACTGAATTTGAGAAACCTATTTTCCTGAAAAATGTTTCCAGAGAAAGTTTTTTTTATAAATTTCAACCGAAAGCAATATTGGCTTCCCGGGCATCAATGCCAAATTTTTGCTTGTAGTGAAACGGCTAATAATAATAATAATAATAATAATAATATATTATCCTTTACCGGTAGCACGACTCAGAGTTTCATGCACAATAGACTGACCGTTACGTAATTTAGATTTTAATAAAAATATCCAGTTAACGCAGTCATATATTATACGGGGATTACAGTTTTTCATTTAAAAAATATATCTAACTTTTAAAATAAACGAGATAGATAGATAAAATTAATATTAACAACTCTAAAGTAATTATATATATATATAAGCATAAAGGGAGATTACTGGTTCTTTAAAAAACAATTTATATTAAAATTAATCTGGATCAACGTATTTAAGCAGATATTTATTTTTATGTATACATGTAACCATCTATTCATTTAACTTGTTTGATAAGCTAGTGTTATTTAAGTGTTTTAATTTTTCAACAAGGCATAAATTACAACTATCACCTTTCTCATTGTAAGAATTGGCTTTAGCTACAATATACCACGTAATAATGGGTGCATTATCACTATTCCTTAATTGCTAGAAATGTTTACAGACATATCGCGGTTAATTATTTTAGCACCTGTGACCGTTTCATAAGTTAGGATTTCTCTTCAGTCAATTTCGGCGTATGCGGTGTACATGAAAACTGAAGGGAATTTCCAGCAAGAGGACAAACATAGGCGACAGCCTCAAATATACTTCGTAGGAACCACAGCTTGGATTGAGAAATCAGAGAACCGAGTTCGAATTTCATTCGGCCAGTTCTGCATAAGTCTTCTGCAGGTAGTTTGGTTGTTTGGTCCTAAGAACTAAGCCGATGGACCGTCATACGTCGAAAAACGTTGGGAGAGTCTCATATATATATATATATATATATATATATATATATATATATATATATGGTGGACTCACCCGTCGTATTCGACGTATGAGGGTCAAGCAGCTCAGTTCCGAAGAACCGACAGCCCAGACAGCAGCACATATGATTTGAATATTGTGATTTTCCAAGCGTAGCTCAGATGTGGCACAAGGCCGAAAGTATGGGGCACCCAGTGAGGATCGAACTCACTACTCAGTAGTAATTGTTCTAGTGAGACAAGCTTGCTAACCATTACACCACCTCGAGGTGCCCCATATGATTTGATTATAGTGGTGGAGGTTTCGTGCAGGACCATCCACACTTTTTGAAGGGCCGAATACAGAGACTTCGTGCACTACGTGCCACAAGATCCCCAAACGACCCTCCACAGCTTTTGAATTCAGAGTTGTCCTTCTCCTAAACCAGTTGCCACCCGTGGGCTATAGAACCCACTCTGTCCTGCTATTTACCAATAGCTGGCGGTAAAAGAAGAGGATTAATACCTTTCTCAAGAGTATTAGCACGTAAGTTAATGCAATGGATTCGACTGGAATTCGAACTCGTCTCTCCTATTCCTCTCTCTCTCCATATATATATACAGTGTAACCCGGATATAAGAGAGTTGTCCGAACCTAAGAAGAAGTCTCTTATATCCGGGTTTCTCTTATATCCGGGTTTGGTCTATTTTGTTTAGGTAAGTATGGCTCTAATTTGGGACCATAGAAAATCTCTCTTATATCCGGGTTACACTGTATATACATATATATATATATATATATATATATATATATATATATATACAGATAGAGAGAGAGGTTTCGTTAAATAATTTAGACATGTTCTATCTACTTATTCTCCATAGGATCCTTTCATATTCACGGATAAGCTTTTTTTGTGTGGCTGTTGAAAGACGAGAGGAAAATGCCGTGCTGGTTCATATTGTATTTATTCTCCGAGTACTTTCGAAAATTAATTTTCTTATATGTGGAGTCAGGAACGCTGTGTTTTTTTTTCGACTACTGATATAGGAAAATCTTTCCACATACCCGGTTACGTCCCCTTAAACGATTCCTATTAGCTACGACATGACACAGTTTTCCTGACTCCACATATAAAAAAGTTAATTTTCAGATGACCACAACAATTTCTGTGTTTCACATCCACGAACACTACAATACTTACCCTATAAGTAACAGTACCCTGGTTATGACATTATGCTATGTCAAGCGATACAGTATGCCCTTTCCAATTTTCTGGCGGAGTGAACTGAGTCATGGTACTCTTTTTCTCATAGACGGTACACAAATGATTCTAAAATACTGAGCTGTCGAGAAAACCAAACACAAACAACGCGCATGCGCGAAATTAAAAATATGAAATGGTGACAATTTACCCACCGCATCCTTTATTTCTGCTTAATAGTAGTGAATATGTGAACTTAATGCAATTCGCATTTTATTGTCCTATCCAAAAGAATTTCTTTTTTTTTAAATCATTATAAATAAAATTATCGAACGAAACATGACGCAATGATAAAGCAATGTCAATAATCTGGTGCCGCTGTAATGGCAAATTTCGAGCGGAACAAGTCTGTGTTACCGTAAACAATGGAATACCTCTTCTCAAATAGGGAAGGTTTGAAACGTAACTGATAAATAGATGGAGCAAAATTGGGTTTTATATTGTAGAACAGTTTGGAAAGCAACATGTCGCAGAATTGTTATAGTAATAAACGCGTACGAAAGGCTTGAACTTTGTTTTCCTTTGGTCCAATTTTACCGACAGTCATTTTCATACGAATTATTCTGAATCTACTTATCTCTTCCCAATTCGATGTAAAGCGCCAATCCCCAATGAAATTTCATGTCATTATTACTACGACTACTACTGCAGAGCAAAGATTTGCTTGTAGTCCAAGTATTGAGTGAACAATAGCGTAAAAATAAAGAGATTTCCTTTCACCAGCTTTTCTATTCATTTTCCCTTGATTTTCCTACTCGCTACTAAATTCTTTTCACACTTCTCTTGCTCTGTGGAAATGGGTAGTTGAAGGCCATTTTCTGTGTATAACACCTCAGAGTGCACATATATTACATTAATCAGAGACAGAAATATTGAAAAGCGATGATTTGATTCTAGAAAGAGTACAGAGATACTACACTGATTTGAGGCAGAAGTGCCAATCCTTATATAAATAACCACATTTTTTACGGGTACTATGCTAGTTCGATTTCAATTCTGTGCCTTTTTGATTCCCTGCAATTGTTTATGTTTGTTCATAGAGAAGAAAAGGAACGACATAAGAGTGAATGGGAGTAAAAGGAGCGATAGAAGGGTGAGGGGGATAAAAGGAGTGACATAAGAGTGAAGGGGGTATAGAAGGAGTGACATAAGAGAGAAGGGGGGGGGGTAAAAGGAGTGACATGAGAGTGAAAGGGGGGTTAAAGGAGTGACATGAGAGTGAAGGGGGTAAAAGGAGTGATATGAGAGTGAAAAGGGGGGGTAAAAGGAGTGACAGAAGTAAAGGGGGATAAAAGGAGCGTCACAGTATATGTTTTTAAATCAGGATATAGAAATCCCAACAGACTCCAATATCTACATATATATTTATATACTCTCCCCTTGATATTGAGCACTTTAAACCATCGTGTGTGTGTGTGTGTGTGTGTGTGTGAAATTGTGTATTTAGGCAGTTTCATTAAAGACGCCTGACAAGGTTACTATGATTAAGTATATGTGTGTGTGTGTGTGTGTGTGTATTAAATGGATTAAATCCGACAAATATTTTAATATATTTTCTGTTTATACGTTTTTTTATGGACACACTTTTTTGAGTAAATGTTCTGTTTTTTAATTAAAAGATATTAATTACATTTACCGTCCTGAATATTCGAGAAATCTTGGAAAAATATGACCCCGCTGATAGGAATCGAAGCCGTATCCTAAACAGAATCGTCATTAACCCTGATGTGTCATGACCATTCAGCCACAGAAAACTTCCGGTTTAGCAAAGCACGAATTACTGCTTTCTAACACAGACCTTTGCCGATTTTTCTCGATATCGTATCTAAGATTAAATATATATATATATATATATATATATATATATATATATATATATATATATATATATATATATGTGTGTGTGTGTGTGTTTAAAAAGAAAAATACCCACGTCCACAGGTCGGGGTTCGACTCCAGATAAAATCTCAACCAGAAATTCGAAACCTGATTTTTAAATTCTTTCTTTTTTTTTTTTTACTTCAAGTTTAGGGGAATCTTCTTGGAAGATTGATGCCAGGCAGTTTTTTAAAACCTCTAACTAAAGTGATCTTGTGCCAATCTAGGCTAAACTGAGTAAGCTTTATTATGTGTTATTCTTTTTTTTCAATTTGCAAACTTCTCTCCTTTCCTACTTGACTGAAAATAGGATTTTGTCAGCAGCACGCATGCACGCGAGCAAATACAGGCGACAGCTCATTTGCTTATTAATATCTCTATGACATCATAAGCTTGACAATAGTAAATTAAAGTCTGTGTGTGTTAAATGAAACTTGAAACGTCGACAATACGAAGAAAGAGACACAATGTCTGCGACCTTTTAACCTGGTCGGCCGCGTATTCGTCAAAATCTAACGGACTGGTTTTCATATAATTAAATGAAAAAAAATTACCTTAGCTTAGTATTATTATTATTTGTACTCATGTGGCCTTTCTAGATATGAAATGACAGCACTTCTCGTCAATACTCCAGCACCTGCCTCAGTATTCTTGTTGACTTCCATAATGATTTTATTCAATTATTTTTCGGCCTGTCACTTTTATAATCTCCTTGCATAGCTTTTTGAAAAGTGATCCAGTAACGATTATATTTTTGTGTTTTGAAACACACTATATCCTGATTTAAAATATATATATATATATTGTCTACACGGAAAATGCATGAATAGACCAAAAAACAAATCTTTTACTTTCAACACATTCTGACAGATTGGGTGAGGATTTGCCTTGGATTCATCTCAGAAAAAGGCTAAATGAATGAATTCTTTGTTTTTAAACCATTCTGAGAAAATTTTCCTTTAATTCGATACGAAAATGCTGCGAAAAGAAATGAACAACTTTCGACACGAACTAAGAGTTGTAAAGAAAAGATACCAGAATAATTAACGTCTTTTTTAAAAAGTCACGAGAAACGCCAGCTTAAAGAAAATGTACTAAGATTTATTATTTAAGCCAACTCCCAAATACACATTTCATTCTTCCGTTTTTCAGATATGATGAAGCCTGCCTTGAATGGGGAAATGCATTAACAGATCCATTTTCAATCAAATCTGTTTCATGAAACGTTTCCATTTGTCAAAATGTAAAAACTATCAGGAATTCTATACCCTAATTTAAAAACACACACACACACACACAATATATATATATATATATATATATATATATATATATATATATATATATATATATATATGATATGTGTGTGTGTAACCTCTGTTCACAAATTTAATTCGTTCCTGAAGGCCGTTCGTAAACCGAAACTATTTTTCAAATAGGAATCAATGTAGAGAAAAAAAGTTCAGAGTGCAATAAAATTGGAAAAGAAAAGCGCAGCACAACACACGAATATATACAACATGGCGGTCGACTAAGAAATGATTCCGTTCGTGTTAACTCGGTTCGGCAATGTTGTTCGAGATCCGAAAATCTGTTCGATAACCGAGGCATTTTCATCTCGAACGAGGTTGCACTATATATATATAAGCTAATACACAAATGTTCATCTAATACAAATCCCAAGAGCCACTCAAGGTAGAGGCTTACTTCCAGAGGAAGTTGAAAATGAGGATTATGAGGATAGAGAGGATAGATAACGACTGATCCTAGACTTGAAGAAGTTAAGATTGTAGTGATAGAGGATGCATTCACACCGGAGTCAAGACTTTGCCTGAGTGGAAGGTCCTTCTTACCCATGGAATACGTAGGAAATGAGGGCGATTCAACCCTGTGGACGTAGCAAGACGTGGATTGACTACAAAGATCTGCGGTGGTGGCACTAAAGAATGGAGCTTGTCTGACTATTTGCCATGGAAACCGTAATCGAGTCGTGATAGGCCTGCAACATTGTATCTGTGGAAAAGGGGGCAGTAGGATGGAAAATAATTCATCACCCACAAGACCGTGTAAATGATTTTGTACTACTAAAGGTGGAAATATATATTAATTCTAGGCACAACGTATATCCTAAAAAAAACGTTAAGTCTGCCACAAGATTACCAAAGTGATGCACTTTATTAGAAAGGGTCCACAAGTAAGGTTCGCCGGACAAATCGAGATAACAATCTAACTAGAATATAATATGAAACAAAAATCCTTTGTCTATTACTTTTCAATTTTTAGATTAAATCTTTTAATATTAAGTTGAATTTTTTTTCAAAAAGTCTTTTGTTACATAATATATTTAAGTATGAAAATTATAAGGAATTTGAGAAGAGCTTGCTACTATTAGGTTGGTGCAAAAATAATGACGTAATAATGTCGTTTTTTGACGTATTTTTTAACGTCAAAAAACGACATTATTACGTCATTTTTGCACCAACCTAATACAAACGTTAGACTTTTAAGTTTTTAAATCATTTCACCCCAAGCAAGGTGATAATGCCATTAGGACGCAACAAGTTGCAGGGAGTAAATGAGAATGAGAAAACTTTAGTGAGGGTAAAAGAACGGGTTTCAGGAAGACAGAAGCTGGCGAGTACCGTTGCATTAAAATTTTATAAGATTGTAGGTGGCGGAGAAATCAAAAGGGATTTCCACAGGCGATAAGTGCGAGAAAAGAATCTATTAAAATAGAACATATGGTTTCATCTAGCTAATTCAACAATAAAATGGTGAGACCTAATTGCCAATCTAGTAGTACACTTAAATTCATGCAGGCACTAAGGAGGAAAACAGAACAGTTGCCATGGAAATATTTGTAGAAAAGACAGAGGGATGGCCACGTCATGTCGTTGAGAAAAGGACTGAAGTCAAGATGCCAGATCAGAATCGATAACATTAAAAACCCTTCTTTGAATTTTGTCAAGGATTTCGAGATATATAATAGAAACACCAGGCCAGATACCGTCCTGGGTATGACGATAAACTACATCCACGTCCTGAGTTAGACGATAAACTACGTCCAACAGCAAGGCTTCTGATCAGGAGGTTTTGAGAAGCGTGGAACCAACTCTTAATTGCTGGTGTTCCCAGGTCCGCCCTGACCCGGGGTAGTAGCATCTGCTAGGGTCCCAGCTATGGGCAAATAGTTAACCCCTAAACTAGGGTCAAAATATTATGGAAATGTAAAAATGTTTTAATACCAGAAATACTTTGTAAAAAAAAAAATTATTACCAGCAATACATTTTTGAAAAAATAACACCAGCAATGAAAAACTTGGCATTAAATAACCCATTGAGGTCGATATACCGTAAAACAAACCAAACCAAACCAAACCAGTTATGACATCAGTATTCAATGCACGGACGAATGGTTCGTGTTACGGGCACCACGAGGTTCTCTGGATCCTCATGAGAGAATATGCTCGGTTTTGGGACCTGCTCCTCGATGTAGGGCCTAACTGGTTAGATGAGTTTACTGCTTGTCGACTTCTTCGCATTCTTTCGGGGATCCTCCGTCTAGCTATTTTTCATTTACATAAAAATAAACAGAAAATCATGAAACTTTTTCCATACAAAAGAGGATGCATGTTCGAAACATCCAGAAAGGTACATTTTTTTTTATATTAAGTGCATATATATTTACACTGTTTAAAAAACAAGGTGGTCTACTCAAAACACGTATCGTCGACATCCATCCGTTTCAGTGCGCTACGAGCCTGGACGGGATATACGGAGAACTGCCCAGACGTCTAGTTCAAAGGATAAACTAATACAGCCATCCTGCTAGTTACCCATGGCTGGAGGGAGAAGAGATCTTACACCTTTCCCAAGGGTATTAGCACGTAAGTGAATGCAATGGATTCGACTGGAATTCGAACTCGGCTGTCCGATTCCTCAATACAAGTCGCTACCCATTACTCCACCGTGCCTCCTCAACTCAAAACACGTAAAACCGCTAAATATAATACGGAAAGTTATAAGAAATAATGTCAGATTATAAATAAAACTCCATTCATCGTTGTCGGCATCCGTCCGTCTCGGGAGACGATGGAGTAGCGCTTATTCTTTTTTTTCCACTCTGGAGCGGCAGTCTCTCAGGTACTTGGCGCAGATGAAACTGGATGACACGGAGCTCTCTTTGCTGCCTGTTGATCTCCCCTCGCGACTTCTACAATCTTGACGCCGTCACTGACTGTGGCTCTCCAAAGCTGACGATCGTTTACCCGCGGCCTCCTACGTGTTGGGGTCGATGTCGGCCAGATTCATCTCTGGTT
>OZ010602.1:12951720-12961720 GCA_963932145.1 Acanthosepion lycidas
CTTAAAGTTGGTTCACATATTTTAATACTTTACTAAATGTTTGTGAATAAAAAATTATTTTCACATTTATTTCTTTATAAATTGGTAAATAATAAATATTGCAATGCATTAGTTCTTAATTGTATTAGTTTTTAGAATTTTGTAAATATAAAATTATTCTTGTAAATAAGAAATTTAATAAATAGGTGTTTTGTTATAAATTCTCAAGAATGAAAAATGTATAAATTCCCTTTTCATCATGTGTTTTTTTTCCCCATTCTAATTATCACTTTTTCAAAATAAACTTTTCTGAAGAGTGAAGGGGGAAAAAAAGAAAAAAAAAGCGGTATCATGGTGAAAACCGTCCCCATTTTGACACTAAGTCTTTTGGCGGGTACGTTTGTTCATGTCCATTTAATGAAACTCGTTGAGAGTCCCACAACTACAAAATACCCGCAGAAATTCCCCATATTGCATCGTTAAATATTTGGGCAGGCGATTATTTAATGAAGTAATAGGGTAGAAATGAAAAGATATAAAACGGACAATATATACTATTTCATTGAAGCAGACGTTAAACACACGACAACGGTATCGACACCTCTTTTTTTTCCTCACAGAAACAAAGCAGCGTCTCCGGTATGTTTTGTTGGTGTTTCTTCAGAGAGAGAGAGAGAGAGACATAGAGAGAAAGAGACACAGAGAGAGACAGACAGAGAGAGTCTTTCTTTCTTTGGAACTAAACAATGTTGCTTTTTCATCTTTCCTCGTGATCAAAACCGAATAGCCCATTTTTATTAGGTATTTGCAGTGCATAACGTATATACTAAGGAAGGATGGGACAAGCGCAATCATAAGATACAGGTAGAAATTCAATTAACCTTTTTTCTGCATCTTCCAATGTACTGGTGAAGGTAGTGTAATGGTTATTAATGCAACAAAAAAATCAAATCAACAGGCGAAGTTCAAATTATAGCCGAGAGAGTTGTGTGCACTTCGCATTAATGCCCTTCAAAAAGACGTGAATATATCTCTCTTCCTCCCACATTTAGGTAAAATAGTAGAGTACACTGGTCTCTTTAACCTTATTACGACAATCCATCTATAAACAGGGATAACTGAATTCAAAATTTATCGACAGGTTGAGAATGATATAAAATAAACTAGGTCGTCTGTAAGAACGCCTAATGGCATCAATACGTTTATTCTTGGTATCTGTCTGCATTTCTGAGATGAGGTATTATATACACTATTTACATTGCTCGGAATGTCATCCTCATCTTTGTTGCCATATTTATTACAACGTTCCGGCCGTCGTACGCTCCAGCCTTCTTCAGGTGGTTGGAATGTCGAACTGAACCATTTATTTCGCTCGCTGGGTTAGACTGTTCTAGTTCCACGTGCCATGTCTAATGCATGTCAGTTATCTCCTGTTAATTCCCCTCTCCAAGTTCTCCACCGCCTTAACCAGTGATTGAACTCGCATACTCTGTATCCTTTTACTGGATCTAGCTAAGGCCTTTATCCACTGTGCCATGTGTCCTTGGAATTTTTTTTATGTGTCATCAGAGGGGCTTCGGGTGAAAATAGATTTGGCGACACATGACGCTACCATATCTTCCCGCGGTTTCCAGCTAAATCGGAACAATTAGCTCTTATCCTTTGTCTAGTATAAAGGATTTTTTGCATGACACCATCACAATTCAATGTCACCAATCGGGTTTGTTATATTCTACCAATGACCACATCCGACATTCCGCTGTCCATGTCTTCTTTGTAACCCTGGCAAGGGAAACCCGTGATTTGATCATTATAGTTTTGATTTCAGTCCGCCTAGATTGGTTACTAACCACGGCCAGGAATTCCAGTTTGCCCTAGTCTTTAGGAAGAAGAGATAGATTCATACCTCTCCAAGACGTAAGAGAATGTAACGACTGGAATTCGAATTCGGCTCTCAGAGTTCTCATTCCTAAATGCTATCCATTGTACCTCCCGCACATCCATTATATTATTATAATATAAAAGAAACCCAGAATATTCAACAGAAAAAAATCAGTATATTTTGAAATGTTCAACATAAAAAATTATCAGGAGATAAATGATAACTGAGATCCATTAGGCATGGCACGTGGAACTAGAACAATCTACCCCAGCGAGCGAAATAAAGGGTTCAGTTCGACATTCCAACCACCTGAAGACGGCCGGAGCGTACAACGGCCGAGATGTTGTGATAAATATGGCAACAAAGATGAGGACAATAGTCCGAATAATGTAAATAGTGTACATAATACCTCATCTCAGAAATATAGAGAGATACTGAAGGATGAAGAAAGCCGGAGCGTACAACGACCGAAACGTTGTGATAAATATGGCAACAAAAGATGAGGACAATAGTCCGAATAATGTAAATAGTGTACATAATACCTCATCTCAGATATATAGAGAGATACTGAAGGATGAAGAAAGCCGGAGTGTACAACGACCGAAACGTTGTGATAAATATGGCAACAAAAGATGAGGACAATAGTCCGAATAATGTAAATAGTGTACATAATACCTCATCTTAGAAATATAGAGAGATAATAAAAAAAATTATTCAATAAAGCTACACGAGAACGTCTTTGATGATTCATGTTGTCCAACACAGCTACGGTGTCGGCCTTCATCGTGTTCGGGTTATTGTGTGACCGCTAGTTGGTCTCCCTCGCGACGACGCCCCACACCACAAGATTCCGATGCGAAGAGCAAGGAGGCCACCGGCTGCGGTGGGGGTGATAAAACCGTCAAAATGCTCAATTTGCCACTATTGGATCATGTTGGCTACGTAGGAGGGAGCAGAGTCCTGCTAGAAAACATACGGCTACTCTCTCGACCAGGTTTTGAAAACTGTATCCAGCATTTCAATGTGATACTTACCCTGTGTCCCTGCAAGAATAGGGGCCATATTATATGACCACAACAAAGTCCATCTTTAGCCTTCTTACGGCAGCCCAAAACTGACGAGGCATGACATTAAAAATTGCTTTGTCGTTTTTTTTAAATAATATTTTACTATTACGTTGGTGCAAAAATAATGACGTAATAATGTCGTTTTTTGAGGTATTTTTTAACGTCAAAAAACGACATTATTACGTCATTATTTTTGCACCAACCTATTATTAAAGAAATTATTTTCATTCGCGAGTTTATTGTGTCAGATGTTAAATTGGAATCTTTGCCATATATTTTGGATGGAGTCGAGATCAGCCGATTAGACAAACCCCTCAGTCCATCAATATTAGTGTTTTCAATGTAGGCACTGACTAGTCTAGCGGAGTGTTTCGGGCAGTTATCAGGCTGTAAAAACACAACCGATACATATGAATTTAAGCGTATAAAATGTGTGACTTATCTAGAGATAAGGTTTACACTTGGCTTAATTCGATAAACAAACCATTTTCAGACCCCACACCATGACACACTCTTTAGTACTTCACCGTGGGTGATACTCTTCACAATACCTCTTTCTAATATATTGCCCAACAATCAGAAAGAAACATCGATTCGTCACCCCACAACACTTTAGGGCCATTGTTTCCTACTGAACAGACTTACGTGCCGAATATAAAGTGGGGGCTTAACTAGAAGGATCAGAATTTTTGTCAATATGCAATAAATGGAAGGGATTCTTAAATGGTAATATTATCCATTTCTTTATATTAAAAACACGAAGCATTCATAGACCGAGCAGCCAGTGCTACTCGAGTTACGGTTTTCTTCACTCCTTAGCTATAGAGCTGAGTTCAATGTCTCGTATCTGTTCTCTACATTTTTAATAGTAAAAGGTAAAAATTAGCTGTTTCCTTATAAGGAAACATTCGATATTCATTGATCAGCAACTAATACTACTGTCGATTGAAATTTAAAATATCTTTCTATTCAAACAATGTTTCCGGAAAATATATTTCAAGGTTGTTATCGCTTTTTCTAGTATTGAAGGAGGTTTCCTTCCTAACCTTTTATTTATTTTGTTTTCGAGTTACATGTGCTATCCATTTTAAATGTTGCTATTGTTGAAACTCCTCAAATGATGTAGTTTCTGCTATTTGGCGGAGTTCCGTGTGATTCTGTAGCGCCAGAGTCTACAATGTTCAAAGAAAGATGGTCTTCACTAAAAACCCATAAACTTTTCTCGTTCAAAGCTGTTTTTAATCCTTGAATAGAGCTGACAGTTTAGATATTTCTGAACGTATTTGATACCCTTCATGACATCCAGATGAAAGTCTTGATCTGATGACCATTTAAGATCATGACTCGAGTTTTAAGGTTAATGTTTTGGTTTTGTAGTAACTTAAGGTGTTGGTCGAAAACTTCTAGCACAGTCTGATGAAAAATCATTTTACAGCTAAATTGGCTAAATGTAACCGTAAGTTCTATGCTAACAGTTTCTTCTATCGCACTTCTCATTTGTGGAACTCTCTTCTGGATTCTTGCTTCCCAGTCAAATTTTATCTTTAAATATCTTCTTAATTGTTGTTATTTTATTGTTCTCTCTCCTTAATAGTGTTTTTTATAATATTCTCACTCAGTAACCCTTGTGTGTTAGTGGCTTTATTGCCTTGCTTGGGTAAAAGGATTAAAAAATATTAAAAAGGTCAGTAGTGAGAAATGAATGAACAAGGTGGTTTTAATAAGCCTGATGGAGTCAGAAAATTTCCTATATAATAATAATAATAATAATAAACGTTAACCTTCTGTTAGGGATTAGGCAGTTTTAATTCATATGAAAAAATACTTTTAGATTGTAAGAATTTTTTTTTTTTTTTTTGGCGATAATAGTTTAGTGAAAAAAGTCTTACAAATTAACCTATAGCTAGCGGGAGAAGAAGTGGATTCATACCTTTCCAAAGGATATTTGCGTAAGCGAATATAACGAGCCCAACATGAATTGGAACTCGGCTCTCCGATTAGCGATTCCGAGTCATTATCCATTACACCACCTGCACATCTAAGTTTATAACATCTAGTATTCCCAAGTGGTCACCCATCTTGATACTGACCAACCTTGATCTTGCTCAACACTCGTACGGGAAGTGGTGTTTCAGCGTTATGTCGCCATAAGCCCTTAACTCAGAAGAAAATAACTGTCTAGTATGACACAGTGAACAAACTTTCTTAGTAGCAGACTTAGCAATGGATCCAAGCAATGGATCCAAGCAATGGATCAAAGATGTTTCCAAAGCTCCTCTACGTAATCTGTTATTTTTTTTTCTATTTTCGTATTTTATACAATCAGTGTGAACCATTGTCCGATGCGTTTATTTGAGAGTGAAAGCTTTTGTGTGTATTCCTCAGCTGGAGTTTCATTTGATAAGTTTTCTTCTCTGCAAACATCTTTCCTTTCATCTTTAAGTTATTTCAATCTTTTCTGCTCTTGAACTGTTTGACAAACGAAAATTATTTCAAGTTTACAAGAACAACTCAAACAATAGGACGGGTTGAGTTTTCACTTTTTTTTAAGAAAATTAGCATTGCACTCAGTGTAAATAGCTGGAGCATAATGTGATAAGTACTGACACCAAATATTAGATTCATAGCTTTTACCAATTTTTGAGAATTAGGTTTTAAAGATGGTCTGAAAAATGTAGAGAAATGCCTAATTCCTACTCGTTATGGTATACAAACTGACTTTCAAATTTACTATTTCAAGAATCCAAAATCCAAATAAAGTTGATATCTTTCGTATTAGATACATTGAATGGAAAATATATTCAAACCTGAATTCGAATTATGAATCATCACAAGCAAAATATGCAAATTTTCTTTACTGTATTCGATAAATAAAAACTCTGTTAAAAAAAATTGTTTTAGATTACAAGAGTGGCTGCTCAATAAATAAGATTTGTTCGATTATTTGTTAGATCTTAATTAATAAAAACAAAAATAGATAAAAATGTATATAATACTATAATACTGCTGGGTATAAATTATAAAACAAAATGTTTCAAATTTACATTGTTTATTGAAAATCGCACTACTGCACTGTATATTACATCATAATAAAATTGTTTAGTATAATTTTCCTTTGAAGCAAAGGAAGGTCTTATTTTATGTCACAATGATTTAATAATAATGTGCTTGTGCCATGCATCTTGTCCATATACGATTTGTAAAGCTTCAGTAAATTATAAATTTTATAAAGCTGTGCTCTAAGGCTTTCACTGATCACCGGAATTAAATTTCAACGCTAAGATTTTGAACTTAATCTTTTCTTCAAAAAAACAAAAAACAAATAAAAAACAAAAAATATAAAATAAATAAATAAAAAATAAAAAAAAACGATAATGATTTGTAAAACATATTTTGTGTCATTATTAATCATGTCAAAACCCAACCTTCAAATTGAATGCAATACCACGATTCCAAAATCGACCTGCTCTACCCAAACAATAGTTGTAGTGAAAATCCAGAGAAATTTCATAGAACTGTTATCACGTGACCGTTTCTAATGATTCTTTATTAGCCGAGGTTAAAAACACTGTCGACGATTTCGCATCGCCAAGACAAAATCAAAAGGTCAATAGGACAATGGTTATTTTCAGCATTAAGGAATCGTAAACAAGCAGACTGCTTAGCACAAGGAGAAAATTATCGCTAAAAATGCGGCCAAGACACTCAGGGTACAATTATTCGCTGAGCGCGTGTTTCTAAGTAAAAGAGTGGAATAGTTATAGAAAATAAAAATAATGTATAATTGGAAAATAAAGAAAAATGATTACAACATTCTCAAGGCTTATCCCAAGATTTGAGTGTTATTTTTCCGCTTAAACGATTTTGCTGTGCCAAGTTATCCCTCCTCACTTCTGTACTTATTTGTTTATCTCTGCTAAATTTAGTGTAAGAACTCATATGGCTTGTATGACACTGCACTGATTGCCCTGGGGTCATTAGTGCAGTTTTGCAGCACTTGCGCAGGGAATCCCGTCGCTGATTTGACACTGGGGTTCAAGTCAAAAGGTCAATCACCTGCAGTTAAGTTTGTAATTCTAAAAATGTCATTAACAAACTTCTCACACACGAGTCTCTCAGCATCTCCTGTAGTAACTCACACACTTAACGAACATACAAAGATTATATATATATATATATATATATATATATATATATACACACACACACACTCACTCACACTTCCACTGACCACTTATTAAGAGGATAAATGAAAAGATAAAGTAATTGTATGGCATCAGTCGTTCACGGGAGAACATGGATCTGCGCCCGAAGAGTTATACCCTCACCGGTGCGCAGGCCTAGACGGTTGGTTTTTAAGAGTACTCGGCAGTTTCCCCATGCAGCATGTTTTCCCTCTCCACGACACCGATATGGTCCAAGGCATAAGCCAATATAGCTTGGCACCTGTGTCATCGCGGGTGTTGCCAGAACGAAATTGAACGTGCCACCGGACTTAGGGACTCCGGATTTGAATTCAGAGTTATCCTTCTCCTAGTATGGTTTCCAACCATGGCTAAAGTTTCGTAAGAAATAAGTTCTATTCGGACAGCTTTTTTGCAAGAACTATTACTTGGTAGAGCAGACTACCTGGTGAATGTTTCTTTTATGACTACTTATCTTTGGCATAGAGAACTTCGATGTGGTGTAATCGTTAGCAAACATGCTTGGCTAGATCAATTACGACTGAGTAGTGGGTTCCATTCTCGGACAGTGCCCCATACTTCCGGCTTTGTGCCGCATCTACGCTTAAAAAAATAATCACCCCTATAAACTTAGCTTCGTCATCTTAACCTATAAACTCCACGTTTTGCCTTTTCTTTCCGTTCATACAACCACAAATGTCTCTTGCGCTTTATATTGGATGAACATTAACATATTAAAACAAAATCTCCCTTATATAAAATAATGAAATATTCCTTTCTTATGACCGCCTTGTGTTCACAATATAACGAAATATCTCAGTAAGTATTGATGATCAGGATAACCTTTTGATTATTTTTTTTCTCTTTTGGTGCTATTAAGTTCTGAATTGTTTAATTCTTGGATTTATTTCGAATGACTGAAGCCGCGAAAGCCAAACTACTGCATATATTATGAGCCAGAAGAAATTGTTTTTTTTTTTTTGTCAATAATACCCCACCACTATTTCGTATGCTAATTTTCTGATGAAGCCTTTTCAACTTGTGCCAATCTACCGTGCTTACATTTGAACTAAACAAATCTCCATATATTAAAACATTTTTATACATTCTTTTTTATAGATACAAATATTTAAGTAAATGCACTGTTTATAATAAACAGTATTAACATTTACCGACATAAATGTCGGAGAAATTGTCATAGAAAATATTCGTCCTCCGACAGGAACCGAAACTGTATCCTATACGGAACCGTCATATAGCCTGACGCGCTTTTAACGGTTTCGCCACAGAGGAGTGATTCGGTTAGGAAGGTGGATTTTACTGTTTTAAAACTACAATTTTCCATGATTTTCTCACGTACATTTTCTATGACAATTTCTCAAACATTCAGGCCAGTAAATGTTGTTAATACTGTTTATTAAAAACAGAGCATTTACTTAAATATTTGTATCTATAAAAAAGAATGTATAAATCTAAAAATATCTTAAAATAATTGTCGGACTTTGTCCATTTCATAATACATATATATATATATATATATATATATATATATATATATATATATATATACATAATGTCATGTGCACAAAGGCCAATATTCGTGTGTACACTTCTGTGTAATAAGTGTATGAACGTGTTTAACTAGTTAATCTACAAGGTTGCATATTAGTGTTGTGAGTTTGATACTCAGTATCTAACTTGTATATATCAGTCAAATTTTAGCTCATTATATATATATATATATATATATATATATATATATATATATATATATATAGATAGATAGATAGATATAAAGACATTTTTATGTTTATACATTCTTTTTATAGATACAAATATTTAAGTAAATGCTCTGTTTATAATAAACAGTATTAATAACATTTACCGGCCTGAATGTCCGAGACATTTTCATTGAAATTAGTCGACCTCCGACAAGAATCAAACCTGTATCCTATACGGAATCGTCATATAGCCAGACGTGCCTTAACCGATTGAGCCACAGAGTATCGTTCGATTAGCAAGTTCGATTTTACTCCTTTTAAACTACTATCTTCCATGAATCTCTCACGTACAGTTATATCTGCTCAAAGCATATCCAAATGTAAACAAATGATGTCAAACATTATGAAATGGACAAAGTCCGACAATTATTTTAAGACATTTTTATGTTTATACATTCTATAAATATTTAAGTAAATGTTCTGTTTTATAATAAACAGTATTAATAACATTTACGGGCCTGAATGTCCGAGAAATTTTCATATAAACAGAGCATTTACTTAAATATTTGTATCTATAAAAAGAATGTATAAACATAAAAACGTCTTAAAATAATTGTCGAACTTTGTCCATTTCATAAATCTCCATATGTAAGAATACTTACTGGTTGAAGCAGTTGGAAATTACACTTACTGCATTCAGAATCTTTCGCAATCGTTACAAGAAAGTTCTGGGAAATGCAAAGTGTAGCTATGCACAAGCGATCCAGGCCAAGGTTGAAAAGAAACAAATTGTATCCGAGAGTTCTAGAAGATAACCAGCGAGATTATGAATAAAAACAAAGCGACTGGGCCTACTGTTATAAATGCCCGCCGATGGCATATCTTCCTAGTCAGATAAGGCGAAGCTTTTCGCCTCTATATTTGCCTCCAACTCAACATTAGAAGACGTTGGACAACCGCTTCCAGACTTTGCCCGACTTCATCACTAAGTACAATATCTCTAGCATTTTTTATGACAGCCCAGGAAGTCTGAAAGCTTATCAAAAGTCTTGACCCTAAGAAAGCCACTGGTCAAGACAAAAATCACAGTGGTCGTTCTTAAGAATATCAACCTGGAACTATACCCGATCATAACGAAATTATTTAACCGATGCTTGAAGGAGAAAT
>OZ010602.1:12966720-12979220 GCA_963932145.1 Acanthosepion lycidas
GATCAAGTAATTACCGACTAGAAAAAAAAACTAGCATCCCAAACTTTGGAAGCTGGTCTTACATGATCATCACCTTCATCACTTCAGCCACAGAAGCTTTGATAGCTGATCGCAGTTCAAATCTGTAATTATTTTGCCATAGCAAAAGAGAAAAGAAAATTGAACATAGTATAGGTTGTGCTGGAGATAGTAGCAATTTGAGGTGTTAGGTAAAGCAGAGCAGACGTGGCCAGACGGTTAGGCATACGCGGTCGTAAAGTCAAACGGTCGTAAGTCGACCACGAAACGCTCACGCTGCCAGGCGCAGAGCAGTCGTGGCCAGTCGGTTGGGCATACCAATTCGCGATCGTGGTCGCAAAGTTGTAAGTCGACAACGTCGATCTGTATTTTTTTAATTTTCAGTTCATGAAGCAATCCGAAGAGTTTTAGACGTCCTACCAGGAATCCTTATTGACGGCTACACTTTTAACAACAGTAGATATCCAGATGACACAGTAGTAGATCCAGAAAGGGATCTACATGAACTTCTAAAGGGTGTAAAGGAAAGTGAGAAGAAAGGACTAAATCAATAATTGTAAGAAGACAGAATGAATAGTCAGCAAAAAACAAAAAAACAAAAAAACAAAAAAATGAAAGAAACAGCCAAACATAGAAATTACAAATTGGAGATACCAAAATTAAACAAGTAGAAAAAAAACTAGGAAGGATGGAAAATACGACATCAAAATTCGAATTGGAATAGGGAAAGATGCTTTCCAAAAGCTAAGTAAAGTATTAAAAAATGGGAAAATGTCATTGAAAATAAATTAAAATAGTACTGAACTTTTATTTAATATCGGTACTGCTATATAATAGTGAATGCGGAACAGCCTCATCACAGATGGAAAAGAAGCAGCAGAAATTTGGTTCTATACAAGAATGTTGAGACTATCATAGACTGAATATGTGAACAACGACGAAGTTTTAGAGAAAATGGAAACAAAAATGGCACATATTTAAAATCAGGAAGAGACAGTTTCTTGGGCACATAATGAAGAAAGAAGGCTTAGAAAATTTGACATTCACAGGACATATTGTAGGCAAGAGGAACAGAACAAAACAGCGTATAATCTACCTAACAAGCTTGTGTAAATGAATAACAGTGTTTAGGAGAGATAACAAGAAGATAAAATTTACTAAGGGCTGCAAACGATGGATAATTATAAAAACTAATGTTACCCATATCCAGGAGGGACACTACATAAAGCGAGAAGAAAAAATTGTCTTTCATTTACTCTCAAGCTGTGATTTAAATGCTACGGTCGTTACAAATTTCAAGACAAACGTACTTCATTGCTCTATACAAGAATTTAAAATGGATTAAAACTGACAATAAGTTAATTGTTCCCGGTGGGTCTACTTCCCAAATTTTTACCAAATTAACATCAGAATATTTTAAGAAGAACTGCTTGGTCCGGCCGAGATTTTTACAGCAATCCTTGTAGTTTTTCAAAACAAAAGTAGACTACGGAAACTCTTTAAAAAAAAAAATGTCGGCTCTCAGTACGAGCTACGTATAACGCAAAATTGCGCGAATAACATTTGATTCATTAGCCGTTTGGCGGGAAAGTAGAACATACTCTTCTTTTTATAATAGAGGGAGATTAACAGACGTGGAACTATGTAAATTTATAGCCTAATTATCAAAAAAAATTTGAATGTTTCAAAATAATCTCCTTCCTTGATAATGCTCAACCAGGGCCGATGCAAGGATCACGTGACCCTCATCCCCACGTATATACGATACGACGCCCACTCTACTACATCTCAACTGTCGTAATGTAGTATTCATATAAAGTACCCCAGTGAGCGAAATAAAGGGTTCAGTTCGACATTCCAACCACCTGAAAAAGGCCAGAGCGTACAACGGCCGAAACGTTGTAATAAATATGGCGACAAAGATGAGG
Source organism: Acanthosepion lycidas (assembly GCA_963932145.1). Taxonomy (NCBI): domain Eukaryota; kingdom Metazoa; phylum Mollusca; class Cephalopoda; order Sepiida; family Sepiidae; genus Acanthosepion; species Acanthosepion lycidas. The sequence goes on from OZ010602.1 coordinate 12,968,667, forward strand.
ATAATAGTCCGAATAATGTAAATAATGTACATAATGCCTCATCTCAGAAATATCGACAGATACAAAAACATATACTTAACACCAGGAAGAGACAGTTGAAATTTCTAGGGTACAAAATGAGGATAGAGGGATTGGCAAATCTTATACTCGCAGGTCCTGATTGAAGGGTAAAAGAGACAGAAGAAAACAACGCATAATTTAGTGAACTTGAGTAAATGGATGGCGGAACATGGTTTAGGAAAGATAGCAAAAGACAAAATTTAGAGCGACTAAAGACAAGAACTTTTGGAGAGGCATAATCGCTTACGTCCTGAAGGGACACGGCACATAAAAGAAAGAGAGGTCTAACTTGCCAGGCAAGAGACGTTGTCACTGATTTACGAGCTGTAAACTGTTATATAGGAATATATGAATGAACTAGCAGCATGACCCGGCGTTGCCCGGGCTTGATTCAAAAATCGTACGACTCATACAGCAATCGCTATCACTTGACTTAAAATATTTTTGCCCTTCCTTGCCGAGCTGATGTTGCCACATGCCTTACTTCTTGCCTATCTCACATTGCGAATTTTTTTCTAAACTCTATACTAAAAACTAAATCTATTACGAAAAAGGAACTAAACAAAATGAACACAAAACGATCAGCTTTAAAAAAGAACTCGTAAGTGGAAAAAAAGAATGAAAAAAGAATGTTAACAACAAATACTTTTTCACACCGAACCCAGTTCTGCAGAATCAGAATCAAAGTTGAGTTTAAGCAAGTGAATGAGCCAATTGGATTAAAGTGCCATGCAGATTTAAATTTTTCCCCACTTGTGATGAATGCAGCTATCGATTTTATTTGCATGCTAGCATGCTAGTTAACATTCGTGTCAGTCAGCTGTTGGCTCTCACACTGGCCAGTAGAAGCTTCCTGCTTATTCGTAGCAGCCAGCTATAGGCTCTCACTCTGGCCAGTAGAAAATGGCCGCGAACTACATGAAAAATGCCGGATAAGCATGCAAAATCGATTATTTTCACTATCGACGGGATTTGGGAAGTGCAAAGTCGGTCTTGGCCTTCCCGCTAAATTGGAGCATGTGCATGTAAATTTTGGTGCAAATCCGTCGAAAATTGCGGCCGTGCATTCGTTACACACAGTCGCACACATTCTGCCTTTTATAGATAGAGATTAATGGTGCGCGGCATTTCATTTGGAGATCACCCGGTGCAATAGACATCTGAGAAGTGTCTAAGTATATATGAGGATACTAGCCAGCAATAAGTTGTGCGTAAGACACTAACATCATTTTTACTGTGTACTGCTTGGAAAATTCATTGGCTTATCATGCGGCAAGACCTCTCCTGTTTTATGATAGGGTTGGGCTTGGAATATTTACAGGCTTGTATTAGTGGTCATTGTAGCCGCTTTCGGCCGTAATTTCAAGAACTGAATGTTGTCAGTAAATTTTCTTGATTACATCCAGCAATTTTAGCAGGAATGCTGCAATTCAAATTCACATGTATCGAACACATGAGGTCACATGTAAAATGATTCCACTGGCAGCACCAGAAAAAGTATCAAACATATATATATATATATATATATATATATATAAGGTTGGTGCAAAAATAATGACGTAATAATGTTGTATTTGACGTATTTTTTAACGTCAAAAAACGACATTATTACGTCATTACTTTTTGCACCAACCTTATATATATATATATATATATATATATATATATATATAAAGGGTGTTTCCGTAACTTGATGCGATTTTAAATGTGAATTAAATTTAAGCGTCTAATGATTTTTTTTTCTTTTTCTTTCAGATTTAACAACTTAATTCTTTGGCAATTTCGACCATGAAAAGTTTAACAATCAAATAACGTGTTAAAGTTATCGAAGCTTATTACGAAAATGGACGTTCAAACAGAAATGCAATGAGAAGTTCCCAGGCGCATAATCTTTCGAAACTGCGAAGTCAGTTGGCCACCACGATCTTGCGACTTGACGCCTTTAGATTTCTTCCTTTGACCATCGAGTAGAGGTGTGCCGCTGAAGCCTTGGCGGACATTAAGGCGATATTATTTTTTCACGCATAATTGCCATGACTTAACATGATCTAATAGAGAAATAAATAAATTTTCACTAATAACACTGATTTATTTACTGCTGACTTTGATCCGTCTTAATGAAACACCGTTTACACACACACACACACACACACACTATATATATATATATATATATATATATATATATATATACACGTCTTTATACGCTTATTATTTTATATTATCATTATTTTCTATTTATGATAGGAGTAGATGGGTTCACCAAGCGCCCGGTTCATACACCTCCGCGAATTTTGAACGAGAACATGTGTTAATGCCACTTTTTCTATTTAGAATCGCGATCCAGATTATTTCTAATGTCTTCTCATTTTCTTTTACTCCGAGTAGCTCCTTGCGTCTTCGTGACATCATCGCCTTGCTTGGGGTAAATTGATTAAAAAAACATTATAGGAAAAATCCGTGAAACCTGACCATGTGTCACGTCATACCACAAGGTTTTCATCATCTTATTTTTGCTTCGTTGCATCACAACATTCTGGCTGGATAAGCACGTCCACAAATTTGCTGACGAAGAGATGAACTCTCACCCCAAACCCCTAGAGCTTGTCTTTCATTGATGTCGTATTAACCAGTTCAGCCACATAATCTTTAATGGTTCAGCGCTAATTCAACATATTTTCACAAAGCGTCGTGTTTATACCGAAGACTACAATTAAGTAGAACTTAAGATCTAGCAAGCAATCAACAATATTCTCGTATTTAAAAATAACATCAGTCATAACAGAGACTCGTGTATTTACTTCAGAGGAACATCGCAATGGTAATGGTCATGGTAACATCAGTGATTTCCTTATAAGGAAATATCCGACATTCATTGACAGAGCACCCGGTGCTACTTTTGGTTTTATTAAAAAAAATTTTCAGAAAAATAGGTTTTCTCAAGTCTGCTGTTTTGTTCTCTCCAGTACTGATGAGGCTTCCTTCCTTTTTGTTTGGAATAATTTGAAATGTCATTATCTTAATTATGTCATTATTTTCTCTTCGAGTTACAGGTGATATTCATGTTAGTTCCTGAAAGACCTCAATAGTTTCTTTTATTTGGTACAGTTCTTTGTGATTGTGTAGCGCCTGAGAAAGCGGTTGTATACAGCTGAAAATTTAGCTATTACTGGACCAAAATTTGGCACTATTTATGACATCTGTTTGAAAGCCTTTATATGATGAAAACATGACTCGGTACTATATTTTGGTTTTGTTGCATCAAGCGGTATTGTGGGAAACTATGACTAAGTCAATTTTATATTCAACTGCCTTATCTTCTATATTAAAGTTTTTATAACTGATGCATTCGCCGAGGTGTTTGAAGGGTTTAGTATTTATTAATTTCAAATCCTGATATTTTTATGATGGATTCAGAGTCGATACCCCTCCACGGCTTTCATCCCAATTCCATGTCAGATTTTCTGTTTTGGAAACATTTATCTTGAAGCCTATTTCTTGGGATATTTCGTAGAAGATGTCGAATTTTTTTTGTTTAAGATTATTCTTATTCCAACTGTGAATACTTATTTCATCGACATAGCCTCGCCCCCTACGCCTCCTTATCAGTCCATTAAAACTAGCTAGCGACTACCTTAAATAGACTGGCACACCCATAAAAAATATTAAAATTTGAAGGCGTGGAATATTTTTGCATTAACATAATTAAGACCTTCCTTGAGCCGCAACACATGTCAGAATCCAAAAATATTTTTTTAAAATCATTTTAGTAGGTGGGGGCTGTTTATAATATCGATGCAGTTACATATTGATCCCTGAATTTGACTCTTACGTCACTTGAACATTAATTTATACACTAGTGTCGCTCTAGTTACCTATTGAGCCTTTTCTTAGAAAGATTCAGCTGGCCTTAAAATACGTTACATTTTTACGTATTTTAATAGACAAAACCGAGTTATATATATATATATATATATATATATATATATATATATATATATATATATAGTTATATATAAATATATGTATATAGTTATATATATATATATGTATATAGTTATATATATATATATGTATATAGTTATATATATATATATATATAGTTATATATATATATATGTATATAGTTATATATATATATATATATGTTATATATATGTATATAGTTATATATATATATGTATATAGTTATATATATATGTATATAGTTATATATGTATGTATATAGTTATATATATATATGTATATAGTTATATATGTATGTATATAGTTATATATATATATGTATATAGTTATATATGTATATAATTATATATATATATATATAATTATATATATAGTTATATATTTAGTTATATATATATATATATATATATAGTTATATATATAGTTATATATATATATATAGTTATATAGTTATATATATAGTTATATATATATATATAGTTATATAGTTATATATATATATATATATATAGTTATATAGTTATATATATATATATATATATAGTTATATAGTTATATATATATATATATATATATAGTTATATAGTTATATATATATATATATATATATATAGTTATATATATGTATATATATCTATGTGTATAGTTATATATATGTGTGTCTGTGTACATGGTCAGTCAGTTATTTGCCATGCGTGATACACGTGTAGATGATCATGCATCTTTCAATAAATGACTGACGCGGCAGATTTTTCCCGCAGTAGGTTGCCATTTCTTTATGCGGTAGACCAGTTGCTATTCAAGGCTCTAGAACCCGGTCTGTCCTGTTCTTTACCCATAGCTGGTGGGAGGAGGAGAAGAAAAGAATTCATACCTTTCCCAAGGGTATTACACGTAAGTGAAAGTAATGGATTTGTTGACTGTAGAGTATAGTACGGTCAGTTGGGCACCTTGCGCAATTCACTTCGCCACAAATTTGGGAACGGCATGCTCTACTGCTTGGCATTCGTACCGGAAATTCCAATACGAACACTCTAGAGCGCTTAGATGCCAATCTGAAGACAGTGCAGAGGATTCGGAGAGAGTTGGATGAGTGTAATGATGATTACGATGGTGTTTGGAGTGATCACTAATGATGGTGATGTTATGTCTCCATTCAATTTCTCACAGACCCTCAGACTCAACACGGAGGCGTACATCAAGTACCTTGAGGACGTAGTGCTGCCATGGGTCAAGAGGGTGGCTACTGAAAGACCATATATCTGGCAACAGAACTCTGCATCATGCTACGCTGGAGAACCCAGTCATGGCTTTCAGACAATTTCTGCGTCCACATCACCCCTTACATCTGGCCACCTAACTCCCCAGACTGCAACCCCCTTGATTATTATGTGTATGGCGCAGTTGAACGAGATACCTACAAAACTCCTTGTAACACCAAAGATGAACAGAAGGTAAGGATTATGGTAACATTCAGCAACTTAAACAAGGTGATTGTCCAGAAGAGTTGCAGGAGATTCCGAAGTTGTCTGCAAACCAATGGGGGTTTTATTGAATAAACTTACTTTTTAGTAATTCAAGATATGTTTGTGTAATTATGGCAAATATATCTGTTAAACTGAGATGTCTGTTATTTTCATTTTTGCGTAATTTAGACGATAATTTACCCATCGCAGCCTGTCTCTCTGTCTGTAGGTCTCTCTCTCTCTCTATATATATATATATATATATATAGTTTCGGGGTTACAATAAAATTACCACTAACTCAGGACGCCCCAAGAGTAATACGCCATACCACCAGACTGTGTCGAAGAGCCGATTACATCGTTTGACTACTAGCAAATGCAGTCTTTTCCCCAAATCTTGAAGTCTATCTCTTTATATAAACAGCAGACCAATCATGTACACCGGGGCTGAAGTAGCAATGTCACCTCAACATCTGAATACACCAGAATAAGTAATACTCACCTCCCCGACATTGAAAAATACGATCTTTTCACTATTAAGTACATCTTCTATGTGCCGTGTTCCTTCATAGCTCTCCACAACTTCCTATCCTTAGTAGCTATTACTATTAGCTGTCTTTACCATCCCTCTCTCTGCTCTGCCAACCATGTACACAAGCCATTCGACGTTTCCTTCTTGCCTTCAATATGTCATGTGAGTGGCAAATTCTACAATTCTTCTTTCCTCATTATGTTTCTTAAAATCAATTAACTGTCTCTTTCTGATTCTAAGTATAAGTATCCTTTTTATTTTCATATTCTTTAAAAATTTCTCGTTGCTTTCATGCTCGATCCATCAAGATTACTTTTCATCTGTCAGATGAACCAGCATTCAATGCCACATATTATAAGATGACTGATATTGCATAAATGTTCAGCTCTTTTTTACTTGTATCTAACGAAATTTTCCTGTTTCTTAATATTTTGCTTAGGTTTTGGAAAACATCTTTCACTATTCCAATGCGCCTTCAAATTTCAGTGTAGCATTTTCTGCCCTTTGTTAAAATTTGCTTGATTTTGGGGTCTGATTTAGAATTCGTCTGTTGGGTTGTTCCGTTTTCTGACAACCAAACATTCTGGATTCTTACAATTGTTATGTAAGTTAAGCAATATAAAGTATTAGATTCGCAACTATTAAAGTATATTTCATTTTGGTTAAAGGGGTTCCTGGAGTGGGAGACAAACGCCCCACTGAACTTCTTTTCCTCTTAGATATGAATTAAATTTAAATTTCAACAAGGGAATGACTCTTATTCAAAATATAGAAGGTGAGAGCCAGAAGATGGAGGTCACATTGGCAAGATCATTGAGTAATATTAAAATGCATCTCTTTTTTCCATAAATTATAACAATGATTTAAAATCAATCATCATTTTCTTGCAAAAAATGTGAGGCGCTGCAAGGAGTGGGTAATTCGGCTAGTTTATAACAAAATACAACGTCATGAATACTAGTTTGTACATTATCACGCACCGACAAAGAATAGATCATTAAGTCTGTAGGCTGACATGTAGTTAACCGAAATTTGTCCAGAAAAATTCAATTTTCCTTCGCTGATCATTTCTTTTAGTTAGTAGCCATAGAATTGTTGTTCTACAGAAGGATGCTGAGCATACCATGGACCGAACATGTGAGCAACGACGAAGTTCTAGAGAAAATGGAAAGTAAAAGAACAGTTATAAATAAGACCAGGAAGAGACTGTTGAAATTTCTAGGGCACATAATGAAGAAAGATGGCTTGGAAAATTTGATACACACAGGACACATTGAACGCAAGAGGTATAGAGGAAAACAACACAACCAACATGGCGAGCTTGAGTGAATTGATGGCAGAGCAAGATTTGGGAGAGATGGCGAAATTTACTAAGAGCTACAAAGGATAGGAAGTTGTGGAGAGCCGTGATATCCAACATCCGGAAGAGACACGGCACATAGAAGATTATATTGGGTTGGGGTAAAAGTTATTTCATTTCACACGCGACTTAAAATTATGTATGACATATATACATATGTCGAAAGGTTACATTTCATCACGGCTTTCCATGCGAGAAGTTTGTGGATTGCTCACTTCATATATATATATATATATATATATATATATATATATATATATATATATATATTGAAAGTGAAAATGAAGGAAAATGAGGCGCATTTTCTTCATTTGATGCTTTGGTATTCTCGAAAAGGAAAACATTGTACAAACAGCAAAAAAGATAGTTGTCATTTAAGAGGTTGGTGCCGTAGCTTGGAGCTCTGTTCTTAAGTGGATCGTTAGGTTCCGAAGTGGAAATTTTGCCCTGGATAACTGATAACGACAATCTAGTGATATTGCAGATATTTTGAAGATAACCGAGAGATATCGTAACTCATATGAACAGCGTAAGGCATTTGAAATAACTTAGGTCATTGGTTCCCAAACGGTTCGGCAAGCTTCATAAATGCGACGGAAGAGGATAGCAGGTGGGGCGGAAGAGGATAGCAGGTGAGGCGGAAGAGGATAGCAGGTGAGGCGGAATGATTGAAATTCAATGCATGAGTCCCAGTAAAAAGAGTTATAAATATTTATTGACAGATTTTATCCATGTGATATTTTTTGCATTATATCAAGTATTAAAAATATTGTAACTACGCTCCGCAAATTGGAGGAGAGAGTTATCAATGATAATGTTCTGACTTCGAATCTGCGGTTATCTCCCTTTAGTCCTGTTATTTTTTTTGTTTAATTTTTAAATGTACTTTTTATCACATAAGATTTGTTGAGGCGCGAGCAAGTTTTCATTCCGAAATGTGGTCCAGAGAAAAAAAAAAGATTGGGACACACTGAATTAGATTCATAAACTTCTACGATGTTTGGGTTACTAACCGTTTTTATCTAAAATAAAATAATGGATCGCATTTCCATCCGCGATTCGCTGCTCAAACGCAACAAAATCAACCACTTTTGTTTTAAAAGAACATTCCCAAACGATGAAAAAAAATGGCTGGTTTACAAGAAATTCGATCGAAAAAAATATCCGGGGGAAAACGAAATAAGCCAGTGCTTAACCTCTTCGAAAGCTGGTCTGCATCCGAAGAAGATGCCACCTATCAGGTGTGATTGGAAGGATGTTGTGCATTACAAGCACATTTGTAAAACTAGACCGTTGAATGCAGACAATTTACAATTTTTTCCCCTTCGGATTTCCACTTATTTTGATCCGTACAAAATTCTCTTAACGTGAAGAACTTCAATTCTCTGGAAGCCGGGAAAAACCATTTGAAACCAGTTTAAGACGCACAAAGATTCTGCGAGGATGAAATAATGAAACTGCCTCAAAGAAGGCGGAACATAATGCAACAAAATGGCATGTATGGGGTCGATCGTCAGGCCACGAGTGCATATATATATATATATATATATTACTCTCTCCCACTATATATATATATATATATATATATATATATTTATACACACACACACACATACATACATCTTTATCTCTTTCTTTGTCTCTCAATATATATTTTTCTCACTCTCTCTCAATATATATCCTTTTACATATATTATATATATATATATATATATTATATGTATAATCAGATGAGGTATTATGTACACTATTTATATTGTTCAGACTATCGTCTTCATTTTCATCTTTGTTGCCATATTTACACACCGGCCTTCTTCATGTGGTTATTTCGCTCGCTGGCGTAGACTGTACCACGTGCCATGTCTAATGAATGTCACTTATCACATGTTAATTCCCCTCTCCAAGGTCTCCACCGCCTTAAGTTATTGAACTCACACTCTTTGGGGCCTGTCACCGGATCTATCTTTATCCACTGTGCCATGTGTCCTTGAGGACACATTTGTGTATGAATTTCTGGGTATTATAAACCTAATGTCTTCAGCAATCATTTTTTACCAGTGTTCATATTTTTGCTGTTATCATTGCATGATTTTTACCAGAGCTCATATTGCAATTTCTGTTGTTATTATTGGTTTTCTCTGGCACTCTTTATTACTGGCTCTATATTGTATTTATTTCTATGCTTGGTCGGCTCAGGAGATTTTTGTGGCCTAGCATATGTGCTGATTCCTTAAGTTTACAAATTTTCCAATGATTTCAACCTGATCCCACAGAGGCCGGTGATTTCCCTTTTCTCTCCATCTGTGGTCAGTCACGCCTAATTTTTCCACTCCCCCTCGTGTTACAGCTTTTTGGTCTTCTTGAAGCCTTACCTTAAGTGGGCGGCCTGTCTCCCCTTTATATTTCTTTTCGCAGCTGCACGGGATGGTGTACACACAGTCTTTAGTCATGTTCTCCTCTCTCTGGGGTCTTATTTGGGAGAGACATCTGCGAAGTGTCATCAAGCTTTTGAAGGTTGTCCCGATGTTATATAGACCGCAGATCCTTTGTATTTTCTCATAACCCTTTCACATAAGGTAGGCAGACTGTTTTCTGAATGTTGTTATCCTCCTCTTGTACCCGCCTATCCCAGTTTTTTTGGACTGCTTCCATGTACCCAGGGTAGTTGTTATTTTGCAGGGTACTACTTATACTGACCAATTCTTTATTTAATGTCTCTGGGTTGCCAGTTATGACTTTAGGCTCGGTGTTGTAAGCAGCGGACGATCCCTTTCTTTACGCTGTATGGATAGTGGGAGTTGAAATTGAGGTACTGTCCGGTGAATGTCGGTTTACGGTATACAGATGTCTTGAACCCATACTCTGTTCGAGATATTAGAACATCCAGGAATGGGAGAGTATTGTTACTCTCTTTCTCCATCGTGAACTGTATCGAAGGTCTTATTGAGTTCACATGGTCCAGTAGAACCTGAACATCTTCATGGTGTCGCCAGAGTATGAAGGTGTCATCTACGTATCTTAAACATAGGGTTGGCCTTAGGGATATAGATTCTAATGCTATTTCCTCAAAGTATTCCATGTATATATTCGCTATTGCTTAGCAACTATAATAATTTAGAAAAAGCTATTATATTCATATTGTCAATTGAAAAGTGCATCAAGTACAGTCA